>CM020218.1:36935051-38135051 GCA_009819775.1 Phoenicopterus ruber ruber
GCTCAGAGAGACCAGGGGATTGTTAGAGAGCACAAGGGGAATGACAGCATGGCAAGATTTCACACGGTATGATGAAGATTTCATATGTTATGTACATCTGTTGATGTTATCTTAGTTTGACCTGTCTTAAGATTTCGAAAGAGGAGTTCATTTCAGTCTTCCCAGCTTTATCTTTGCTTCTTTTTAGGTTCTGTTCACAGAACCAGCACATTAGTCACACTCCTACACCATTCTACCTCAAACAAGTTTCCAGTGGGACCTGAGTCATCTGTGGGCCTTGTGATGGTCTTTTTCTAAATAGCTGGCATATTTCTTTCTTGCTAAAATGATGAGATTATAAAAGGGTGCTGTTGTGTATTACATTGTGATTTCACTTAAAAGTCACGTTTAATCTCTACACGTGCAAGATTTCTGCAAGGAACTTTCTTCTATTTTGGTGACATTAGTAAAGAATTATGGCAAGATCACAGCGCTAGGCATTTTTGTCTGTGTTGTGCATAACAGAATGACCATTTCAAGCACACTTCCTTTTTTTATTACAAAAAAAGATACTGAAAGCAATGGCCAGGAATGCTAACAAGCAAGAAAGAGAAAGTTATATTCAAGTTATTTTGTGCCCTCTAGCCCTGTGCCTTACCAGCCTGTGCTGAGCCGGTAGCATCTTGACCATTTGGGTTACTACTGGAGGAAAAACCCCAAATCCTTTCCTGGTCTTGGAATAGCTCCAAAACAGAGCACATACTCCCTACTGAAGGTGACCTGTTTTAGGAGGGGTTTATCCCTGCTAGATTCTGGTTTGCCATTACTAAAACTCCACAGCGAAGCATTTACTAGCTTTGTCCCTATATTTACAATACCTTTTGACTGAGATGTCTAAGAGCTTTAAACATATGCTTTAAACACTGGACGGTCGGCGCTGACATTTGTTACAGATCTTTTCAGAGGGCCGCGTGGAATCGTTCTAATCCGGGAAGAGCCACTGACTCGCTGTGTGATCTGACAGAGTGACATATCACTTGACCTCAGTCACAGCAGCTGTAAAACGAGGTGAAAATACGGGGCCTGGCAGAAGAGCAGAGGATGCCTTTCGGCAGAGCTTTCTCGAGCAAATAAGTTTCAAATCCGTGGCTTGGCTTCTTTCTTATTCCTCCAAAAGTTTGTGATGAGCTTTAGATCAAAATTAGGTTTTGCAACATTTCTTTTGAATTTCTTATTGACAGTGGAAGGACTTGTTATGCAGTCATCTTATACTAGGTACTCGTGGTAGAACAAAACGCCAAGGCAGGTTTTTATAGACGAGCTGAGAAAGCGACCTCCGATTCGGTCATTTTTGCAGGACAGAAACAGAAACGTTTCCGGCAAAAATACTCCTTCCTTATCGCCCCTCTCTGAACCAGGGGACAGCTGCAGCGAGGTAAGCAGTAGCAGGGACAGCTGCCTACAACAACGCCTGTCGCTGTGGCGCCGGCGGCGGCTGCAGGGGGCGCAGCGTCCCCGCGCCGCCGGCACCCGCCCGCCCGCCCCGGCCCGGCCCGGCGGCGGCTGGCGCGGCCCGGGCCCCCCGGCCCCTGCCCCGGCCCCGGTCCGCCGGCCCCCTGCCCCGAACCGCGGGGGCCGAGCAGTGAGAAGGGGGAGGAAAGTGTTGTACTCCTGCTGCAAACTTATTCTTTGTGAATTCGGAAAGAAACGTCCAAGCTGATCCTCCGCATGCTTTGGGGGTGGGAAAGTGGGGGGTTGTTTGGCTTTTTGGGGGTTGGAGGGGTGTGTGTGTGTTTTTTTTTTTTTTCTTTTTAGTTAGTTGGATTACTGCAGAAGTGCAGGAAAAGGTTCGAGATGCCGTCAGATGCAGTGGGTCATGGCTTCTGTGAGGTGGCCGTGGGTGCTTTAAGCAGTAGATGAAACTCTATCCTGTTCAGGCACTTCTAAGTATTGGAGCTCTGATAGAAGTCCTGTATTGGGGCAGCAACATTTTCCCCTGCCAAATTTTCTGACGTTGACATTACCAGCGTTCACATTTCAGCTAGCTCATGTCTGAGGATAACCTTAAACAAGAGTCCATTTCGCTGCCCGTTCAGCGTACCTACACTTAACCTTATGTTTTCTGCTATCTATTGTATGTGAAACTTCTTGCCCACCTTAGTTGTTCTGTCCGTGTTGTGGGGTAGATCTTGAGTTACTAAACATCTGGAAAGCCACCCTAGTTTGCATCTGGGTATCCCCTCTCTGCAGAGAAATCTTTGGTGGGCAAAGTGCTGGTGCATCTCTTCGCTGTACGCTGCAGAGCAGAGGGAGGCGGGGAGACAGCTGGCAGCGGCCAGGGGGAACTGGGCTCTGGTGAGCCTTGCTTTGGAGAGTGACCTGGCGAGGCTGGAGGGTGAAAAAGGAGGAGGGAGAGCTCTTCCAGCTGATGAAACTTTAAGACAGACTTAAGGCTGCTGTAAGATGTTTTAAACCTAAACTGGTTTAAGACCAATCTTAACAGGAGATTAAGGAGCAAACAGAAGGGTCCAGCCTCCATCCTCAGGCATGTGACATGCCCAGGTGACATGAGCCAAGCTAAACTGGAAATAGGTGCACAAAAGCAATCTCATTCCAGCCTATAGCACAATTATTACAGCACAGCCTCTGCTAGAGCTGTCTGGCACAGCCACTGGAACTGACGTCCTGCTTGAACTGCCCTGGCCCGCTTGCATTCCTGAGCCATCAGCCGACAGCACGTGGACCTGCAGGCAGTGATCAGCCGCGCATGCCGAGCAAGTTTGTTACGAAAATAGAAACACAATAGATCTTTCCATTTTCCAGTGTGTCTTCACCAGTCCTTACCGTTTTTACTGCCAGCGAAATGTAGAGGCATGTGAGGTGCTGTGTCCCAGTTGGACCTGACCTGCGCACATCTCAGGGTGTTCTGGTCTAGTTTTAGTCCAGGTAAAACGAAACAGTTTCAATTGAGTCTGCCCAAAGGTTTGAAGCAGTCATATTATAAATGGGATGTTCGTATGGGCCTTTTTCTTAATTCTTCTGTTCATAATTTGCTTCATCTTATTCTCATATAAATCTAACTAAATCAGCCTGAAGGGCTGAAGCAATTACAGACCAAGGAATCTTAGCAGTGACAGTCCATGGGAAGATAAGCCTGCCACCTCCCTCTTGCTGATGTACCAGCCATCTTACTATTGCTCTCATTGCTGTTGGTGACCTGGTGCCTAAGGCACAGGCAGTTGCACTTGGGTGCCTGACTCTACTAATTTCAGCTGCCTCAGCAGTTGATGCATGACAACTAGAACCGCTCTGGGCCAAGAGCACATAGCGTACATCCCGCACATAATGCCATCGCTACCTTCAGACGGTTTCACCAACTCATGCAGTTTAGAACCAGGTATTTAGGAATTGCTTCAATGTCCCTGTGACTGGTTACAATTAGGTTATTACAACTGGGGTCTTTAAAAAATCTTTAAAGATCTTTAAAAAGAAATTTAATTTTCACCAGCAGCCTTTCGTTTCATGTACCATGAATACAGAAGTAAACTGGTTAGTTTCTGGTCCTGGTTTTCAGGCACTTGCACATGAATTGCCAACAGACCAAGAGCAGCTGAGGTCTATAAAATATTTCTTTCACTTCTATTTCGTAATTTCATGCTGGTTTTCTAATGTGGCTTTGAATTACCACTGTGACTTCCTGCGTTTCTGTAAAGAAGGAGAAAGAAATGTTCTCCATCCCAGGGATATGTGATGTCATACCTGTGGGGGTTTTTCCTTCCTTTGTTTCTAGTTTTTCTAGATGGGATGTCTCATGAAAAAAGAGTCAAAGATGATGACGGTTCTAGGCAAAACTCTTGAATCATTTAGTCCAGCTTTCTGAATTGGGCAAAACACCTTGCTGTGTATTTACACTTGACTTTAAATTAACTCTTCAGTGTTTACTACAACAGCATCTCAGCAGTTGGTGAGACCTTGTGAAGCTGTTTCCCTTCACTTAGTAGCCTATTATAAGATTTAAAAAAAATTAGTCTATAAGTTTGTTTTTTTCTGGCAGCTTCTAATCAATATGAAATGTGAAAATACTCTTTCTTCTAATCAATAATGTATTTGATTGTGTATAAATTGTATTTTCATATGCTTATCCCAGATAAAAGTGTAAGAAACAACATGCATATTGTCTCTGGAAGGGGCAGAGCCTCTATAGAAAAATATTACTTCTGTAGACTTTTTAAGGGGCTCTGTTCTGGTGGTATGTAGCAAAATAATTCCTGCTTCTGTGGCTTCTTTTCCTCCATGTCTTGCCTTTAAAGTAGAGTAAACCAAACTCTGTAGGGCCACTAGGAAAGTGTTTGAGAGGAAGGCTGCAACATGCATGTGTGCCAGCCAAACAGCTTTCTAATTCCCAGTTTCATTTCCTGAAGATGCCTAAAGAGGGCTGAGCTGCTGAGTGTCTGAACTTCTCCCTGCTGTATGTATTTTATCTCTTACCTAAGACACTGTTCAGACGAATACCTACTGTATAAAAGAGCACATGGAAATTGTGACCAACCACACGGCAAGAATATCAAAGATTCATCCTTCCTTCCACACAACATAAAGGTTGTATAATATTATAATATTTGAAAAAAGTCCTGAAATGTTGTATTTTTTATGACTAAGCAGAGCAGTGTTTCAGGGAATGGATACATCGCTAGTTCAGAATGCTCTAGCGTCTCGGACCCTCTGATTTTTGAAGCTGGGGAGTAACTCAGTATTTCAGTGAGTAGTACTTGCACATTTCAGGAAAATATAAAGTGTACTTGAAAACACTTGTGTACTTGAAAGCAACTGTCATCACGGACCAGACCCCAAAGGGCAGATTTGCATTGCACTTGCTGCCTTGGTGTTTGTCGTCTTGAGTGTCTGATCAGCCAGGCCAAACTTCCTCTGCTTGAAGTTCTTTGGGTCATTTACTGATGTATTTATTAGTGCAAACTATCTGTTCAGCTTTGGTGGGAATTTTTTAATAATGTCTTAAAAATGTCGTGCTTTTGCACGTCTCTTTTTATGATCTTCTGCTTTTTGTCCCCCTTTACCTTTAGCCTTTCTGCTGAAAATTGTTATAACAATAGTTATCATCAATTTAAATGGACTTTGTCTGCTTCTTATTAAGAAGAAATCTTTGTGCTTCAGTAAAATCTGTGGATCTGTTTGGAAAAGTCTTTTGTTGAAAAGACAAAAATTTTATTTGACACTTAAGGTGGCATAACTTTCTGTTTTCTTCACTTATCACTTAGTCTACCTTTTAATTGCTGGGTTTTTTTCTCCCTTCAGGAGGTGTAAACATCCATGCACTTAGCTGAATAGAGAAAGAGCACACTAATTTCACAGTGACTTTACGCCTGTTTGCATACTGAAGGCTGTTATTTGTAAAATGCAAACATCCCAGAAGTCTGTAACAACAGGACTTCTCTGCAGTGTACCTGAACTGCCTCCCTCCAGCTCAGAGAAGAGTCTGTTTTTCTCATGCTACTTCCTGGCTGCTGAAGTTCTACCTTCCTTTTCTGATTTTCCTTTTCTGATAGGTTTCTAATATCTGTGGAGGTTTAATTAATTTTACTTTAAACACACAAACAAGTATCCCCATGTATGACTTCCACTGTCTCCTCCTTGAACGCTAGTGTGAAACCCAGCTGAGAAAATCTCTGGTACCATCGTTTACCTTCTGTGTTGTAAAAATGCAAGGGATTTCCACAGCTTGGCTGCCTGAACTGGGGGAGGCTGAAAGCTCTAGGCAGAATGGCTCTGTGGATCCAAATCTTAAACCAACAGCAGAGTTAGAATTAATAAAACAAACAAGGGTATTTAATAACAATAAGCTGTGATACATCATAAATACAAAAGCAATAGGTGCTCTGGTCTCTGATTCACATACATGAAAACAGAGGCAGAAACTGTGCCTGCACTCATCCTTCGGTACCATGAGAAAGATGAGGCTAGAGCACAGCCTTTCTAACTATAAGCTTTAGCATCCTATGTACTTGTCCACACAGTGTCTGAAGTGAAAGAGTTATTTTAACAACAGGACACTGAAACAAACCCAAAATGTTAGAGAAGCCAGAATTGAATTACAGTAAGCAATATGAGATCTCTACTTTCAGCTCAGTCTTGTACTCCATGAGAAAGGCTACAGGAAACCTCTGTTAATTTTATATCCTGTAGTTTGCAACTGCATCCAGTAGGACTTGGTAGGTAATGACAACAAGGGCATTAGTTGATGGGATTTCATTCAAGGCTAAGCTTCAGATTCTTAAAGTTCCTGGAGGAATCTTCTGTTGACATTGGGTTGTGTGAATTCAGTTCTTTGCCCATGTAACTGTGCAGAGCTCCAGATGCAGCAGGGTCTCCCTGTTCTACTTTGCCCATATTTCATTTCTTAGACCTACCAATGTGGTGTCTTTGTAGTCTACTGTACTGCTGCTTCATGAAGCAGTCTGGGCTACCAGATGCCAGAAAACATTAATGAATGGCTGCTGCACATTCAGAGGGCAATTGCACATGCATAGAGCAAAGGGGAAGGTCTCCTGGGCATCCCTTGGCAAAGTACTAAGGCAGTTTAAGGTACCTTTGACCCTTGTCCTCCCTCTGGTCCCTGCCTGCAGAACGAAAGTCACTATTTCCATTCTGCCTTGAGGCAGCTCTTTTCATTTTGGTGTGTAGCCAGCCTATTTCTCCAACAGAAGAAGGACTCACAGGCACTTTGACTCTTCTATATAAAACATCAGTGAGACATTAACCAAAACAGCTTAATTAACAGCAAAAAGGCATTTAGTTCCTCACAATTTGGAAAGTGGACACTGAAGCTGGAAAAAGTGGGAAATAGAGAAATTAATAGGTGGGGAGATAGATGAGAGAACATAATACTGAAAGTATCCTACTGCTAATGGAAATTCCTCAAAGCTTTAGGTTTGATATTTTATCTAATGACTTTGACACCAAAAGTAGACAGGTGGTGGTGAAATTTGCCCATGAGATAAAGCTAAGAAACACTTTCAATATAGCTGAAGTCAGAGACAACATAGAAGGTGAATTGGATAGTCTTGAGGATGTGAAATTCAGTAGTATGTAGTACATAGTACTAGATCGTGCCCTTGCATACTGATAGTAAATGTTTCTCCTATGAGCTGGGACTCCATCCATTTGAAATGATGAGCAAGAAGAGGCCTGGTCTGTGCTGCTTGCTTCTGAGACAAGTGAGGTCTCAGTGCTGTGTAACTCTGGAAAAGGCAGGTGCAGCTTTTGGTTCCTGCCATTTTAAAAGGCACTGACAGCCCATGGAGTAAGACCGTAGCTCAGCAGGCTCCCTGGTTAGTGTGTGTCACAGCTCTCAGTGGGCTGCGGAAGGCAAGTGGTAGCGTATTAGTGACACGCTGGCATTCGTATTGACCGAATTCATCCTTGCACATTAAGGGAGAGGCTCAAGGGAGAAAGGAGGGCTTTTTGACTCCGGGGAGGAAGCAGACTTTCTGCATGACCTGTGTTTTTTTGCATGGCCTGGGAAATTCTCTCATTGAACTTTTAATCTGAGGTAATGTTTTAAATTTAGTATTATTAAAGATGTTTGTTCTTTAAAATACCTTCTGTTTTTATCTTTAGTGGTCCTTACTCCAAAATGACATAAAGAAGTCTGGTTTTGAGAAGGGGGCCTAAGAATGGCCAAGAGGAGAGAAATACCATGCGTGAAGCAGAAGTCTGTGAGACGGCATTCTGCATAAACCTGCCTGTCTGGTTTCACAATGTGTAGGTTTCCATTCGTCTCATGGGGCAGTTTTACTATCCCTGGCGTAGCTACCGATGCTTGTCCTGAAGAAAGATAATTCATTATGATCTGTCCTACCCAAATATGTACAACTCCTTTCTGGATTTGATCAAAAATCTTCCTTACCAGCCAACCTTTAAGTGTATCTCTGCAGAAGGACGTAAAACCCAGCAGGACTCCCTTATCACATGGCATTAACTGATGTGACGCTGTCATTTTCGATACGTGTGACTTCTTGCCTCCAACCCCCATGCTGAGATCTCGTGTTCCTTTTTCCCCAGGGTCATGTTGTACACAGAGTCCCCACTGTGGCTTTGCTCTGCTGGGTCAAGGGAAACATGAGATGACAATTTTTACCCTTTCCTATTAATAGTTAAATTTGGAGAAGGAAAAACAAGAGGTGTTTGTGGATTTCATCTTCAAGATTGATTTTATAAATCAGGGCAAAATGTAAAGACAGACCCTCTCCAGGGCTTTTGACCTCCTGTACCTTTAAGAGAGGAGTAGCAGGATGGCATCTAACAGGCTCTGTAGCTGTCCCAGATTTTAACTGTTTTCTTCTGAATAGCAAGTATGTGATTCAAAGAGTGCCTGGCAAAAGCTTCTTGTATTTTTGCAGTAGCAGCATTGGAAATATTTCATGCATATATAAGATCCAGCATCCACGTAGACTGTTGTTGTTTTCTGCAACATTTTGTAAGTTTGGGGAAAACTTAATAACTACTGTTTCTCTTTCTTTCTTTAAAAAAGACAGGGAGAGAAAGCCTGCATTTTCTGCCATTTCCCAAGAGGCTTTTTATCTGTTTAAACCAACTAGGGATTTTTCACATATTGACATAAGCATTCATTTGCTAATTTGCTGGACATTAAACTGCACAGCATTCTTGAATGAGACTGGAATACTTGGGTACTTAGTGCTGCTCAGACCCCGCATCATTCCCAGTACACATATGGTTTTCCTCCTCTATCTCCTAGATAAAAGTCACTGTTTGATCGCCTTAAGGAAAAGAATGAGTTAAATGGACCAATATTCTAGCCTTGGCTCTAAAACTGGGCCTTTTCAGAAACTCCTCAGCACCTGCAGCCGCTAGGTCATTTGCACATACATAAATAAATAAATTAACAATGAATAAATAATTTAATCCCACCACACAATGCCACCTTGCAGATCTGATCCTTTGCTCCCAGTGAATTTGTCCATTCCTAATTCTTTTTGATAAAGTCCTCAGATACTTGCTGACTGTCAGTCTAATTTTCTTATTGTTTTCGCTTGATTAGTTCTGTATGACCTAAGGTCGCCCTTAAAATCCACATCTCTCGTGAAGACTCCGAAAGGCCTTCTTTTTTTCAAAGGGATGGAAAGTGCCTGCCATTTCTCCGGACAAAAGCCTGGAAGGTTTTCAGTTATTAGCCTCCTGAAGCAGCCCTTTCGCTCACCCAAGCGCAAAAAAAACTCATTAGGGGGCACCTTTCTTTCTGGCTTCTTTATCTGATGCATGTAGGGTTTACGTGTTTCAAGATTTGCAGGTCTTGGATGAATTTGGAGAGCCTCCCTTTTAACCCTGCCGGCCTGCGGTTATGCCCACCGCAGACATTCGCTGCTGTATCTCCGTGCCCTAACCACCTGGAGATGCTTCGTCTTTTTAAAAGCTGTTTTACACCCCGCTTCGTGGTGAACAGGAGACACTTCAGCACGCTGCATTTTGAAGCCACACTCCCGCGGGGTGTGGGTGGAAAGGCAGGCAAGGCCGCCAGCTGCCGACAGGCTCCATGTTTTGCACTTTGCGATTAAAATATGAAATCGAAGTTTGTGTCTCAGTCACGCAACCATTATTACCATCAGAGGGGTTTGCAAGACTAAGGCAGTACAGCCCCGAGAGCCTGCCATGGCTGGGCTGCACTGCGCCGTGGCCTGCTTACTCTTTTCCAGGCAGCAAGGTATATACATATAGGCTGAGTTGCCTTCCTAGGCCATGCCAGGTGGGCTAGAGAGACTCCCTAAAGATGCGTCCTCAAACACATTGTATCTGGGCGTCTTGCCCTTCAGAGGGAACGTGCAAAGTTGCTGGCTCCTGCATTCACTTGGGCTGGCAGAGGTTGTAAGTCAGGGCAGCATCCCATCTGCCGTTCTTAAACAGTGCTGCTCAGCAATGCCGTACCTGTGGTTGCCTTTAAGAAGAAAAACAGCCTGAAACTGTACTGGCAGGTATTACAGTAAGGAATGTTTCTCACTTACCTAGGCTCCGGTATATTTGTTAAGGAGAAACATCATGTGATTGCAAAGAGAGGCAGGAGCAAACCGATTGTGTTTTCTCTTTCAGAAAAGGGCTGTCTAGTCTCTTTGATGGAGACCTCAGTTCAGGCTGGGACCTGAGCCTAAAGAGGAGAAAGATGCACAGAAACAGAAGGGAAATAAGCAGATCCAAAAAGCGTAGGTGGAAGATATCCTAGGCAGGTATAGAAAAACATGCGTCATGCTCCTGCAATACTACTTCTCTTTGTCCTGAAGAGCAGCTTGTCTTCCACTGGGGTAGAACTGACTGTCATCCCTCGGGGTTAAAATCTGGTAGGAAAGCTCAGGGCTGCAGCTGAGGTCCTGCTTCCAAGCACGCACATGACAGTTTTGTGGCCACTAATCTTGGTCCCACCCATTTTCAGGGATACTGTCCTTGTTAGGCTGGAAGAATGCACCATTATGACCACTATTTTTTTCCTAATTTGCCAGTTCCTCCGAAATCCCTGTGATACTGACACGCTACCTCCATCTAGTTTTCACCAGTTCCTCTGAACTCCGAGTGAAACAGCTCTCAGTAAAGTAGAACAGGCCAGGTGCATAAGGCTGAGCTTACACGCAAATCCTGGCAGGGTCAACACTGTGAACTGCGTTGCTCTTTCTGCTGGCATAAATTGTGAGCAGAGGTTAGCTTGAATATAGCACAAAATAATGCAGAAACTATGTGACCTACTCCACAGTACAAAGTAATAGTTACATATGGCCTGAAGAATAGCAGAAACAAGAAGCAATCAGAAACAAGAGGGGAATTTTTGACTGCAACCTGACAGTAATGTGGAGTTTAATCTTGACTTGTGGTCCTTTGACAGTAGGGACCTGGTCCCTGTTTCTAATCTGTGGACTGAGTAGCTGCCAAAATTCATTCCACTCTTTGTAACTTGGGTAATCTCACCTCCTGGAAAACTTCAGGACTACAGTGAATTCTGGAGCGCATCATTGGGATCGCATGGAAATCGTGGTATTGTGATATATCAAATCTGTAGAGACAGCTGAAGGCACCAGGAGACAAATCACAAGGAGAACTTGTATCAGCATGGTAACAGGCAGCCTTGTTTATAACTTTTTGCATCAATGTGCTTTCCCCACCAAGCTATTAAAAGCTTACTGAATAAACACTACCCAGCAG
The DNA here is from genome assembly GCA_009819775.1 of Phoenicopterus ruber ruber. Taxonomy (NCBI): domain Eukaryota; kingdom Metazoa; phylum Chordata; class Aves; order Phoenicopteriformes; family Phoenicopteridae; genus Phoenicopterus; species Phoenicopterus ruber. Next base: position 36,946,248 of record CM020218.1, read on the forward strand.
TAGAAAAGGAGTTTGAAGATTTAGATGAAATTAACTCTTGACATCTCACTCAGGAGACCATGTACCTTCTGTTGAAGCAGTAAGACAGCTGACCTTAGAAATCCTGGTAAAAATAAGCTAGAACCATGGTGGGTGATGATGTCCCTGGAGATCCACTTGCTATCTCTCATTCAGAGGATTTTCTATGTGAGCAAGCACCATTTTAGCAGTCTGATGTCTGTTGGCATAAAACTATGATCCTTAGTAAAATTTCTGAAGACATCAATGACTCTGCTGGGAGTTTGCTGGCTGAATACACAGTATTAGGCCAATAATTAGTTTTCTTCAAAACAGTTGTTATTATTATCTATTGTCATTGCTCATTTTAGTGCCATTGCATTCTGTCTTTTGCTGTATTGAGGGAAGGTTTGACATCCAGTCTGAAATTACACGTGAACTCTGCAAGCTCAAGAAACTTTAATTATAAATAAGGATGACACATTGGGTTTTCAGGAGTTTGTGAGACATTTGGCTACTCCTTGAGCTCTGCATGTTTTCCCAATGCCAAGCATTGTCCACCGCAAGAAGGAGCTAATAACTTAAGGTTATGAAAAAGCTCAGCTGTGATTCTGGCATCCTGGTGGTCCGGGTGTGGGCAAATGTAATTTATTTCAGTGGGAAAAAAATGGTGGTCGTGAAACTGTGTTCTAACGTGGTGCACTGTTCCAAAAATGTAACGAAACTGGATGACTGGGGAATTCAGTGCCAAAATAGCACCTGGCTAAGGATAAGCTTTCTTTTTAAAATGCATGAAGCACGAGCTTCAGCAGCAAAACTGGCTGATGATGAATCCTAAAAAAAATAAATAAAGTCTTTTTCTAAAAAAGGGATTAAACATTGTCTATCCTATAATGTTTCTGTTTGTGATGAAATGCCGGTTCCTAAGTACATCCATGAGAACACAGCATTATTCTGTTCACTCATGTTAGCAGCCAGAGCTGGTAAGATTTCAGTGACTGTAATGGAGAGAAGAGAGGAGAATTGATTTCCATTGAAATCAACGGCAACATTCTCCCCTAGTATGCATGTACTTAAGAATATCGATTTTCTGATTTTAATCGTAGGTGTTTTATACATGGACTTCCTGAAGCCCTTTGCTTCGTGTTGGCAAAGGTGGCAGGGGAACAACGTGGCTGCTATTATGCAGGCGTCTCAGAGCTAAACCAGTGCCGTGGAGGGGCGCAAGCTTCGGACCTTGACATTTTGACAAGCAGACTATAGAGAAAGGACACTGGCTTTCAGTGGATGGCTAATGGTTTTGTCTGAAACAGTGCTTGCTGGAGGGAAATAGTAAAAACCCATTCTTTCCCCCACAAAGTTCTTCCCACCTTTCCCACCTGTTCTAGCAGTACATACAACCAGTACATTAAAAATACCTGTCAGCTGGGATAACCAGCCACTGGGGCCTTTAAACACTCATCAGCTGTTTCAGTTCAGTGGCTAGACTTGCTATACCTTCAGTCTGCATAACAGGCACACAAAAAATGTGATTTTTTTCTTTTTTTTTTTTTAAATGAGCAACAGGTCTTGCAGATGAGATGGAGGAAGTTTTTATTTGGCTGAGTCAGTGGAGGCTGAACTTCTCTTAATTAAATATGGTATTTTAGCATGGAGATTTGTAGCCCCCCTGAAATACCTGAGCAGATAAATCAGGCTATTTGCCAGGCAGCAGTGAGGGTGGGATTCAGCTGCTCTTATTTTTCCTGCATTCCCTCCTGATTCAAAAGGGGAAAGATACGTGTTCCAAGGAAAATCAGCTCCTTTTTAAGGGAGAAACTACAATCAGTCTGGTAAATCACCCTCTGGAGATGCCTGTTTGTCCTTCTTGACTGGAAGGACTGCTTAGAATGATTAATTAATTCTTAGACCTCTACCTTTTAGACATCTAAGAGTTTTAAGTCAGATACTTATAAATTTCAGTAAGTCCTTCTATTATCATACCACTGCAAACATTTTTCCTTTATGATACAATGTTGCTTTATGACAAAATAATTTTTCCAAATACATGAACGAAAAAATATCCCATTGGTCCCATCCCATCCTTACATTTCAGTCTGGTAAGGAAGGAAACTTGCCGGCATCCTGCCTGTGTGTTTGTGGACTCACAGGCTCTAAAGCACACTGTGTCCTAACCTTACGCCCTGGGAGCTGTGATGAGATGCTCAAAGGGGATTTGTGCCCTAGCAAATGGTTGTCCTTTTCCTGAAAGAACTTATCACCTTGATTTTTTTCTGTTTGCAGTTACAGCAACTGGAAGACTCTTTGAAGGGCCTTTAGGAAGCTAGGTGCTGGCAGCAGGGGTTACCTCTCTGTTCCAGAATTCCAGTCCATCCCAAATCCCCATAACTTCCTGCTAGAAGAGGATGAAGTTTACCATTCTCTCTCTAAGTGTGATCCCAATCTGAAAAGGCATATTAATTAGAAATCCTTTTTGGAAGAAGCTCATAAAAAAGCTGGCCAAATATAGCCAAAGAACCCCTTTGCAAACCTGCTATAAATTAACATAGAATATTCCCGTGACCGGAAGAACAGCATTTATGTTCTCCCAGTTGCCTATCCTTCTAGCTGTGTCATATACTTCTCGTAGGGATGTATGTCTTTTACTTACTTGTTGCTTGCTATATTCAGTACTGTAAGTTGCTTTGTGAAGGGGTGGTAGAAGCTCCTTCTGAGAGCATAAAGCAAAGCTTAATATAACACAGTTGCTAACTGCACGTAACATACAACAGGCTGAGAAAATTAATGCTACTAAGAAGATTAATTTTCTGAAAAGGAGAGACAAAAGTGCAGCATGGAGAGTTGCAAATAGCTTTTGAGAAGATGAAATACTCGGTGAAGAACAGCATGCCATTTCGCTGTTTGGAACCTCCTCACAACGGAAAGGAGGTCCTTTGGCCTCACAGAGTTGGATTAGCTCCTGCATATGCACGCAGATGGAGGCTGGCCTTTCATTTAAGTATAGGTTAGTGTGCCTAGTTGTGTTTTCTTTTTTTTCTTGGAGGAATTTTGAGTATTTTGAGTACCAGAGGCAGTAGGACCTGCTCTGTAGCTGTTCTGTACACGACTTCACTTTCACGACCAGAGTAATTGTGTGTTTAGGACCAGGTTAGGTTATTTACTTTCCAAACATCTTTATAAACATGTGGCTGCATAGCTGAATTAATAAAATGAGCATGAGGAGCCACTGAAATACGTATCACTTACCTGTTTGGTAAGCTGTCTGCTGATGCAACCCCATCGCGTCTCCTCATGGAGACAACTATAGCTTCAGGGATCTCCAGGAAGCTTCACCCACCTGCACAAGCTAAGGATTTGGTCCGCAATATATGCTATCCACATAGCTAACAAGCATGTAGGAGTCTCTTTTTTGCTTTCCTGCAGACGATGATTTGTAACCTGCTGTAAACAGTGGTACCTTTAATCATCATTTTACTGGTTTTCATGGATCTTTGCTATCTAACAGGTTTTGGCATTATGCAGCAAAGGATGTGCTCTTGCTTTTTCCGATTACTTTCTCTCCTTCTCCAGACATCAGAGAGAATTTACAATACTTTCAGTAATAAAACTCTAAGACATGTTTTTTCTCATTTATTTAAGAGAGGAGAAGGTACTGTATGAAAAAAAGTTTGTGGCATAGAAAAATTATTATTACATCCTGTGATAAAAAGCAGTTTCATACTGGAATATGCAAGACTCAGGTTATATTGAGTCCTTTAGAACATTCCAATAGTTGTGTTATACGTAATATATATTGCCTCAGTGTTTCCGGAGGTTCTTGAAATTTTGTCATCTGTGCTCAGTGACTATGATTGATCCCTGTTACACTTTTCTCATTTTGAAACTGAAGCTATGTGGGGTTTGTTCTACAGGTTTTGTTGTATTGTTCTTTCTACAGATCCCTGTCCTGAAAACCCAGCCATGGATTTAATAGTAAGGGTGAATTATTTGCATCCTACCGCCTTTGGTAGAAAAACTCTGTACCCTAACTTTTACTCACAGCTATAGTGGCATCACCTGTTGTAGTGAGTAAGATTGTACAGGTGTATCAAATACCTGTCTGTATCAAACCATAAGGTTGCCCTAGGATAAATTAAAGGACATTTTAGGTTTGGGGAAAAAGAAAAAAAGACCAATCCTATATCTTAGTCATAAAATACTGACCTTTAAAGGCTAATCTCTGTGAATTCATCCCCTGGTATGGCACTAGTGTAGCATGCGTGGGAAGTTACATGGATCTAACAAAGCCACATTTAAGCAAAGAACAACCAGTTCTTGCTTAGACTAGGAAATATTGAGAAAAATTAAACTGAATCCAGCTGTACTAGAGAAGAGGACCTGTATAGGCTGTCTATGCATGAAGTACATAGTAGTATACACATGGTACACAAAGCACATGGTACACAGGACACATATACCTCCAGAGGAGAAGAATGGAGGTGCAAAAGCCGTGGTCCCCACTCCTCCCTGGCCTGGAGAAAGTACTCAAACCCTGTCACGGTCTGGACCTCAGCTTCGTGCTTGCAACTCTAAATTGGATGCCTCCTTCTATTTGATACCCTGAGATCAAACCCTCTCCTGACGGACTACCATCTAATCTCCTCTTCCAAAGGACAAACCAGGGCACAGTGTTTCCTTCAAAGACGAGGGAAGTGGCTTTGTAGGGGCAGAGTGGTTATGAGCAGGCGGTCCCAAAGAGGGACACCCAATTTTTAGCCTCAAAGGCTTCAACCTTGAGACTCCAGCTTCCTCAAAGAATGTCTAAGCCTCACCCTAGGAACTCAGGGCTGGGAGATGGAGGCACAGGCTATTGAATCAGAGTGAAGGCACTTTCTGCAGTATCCTGGTCTTAAGGGTTTCAGTTGGACTGCACCCTACTGTAAATGCCTGCACCCTTCATGGACTGAGAACGTAATTTTGGTGCTGGGCTTCACACGTGACAGAGATGGGCTCAGAGCCCTGGAGCTGCCCAGTTTCTGGAAAGCAGACTGAGAGAGATATAGTCTCTAAATCAAGGACCACAAAGTGAGCTGGTGTAAGTCCTCCTGCATGCTCTGGGTTAAGCTCTCAGCAAGGGTAAAACTACCTTCACAATGTTCACCAAAAGCATAACAACTGAGTCATGGACCCTGTCATGAATTCCCTGATGCCTTGCAGGACTCCCTTGTTCAAAGAGCCTCATTGTTTTAATTACACAATCATTACATAGGCTTGGACTGCACGTTGAGGTGTTGTATTCTTACAGTAATTAAAAATTAAATTGCCTTTAAACTTTTCAGAGTATGTGTGCAAAAGATGAAATTTTTTGTTAGCAAAAGCATTTATGTCAGCCTAATTAACTGTATTAGTGCTGGTGAAATATAATGCACATTTCAATTCCTGTAGCTTGAAGATGGATATTAAACAATCTGTTTCCTAAGTTGAACTGGACTTAATATTCTGAGTTTGAATCTTCCAAATCACTCCTCTTTTCTCACATTTGATGTTTCATCAAATTGTTCTTGGTGTTGCTCTCTCTCACCTTTTTAAATGAGTTTTGTTTGGTTTAACATGCCACTCTGTATGCAGTGTGGGCTGGGGGTAGGTATCAGAGCTTTAACCTATATACATATTAAAATGCCATTCTTGTACATCTTGCCATAATTATGTGTTCTCTTAAAGAGAATCCGGTGTTCTTTTCCTAAGACAGCCTTCATTCTTGAGTCCCTTACACGATCTGTAGGCAAGTTTGCTAGAAATAAACACGATGATGTGAGAGGGGATGGACTCATCCAAGGCAGGAGGCAAATCTGTGAGATCAGATGCTGCAGCTCATGCTCAGCAAATATGAAACTGTCAGCTGGAAGGTTTCTTTCCAAAAGACTACCTTTGCGAAGGACTTGCTGGACAAACGTGTAGCTGCTTCAGCAACATGTGTCCAATACACAGACTGTTCCCAAGAGCCACAGGCAAACAGAAGGTCTCCTCCTCCTCATGCTTGGGTCACTTTACACAGGGAAAACACCCATCTGGGCTTCTGGACACTAATTCTCTCTGAGAACGTGGTAGCAGGGCAAGAAGCCGATCTGGATAGGGTGGTCATCGTACCCCGGCACCCGAGACCGTCTGCTCTCTTAAGCACTTCTGGTCAAATCGTGCGGGCCGCCCTGGGGTGCCTTTGAGCCTGAGGGAAACGGGAACAGCAGCGGCATCCCACAGAGCAGTGGGACAGCAAGACTTACAAACTGGCAGGGTCTTTGGTACCATGGGAAGGGGATCGTGTCCGTACCACTAGGAAGCCGGCTATCACGTGCATCGCTCCTGGAACGGATCTGTCATTAAGAGCCTTTGGCAGTGCTGTTCCTCCTCCTTCCCTCAGCTGCCTCTTCCCACGGCTCAGCCCCTGCGGATGTGCCGATGCAACTGTTTGCGGTCCAATGCTGTGAGCAGGGCCACTGACCCAAGGGAAAATAAAAATACTCTTTTCTCATTAGCTGGTGACCTGATTGATTGATAGTTTGGCCCCAAATGACTGTGTTGGCATGAATTCGGGGACTGTGCTCTGTGGCATGGGCTTTGTTTCCAAGGCTGGAAACTCCACAGTGTGGCACTGCCACCGAAGCTCCCAGGTCTTTGAACGATGCCTTCAGACTGTCACAAAACCATGGGAAGACAGAAGAGTTCTCGTCTGTGTTATAGATGTTCAAAGTTTATGAAGCTTTTTTACTTATGTAAATTTTACTTCCATGATAGTGGAAATAAATCCTTATGATAAATTAGCGAGTTGGAAATATTTTCAGTAATGCAGTATTACAAACATCAACATAAACTCTTCTACTGTCTGAGTAAATGACAAGTGAGAGTCAGTATTAGATACAGAACTGAACACTCCCGTTTTGCTAACCATTGATCCCAAAATGATTCTTTGCTTTCAACATACAGAAATTACGCAGATGTGATGACACTGTACAACTGTTTTCTGGGGTAAGCAGAATTGCTGTATACGTAGGACTTGAAAAGTGTGAGGAAAAAAGAGGAGTTCTGGTAACAGGGAGAAGAAGAGGTGGAAAAGAGGGCATGAAAGACATGGGGAAGGAAGGCAAGGCAAAACGAGGCAAAAGAGCTTTGCATGTCTAAGAAGGAGAAAGATGCTAGCTGAAGGAAAGGAATAGGAAATGATACGGCAAGTCATTCATTAGAAGCATTTTTAAGCCAAGCAGATGAGCAACACAGAAGCTAATATTCTGGGGGCTTTGCGAGGTGAAGTAGTTTCTTTTCAGGACCAAACCCCCTCTGTTTGTTCCCATGCTAGCTGCTGCCAGACACCAGTAAATGGCACTGCCCTGTCGGAAGGCGAACCCAGACGGGCACCCCACCTGGCACCAGGTATTGCCTTTAGCTCCCCGCTGGCCCAGCACAGGTGACATCCAGCTCCCGCCTGCTCCCACCAGAGGTGACATCCAGCTCCTGCCTGCTCCCACCAGCGCTGGCAGCTGATGCTCACGGCAGAGCTAAAATAAGTCCAGCAAAAAAAAAAAACAAACCACTAAAACTCTGTGCCCTCCAGGCACAGAAATGCAAAATAAAATAAAAAAAATGAGCTGGACCACTGTCAAAACAGTAAGGAGCCACCCCCGTGCGCCGCGCTCCGCGCCCACGCAGGGGTCCCCCTGCGTGGGCGCGGAGCGCGGCGCACGGGGGTGGATCCTCGCTGGGAAGGCGGCTCGGCTCCCACCCGCGGTACCGCTGGCTTTAGCGCATGCCAAAATAATTTGGGGGGCAAAAGCCGGGGTCTGCGGGGCCGAAGGGGGGGGGGGGGGGACCTCAGAGCCCTGCACGGGCAGAGGGGGGAGACTTTTATCCTGAAGTCATTGTAAAGCCAAAGCGGGGTTTATCCTCCGCAGCTAAATGAAAACGAAAAGGAAAAGGGAAAAAAAAAAAAAAAATCCGGAATAGCAACATTGGAGGTACAAAGACTGTCATGGACCAGTGCGAGTTTGCAAAATTATATGTAAATGACCCCAGTTTTGACCGTGGTGGCCCTCTGCTAATCCCGGAGAGAAAATCTACTTAGCAAAGGAAAGTTTTGTTTAATTTGGTTAACAGGGACCAAAATGCTGAATATATTAATAATTTATATTTCCAGGGAAACGCTATATCTTTAAAGCTTCAGTGCCAAAGGGGGTTCACAAGAGCTTAATGCTCACAGAATAAAAATCGTGTAGGATTTTCTCCATATTCTGCATCCAGCGCTGGTGAAAATGAGTGTAGGACATGTGTTGTCATAATGGGCGCCAGCCCTTCCGCCGCTGCTGCTGAATGCGTTTGGCTGATCCCGTCTTGCTCTGTGTACACTGACCAAGAGAGAGGTTCCCGCTGGATTTACCATCATCCTAAAGGTGTCCCGAGGAAATGAGGGGGGTTTCTCCCCTCTCTGGCTGACTCATTCCGTTATCCCGCCGTGTGACCTTTTCCCCACTAATCTGAAATAGCAGCTTTTCCTGTATTTACAGGTTAAATGGAAGATACACATTCTACTTTTTACTCATTGTAATGAAGATCTTTTTGTCTGTCTCCGAATAAAGGGTCGGGTTGATTTACAAATTGCGGGTCAGCCCATTCCGTGACCCGGGCAAACAACCCGGGTCAAATCTCCTCAAAGCCTCCCCACCCAACTGGAATAAGTTAATTTACCCCACGGCGGCTCCGGCCCTGCCGGGCTGCCCGGGGGGGGGGGCGGGGGTGGGGGCGGCGCGGCTGGGATCCCCCCGCCCCGCCTGCCAGAGGTGCGGGGACACCCGGGGACGCTTGTTGCGGGTGGGACGGACATCGCCCGGCTGGGTACGGCGGGAGGGAGCCGTGCCACGGCCCCGCGCCGGCAGCGCCTCGGGAAGGACTCGCTCTCAGGAGCTTTTAGGGGGTTTATTCTCGGGGCCCCGCGCCTCCGCCCCGTCCTGCGCCTTCCCCCTCGTTCCTCCTCCTCTGAACAAGCCGCGCCGCGGGGAAACTCGCCGGCCAAACGCGCGGGGGATCCCGCTGCCTTTCGGACGCGTGCTCCTGGCAACATCCCCCCGCGGGCGCGTGGGAGGGCAGCACCCACGGAGTTGCGGGGGGGTGGGGGGCATCCGCCCACCCCGCGGGGCATCCCCGGGGTTTCATCCCTCCGGCGCCGCGGCGGCTCTCCCGGCCCCCCGTGACGGCCGCGGAGCGGAGGGCGGGCGGCACCGAGCCCCGCCGCGCCGTGCCCTGCCCTGCCCGCCCGCGGTGCCGACCCACGGCCGGCGCGTGCAGCAGCCTCCCCGGCCCTCGCGGGCCACGTTTCGCTCGTGTTTTTTTTTTTTTCCTGGGTGGGGTAGGGGGTAGATCCCCCCATCGCCACCCGAGGAAGCTCCTCCCGGAAACAAGCAGGGGCCGCGGGTATAAACATTTATTCCAAGGCATCGCTTGTACAGGCACCGCACCCGGAGGTGGGAAGAAGAGCGGGCGGGGGCAGAGCTGGGCCCCCGGAGAGGGCGGGCGGGGGCAGAGCCGGGCCCCCGGCGCAGGCGGGCGGGGGGTCCCCGCCCTCCGCGACCCCCGCGCATCTCCCTGCCCCGGCGGCCTCCCCGTGCGCCCGGGCGTAACTCGCAGCGTCCGCGGTCATAAATAGGATTTTTCAGGCGGGGACGAGTCTCTATAGCATGGAGGGGTGCTGGCCCGGGGGCAGCCCGAAGGCGTTGGGGTGGGAATGGCCGAGGAGGTTGAGGTAGTGGCGGTCCAGCCCCTGCACGGAGGAGAGGAAGGTGCTGCGCTGCTGGCCGGGGCTGGCGAGGGGCACGGCGGCGTTGGGGAGGTGGTAGGGCAGGGGGGGGCTGCGGGCGGCGCCGTGCCAGGGGAAGGGCCCCCCCGAGGGCGGCTGGAGCACGGCCTCGCCGGCGCTGTGGCCGTGCCCGGGGCACTCGGGCCCGGGGTGCAGCTGGTAGGAAAAGTCCGGCTCCGGGAGGGAGCCCAGGGAGGTGAAGAGGGGCTCGGTGACGAAGCGCGCTTTGGACTGGAGGAAGGCCAGGATGCGGGCGTATTTGGTGTCTTTGGTCTCCATCCTCTCCACCGTCGTCAGGTAGTGGACCAGGTTCTTCATGCACTCGTGGTAGCCGTAGTGGAAGTAGTTGGCGAACTCGGAGAGCAGCTCTGCTGGAAAGGAAGGGGCAGCGGAGCCGAGCTCCTCAGGCCTCGGGGAGGGGGGGGCCGGAGCCGCCCCCAAGCCGCGGGTGTCCTGGCGAGGGGCCGCGGGGAGCCGCGCCCGCCCACCTACCCTTCTCCCGGCCGCGGGGGAAGTCCGCCGAGTGCAGGGCCCGCAGGTACTGCACCGTCATCTCCAGGATCTCCGCTTTCTCCAGCTTCCCCGAGCTCTGCAACGGGCGGGGGAGAGGGGCATCACCTCTCCCCTGCGGCTGCGCTGCGCTCCGCCCGGCCGCCCCCCCAGACCCCCCCCCCGTACCGGGGGGGTCGCTCCGCACCGGGGAGAGGGGCGCAGGGGCCGCCCCCCCCGCCTACCTGCTTGGCCAGAGCCATGGGCACCGTCTTCCCCAGCTCGGTGAGGCAGCGGTTGATGCGGTCCCTCCTCCGCTTCTCAATCACTTTATGGGAAACCGGCGTCCTCTGCAAAACAGACGGGGAGCGTTAGTGGGGGGAAAGCAGCCGGATCCGGCCTCGCCGGGGCAGCCGCCCCCGGCCCCGACGCCTCCAGGGCAGCCGGTCCTGACCCCGGTCGGAGCACCGGCGCCGGGCGCGACGCGGCCCCAGGAGGGATGCTCCGGCGGCCGGTCCCCTCCGCGCCGCCCCGGGGGCTCCCCGTCTGCGCGGGCGGCCCGGCAGGGCAGGCTTGTTTGAGGGGTGGTGGTTGGGGTTTTTTTGGGGGGGGGCTTTTTGAAGGGAAAGGCAGTGAGCGGGCGGGGGCCGGGTCCGCCGTGCGGCCCCGCAGAACCGTGCGCGCAAGGCGGGCGGCGACTCACCCTCCGCTCCTTGAGCTTGGAGGCCATGGTGGGCACTGCATCCCCGCTCTCTCCGGGCCCCTTATAAAGCCATCACTTCTTGGGGGGGACCCCGGGGGGCCTCCACGGGCCCGCTGATCCCATAGGATTAGGGGCGAGCGGCGCCGGGGGAATGTATGCATTAAAGATCAGGGTGGAAGGGGGCGAGAGAGGGATGAGGGTTTGGTGGTTGGGGTTTTTTTTTTTCCTTCCCTCTTCTTCCTTTCCCCCCCCCTCCTCGCCCCCGTCCACGCAGCCGGGGGCGGCCCAGCTGTGTCGCCCCACGTGGACCTCGGGGACACACGTGACGGTCCCACAATAGCGGCGGGGATGGGGCCGGGGATGCGGCGAGCGGGGCGCAGGGCGCGGTACCGCGCCCTGCGCCCCGCTCGCCGCATCCCCGGCCCCATCCCCGCCGCCTGCCTGCAAATCCCCGGCACCCCCCACCCCTCCCCTTAGCCCCGGCGCTGACTGCATTTTAAAGCCTGTCCAGAGTCATTAAAGTAATTAAGTAAGCCCTTAATAGGCTGTTCCGCCCAGTTCAAGGGAGAACCCTTGGAGACGGAGTGGCCCCGTTTGTTCTCAGGCTTTTCTCACACGACTTGGTGACACGTCCATCTTTATAAGAGATGGCAGCGAGGCTTTTTTTGTTTACACCGCTTTATGCGCCGGGGACACCCCGGCAGGTGTGGGACCGGGGGGCTGGCACACGATATCCCCCCCCGCGCCCCCCCTCTTTTTTTTTTTTTTTACGCCGGCCCGGGGAGGCTCTCGCCAGCCTTTGGCACACGACGCTCCTTTTTTGTGTGGTGTGCGCGTCTGTGCGTTGTTGTTTTACCCCCCCTGCTCCCCCCCTCTCCTTTGGAGAGGCTCAATTTGTAGCCTATTATCCTATAGGAAAATGTCCCATTGAAAAGTATGAATAGTTTCATTGGGCCTAAATTTTAATAATGCGGGTCAAAGAAAAGAGGGGCAAATAAAGAGGGGATCGCAGCTGGTCCGAGAGTGCATTATTCGGTGTCACCTGCGAGCGGGGTCGCCGACAGACCCCCTATTCATTTGCCTAATTTTGGTCAATTTAACAAACTTCAGGAGAAATTATTGTGGCATTGTTAAGGAGGGTAAAGCTTTCTGATCGAATTAACAGCATGTTTTGATCCGGTAAATGTCATTAAAAAGAAAGAAACAATCGCGTTTAAAGGGGGGCTCCGAGTTAAACGCGCCAAGTGGAGACGCCGGAGCGCAAAGCTCACAAAGGGAGCAAGTAACTGCCACAGGGGAACTTTTGTACGCTCACATTGCTGAGGTTTTTTACACAAAAAGGCATTATTTCATACTTGAATACGTTTAATCCAACAATTGTCTATTTTCTGCAAACATATTTTCACAGCATTGTTAGCTTTCCTCTCCGCGGCCCTCCGCCCGGGCAGCCGCGCTCCTCGCCTGGCGAGCGCACCGAGCCCCCGGCCCGCCCCGCGCCGTCCCGCGCCGCCCCCGCCGGGGCCGCCCCGCCGCGCCGGGGGGGCCGCCCGCCCCCGCCGCCCGCCGCCCCCCCCCGACAGCGCGGCGGCGGGCCAGGGCCCCCCCGGGCCCTCTCCACGGCCGGCGGTGCGCCTCCGGGGCCGGCACCGGCCCGCCGGGCCGCCCGCCCGCCTCCCCCCCCTGGCCCCGCCGCCGCCCCCGGCCCCGGCGCTGCCGCGGGGCGCCGCCACCCCCGGGGGGGAGCGAAAACCCGAGGGCGGTCGGGGAGGCGGTGGGGCCGCCCGGTGCCTGATCCTGCCCGCCTGGGCGACGCCGCCGGGCCCCGGGAAGGGCTGTGGAAACGGCGTCTATTCCAGCCGTGTCAGCGCGGGGAGGTGGTTTCTCAGAAACCTCCACGTCCCCTCGCGTGTCCCGCGTTTTTCCACCCGTTTCCCTTTGTGATTTAAATGGGGAAAACCATCCCCACCTCATCTTCCCCGCGCGTGCACGGCGGAGGGCACCGCCGCCCTCGCCCGTGCATCTCCCCAGAGGCGGCCGGGGGAAAGGCGCGGTGCCGGCCCTTGCCCCGCCGCCCCGGGCTGGCCCGCAGCCGCCCCGGGCTGGCCGGGGGCGCGGGGCGGCTCCGCGGGAGGAGGCGGCGGCGGCGGCGGCCCCGGGGCGCGTCTCCCCCGGCCGGCGGGGCGGGCCGGGCCGGGCCGGGCCGGCTGCCCGCCCGGGCGCCCCTGCGTGCGGTGCTGTCCGCCGCATTATTCTTCCAGGAGCCTTGTAGGTTTCGGTATATTCATTCTCGTACAATGGGATTAAACACTAACCGTTATCATCCAAATTAACTAAACTCTGAATAGCAAATGCGGGGGCTTTTATTTTTTCTCCTCCTCTTTTGCTCCACTAGCGGAGATGGAGTTGATCCTCTTACCGCCTGTGTTAACCGCCAGCTGCAGGCACCTGCGAGGCAACTTTGTACACGAGGGAACTTGTTTATTTTCTCGCTGGCTGCTCCCGCATCGCCTCCCCCGCGGGCCGGGCCGCCCGGCCGGGGCAAGCCGGGACAGCGGTGGGGGGACGCGGGGCGGCTGCGGGGCTGGGCGGCCGCGGCATCCTCGCGTGTACCGCCGCCTCACCCTTAGGGGGCTTTCGGCGAGGCTGGAGCCAGAGGGGCATCACCGGACACTGCCACGGTCGGACTTCCACCCTTGTAGGGAAGCCAGGCGAAGGCTTTTTTAAAATGGTTTTAAAGTCCCCGTGAGCGCCTGTTGGATCTCCTGGCGGGACACGCGTGCACGGCTCTTTGGCAACCCAAGGCGGACACCCGCGTCCCCACCTCCCACCACCGGTTTTTGGCTCCCGCCCGGGTGCCCCGCCGGCTGCAGCCCCCTCCCCGGCCGAGGGGCTGGCTGGGGGCCGGGACTGGCCGGGGCTGGGGCTGGCGGGGGCCCGGGGCGCGGACCCCCGCCCCGGTACGCGCGGAGCGGGGCATGAGCACGTCGCTGCCCCGGGGCCGCGGGCCGGGGGGGGCTGCGACGCCCCGGCCTCCCCTCGCCCTCTCCCCGCGGCCGGCGCGGGGGTCCCCGGCGCGGGGGTCCCCGCCTCGTGGGGCGGCGCCCCGGGGGGCGCCCCGGCCCGGCCCGGCCCCGCGGTGCGCTGCCGGCGCACGGCTGCTGCGGGAGCGGTGGCTGCGGCCGCGCGGGCCGTCGCGTCTCGGCAGCGTTTGGCCCCGTCCTGCTGGTCTGGCGCTGCCATCCGCTGCCCAGCCACCGGCTCTGCGGCGGGGGTGTCCTTTGGGAACTGTCGAGCTGCTTTGAAGTGGCATCTAGTTTTGCCTTTGTATGAAAACAGATCGTCTCCCCGCTTTTTCTCCCCTCCTCTTTTCTTTTTTGACTCCTACATAACCTTGGGGTTACATGCAATTACTTCACCAAGTAGTCCGAGCTGCGGATATTAGGCTTGCAAATCATTGGCGCTTGTGCACGCAAGAAGCCAGCTAACGAGTCTCCCATGGGAAGCGTTGTCCATGCAATCGGTGGATCGAGTGCAGAAAGCCAAGTGTCACAGCGTGGCTGGGGCTGCATTTGGCCTGCTGCCCCCCGGTCTCGTGTGGGGCTCCGGGGAGTGGTACCGGAGGTCCTGCTGTGTAATGCGGGCAGGCAGTCACGCTCCTGGCTGCTCTCATGGCTGGTAGGGAATGGGAGAATGAAAAGGTGCAACAGGTCCTACTTGTAGGAGGAGGTAGCTTTATTACTTGGCAATCCTGGATCTGCGAAGAAGCAGTGACCTGAACCATGAGAGAAGGCATTTCATTTAGTAGTTTAACCCTCAACTGTACATAGAGCGTTCCCTGATGCTGTACCGGCTTTTGCTGTGAGTTTGTTTACTCTTGCACTCTCAGTGAGGCTAGGCTGGACCAGCTAGTTTGGAAGAGGAGTTAAGAGCCTTTTCATAGCTCCTAATGTTCTCTGCCTCCAGGTCTGGGGCTGCTTGGTCATCACCTTGTTCCCCAGCTGCAGAGGTACCTCTTACCTCGACGCTACTGTTGCTTCCAGCTATAGTCTGCCTCTGTGCCTTCCTCCTCTCTCCCAGTGGAAGGATCATGCCCCTCTATTTTGCTTACCTGCCACGAACAGTGGCTTCAGCAGGGGGGAGGCGATAAACAGGACAGGACCTACCCGTCTCCATCCCGAGGTGGTCCTTCACAGAACAAGCCTTGCTTGTGGCCGTGACTCTCTGCTGTTGTTGGGTTGATTACGAGGCGCCCTCCTCAAAAGCCCAGAGTGCTCTAGGAAGTGCTGTTCGTGCTTCTGTCGATGATGTCCTTCTCATGCTGCAAGATATGATAATGCCCATAAGCTAAACTTCGATCCTAAAAACTCTAAAACTTTAATCCTTATCTTAGGAAGTCATCAAGTATCTCTCGGTGCTTGTGGTGGCCGACAGGACTCCTGAATGCTGCTGTGTGCTTGTCATATTCCACCCTTGAGGAGGCACATTTCATTGTGAGTGTATTTCATGCTGTAATTTCAATATAACACACATTGTTCTTCAGGATTAAATGTAAATGTAAAATCTGACCTGGTTTGCTTTTGGATTCCTCTGGTTTGTACGAACACCACTTAGAAGGTTGTTGTATTCATAAAGACTCACTTTGGGTAATTTTACACCTTTTCAGATGTACTGATTTGAACACATTGCAATCTGCAGTCTGTGTGTCAGCCTCAGCATCATTGCTCTGTGGATGACTGTGGCAGCAGAAGAGGAAGATTAAAAATTGGAGACCTGAAAAAGGTCTCACTTTATTTAAGGACTTAACAGAAGTTTCTGTGGATGCACAGAATGCCTCAAAAGGCATAAAAACCTCTACTCAGCAGCCTGGCTTGGTCACCCCCAAGATGATCCATCCACAAGATCACACAGAAGTGACTGTTGCCTTGCCCGCAGTCTCATTCTTTCTCCGCTGAACTGACCACGATCTTTTATTGACCGTCTTTCTGGAGCAGTCGCGTTGGGCAGTGTGTCTGGCAGCGCTGGGCAATCTGACAGGATATCTCCTCTAACAAAAAGTTAGAAAAGAGAACTGCTGGATGGCGCCTGCAGAAGCCAGTGCTTCAAAAGGTAATGATTTTTGGAGTACGGATTATTTGGGAGTCATTCTCTCTCATATGTTCCTATAATTTGCAGTATCTTCTGTGTTGACTTTTTTGGTCAGACATAAAATTTCAGGCTTATATGTGGTATAGCTAATGTATACAGAATTATATAGGAAAAATGCTTCAGTGATTAAAACCAGGTGTAGTTATATCTGTCATACCCATTTACAGAAGCTGATTTACATCAGCGGAAGACCTGACGCAGCTTTTACCTGTCAAATGTTTGTATATATATGGCAAAACCCGAGACTCAGCGCTGTGTGTTTGTACAAGGTGAGTCTCCCAAAGCGGTGGAGAGATGTTTGCAATTTTCCTGATGACAGCTATCTTCTCAGCCACGTCACCGGTGAGACAGGATGTGTTGCTCTTTAAATGACAGCCTGTCAAAATGAGAACTGAGTGCTAAAATTGATTTCAGTGGGATTTAGGTAGTCTTGAATTTTGGTGAGGTGTACCTTAGATTCCTTGTGGTTGAGGTGGTATAAATAGCTAAACAGCTAGACTTAGTGACTGCCTGGTGTGAATAAAGGCTGAAGGACTTGTGTCAGAAAGTATGAGGGCTCTTTCTGCAATGACATGTATAACCTTCTATGATGAAGTGACTGGCTTGGTGGATGAGGGAAGAGCAGTGGATATTGTCTACCTGGCTTTTGACATTGTCCTCTGTAACATCCTCATAGAGAAGCCGATGATGTGTGGGCTGGATGGGCAGACAGTGATGTGGACTGAAAACTGGCCGAACTGCCAAGCTCAGAGAGGGTCGATCAGTGCGTCCAGTCCCATTTAACATCTTCGTTAATGATCTGGATGATGGGACAGAGCGTACCCTCAGCAAGTTCACAGATGACACAAAACTGTGAGGAGCGGCTGATACACCAGAGGGTTGTGCTGCCATCCAGAGTGATCTCGACAGGCTGGAGGAATGGGCTGTCAGGAGCCCCATGAAGTTCAGCAAAGGCAAGTGCAAAGTCCTGCACCTGGGGAGGAACAACCCCGTGCACCAGTACATGCTGGGGGATGATTGGCTGGAGAGCAGCTTTGCAGAAAAGGACCTGGGGGTCCTGGTGGACACCAAGTTGAACATGAGCCAGCAACGTGCCCTTGCAGCAAAGGTGGCTAATGGGATCCTGGGCTGAATTAGGAGGAGGGTTGCCAGCAGGTCGAGGGAGGTGATCCTTCCCCTTTGCTCAGCACTGGGGGAGGCTGCACCTGGAGTGCTGGGTCCAGTTCTGGGCTCCCCAGTACAAGAAAGAGATGGACATACTGGAGAGAGTCCAGCAAAGGGCCACAAGGGTGATTAAGGGACTGGAGCACCTCACGTTTGAGGAAAGTCTGAGGGAGCTGGGACTGTTCAGCCTGGAGAAGAGGAGGCCCAAGGGGAAGCTTATCAATGTGTACAAATACCTGAAGGAGGGGTGTACAGAAGTTGGAGCCAGGCTCTTTTCAGTGGTGCCTAGTGACAGGACCAGAGGGAATGGGCACAAACTGAAACACGGGAGCTTCTGTCTAAACAAGGAAAAAACTTTTCTGCTATGAGGGTGGTCAATCACTGGAACAAGTTGCCCAGAAAGGTTGTGGAGTTTCCATCCTTGGAGATATTCAAAAGCTGTCTGGACATGGTCCTGGGCAACTGGCTCTAGGTGGCCCTGCTTGAGCAGGGAGGTTGGACCAGATGAGCTCCAGAGGTGCCTGCCAACCTCAGCCATCCTGTGACTCTCTAATTCTGTGAGCTGCCTGTGTGAATATTTAGTCCTGACGTAATTCGGTCCCAGTTTGGTTTGGCATGAAAGAAATATATATATTTTTTTTAAGTTACAGAGCAGATTCAGCTCTTTTACTCTATTCTCAGTAGGATGTGATTCATTTAGATTCAGGGCTTCTACACCTGTGTCAAGCCAAATAAATGGGAGGGAAGCACAGCCTTTTTGCTTATTGTACTTCACCACGTGTTGCATTGTAACTCGACTCATTAAAGGCTCATTAACATCCATTATACTTATGACTGCTTCGTAAACAATGCTAATTCAATAGGACTTCAGAGCCTAATTCCCTCTAGAGTCCTTTGTAACTCCTAGCCATGACTTTCTTTCTAGCTGAAGTGGAAAAGGGGACCCCCATGAGAGATTTATGGACCCTGCAAAGCCTGCTAATTTAGTAATGCCATAGTTCAAGCATGCTGCTATTATGAACCCTCAGTACTGAGCTTAATGCGTGGACTAGGAACTTAAAGGACTTCTTTTCAGCAAAGCAATAACCTTTGGGTCAGTCCAGCTTTGCTCTGACTTCCCAGAGACCGAGTGGACCAAACACCACTGCCTGTTACATTGGCTTCCAGAGAATTAGTTCTGAAATGTGCCCTTGTTGTTAACTCTGAGAGATTCTATGGTTTAGGGTGTTGGGACCGCATTATGCACAGGCTGTGCTCAGCTTTTTAAGTTTAAATGTCGGGCTTGTAACAGTCTTGGCACAAAGACAGAAAAAGAGGCTAGGTGATGGGAACCGTCCCTCCATTTCCCTTCCTCTGTAGAAACAGTGAGGTGATATCGGTGGTCTTACAACCAGAAAGGGAGGTCTAGGACGTGCAGCTGAGAGGCACTGTTCTGTTCGCTGCTGGGAAAAGGTACGCTACAAGAGTTAAAGGCTTTCCATTGCTATCTGAGGTTTTGTTCTGTGAAAGACCGGGCTCAGCACTGAAAAATGTCCTGCTTCTGGAAAGTTTACGTTGTTCTTCTTCAAGCAAAGTTCTTTGTCTCTGAAAATTGCAAGAGCCCTCTCCTGTTTGTGAACTCATGGCCCAAAGGCAATCCCAGAGGTTATGTTAACATGTGAAGAACCCACAAATTTCTCAAAAACAAGTGTGAAATTGGATTGCACGTCCTGGCTTTAAAATAATCACTTCTTGCATATGTACACCTTTGGTGATAGCAAGGCAAGACCTCTTCTGATTCTCAGGCAAAACATGGTTATTAAATAAAAAGACTGCCTTTAAAAGCTGCCAAAGTAGTTGGGGTAAACATCATCCCCTGGTCACCCTGTTCTTCGATGCTTCCCTAGTGCACCACTATCTAATGTCAGAGAGAGGATAACGGAGCTCTGGTTCAACCTCGTAGGGACATTCTTCTGCCAAAGCTGGGTAGATCTGACATAGGGGTATCAGATGGTGACCAAATATTTCTCCAGTAAGTCCCACTTAACAGGTAAAGTTAAGAGTATATTGAAACCCCACTTTCATAAGTCATGAGCCAAACCCCCAAACTGTTAAGATAACTGAAAAGTCAGCAGCTTAAAATTGTCAGCAATAATAATAAGCCATCAGAAGGTGGGTTATTTCTGTGGGTTTCTATTGTTGGTTTTTCCTTCTCCAGCCTTTATGGCTCAAATTTCCAAGCATGCCTCATAACTGTTAGAATAGAAAAGTAATTTTTATGAAATCTGTGGATCCTGAGGCAGAGGTGTAAACCATCAAATACCATTAAAACTGCTAAATGAAAAGAGGATATTTCCAGGAACACTAGAAAGGATGTCTGTGCTAGATACGGTGCCACCACTTTTCATTTCATCTGGCTCATTTTTTAAACTAACTATACCAAGCTGGGAAGAAGTACCCATGTCCCCTCTGGCTTTAATGCTGTGTCTGTCCCCATGGACCATTTGATGGAAGGTTATTCTACATGTCCTGAGAGTGCGTGACCACCTCATGCACGGTCTCAGGGTCCATTCTCCCTTCACATTCATGCCCTACCCCCTTGATGGCACAGATAGGAGCATGGCTGAGCACCGAGCCTGTTGCGGAGCTTCGGACATTAGTTAACTGCTTTTTCTAACAAATTGTGGTTTGGGATGGGGTAAGGAAAATGAAGCATGAAAGCGCCAGTGCCGGGAAGGAGAGCTGGGAAGAGTTTGTCAGTGCCAAGCATTGGAATCACGTACTCCGTTGGACATTGTTTTGCTGAAGCAATTCTATATCTGGCCTTGATATAAAAAGTACTAGTTTCTGCCCTGTGATGTTATAAACATGTATGAAGATTGGTATAAAATGCAGATGGGAACGGCATCCCCGTGCCCCACGGCACATGTGCCTGACAAGACAGGAGGGAGTGGAGAATTAGTCCCACAGTTTGTTCCCGGCATTTGTAAGGTAGAAACCCCCCAGTTCTTCCACAGCCCGCCTGCGGTGCTGGAGGCGGGCACCATTAGGTAAAGCACCGGCATCGCCTGTTTTACTTGTCACCAGGAACTTTTAAAAAGCAGCTTAATGTCGAGGGGCCTTAACACTCGCGGCGAACAGGGAGGTTTATTTTTCACCTCCGATACGTGAGAGCCTTCGCTGGGGGGCTGCTGGCCCTGCCCTCCTGCTGAAGGCTTCATAGCTTTCTGGGGAGGTCTGGGGAGATCAGGGGTGGGCTACTGCCCTCTAGTGATCTTCACCACGATCTAAGGTTTCTAACTCGCCTTTTTTTTTTTTTTAATCCAGTTGCTAAAATTAACTCTGTGTGTGATCAGGTTCATGAAATTCTGTATTATGAAACAGTGCCTGATTCACGAGATCTCAAGCTTTACACCAGGTGACAGTATGGACTGTCCTTAGTGTGGGCACCAGCTGATACATCTCTAAAAATACAGTTCATACAATCCAAACGTGCCGTGTTAGGCATTTCTGTTATCACCTAAGTTAGTTCTTTCTCAATTCTTTGCAAAGTAATAGACCTTGCTTTGGATAAGCTTATTGATAGATGCATTACTTAAATAAAAACTTTGCTACATTTTAAATAGTGCCTTTTAATAAGAAGCAAGTCACTCTCATTTCAAAATAATAATAATAATAATAAAAAATAATAATAATAATCTATTGGAAAATGTTATAGCATATAAATCATTGAGAAACAAAGTATTTAGTTCAAAATAATTATTTAGTTGAGAATTTGTCAGTAGCACTAGAGATGTCTCTTCTTATTTTTTTTTCTCTGTGCTAAAATGAGTAATTGCCTGCGAGTTAAGAAGTGGGATGTGTGCCTTTTCACTCAAGGTAGTGATTCAAAATGCTGCCTTCCCTGACTAAGTTCTCATCGAGTTTTACCTAAAGCAAGTCCTGTCTGAGCAGAGTTCTGCTGTTGGCATTAGAGGGCAGTCGTGAGGGTTTATTTGCTTTTTTGCATATCAGTCTGGCTAGGATCTTATCTAAAGCAGACTAGGATACGGCTATTTTTGCTTTATTACCCAGGCTAAATGCCGTAGAGTCAATTAAGAAAAACTGCCTCATTAAGTCTAGCGCCTAGCTGTGTTGCTCATCAGTGAGCATCAAGAACCGCCGGCTGGGGCGGCTGCGTAGCTCTCCAGGTAGAAGGGCTGCCATTACGAGAGGCTCCAAGCAACGAGCGTGTCGATCTAATTGGCCTATGGAATAAGCACACAAGGAAAGAGAGTCACCTTTACTTTTGTCCTGGAAGACTGAGTGGTTAACAGCTTTGACTTGTTTTCAGCAACCCAACTTAGCGAAATGCACATGCTTAAATTTTTTCCAGGTTTTGATTGAGGGACGTGAGACCGTCACACATATGAACAGTGCAGCTTATTGGCTCTGTCATGCCTTTTGTGCTCTTGCTTCTAAGCCAACGAACACTGCTTACCATCATCTTTAGGTAGGACATCTTTATATTTCATCACTTTTCCTTCAGAATTATGTAGGGCAAAGGTTACAAAAGTTCTTGACATCTGCCATATGATGTAGGAGGAAATCGTCAGCCGCAAGGAGTCTCTTATGTAATCTACTGATATTTTCAGAGATATGTTTGGGTAATAAAATGTTTGCTTTATCCGACTGCTTCCTATAGAGTAAAAATTGCCTGTTGTAAAAAGCTGTCGTTGAGACAACTTTATAAAATCAAACCTTACAAAGGTGTGAGGATAATTTGCAAAGCCCAGACTTATATGACTCATAAGGAAACGTTCTGGAGCAAAGAGAAAGCAAATGATTTTTCCTGAACATGAGATTGTCAGAGGATAATGATTCACCATTCAGCTGAGGGAAAGAGAAGAGTAAAAAAATATGGGTGGAAAAAATGGTGAGCTAGGGGAGAGCATGTTTCAAATACTGAATCACTTCTGTATAAGCCGTGCTGACAGCTACTCTGGTTTTTGAGGATTGTTCCAAATTCAACATCACTTGTCTTGAAATGATCTTGCATGGTCCTAAGAATAGCTTGGTACTGGAGAAGCCAATTTTTCCAGCAATTTCCCTAAGATGTCAGCAAAATTATTGGCTATGAGAAGCAATACTCTACCCTCATCTCCATGGGAAGATGATGTTTGCTGCAATACAGTACTTTAGACAATTGCATTCTCTCAGTTTCTATGATTTTCAGTGTGTCCTAGATATCTTTGAAGATAACCTCGTTTATGGCTGACAGCTGCAGAGGTAGGAAGGTCTCATGTCCAGTAACCTGACAGTTGGGCCATTCAAAAAGGTGAACAGGGATCTCACCATGTGCTGTGCCCACAGAGCAGATTTTTCCAGGTAATGGGGTAAAGCAGCAACTTCAGGGTAACTTCAGGATCCCTGTAATCTGGCTAAACCCCAATCAGGCTGGTTTCCCCCCCCCGTGGTCTCCTGACTGCCTCCTTCCCCTGCTGCTGCAGAGACTGTGCAGAAGGAACCCAATAAGAGTTTTTTTTCCCCACTCTTGAGTCATACTGATTCCAGCAAAAGCCAGGAATCTGGAAAAACCTGATTTCCACTAAAATCAGCCCACGGCAATGCCTTTTGATACTAGATAGAGAGGAATTTCTTAGGTATCTTTAGGAGTGCAGCATTTGAAATGGGAAAATCCCCGTCACCTTGGACAAATAGCTGCTCCAGATGCATCAGTCAGCCTGCCGTATGCCTAACAGCTCTGATAGCAACCGGAAAGTCCATAGGAGCATTGTGCCAAACCCTCGGAAACCTAATAAATGGCAGCTCAGTGAACCAATAGACTCTGCTGCTGCCTGAGCACATCCCATGCTGTCGTTTCTGTGGAAGCACTTGCAGATGTTCGGCATACAAGTCAAGTGTACAGGACCAGCGTACTGTGCTTCAGAGCATGTGCAGCCGCCTAAAACCACGCAGTGGAAGGAGAAGAAGAGTTCATCTCAGGGAACAGCATCTTAGCAGCTTTCTCCAGTGTTACAACTGGCCTCTTCCTCCCTTTGGAGACCATGGTCTGCAGAACCCCATGTTTCTTCAGGCTATCTCAGACGGTCTTCCCTCTGCCCCGCTCCTGGTTGCCAATGTGCACTGCCTGGGAAAAGGGAACCTCATAATAATTAACAAGTGGTAAAAATGTATTGAATTTAATCCTCACACCTGAATTGTCACAAGTTATGCCTTCTCCCTAGTTTGACAACTGGCAATCCCATATGAAGAAACCGGGCGAGGAAGGAGTCCTGTTGCAGCAGATCTGATTTCTGGGGCTGGGCTGGGTTGCACAAGCTCCCACTCCACCGGGGAGGCCAATGGGAGCCACCAGCAGCTCACCCCACTGCAGGCTGCTCTGCTCAGCTAATTGAATTACAAGGAGAAGGGAGATGAGAGATAAAAATTAAAGCTGGGAGAGGAACTGGTGTTTAAGCAGTGAAAGTTTTTCTCTCGGGCCTGCTGCGCACAGGGCTGTGTAACAGCTCTTCGTACGTAAATGGTGAACTTGCTGCTCTGCTTGGTAGGTGCTAGCTGCTTGCTAGCTTCTCTTAGCACAGAGTCCCAGTCTGAGGAAACGACCAAACCACGGCAGATCAGCAGAGAGGAAATATAGTGCATTTTATGAACAAAGTAACAAGGCATCCAGGGAAATTTTAACCAGCATTTTTATAGTGATGGAGTACGTCATGTTTAGCACCATTCGCAAGTACACAGGGTACCCAGTGGCAGATGTAAAACGATAAGAGGTAGACTGGGAAGGGAAGATCAAGTTTCCCAAGAAGACTATTGTCCCAGCATCTTTCTGCCATTTTCCATTTCCTTTCCGTCCTCTTTTTTGTGCTTTGGAATCCCTCCCTCCGCTTCTCCATCCTCTTACCCTTGGCCAGGATGTACACAAGCAGCCTTCTGCCTGTTGCTATTTCCTCTCGCTAGTGTTTTTGTGGAGGTGGAAGTCACAACCTCCTCTGTTTGTGTTGGACCCATAATCAAAAACCTATAGCACAGGTATTCGCTTGACAATTAAGGATGCACGCTGTCCAAAGACAATATCACAGAAACAGGTTACTCACTCAGCACGCACCTTTGCAGGCTGATTTTACTTCGAGTGTGTTAACCTGTGTCTGTTTGAGAAGAATTTGGTCTGAGATAATAACGGGAAAACATACACGGCTGTCTGCTATGATGGCACTCAAGCGCAAACGTGCGGTGAAGAGCACTGGCAAGCAGCACAGGCCGTGCCGAGAGAGATGCATTTCAGTGCATTTGCTGTGTAAAACAGGAGCATTGCTTGCGGGTTCAAGTCTGTTTTTAATCCCCTTGCGTCGGTGTAAAGTCAACTGCAAAATAAACAGAATTTGACATAAAATCTGAAGGGGCATGTGAAGTAATGTTGACGTGTTTTTCCTTTTTGAGATATTTTTGTAGCGTACATCGGCTGATTTTTCTCGTAACACTTCAAACTGGCTGGAAGCTAAAAGCATTAATGAAACTGCAAATTATGAGAGTGCAGGGCTTTTTTTTTTCCTTTTGGTATCTCCATCTGTAATAAAAGTATCTTTATTTAAAATGTCGTGTTAGCCAAATGACATTGCTCTGCAGGATGGGAAGGAGACTGTCAGGAAATAGGTTGATGAACCAACAGATTGATGAACATTAAGGGGCTATGAAGCAGGATTAAATACCTAGCATATTAATTTTGTATTACCATCAAGGAAAAAATCTGTGCTGTCTTTTTGACCATTGTGCCAGGAGCAGGGGATGGGAGAAGTGGGTCCAGGATGTACATGAGAGGCTGGATGGACACAATTATGCCTGATGGCACCTGGAACAGGGTTGTTTAATTCTAAATTACAACTGTGCTATTTTTATTAAGCAGTGATTTTCATCCACAGTTTTGCAAGGCCGCTTGCCTCTCTTCGGGTGCTTCTCAAACCATTCCCAGTCTGTTGCAGAGGTGGTCTTAGGAATCGCCCTAGTCATGGCATTCACTTTTATGATGTAAATGTGTGTGTGGGTTATTATTATATTATTATTTTAGGCTTTTTCTGTGTAAGGATGTTGCCCGGGTGCCCCTCTCCTGCCTACAGAGGAGTACTCAGGCTTGGGCAATGAGATGGGGGTGAATTTGTTGCACGGTGCAGGGCAATGAGCAGGAGGAAAAGGGCCATGGCTACTGTCACTCTCGGTCCTGGGTGTTCCGTTTCAAAGCAAAACTAATTTTATTCCATAATCACTGTTCCTTTTAACTCCAAAATAGTCCATGTGAATCTATCGGAGTCATTCCATTAGCACCAGAGGGCATTAAATTATGTCTATGATGGCACTGAAAGCCTCTGCTCTCACTTGTTGGCAGTTTCAGCCTATTTAATGTTTTTCTTTACACTTGCACATTCATCTTCTTGATTTTCTAAACACGGAGTTAAAACACTGAAGTATCAGTGTGAAGTTTCTCTGTTAATGATGATACTGATTTTTTGCGTTGAACAAATATTTATTTCCAGGAAAAATACAGCTCTATTTTTTAAGGCAGCTAACGTCTGAAGAGGTCTGTGGTTTTTCAGATATGTGTGGAATCAACAGGTTAAATTCACCTCTGCTGTATTGCTTCTGAACCTACATTAGGGAATTTACATTAGGGATGAATTTGAGCAAATGTTTCTGGGCAGCTGTCAATCTGCTCTGGTCTTCAACAGACCACCTCAACGTTACAAAAGCTCTAAAATAGGTCTTGGGGATCTGTTTGGTAACAGAGAGAGATTTCTTCTTTGTTCCAGGTACTGGGTACATAAAAGACTGCTTGAGCTGCAAAAATAGCTTCTAATGCTGATGTTGAGCACCAGCAATTGCCAGAGAGGTGCCAGGAGGAGAAAGATCCGAAAGCCCGGGAATGTATACTGTGCAGCAGGGTATGGTGCAGGGAGCCCACAGCCAGCACCAGCTGGGATGTATTGCTCCGCAGTGCCGGACGGAGGTACCAGCTCCTGTCTGGGAAGCAGCAGAGCCTGTTAGCCAGGTCAGGCATCTTGGTACCGTGCTATATGGCACATTTGGGACATACCTGGGAACTTTTAATGTGGTACCACTCAGGAGACAGCAATACAAAAGACCAGTTCATGGTCTTTTGGAAGTGTTATTGCAAATACTCAACTTCTTTTTTGCTTTTTTGCAAAGCTATGGGAGTCCAGAAAAGAAACAGGAGCAGCTTTTGTTCATGACTTTTATACAGACTTTCTTCACTGGAAGTTGTCTTGTTTACCAAATCATGGCACATACCTTCTCTTTCATTCAAAGCACTTTTTTATTTGCTGCTGTTGTGTTATTGGGCAGTTGGAGAGGGAGATTGTGCTGGTTTTGGCTGGGATAGAGTTAATTTTCTTCACAGTAGCTACTATGGGGCTATGTTTTGGATTTGTGCTGAAAACAGTGTTGATAATACAGGGATGATTTGTTATTGCTGAGCAGTGCTTACACAGAGTCAAGGCCTTTTCTGCTTCTCACCCCACCCCACCAGTGAGGAGGCTGGGGGTGCACAAGAAGTTGGGAGGGGACACAGCTGGGACAGCTGACCCCAACTGACCACAGCGATATTCCACACCATATGATGTCATGCTCAGCATACAAAGCTGGGGGAAGAAGAAGGAAGGGAGGGTCGTTCAGAGTGATGGCGTTTGTCTTCCCAAGTAACCGTTACGCGTGATGGAGCCCTGCTTTCCTGGAGAAGGCTGAACACCTGCCTGCCCATGGGAAGTGGTGAATGCATTACTTGTTTTGCTTTGCTTGTGTGCGCGGCTTTTGCTTTACCTATGAAACTCTCTTTACCTCAACTCATCAGTTTTCTCACTTTTACTCTTCTGATTCTCTCCCCCATCCCACCAGGGGAGGGGGGGAGTGAGTGAGCGGCTCTGTGGTGCTTAGTTGCCAGCCAGGGTTAAACCACGACAGAGATAAAGTGCGGCCTCAGGCAAAACAGGTAAAGGGAGAAGGAGGAAAATATTAAAAGAAAATTTAGGAAGAAAATCAGACTGATTTTCTTGATTAAATCTATTATACTAAGGCATAATCTTTCAAAGAAGCTGCATTAACAGAGTCATCTTTAAACACCCTGGACAGAAAGCTCAAGGGAGCGCTGGAGGGAATTGTCCAACCCTGGTAAAAGGGAGAAGTAAATTGCTTAATAAGCAATTCTTCATTTGTAATCCTTATTAAATTTCACTCTAGTCACCGAACATTAACAGCAGCGCCTGTGATAGCAGAAGTCATACATTTTTTCAGGTCAGACAGTTCTCCCTCTTTTTCTGAGAACTTAATTTTCCAATACTATTTTGGGAGTTCGGGTGCCTTTATTTAGCCTTGTAAATTTTAGTCTCCAGACACACAGAAGTGTGTTTTGTAATAAGCTTGCTGAAGGCAAATTGCCCATATTCAGTATCCATGAGACGTATTGTCAGAAAGTTTAAGATTTTTAGAAATTTAAAGCCAGCTAAGCTCGGGTAGTTGCTAAATAAGACTGCATTTAAGACTGTTCCTTTTCCAGTGGAATTTGTACTCTTAAATCAGTGTGAAAGGTTTCTCAGTGAAGTGCTTAACTCAATAAGCAAATAGCCAAACAGCTAAATAAGCTGTTACTGAGGGTTTTTTGTTTTCCTGTGGTTCTTGGAAAAGAACATGCATGAAAGGTGATACAATCTGACCTCTAAACATGCTGTGAAGATTGGTAAACAATCCAGGGTATCTCCCACAGAATGAGGAAAGCTCTTCCAACAGATACAGGCTTGTTGCAGCAATACTAGGTCTAGAATAAACAGTGGATTTGAGTTTTTCCACTATTTGGCCTAATTTTTACTGTCTTTTTGGTAGAAAATCGTGTTTTCTCTATCTGACCTTTTTGGTATTTGTGGGCTGCAGTTGAGAAGGGGCTTTGAGCCTCACCCCAGGTGTCCCACTGGAGAAGCAGAGTCCTGACCCTTCAGTTAATCACGGCAATGCTTGGTGTAACTGACATCCCTCCAAACAGGACCCAGAGTTGGGACACTTCTGCACCGCAGCCCAGTGGTTGCTCTCACCGGGCACATAGGATACAGCGGCTACCTTCCTTCTGGCACCAGTGCGCCGGTGCCTGCTTTCCTTTGGATAGCTTTTCCCACGTGTTTCTTTTGTTTTCTTTGTTGGGTACGTTTACTTCTACAGCTCCATCGGTGTTCCTTTCCAGTTGAGGCATTTCGCTGAGGTTTTTCCAAGTTCTGCATGGTTGCCATTCATTTTTTTCTAATGCATCATGCTAGGAGTCAGCCTCCTGGTGCCATCAGATGAAACCTGTTTTAATTCTGAGAGTTCTTCTTTAGATCCATAATAATGCCTGAGAAAATGCTGGCCCGATCATCCCACACTCGGAGATTTGATGGCTTTCTTCAGGGTTTGGTCCAGAGTAGTCCACCTGACAGCTGTAGTTCATAGTCCATACGAGACCAAACAGCATGTATTTGACTTGGATTGACATGTCAGCTCAGCTCTGGACTTCGCCCTTCACTGGTCTTTTGTTCTGCATGTTATGTAAGTTTGTAGTCTAAATCACAAATCATCTATTTGGGGATTTAAAAAGTCAACATTTTTCAAGAGAGCGGGGGGAGAGGGAGGCCCTTTTGGCAGCGGCTTGGCATGCTAAGAGCACAACAATGCTGACACGTGAAGCATAGAAAAAAGCTTGGCATTGGCCATCTTTCCAGAGTATTCTCTGATTTCTTGTGGACTTCGGCACTGCTCTCCTTCATGTCTCTCTCATTCACATCTGCTTTCGTCTGCTACTGTAGATTCTCCTCTGTGCTCGCAGTATCAGAGTACTGCCGTATGCTGTGAAGTTGATCTGTGTTGGTGTGATGGGTGTGCCTTTCTTTGGCCGGCAAATTTTTTTTGCTTTGTCCCAATTTAATTCTGAATGTCCCTATAGCGTCTTGCTAAACGTCTTCTTGTCCCAGATCTGAATTATGTCTCTCATTAGAAGTTCACCAAGCTTCTAAAAGGTAGCTCTGTACCTCCCACCAGTCACAGATCCTTTTGCTGTTTCCCCTTTCTTTTTGTACTTAAAACCATAGTGCTTACAGGTCTCAATTTTATGAGGCACCTTACTCTTCATTCTTTTGTACAACGTTTCACAGTTGGCTTCGTCTGCCTTGGTTAACTGGAAGCTCCTACAAAGTGCTTTTCAGCTGCCTGCTACCAAATCAGGCATTGCCTTTCTGATTGCCTTCCTTTTTGCTGGGACTCAGGGCTTGTAGGTAAAACATAGCTTAAGTCTTCTCCAAGACGATTCTCCTGGTTTCTTTTCCTGGGTTCAGTAAACACTAAGAGCCAGGACTCTGACAGAGATCTGTGTCTTTTGGTGTCTGAGGTCTACCTGCACAGCAGTAGGACTAGTTTTGCATCAGCCTAGTAAAGATCTGCTTCCCTACAAGAGTGACTTGCTTTTGCCCTCTCACTCTGCACGTGGATGTGATGGGCAGTCCAGTGAGGACCGGAGAAAAGAAAGGAGGTGTGATGGCTCAAGAGGGATTGAGTTGTGGAGAAGGTGCGGCTGGACTGGTGTATTTGGGTTGGTAACACGGCGAGCTGGCCAACCTCTGGAAGACGTTGATGGAACTGGTAGAAGTTTTCAGCGGGGCAGCGTATTTTATTCAGGAGGACCTCAAGGAGCAAATCTGGATTATTTTGACATTTCAGCACGGAAAAATAATATTGATCCACCTACAATCCTACCTCCTTATCCTGTTTCTCTTGTGCTTCAGGTAGTTCTTCTCCCTTTTGCGGGTGTGAAAACAAAGAGGAATACTAACCCAAAATGTGGTGTAAATGTAATGTCTTAGGAATTACTTGAGGTGGGATGCCTAGAAGTGTTGCCATTTCTGAATTTTCTGCCAGGAGTTTCTTTTGATCTATGCCTTGCAACTGGGGACTCTCCTGGTAAGAAAGGTGTGGTGATCTTTAGATAGGCTTGTTTACTTGCTTTGGAAGTGGCTTTTAAGCTAGGTACTTAGCCCTCTGCTGTTACTCAAGAAACTCTGTCATTGAAATTAGGAGTTTTAGCTGAATACATATTACCATGATTGAGTCAGTCTGCACTTTGCATTTTTAGATAAAATAGAAGCATTTTACCCTGAAATTTTCACTAAAAAAATCTCTAAATGTAATAAGGGATTTTAAGAACAAATGGGTATTCTTGAACTCTAAATGTGTTTAAGAAAAAAATTGTTTAAAAATGTCATCATGAAATGGTGCTAAAACAGCTTCGGGGCACCTCTGCCTGCATACTCTCCTGCAAACGTGAATCTCTGTTTTATATGGAATCGTAGCATCATTCACAGATTTTTTACAAATAATATAATACAAATAAGCTTTACAAGCAGTAGACACGTATGATGTATTTTAAAAGGATAAGTGAGTTAAAATTGTATAAATTGGCGTGACGTGCATGATTTTCCTCGGCGACATGTGGAGAACGTTTTGTGGCTTGGGATAAAGGCTGTTAGAAGGATTTCAGCGGGACCAAAGAGCCGCTTTAGCTGCCAGACAGCTGCGCAGGGACTCCTCCAGTCTTTGGCTGGATTGTGTAAACCTGGTCTGATCTGGTTAGCCTTTAGATATATGGGCCCACCTATAAAATATGATATGTATAATTATATTTATGTGGGCCCAGGGCCAACAGTGAGAAGCATGGGTGAATTAGCACGTTGAAACGTGCAGATGTGAATATTAATGTGCAAGAACATGGATGTTTCTGTGTGTTTCTCATTAAAAACTGTGCTTGTCATAGTCCCAGGAGACCTGAGGTTTTTGTTCAGTTTTTTTGAACGTAGAATCCTGTGCAGGTTGTACCATTACTGTGAAAATGAGAGTCAGCTTTTGTAACCTCCTCCCTTATTAGGTTCTCTCTTGCCTCGATGATCCTCTCCCAAATAACCTCTAATTATCTGTACCAATGAGAGCAGAGCAATCCTATTTTGTCCCCTCAGGGCACCTCAGCATTTGTGAATGGTTAACTCTGATCTCAGATAACTTGCGGGAAGCCCAAGCCAATGACATTATTGTAACCTTTTACCTACATAACTTTTCCCATAACAACTGCAGCTCCCTCCGCTCTCTCTACCTTGCACGCCGAGCAGAAGGTTGGGCTGTATTCCCAGCAAATACCTAACGCTTGTTACGTGCAAAGACCATACACTTGTTACCTGCAAAATATGCAAAATACTATCTTCCCCGACACGTTATTCTGCACTTTGCTGCTTAAGAAACTGCAGGGACGACCGCTTTAAATAGTTTTGCAGTTTATGGATGGATACATGTTGCTCCAAGATACAGTGTCACAACGGGGCTGGCAAAGACAGCCTGAAAGAGAGTATGTATGGGCCCGAATTGCTACAGCAGTCTGATGAAATGCTGTGGAAAAAGCGGTGTTGCAACTCAGGCAGAGGTGGCACGGCTGGGAGTGTGGAGAGGACGAGTCCAGGCCCCGGGAAACTCGATCTGCTGGAGCCTCAGAAGGCGTAAAGGTCACAAAGTCTGCCTCAAGTGTGGGAAGCCGTCCCCTGCCCCTCTTGCCCACGGTGCTGGTGACCCAGAGAAAGGAGCCCGGCTCAGCCTGGCTGTGCAGATTTAATGTGATTTGCGATGTCAGGATGCACCTTCTGTTGAATAGTGTGCTTAAAATACCGCTTGCGTCCGTGCCAGGCTTCATGGACCTGACCTCGTCTGCTCACAGAAACTGAATAGGAGCTGACGGATGGTCATGAGAAGGGCCCCTGGAATGTCTTGGATGCTGCGCACATAGGTCATAGGGATGCGGCCATAGGGTTTTGCGGGGACATCTCCCAGGCAGTCTGCCTGCGCAGCTTCGTGCGGGGTCGGCTCTTGGGCACACAGCGCAAGCCTGTGCTTTGGTGGAGCGCCGTGCCGCCAAGGTGTGCTTGGAGAGGTGTAGGGCATGAAGAGGTAGAGGGTCACCAGATGGCACTCAGGAATCTAGAGTGGGGTTCCTGTGGCAATGGCACTGGTAGCATTGGTGGAAAAATAATGTTAAAATCTGTCCATTCTTTTGCAGCACTGGAAAACAAGAGAAGATGATGTACTGCTCAGGCTAAGGCAGTTGCTTGCAGACTGCAGTTGTGGTAATAATATTTTTCTGATTGGGTGGGAGTGGGGAAAAATAGGAGAGATGGGAGTAATCTTGGCTTCATTTTTTTTGCTGAAACAGAGATCCCACAAATCCGCACTAGCTTGAATAAAATACTCTTTTTTTTTTTCTTTCAGTCTATTTTAAAATTAAATATTGTATTGAAAATGTCAAAAGAAAAAAAGAAAATAAGAAAATGTAGTGGTGAGCAAATGGTGGCATGGAGGCCTGAAACCGTTGAAATTGATGCAAATTTATGACTAGTTTTACTGAGCTGCATGAAAACGACAATGACCTACAGATCACAGGTTTGAAATCTCTGTGTACCGAGCCAGGAATTAAAAGAGTAATTGTTCAGATGAAATTATTTTCAGCATGGAGGCTGTTACCTTCAAGCAATACTGCCATTATGCTTATCCATCTTTAGATTTCTGCGCAGTCTTCTCCTTTCCTCCCACTTAGCCTGAGGGCCAGTAAGACAGTTAAGTAAAACAGATCCTTAAAAACAGAATAGGAAGGAAATATCTCCTTATGTAAAGCAGTCAAGGTGTGAAATGTCCTGCCATAGGTGATTTAATTGTTGTTATTAATTATTGTAGAATTTAGAAGGTTGCTCTTGGACCAGGTGCTAATAGGTTCTGAGCAAACAAATATTCCCACCCCAAGGAGCTCAGTCTGCGGCAAAGGCTAAAGGCGTTTTGGCAGGGCAGAAGGAAACTGAGAAGCCGTAGAACAACTTGATAGGTGGTGGTCCCAGTAGACCTTTCCTAAAGGTCTTTCTGAAGGCCTTCTTAAGGTAGAAGTGCATTAAGAAAGCATTAAGATGGAAGGAAGGGGGAAAATACGGAAGCATCTCAGGAAGGCAGTGACTAAGCGTGGATGTCAGTAGTTGGGAGAGCCTAAAAGGTCTGCACTGGGAGGGAAGAATGGCAGGTTTAGGACCAGGGGGAGGGGAGGGGAGCAGGTGTGAGCTACATCCATCACTCAGGTGGAATGGGGACACCAATGCAAGTGAGGAGTTAGAGAAAAGAGCAGTGTAACAGGGAGCAAAGGCTTTTAAGGATGTAACGGAGCAGCTGGCCCTGTTTAACCAAACAGCATGGAGGTGCTGGGAGTGAGCCCAGGAGCATGATACCCAGCTGATACGCTGGGACCCACCAGGTAGGGTTTGAGGCTCCTCTCAGGACTGCCTACTTGCCCAAGGAAGGGCCCTGCAGAAGAACTATGTTCGTAGCTGGTGGTTCCCCTCTGGATTATTTTGAGGGAAGCACTGATGCTTATTCTGAAAGGATGCTGAGAAATTTTTTTCAGGGATCTAAATGCTCTTTTTCCTCTCTTGCTTATGGAATAAGCTCTGACTGACAGATTTTGTTTGTTTGTTTGGGGGAAGGATGGGATTGTTGGGGTTGTTTTGTTTTGTTTTGTTGTTGAGTACCGGTGGCATTTGTTGTCCTAGGCTGGAAGCAAGATCAGCCTCTATGAAGATGAGAAATTTCTGATCTGGTGACATAGGAGGATGAAAGGAGAGTTGTGGGGAAATGAATATGGTTAAATTTTCTTGGATGAAATCAGCAAGATCTTGTGCAAAGAGGACTGGTGGAAAGGCATAATGTTAGACGCAGGGGCCAAACTGGGTGAGATGGTGTCTCTGGAAGAGAAGAGAACACTGTTGTGATGAGGAAGACCGTCTTTGCTACGGGATTTCTCTCAGAGATGATCTGTAGCATCAATCCAGGTGGTAGCTGTTGATGAACTAGTGGGACTGGGTTAGCTGGAGAGAAGTTGAAATGGGAGGGAAGGGAGAAGGAATCAAAAGTAGAGGAGGATATGAAACGGTGAGAAATAGCACCGTGCTAATGGATAAGAAGCCAAGCAGAAAGGGCTGAAGTGTAATCATTGCTTGCAAACTGGATCTCACAGGGTGAAGGAATGTCTCAAGAGGAAGCTTAAGGAGCTCGTGGCCAAAAAGCAGCTATACATTAGATGAGAATTGGAGAGGACACTGTTTGCAAAGGACATCTTAATTCAACACCCTTCTTTTGAATGGAAGAAAAAAACACTGTGAATTGAATGAAGCTGTGATGATGATAAAACATACAGCTGAAAGATGGGGTGGTTCCTCAAGCAGAAAATGTAATTGCTGTGGATGATTGTGACAAATTGAGAAGACAGAGGAAGAAAAGTCTTGAATCAGAAGGCTGGTGGGAAAGAGCTAGGTGAAGTTCATGTAATAGCACAGCAAAGAAGAGATTGTACAGGGCTATATGAGGATGATGGAGATGATAGTGGGGATTGCAAGCAGCAGCAATACAGCAGAGACTACCCACCTCCTTAAGTCTGTTCTCTTCCCTCTCTTGGGTTTGTTCCAAGATGACAAGTGTGAGAAAAATTAGATACTGTACTGGATTTTCAGGTCAGGGTATATTTGTCTTTGTAAGTCTCGCTGCAGTGCTTGAAGGCAGTGAGTGTGATTAAGCATCCCTTTCTTGACTCATTTTCAAATACAGTGATCCTCTTTCAGCCAAAGTGGGTTGGGTTTTGGCATAATTTGAGATCACTTTGGAATTTAACTGCAAACAAAACAATGTCTGGTTTCCGGATTGACCTCATGGTTCATAGTAAAGTTTTACTCACTCTTAAGTTTTTCCTGCTCACTTGTGACTCCTAAACAGAACAGATATTTTCCCTTTGTCTCTCTGAAACCATTCTCTTACGACTGTTTGGGGAATAAAATAAACGTGTAGATGCCAGCTGTGAGATAAAATATACCTGTGGTGACATGTAAGAGAGCCCTAGTGTTGAGAACACATACACTGACATGTTACACTCAGCTTTCTCTGGAACCAAAGTAAACAAATAGGATTATCCAGTGAATTAGAATTAGTTTTGCAAGAATACCTGTATAACCATTCCATAAACCAACTTAACAATGCAAAAAAAGATGCAGAGAATGATAATAACCTAGTACTCCCTTCCCCTTCTCTTTCCCAACCTCTCTTGAGATGAAATCTGATTTAATAAAATAGTATCTGCTAATTCATAACAGCTCAACCTTTGTGCAAATACTCTGCTATTGGCGTACGATGTGATGCCAGCCTAGGTATTTTTAAACACTTTCAGTAATATACACAGAGGAGAGTTGTAGAGATTTATCAAATGAAACCGATTTGAAAGCTATTTTAGTCTAATTAATTTGATTTCTTTGTGCAGATAAACTTTCAGTTTTCATGTAGCGACACGTCTGTTTGCACCATACTATGTCAAAATGCTTTGAGAGAGACAAGTACAAATACATGTAAGCATAAAACTAACATCACACCCAAGCAACTACAAAGCCAATCAATCAATTGGGAAAGGTAGTCCCTTTTGAAGACTGGAGTAAATACATGGTGTTTCTTTGGACCCTGATACCAGTTTATCAGAGTACCTCACCACTATTAAGTAGTACCAGCACAGTGGTCTGCAAAGGAGAACTAGGTTATTACTTGATTTTAGAGAAGGGGAAAACTAATTCTGAGCGTCTTGGTCAGGAGTCCCAAGATAACACTAGGTCTCAAGGTCATACGCTAATTTCTGCCTCTTTATAGTATGTTAAACTATTGGTAGTATCTAAATCTGGCATTAGATGCAAGCAAAGTTGACAGTTGCCCAAGGGTAGACAGACATGGGTGGAAAAATGATGTCCTGAAGAAGGAGTTGGTGGGGACACAACACACCAAGTTGGTTTTCCTTTCTCTCTTCTCCCTGGGTCAGCAGCACCATATGTAAGTATTGTGCAGGTGATGAAGAGGGGAACAAGAATAGGCCAAATATTGAGGGCACTTAAGCATGCAAAGAGCTGAACTAGACCATGGCCTCCAGTTCCTGGGATCAGGGAGCTCACTTAGCTTTAGTACCGTGAGCCTCTCTGAGGCAGCAGTGTCTGTCAGAGCCCTTCTGCCACTGCTGTTCAGTTGAATTTTGACCTTTCCAAAGGGGACAGCAAAACGTGCCATTCAGCTTCATCCTCAGAGCAAGCACAATTCCGCTTTGCCTGGACTCCTGAGAAATGCTGAGCACTCAGGACCAACCATGTGCGATTGGTACAACGGGGCTGCCAGAGCAAAGTCAAATCTCTGGCTGTACATAAGAAGGAAACAGAAACCCTTGGACTTGCAACACTGGACTTCAGCATTGTACTTCAGGGCAATAGTTAGACTACAGACTTAAGCAGGCAGAAAATCCATGACTCAGGCAACGGAGTTAGTGGAGCTCAGAGGAAATAACGCTTCAAGGCATTGCCTTTGGGAGTGTTTATAATGGCTTATGCTGCACGTTTCAAAAGACAGGCAAGGCATTTAAATGGAATATTCATTTTCAGAGGATATTCAGGATCAAAAAGAAGTCACGAAACAGTAAAATAACTTCATAAACAAATCTTCCTAGCAGGTATGCAGCTTAATATAAAAGCACGTCACCCTGTGTAACATAAAAGTTGTCAATAACCGGTCATCTTCAAAAATATAGCATTCTTGCAAAATGAAGAATCCCTTTCAACACAAACAGATTTCAGGACAATGCAAACAGGTTTCATGACAGTAGTTGGTCAGGTAGAGAGGGATTTTCCCCTGCTACTCT
This sequence comes from Phoenicopterus ruber ruber, assembly GCA_009819775.1. NCBI lineage: Eukaryota > Metazoa > Chordata > Aves > Phoenicopteriformes > Phoenicopteridae > Phoenicopterus > Phoenicopterus ruber. Next base: position 36,983,346 of record CM020218.1, read on the forward strand.
GAGAATGTTATAGTAACATGCCCAAGATGGGAAAGTTTATGCCTTTGGAAGTGGTCCATGCCTCATTTTATCTACCAGTAGTTGATCAATGCCATCCATTGATAAATCTGTGCCACCCTAATGCAGAGTGGATCAGAAGAGCCAGGTATCCCATGCTAGCTGAGCTCTGCTAGACTACAGAGTGCTGTGGCCAACCCCACCTTTTTCACTCGCTGTCCTGGAGCTGATGGCAGAAGAATTTGAAAAATCTGCACCATGGATTTGACGACCTGGATGAAGTATGTTATATTATAGGACGTATATGTGTAAAATCCATGGATTCTGATGATTCTGTAACAAGAGAGGGTGGCTTGAAAATAAAACACATAGCCAAATGTAAAGTATGCTGGAGGTGTTTCATCAAGAAGTCTCCTCAAAGACTGTAAGATGTTCTCCATGAGATCAGGGTTGGCTGAAGGTGAGAGTACGCTGCCTGGGCAGCAGGGGAAGGAGCGCTGAGGAGGTTCAGGTCATGGAGGTGTTACTTATTCCTCATCCAACTTTGTAAGCCTCTTTCAGAGCTACAAGAGCTGTCTTGTCCCTTCAGCCATTAGGAGGAAGAGAGTCTGCAGAAAGGACAAGGTGAGATCAAGCAGCTGATGGCTGTAAACAGCTTCTGTGAGCCAAGGTAGGTAGACTTTGCTTCCCATGGCTTTCCAAGAAGATGCTCAGTAGCTGTGAATTAACTACATTTGGGGTCCTAACGAACTCTCTTCAGTTCTCAAAGCCATGAGGGGCTGCGTGACCGCTTCAGTATTTCTGTAGTAGCCACAAGTGGTAATCCTAGAGACAACTGGGTAAAATTAAAATTATGAAATTGCCTATGTGTTGCTAAGTATAGATGTAGCGCAGACAAGAGGCTTCAAAGCACTGCCTAAATGTTTCTCAGTCATGCTTAACCTTTGGTGACTAGAACTCCTGCCACGTTCCCTGTCATACGTGTGTATGACAATTTTCATGCCCTCCCAAGCTTGGAACAAAAATAACTTGGAGGCAAACGGTCTCTATGTGTTAATTTGAATATTGGTCTAAAAGCTGTATTTCAATCATGTAAAATACACTGAGAAATCTTTTAATGAAGTTAATTTTCCAGAACAAGTGGCTATTACAACACTTGTGGGGAGGTGGGGAAAGAGTGGGTTACTTGAAATTCAGAGTTAAGATCCAGTTTAAGTTGTTGGTGGTTCTGTGGGAGGGAGAAAAGGAGGAAGGGCCAGACTGGGTGTGAGACAGGCTTGGTCAGATTTGGATTCAAATCAGATAGCAGTGTTGGAGCCCTGGTGGCAGTGTCCCGTGTCAGTGATGATGGCTTTCCACGGTGATGTCAGGAAGGCACATGCACTGGTTTAGCACGGCTCAAGCAGACTAAAGCCGCTGTGCCAGTAATAGCAGAGCACAGATCAGCTGAGGGCATGCAACTGCCTTTCCATCTGATGCGCTAGAGCAGCTGACATGGAATTCGTGGTGTCCGTGCGCTCTGATGCCAGCATGAAAGAGGAGGGGACAGTACCTGAGCTAGCCCAAAGCCTGCCACTGCAGTGTTAACTTGTCAAAACTTCTTACGGAACTTTTTGACTTATCAAACCTTAGGCTGCCACCATCTGATGCAAGGTAATTTTTGATTCAATAGCAGGAGTTGTGAAACTAGATTTATTGTTGTGAAACCACAACAATATCTATATAGTCTCATATCTAGGGTGGTGACAAGCGGGTGTTATGAAAACCTTTTGAAGACTTTGTATGGAAACAAAGATGGGATCAGTGCAGAGCAAGTGTTCTTGCAACTGCTGGGGCTGCTTCTCCACCCCATCCAGTCCTTGCTGGGCGCAAAGGGCGGATGCCCAGCTACCTGCAGGCCTGGGTTGGGATGGAGGGCACTCCTTGTGTGTCCCAGGTGAAGCAAAGCTGGCCAGATACCCTGCTGCAGGGAGTGTTTCATGGCTGTGCAGGCTCTGCTTTTTAATTGCCTGTGATTTCCAGGATTAGACCCTGGACTGTGCTCTTGCTGCTTTCAGTGAGAGCACGACTGCGATAATTCACTAGCAGCGGCGACTGTGGAGAGCTCCCTGTATTATGGCCGCAAAAGCAGTACAGTTCTGTACGTCATCTGCGTTTTAAATGCATATCTGTGCTGTACTGACTGTACAGAAACCAAGGTGTCAGATAAAAGTATGTGATGTCTGCAATACAACTGCAGACCAAGGCTTCGGTGCAGGCAGAGGAAGAAGCAGGTAGAGCCTCTTTGTAACACCTGAACTTACTTTGTCTTTAGGAGCCAGGAGGTTTGAAGTGGATATAATATATATATAAAAAATATGATACCGGCAAAGAACTTATTTTACAAGGACAGTCATCTCTATGACCTGTATTACGTGAATGAAGCATAGCTCACTCAAATGGCAAATCAGCAATATAATCTTGAATTAAATATTGAGTGGCTGGTTGAAAACAACGCCTAAAAGCATGTAAGAGGCGCGGAGCGTGTGTGGTATGTGGGGTGCGCTTGTCTGCATGGGCATGCCTGTGCTGGGGATGGAGAGGGGAGCAAGGAGCAGGGAGGGGCAGGCTTGATTGGATGCGAATAATGGGCTTGATTTCCAAGCTTTTCATCGTGAAGCCTCTTCCAGACTGAAAACTTTCCTGTTCTTCCTGTCTAAAAGCAGATTTCATGGCAAAACAATTCCAAGACTTTGGCTGTCATCCAAACACACTTGGAGCTGTAGTATTTCAGCTGATCAGCAGGCTCCTTTAATTTTTCTGTCATGCAGCCAAGATCTCACTGTACAAAGATAATCCCCAGTTCGGCTCTACCTTCTGAGATGACTTTTCCTTAGGAAGGAACGCCGTAGGAAAAATAGTGCTTGGCCTTAGTGAATCTGGGATTTCTGTAGACTGCTAATGGATATTACAGAAACATCAGTCTGATATTGTTTTTTACACATATATATATATCTCAGATATATATGTGTGTGTGTGTGTATGTATGACTCCTAATAGGAGTTTAACGAACTGATAATAAGTTCTGCCCAAAAATAGCGAGTGACTGATATTTTCATAGATTTCTGTAGGCAGCGGATAGGGACACTCTTCCTTGTAGAGGGCCAAGTAATTTTTAAATATTCCATAGATTATTACACATCTTTGTTGTAAGAAATAATAAAGTGGGTTTGTGGGAAGAAAAGCCATGTGATGGCAAGCCCTGTGAAATGAAGTTGCAAACTGTGCTGTAGCTACCTCACTTTTTGGTCTAGTCTGCGTGCGTCTTGAATCATTTTTTGTTTAAGGGCAGGATCCAGAAACCCTTATTCATAAAAGTCACCTGACTGCAGGCAACAAGATTGCTCCCCGTAAGCTATATTGTCTGCAAGAGCAGGATGCACATACCCTGAAATTGCAGCAGGTTAGTTGGATAGTGATGTATTAGCAAGTACATTTCAAATTTATTTGGGTCTTCTCAATTTGTTTTTTGATTCTTTGAGTTCAGCTCCCTTGTTCTTCGTCATTAAAAGCTGGGGAGGAGACAGCGTGGTGAGCACAGCCTTGCAGGGCTGAGTACTGGGGGCTGCACCTATACACTGTACGAGCTTAGACCAGAAGAGTTGCTTCTGCTACCACACTCTGATGGTGCTGGGCAGATGTTACACATCAGATGTCTGAAAACAGAAAATTCCCAATCTTTTTCTTTTTTTGGATGAGTGGTGGCAAGAGGAGAGCTCATGTCACTGAAGCAAACCATAGTATAAAAGGATTTGAAATCACTTTATGCATGGCTTTTTCTGGATGTGGATTTTACCTCCTCCTCTAACTACAGGGCTCAGAATCTCAGTTAGCTTTTGTGTCTGTTTTGCTCACCGATTCTTTTGCAAGGCGTTGGGCTTTGCTTGTCAACGCATGTTGCTTCCAGAAAGCAATAATAATTGAACAGTTACAGTGGTCTGGATTACAGGTGCCTACATTAGCTTGTGTTGGCGACTACTTTATTAGAAAAGTTCCTATATAGTATCTGTCCTTTTCAGTGACTGGCTGTGGGGGGATTGCTTTGCCTTCAACATGGTGGCATTATTTTCTGCAAAGCAGTAAAGTTGAAATGTGTCCATGTCCAAAATTCCTCTGGGCTATCTTTTTTATAATCCTAGGATTATTGTATGCTTGCACTAATGTCTCCTGATGGATTGTACCAAAAAGACCTTTTCGGTGACATTCAGAAGATACAGCTTTTTTTTTTTTTCTTCCCTGTCTCTTGTCTTTTTTTTTCCCCCCTCTGGCCATAACTTTGTCACATTCAAGAGAGGATTGCTGGCTTTCCAATGACAGCAAGGTTCCCACCGTGCACACTTAATCGGGTGAAATCTCTGCACTTACTTTTAACCAGTGTCGTTACTTTGCAGATTTTTGTAAACAGTGAATGCCAAGCATGCGAGGAACTGCCAACGGTTGCTTTGTAGTATCATGGAGGGATTTTTACCATCTCCTGAAGGACATGGATTTTCAGTTCATGATCTTCTCTTTATTTATTAGGATGTCTGTGTGTTTTTTAAAAAATAATATTTCTGTTCAAACAGAACGTGACTCCTATTCTGCTTGTGAGAAAACCGGCTCAGGAAGCAGCACTATGTGTACAAACTAACTGTTACATTTACGTACTTTTACTTCACATCCTGTCGGGCTGCATTTGGCTTCCTTCCCACTTTCCTGCCCACCTTTCCCCCGTATTTTTCAGGTAAATCTCAAATCTGACACATTTTTCCCAGGATCCTGTTTTTCCTGTGATAATCTCTGCTGTTCTTCCTGTGTGCAGCCTAATAACGCCTCGAGCCTGTTCCAGTGGTGGGACAACGGTCCAGGGATGCCACGTAAAGGTCTGGAGAACCTCTGCTCACACAAGTGGTACCCAAGTTATTACCCAAACCTTGCATCTAGGAGTCCTTTTACTACTGCTTTCACCTGGGCTTTACGTGGTCTCCGCTACATCTTCTTGCAGCACTGTGTCGTTTTTAGTGGGTCATTAAAGGAAAATGATGCTGCTTATTTAACTCTGTCTCCTTCTGCAATTTACTCTTCCTGAAAATCCAGATCATCTTCATGCTGACCAAGAGGTTTGTCCATAGTGGATCAGTGTAGGATGGAGGCTTTACTCTAGAAAGAGACTAATTTGAACAAGTTTCCAATATACCTCAGGGTGTTCAAATGAGCTTAAATTCACTTAAAAAAAAAAAAAAAAATCAGCACAAGTGACACCCCCACCTCCAAGTTTACCAGAAAAATTAATTTATGGAAGGACACAAAATAAATGTCACCACTGGAACTCCAGATTTCTGTTCATCAGTTTGAAGGGAGGATAATTCCCGGAGCTAAGTGCTGTTATTCTGGGGTTTTGTAGGCATAAGGGGGAATCTGGGTCTGAACTCCAAAATTTGCATCTCATCACTCAATTGTCGTTAACTCTGGAGAGTTTTTCTGGCTTTATGCCAGTGTATCTGACAGATCCTGACACTAGTTCTTATTTTTACAACTTGAAGGAGGCCCTGATCTTCTCATCCCTGGCAGTGTGCAAACAGAAAGCAGAAAAGAGAGTCCTTCCCCTCCTCAGATAAACTCTGACCTAATTCGGGATAATCCTGGGAAGGGCAAGTGGCACTGAAAGCTGCTGGGGAGCCTCGAGAGGAAGAGGACACAGAAGAGCTTTGTGAGACAGTCCAACCTAAGTCAAAGCTTAGTCACGTATTAGCTCAGCGTTGATGACGTTAGCCACGCTACATTCAGCCTTAGCTTCATTCCTTCAGATATTTTATTGTTTTGGAGCGTTTTTGATGGAGAAAGATCAGATGAAACAGCTTCAACAGATGAAGCAGCTTCAACACATAATTCTGCTTAAAGTAAGCAAAAATCCCCAGAGCACAAACTCGTGTCCTACCAGTAGTTTTTGCCTGAGCATGGGTATTGTAGACCTTTTTCTTGACAGTTAGAAGACAGAATCTTTTTTGCTTCCTTTTGTTGTGATCACCGTACAGAGATGATTGAGCACATTTTGTGCTCTGGCTCCGATTATGCTGTGGGAATCCTGAAAGGTTATGGAGGGCACAAAGGTCCGAGTATCATTTTAGAAATAAGAGGTCTCAATGCTGATGTATTGGTAAGTAGGGAAAGCCCAAGGGCAAAGTGCATGACTTTGCCATGTACTTGAACATGAGACCTGCTAGCTTTGATGCTGAGTAGTCAGTGTGATTCAAGTTGTGGTGTACCTACGTCATTTCTGAGAATGTCTGCAAGAAAAGAAATTCAGGAGTTTGTCGAGCTGTGAGCAACAATAGAGTAAAAAAAGGTCAGTGCTATGGTTGCAACAGGAAGACTAGTTTTTATTGACTACTATTGCAGTGATCTTAGATATCAAATACATTCTATACAGTGAAAAAGGTCAAAGCTGACAACTACAAAGTGAACTAGAGTACTGACATTATTCTGCTTTGAAAATTGTTTTATCAGTTTTTGTGTTTTTTAAGAAAAATACTTGATATTGGGAAATGTATAAAAGAGAACATACAGAGAACAGGTGGGTGGGTGTTTGGTTTTTTTTTTTTTAAATAGTCCCCAAGAAATGACTTTAGCGCTAAAGGGAGTTATGAAAATATCGGCTGCAGCAGTCCATCCTGAGTAGAGCACCACAGCCAAGCCTGGGGTAGGAGTGTGTGGCCAGGGCATGCACTTACCATGGACATGGCAAGACTCCTTATTTTTCTGGGTGAAATAAACCGTGCCAACTCTTCTGAGTGTCGTTATGTTGACACCAGGGACCTTTGCCAAACCGTGCTGACATGGGATTGTATCTTTTGCCACCCTTCCCTGAATTACATCAGGGAAGTTTTGCAACATAGATCTGATCTGTTTAATTTGAAATAGAAGTGAAGGTCCTTGATCTTTCAGGCTTATTCTCTAATGAGTAGGCACTGGAGTAACAGAGAACAAATATATACTTTCATCTTGCCACTTTTCATTGAAGTCTTAGTAGCTGGCATAGAGGCAGAAACACTTGTGGGTTTTGCTCATATTCGTGGTATTCATTTTGCTGTGTGGGCAAATCAGTGCACTTCTCTTTGCCCTTCTTTCTCAATCTGTGAAATGGACATAACGCTGCTCTGAGATTTGAGATGGCTGGGCAGTGCCATTGCGGGCTAAATCCCAGGGCAGTTTCAGAAACCCAAAGGAGTCAGTATCACTGTGACTTAGTTGGGAACAGTCCTGGTTTGGTCTGGGTATGTGTCAGCAGAAAAATTGACCTCAGGATGTTAAGTCTGCAACTGTGACTTTTCTACTAGTGATGATAACGCCGTGAAATATGAGGAAAGATCTGCATTGTTAAAGGAGATGTACTTTTGATGTAATCAAAGATGTAAGTGTCTTGTGATTGGTTTTGTGGTAGCTGTAGATCTGGAAGGAAATTAGGAAATGTGGTTGTGAAAGAAAAAAAAGATGTTGACCAGAGCACTAGGAGATGATTACCCTCTTTTCTATAGGAAAACAGGAATTGACTGTTTTCGTTAACTATTGGAAATAAGATATATTCAACTTCAAAGGGAGTTCTTGAAAGACTGGCTCAGTTATACCAACCTCTCTCTCCCCTCAGTCACACTCCGGCTTGCCCTCTGGGCAGCCCTGTAAAGCTGTGCATGGTTTCTTGGTGTGTTTACAGCCCCACCACCTCCCATCTAAGACTTGGTGGAGATGCTGGAAAGACAGCTGGACCTGCAGGCAGTACTTGCACTGTGGGAAATTGTCTTTCTGCCAGAGTGGAGGCTTTTAAGCTCCCATACTATTGCTCTTGCTCCTTTCTGCTTTGAAGGGAACAGAGTTTATCCGAATGACTCCACTTCAGGTTATGTGCAGATTGTATGTTTTTTTAAAACTACCTTGGCAGCTAAAAGAGATCAGACAAAATCTCTGCAGAAGAAATTTAACATACTGTAGAGCTTTGGTCTGATGTGAAATATTACCTGAAAGTAAAAAACCAGAGAGCATTTATTGGAGTGATAGGAGGATGATGTCCTCACATGTACTTGTTTCCAGTCCTCCATTGCCCACCCACGCCCTGCAAGGAGCCTGTGCCACAGCTTTTGCTGCGTAGCCGATGGCTGATGTAGCTGGTATACTCTCAGTTTCCCTCTAAACGGTGCTTGGGGTAGGAAGGGGTCATCAAAGAACTGTTGCATACAAAGAGTGAAATTACAGCTGAAAATTGTCTCCTTTCAGTTTCAAGGCACTAGGATTTGCAGGCTCCCATTGACCACACTTGGCTGGCTGCACAGCCCCCAGGAAGTTTCTTAACATATCAGAAACTTGTGCTGACACAGAATGGGTCAGGACTTCCTCTTCTCTCTTACTGCATCACATGCGTAAGAGGCTGATGATCCATTGCATCACACAGTGGAAGCAGGTGGCTTGTCCTGGCAGCTGCTGCTGCAGGTCTGTCTCCAGGAGTCAGTCCCAGAGCTACTCCCGGGTTGTACCTCCGTGCAGATCAGAGCTCACCTTGATGCAGGGCGGTATGGGCCAGAGTCTGTCCTTGTATCTCTCTGAAAAGGGAGGAAGGGGAGGTGTAACCTCCCTGAATATAGGGCTCTGGTTTTGTAAGCCACAGCACAACGGAGAACTGGGCTCAGGGAGCACGCTGGAAGGAGAGTCACGCTAGTGCTACGGCTGTGGCTTCTCCCCACGATGTCCTCAGGGCTTTGACTGGAGCGTCCTCGGTCCCCGCAATGCGGAGGCCAGAGCTGCTGCTGAAGAAATGCATCACATTGATGTCGCCCTTGCTCCCAGAAGTTTCTTGTTCAAATGCCGATCTGAAGTGGGAGAGGAATTAGGGATCTTTTCCTTGGGTGTTTATTCTCCCCTCTCTATGTCCGAACTGCTGCTTAGAGCAGGGGACAAAAGGGTTTTACAGTCTAGATTTGAGCAAGGGTCAGGTACTGCCCCATCTCCCAAATTCCCGATCTCTGCATCGGGTGTTATTTCTGTTCCCATTTCAGAACTGCGGTCAATTCTTTAAGATACAGAGTCTGTGCACTTGTTTTTCAGGAGTGTCCAAACTTTTCTGACCTTACTGCAGTGCATAGGCGTCTTTTGCTTCTTACTCTTTTCGTCCTTCTCTGACAGCATTGAAAGCTTTCTCCGTTCCTCCTGCACTCATGTAAATTATCTGAGCTTATCTGAGTGCTTGAAGCCTAGTCAGGGCAGTTTGGTCTCAGGATTGCTGTAGCACGACTTAATCCAGTCAGACCTCAGACCCCGGCCTTGCACCACAAGAGCTCTCTGAAGCAAAAGGAGTTCCTCCTTAAAGGCAGCTGCAATATTAGGAAATCTTTGTACTGCAGAGGACAGCTCAGGACTCCTTGTTTCTTTGACATGTCCTTGAACAAACATGCAAGCGCATGTAAAGAACTGAACTAACACTATTTTTCTTGGACTTTCACAGGGTGCACGGATGAATGTGCGGCTCAAGCCCTCGCTGTATCAGACTGCTCCGTCGTGAAGTGCTTCCCAGCAGCATGGCTGTAAAGCGGCAAAGCTCTGAAACACCACTGCAGAGGGAGGTGGTGAATTCAGAACTCAGCTGCTTCATCCTTTCTGAAGAGGTGTCAACTCTATAAACAAACCTTTCACCGCTAAGTTCCTCTCTCCAGCCAGGAAAGGGAGGGAATAGCCCACCTGGAAACAAATTAACCCTAAGCACTTTTCCCCTTCCCAACTTATTAACATATAAAATCCTTGAACTGACCCCAGAGTAGATTTTTTACCCAGAAGAGAGGGCAAGTGCCAAGGGTTCAGTGGACTTTTACCACTATTGTTGAATTTATGCAGAAGATGGTCTGGTTTGGATGGCTGCGGTCAGTAGTGCAGAAACGTGAGAGCTGCCTTTGGACGTGGTGGGTTTAGCGTTGGGGGCTAAATCTCTGATGGAGTTCCTATCACTATGTGTACTTGTGTTAAGGAGAAAGGAAGCAAGAGGTACGTAATTACCAGACAGTTACAGTTAAAAAAGGAAAATAATTTCCATTCCATCATCTTTAAATTACTTTGTAACCCTTGCAGGTTCCCAACTCTGCTGTCTGTAGACACCACACCTGTGTGCTGTGGATGTGAGTGGGTAACCATACAAATGAAGCATTAGCATTCCACACTGAATAAGCTGATAAAGCTAACCCAGGGGAGTAGAAGCTATTTGAACACCTTCTTTCAACATATTACTGTAGCTAACATTTTGTTTGGGTAGTCACGGATTTTTTCCTCCTAGCTGCGCTAGTCAGGAGGTAAGAGACGGACTACCATGTACAGAGCCGTGTAAGAGGGTAGGTCAGAGTTGTGGTTGCTATCTATGGAGACTAAGGGCTTGCTTGGAGATGTAGTGATGACTGCCTTCACTGTCGTGCTCTCCTCTCTTGTTGTGCTCTGGCCAATTGTGTGTGATGGACTATGTCACAGCTCTTAAAACATTGCTCCCCATCTCCTTGTGGGTAGTCCCTCTCGGTTTTTATGGTTTTGCAGTGCTGTCTCCCCCAAGGGACAGTGATCAAGTGCCCTGCCACTGTTGAAATGCCACAGTCGGCTGAAAATCGGCCTTGCTTTTTATCTTGTCCATCTCACCCAAGCCCCAAGTGCTCTTCTTCCTGTGTGCTTGACATTTTTGTTTTGTTTTGTTTAAAGTCATAAAGCCTTTATAATAAATTCCAGGCTTGCATTTTAACCTGTTAGGACCTACCATGGAAAGGATGTTGTAAGTAGCTGTTAAGATCGTTGATGGTTTGCTTAAATGTAACACCGTCAGAACAGCCCTTCCTATCAGTCAGAAAGTATCTGGGGCCACCTGTCTTCAGGCCCAGCCTAGCACTGTATTACCCACTCTTGTTTCACCCAAGGTTTATTACTGATGCTTGTGAAGTGCTTTGATGGTAAAAGACTGTAGATGTTTGAGATACAGATATAAACATTATACTCAGAATTCATCAATTACTTATTGTAGATGCTTTGCACTAGTTATTTCGTAATGAAAATGGAAGTGCGTTTCCTGGAAAATGGTAATGTAACGGGTAGGGGAGTAGAAAAGGAATAAGAAAGCTTGCAGCAAACCTTGTGAGTCCGGGGGTTGTTGAGCCTTGTATTGTATAATGGAAGTTGGTGCTGGTTTTCGATGTGCTGACTGAACGTGACCTTCCACAAACAGATGTGAGTAACATAGGGTAGCAAAATATGAAAATTCAGATGAGCTAATATTACATCATTTCCGTCAAAATAATGCTCAGACACTTGGTCTTTCAACAGGTGATGTGTGCGAGCAGCACAGCATGCTTGTGCGTGTATGAGGTTTCAAAAATTAAGTTGCTGTGTAAGTGAAGCTGGGTAGGGGGTTAGGGAAGGGTAGCCTGTTACGGCAAAAGGTCAGTGTGATTTCGTATGTCTTTGGAGGCCTGGGGGTGATTGAGCTTTGCTTTGGGCTCAACTCATTATGTAGAAGAAAGGATTGCTGGAAAGAATGATTATTGATCCTAATTTATTCCAGAACTTGAAGGTTAAGGGAGAAGTTTAGTCTGTCTTCACATAAATGAAGCTTGCAAGCTTTTTGAGAAGAAAACTGCATGCTTTCTTGAAGGAATTGGGGAAGAGTCAGATGCACTGACATACAGTATTTGGCATTTCACTATGCCTGAAGGTGTGGGATGCTGCAGAGGGTAGACAATGTTGGAAGAATTCCCTGGAGTTGGAAACACTTCTGCTTTTCCCTTCCTGCAGGACGGTAGGGATAGCACTAACCAACTTGCCATCTTCTAATGGCCACAAATGCTAATGAACAGCCCTCTACGGTCGTGCAGCAGCACTGGCTCGGAACTCAAAGCGAAGGCAAGTCTTTGCTCATCGCTCATCTGCTGCTGTTCCCTTGCAGGTGATCCACGCCAAGTTCTGCACAGCCTGCTATGAGGAGTCTTGGATCTGCTGTATTGGAGGGGAATAAAGCTAAAGCATGGTCTGGGACACAGGCACTGTCTGAAGAGCTGCACAGTGCCGTGTTCTGCTGTGACAAGGAGATAAATGGCCACCGAAGGCTGAGCCTCTCCAGCTCCTAGTGACTGCAGAGAGGGAGCTGCGTTCATTGCGCTGCTCAGGTCATGCTCGTTCTATGCAACGACGCTGGATAATCAGCTATTCAAAGCCATCTGGACTTGTTTGTCTATTTAAGTAGAGTGTCTGGGCTAATCTTGCCAATTATCTAATTGTCTCGTACCACTGAGAGCGCTAGCGCAGAGACGTCTCTGTAGTGCTTATTCATTTGGGTGGTTTTTACTCAGTTTATACCTATGCTTCCTTTATTTTGCTGCACCATGTGAGGATGCCTGCAGGGCCTGGGCTAACTGAGTAGAAAGGCTCTGGAAGGCTTCGCTGGGTTGGGGCTTTGTACCCAAGGCGCAGGGTGGAGGCTTTGTCACAAGAATGATGACTTTCCCCTAGCTTGTGGAAAGGTCTTTGGTTTTCTTTCCTTATAACCTTGCTTAACCCAGCAGCTGCTCATGAAGGTTTTCATTTCTGATTTATCTCTCCTGGCTCGCAGCCATGCTCCTGAGAGCCAAATTGGGAGTGATTCCCAGTCCAGATGTGATAGTAGCTCTCTGGGGGACCCTGTTGCAGAGAGAGAAGCGGAGTATATGGATGGTTTTAAGTAACCCAGTGATGTTGGTCTCAGAAGTCCTTGCTGGCTTGCTCTTTTTATTCAGTCTGGGATTTGGATTACCCAGCAGTGCACGAGTCAGCTCAACCCTGTTGCTGGTTACACACCATGGTCCCCTGCAGGTGCCTCAGATAAATGTTGTTTTAAACACTGCATCTTTCAACTTGGTCCACAATTTACCAATATGTGATATGCAACCTGTGTAAGACTGATCATTTCTAATGCTATAGAATAAATGCTGATGCCAAGATTGGCCCGTTGTCCTGGTCTGGGAGACGTGGAATAACTGTGCTGGGGTAGCAGTGTAGTGGAGGAAAGGGCTGCTCCTGGAAAATGCGGTCACGGTGTGACAACAGCATGCAGACTGTCAATGCACAGACTCTCGCTGGAACAAAAAACAAGTGAGGAAGTAATGATTAAGATATTAAAAGAAATTTTCATCAAGTAGTAAGTTTACCTTGACAATGTCTTCTTCCTATCCACAATCCAAAGATTTTGCTGTTGCTATTGACTTTACCTGGAAAGCACTCTGGGTATTATCAGGACAAGTAGCCTGATGAACTTTAGGATGGATATACCACTAGATGCCTGGTGCTTTAGCTATCATGTTAAAATACTGATAAGGCGTGTAGTCACTATGTCCTGTACTTATTTGCAAGCCCATTCGGTCAGGGTAAGATACCGATTGCATGTTTCTCAGTTGCGCAGAGATCTTTTGATTAAACATCTCTCCATAATCTTTCTGAATTTCACTCGCACTATGTACTTTCAGGTGCTGTACATATAAACGAGAACATTCCCCACTTTGTTGGTCCCTTGACAAACCTGGGTATTGGTTGAACATTTTTTTCTTTCCACTCAACCTAAGTATTCTTGTTGCTTGTGAAATTTGTAGCAAGTCTAATATTGTTAAATACATGTAGTTTTCTGAATAAGTCTACTTCAAGTGTATGCACACAAACTGGATAGGAATAAAACAGATAAAGTAAAACGGGAGTCTACAGAATAACATCATGTTGAAAATGAATGTTTCATAACCATCCTGAAACACAGCGTATGAGTTCTAGACTTATTTCTAATACTTGCAAACAGGAAAGAGAATTACTAATCCTGACTAATCTATCCCAAGCAAGTGCTTTTCTATGACCTGAAAGACTGAAATAAAGTTCATTTGTTTGCTTGCTTTGGAAGAGAATCAGTTTTTCTGTGTGGAAGGAAGCAGGATAGAAATGTGGCTCCTGGGGAAGAAAGGGGAATTTAACAGGGCTGCAAATTCCCCCTGGTTCTCCCCACTGACCACATCTTCTCACTCTTGGCCCTCTTCCCACTTTGCAAGAAAAAAAAAAAAGGATCCTAATGCAAGGTTTTATAAAAAAACCCACACACTTTCCCTAACTGAGAAGCTGGAACACTTTTGCGCCAGGAAGTTACTGAAAGAAGGAGCGAGTGTACATTGAGCTGAGCAAGGGTGTTTGAGGAAGAAGAATGATTTTTGGTTTTTTAAAATTTATTTATTTTATTAGGCATTTAGGTCTGGATTTGGAGTTGCTGGTTCAAAGAGGAAACAATAAGCAAATTGGAGACGGCCTTCTTTTTACCAGACCTTACAATGTGGAAAGCCAGGGAAATCTTGTCCCGGATTTCAGTGGAAGTAGGGCTGAGAGAGTCAGACTAACCTGAGAGTCCCGCAGCACCAAAAGTTAACTCGTTTCTGTTGGACTGGGACTCAATTATAAAGAATTTCAATGCACAAAAATAATTGCATAAATCTTAAAATTGGAGTGTTATCTGAAAGATACAAGTCGCTTCCTATAAATTTGAAACAGTATTTTTGACCTTTCCCTTTGAACTTGTTTCATGTTTTTGTTTCTTAAGGATAATTAACTAATTTTACAGTTGTGGTCTCAAATGAGTAAAAAACAAGACCCTCCCTCCAGAAAAACATATCTAGAGTCCCGCTTCCCAAGATTTAGACCGCTCTTTTTCTAACCAGAGGTGCTACGCAATTGCAAGTTGGTGAGGAGGCCCTTTCGTATTTGCATGTCTGGCAGAGAAGTCCCTGCTTGGCAGGCGGGTGCTGCTGCTCTGCCAACGCGCCACGTGCTCTATCGGCGGAAAAGCTCAGTAATGATTCTTTCTTGAGAAATTTTTCTTAAGTTATATGTGGGTTTAAAATCTGATCGTACCAAGGGTAGATACGAGCGTGGAAAACCAGTGCCATCTTATTGTAGATAAAAACTCACTAAGCAGCAACAGATCTTCTAGGCATTAGAAGATCACCCGCTGTGAATTATTAATATCCTAATCTAGATTTTGTTGAAGCTAGGGGAAAGATTTTCCTCAACTCCAGAATAAGCTGAATGAGGCTATTAGCTGGACTCAGTGTTCATGTGCGTACGTAATCACGCTAAAGGACTGCTAAAAATTGAGCGCTGGCTTATTCATTACTATAGCGATAAGGAGGAGACCATTACTGTATATGGCCTGTTTGGACTGGCTGAAAAAGGTTGAAGACGATCTCTGCATTCCACTGCCCCCCCCCCCCCCCGCCTTTGTATTTCCATTTCACAATTCTTATCAAATTAACCTGTCAGAGATGTCCTCGTGGTTCGCCACCCTATGCTAGAGTAGGTGACAACAAATTTCAGGAAACATCTGTTGCCATGCTTTAGTTGGGTAGATTTTCCTGAAGTTTAGGATGATGTAGCTTTTACTTTGTGTTCTGCATGACTGCACAATGCTGCTGGACACTGACACATTTCTGTGGCATCCTAGGCAAGCTCAGACCACCTTCTCATGGGAGGGAAAATTCCTTCTGCACGGGGCAAAGCCATGCCCCCCACCACTTTCTGGGAACGCGATAAAGGTCCTTTCATCCCTGTGAAAGCAAGATCTCTGATAACTCAGCATAGTTGGTGACTGTGGTTGCTCCAGGGTTTACAGCCTGGGCTTTGAAAGGGTTTTTTTCTGTGCTTAGTGGGGTAGATAACAGTCGAGAGGAAGTTACATTTTGCACGCCTTTGAACGGACAAAAGAGAATATGGAGTGCACTGAAGGAAAATGAATGAACTCATATTTTTACAAAGCTAAAAGATATCTTTCAGCTTCAGCAGTTACCACCGGCGGTTCAAGATGAGTCTGTGCATAGCAAGAAAGACTTGCTACAGGATGCAGCTGGTGTAACGTTTCTTTCTTTCCAAAGGGGGTACAGAACATGGGGATCACGCGTGCTCGCCTGCAAGGCACTCTGCAGCCCCAGCCGAGGAGGTAACCTGCCAGCTGAAGGCAGAGTGCAGCCGTGCCGTTACAGAGGATAAAGCAGTTGCCATGAGGGGAAAAATATTATCCCACTTTCTGGTAAAGGTTACTAGCTCTTGGATTTTTTTTTTCCCTTTATTTTTTGTTAACAGCTAATTTTAAATTTCTAAATTTTCTAATTCATTACCAGCTAATCTCTAAATTGTTACCTAAAGGTTACCTCTGCTTTATATTGCCTGCTAAGGTGTGTGAGTCAAAGAGAGCAGAGGGAAGTTTGCATTCACACTCTTGTAATGTGAAAGAGCCTATGCAACCTGCACATCTGCTTTTTTTTTTTTTTTAACATCAAAACCTGGAGAGGAAGTATAGAATGCTGAACTTTTTTTACCATGTTTGAGATTTGCTAAACAACTGTCAAGTTTGTGGTTTCACTCTAAGACACTGTGGGTTTAGTGAAAAGAGCAGCACCTGTATTCAACCTTGTAGGTGTGCAGTTAATAACCTAAATACAAAAGTGAGTAAGCAAAAACTTCCTTGTCTGGGCTTATTAGCTAATTTTCAGCTTGTCATTAACTCAGTCAAGCCCAACTGATATCTGCTGCATTCCTCAACGATTTGTGCCAAATCATATGTTTCAACCCTTAGTAATTTCAGCTGGAAGTCTATTTTAATCTTGCTATTTTTTTCAAATGTACTCAGTGCTCCACACTAATACCCCTGGGTCCTCACTCTCCACAGTCACTTCAGGCAAATAAAAGCTAAAAAAAAAAAAATCTGCCAGAAATGCATGGTTTTTTGAAGTTCTGTCAGCAAATCCTCATATAATGGAAACCGCAAGTGTTACTGCTGCGGTACCTGCTGCCACGCAGGTGGGATGGGAACACGAATGCAGTTTTTGTCCCCTGGCCACCGACGTGCCAGGCAGCTGGGAGGCACGGACTCCTCCATGACCTTGGGGCGAGCATTGCCACCTGTTGCCCTTTTTACACAAAAGCAGCGTGTGCCAGCCAGCAAGAGCGAGCGCTGACCTCTCCGGGGAGAAGCAAACAGAGCCCAGGAGGGCAGTGAAGCACCCTGGCAGAGCAGGCTGGTTTAGAGCACGCAAAACGCTTGCCACCGGCAGGAGAACCCCGGGCTTCGTGCATTGTCACCGCTGCTAGGAGCTCCTGCCTGCTGGCCCTGCAAATCTCTGCACCCAGCACTGCTGTTACCCTCACCAGATACTCCAGGCAGGGCTGGCTGCGATCGCAGGGAGCAGAGATTAAAATTGGTCTTTCAAATTGATCGGTTGTATGGTTTCTCTTTAAACGTCTTCGTAGTATTAATTAACTTCAAAGTACAAATAATGAATGGGGGATCAAATAGGAAAAGAAATTGTAAAATGTTTCTATATCTTGAAGTAAAATAATTGCTTTTAGTTAAGCTAATCTAAACTCAAGCTTGGCTTGATCAACTCAAATAATTTTTATTCAACATTAAACTTTAAGTCTGAACTTAAAATCATTGCTCTTTTCACCCATCATATCAATCTAATCATTGCTCTTTTCACCCATCATATCGATCTATTAATTTCTTAGCTCCTAACTCTGTTTCTGTCTTCAGCCAGGGAGAATATATATGTGCTGTCGTGCTGCCTTTGCCTTGTGGGAAAAAAAAATCATTATCTAAATAGTGACCCAACTGCGGGGGTGTTTTGCCTATATATCAAAATTCAGGCTGGTCACTTGTTTTCGAAGGTGCTGTACGGTTTTGCTGTGAACAGGTCCTAGCCACTGAAAAGCAGTGATTGTACTGGGTTGTTTGATGGCATCCAGGACTCACCAGCCCATCCTAGAGGCTCTAGTTCTGTTTCCTTAATGGGTATCTTAAAGTTTGAAAGAGGCAAGGACCATCATCCCTACTGATTTTTACAATAAAAAGACTCAGGTATCATGAAAGTAATGAAAAAAATAGTATGGTGAGAGCCTGGTTAGGATTTTGAGGTGCTCACGTGTTGCTCCAGGCAGAAGCTGGCTGGTGTTGGTCTGCCCGGTCTGCTGGCAGACTGCACAGCACTTGCAGCCAGCGGAAACCTGTCCGTGTGTTCTATAACATGCCCTGAGCGCCATCGCACTTCGTTTTAGGGTCTCCATGTACTTTATAGATGCCAAATTTATGGTAGCAATTAAGATACTCAGATCTCTTAATCTGAGTGATCTCTTAATCTGGTAGTAATTAAAACCTCAGAAATACATGAGAGATGTAGTCATATAAAATTTGTATTATCACACAGAGGTTAAACAACGTTGCAATAGGATCTGCCACTGTTTCACCACAGAAAGTATAAGGAAGGAACTTAATTGTATGAGGTTCAATTGTATGAGGTTCAACAAGGCCAAGTGCCGGGTCCTGCACTTGGGTCACAACAACCCCAGGCAACGCTACAGGCTTGGGGGGGAGTGGCTGGAAAGCTGCCCAGCGGAAAAGGACCTGGGGGTGTTGGTTGACGGCCGGCTGAATGTGAGCCAGCAGTGTGCCCAGGTGGCCAAGAAGGCCAACGGCATCCTGGCCTGTATCAGAAATAGTGTGGCCAGCAGGAGTAGGGAGGTGATTGTCCCCCTGTACTCGGCCCTGGTGAGGCCGCACCTCGAGTACTGTGTTCAGTTTTGGGCCCCTCACTACAAGAAAGACATTGAGGTGCTGGAGCATGTCCAGAGACGGGCAATGAGGCTGGTGAAGGGTCTGGAACACAAGTCCTATGAGGAGCGGCTGAGGGAACTGGGGATGTTTAGCCTGGAGAAAAGGAGGCTGAGGGGAGACCTTATTGCTCTCTACAACTACCTGAAAGGAGGTTGTAGAGAGACGGGGGTTGGTCTCTTCTCCCTAGTAACAGACAACAAAACAAGAGGAAATGGCCTCAAGTTGCGCCAGGGGAGGTTTCGATTGGACATTCGTAAAAACTTCTTTACCGAAAGGGTTGTCAGGCATTGGAACAGGCTGCCCAGGGAGGTGGTGGAGTCCCCATCTCTGGGGGTATTCAAAAGGCGTTTAGATGAGGCCCTAAGGGATATGATTTAGTGGGGGACTTGGTAGTGATAGGTTAATGGTTGGACCCGATGATCTTGGAGGTCTCTTCCAACCAGAACAATTCTATGATTCTATGATTCTAATGTAGTTCTTTTTGAGATAGAGAAAAAGTTAGGCTTTTTTGTCTCTAGTAAAAGTTTGTTGCTGCTAGATATTTCTAGACAGAGATTTTGGAAGATCAGTTTTCTAAACTACCGATATGTAGGTGCCCAGGAGTGTTACATAAAAATAAAGCTAAGCACTTCAAATAATAATGTTTAATATCATTAAGTGGTTTGTTACATGAAGTAGTACTCAAATATTCCTCCAGGCCCATCTCTATATAAGAAATAGGAATTTCATTACCAGGATGTGTAGTAAAAGATATCTTTCCAAAGATAAATGCCTACCCACCACTTTAAACAGCGTTGAATGTAGCTGACTCTAGGAGGTTTGCATCTTAAAATATAAGAAAACAAAACAGAGAATAAACTTAGACCATTACAATATCCCTAGACATGTTCATGAGCCCCTCCCACAAGACAAGAGGTTGCACTCATCTCTTCACTGAGTGACTCCTCAGTAGTGACCGCTGATGTGCAACCTCCTGTCTTGTGTAGGGTAGGAGAAAGGAAGCAACCTCAAGCAGCCTCGCACGTGCCCCTGGGCAGGAGCTTGAACACTGGCTAGGGGAGGACAGCTTGCAAGGACCAATGTGCTCCTGCGTGGGGCAGAGGCTCCTGCATCCCGTACCAAGGATCCCTCTGCTCCAGCTGGGCTGCAGTGCTGCGTGAGGCGATGGAGGGTGGCACTGATGGCAGGCCATGGCTGGAGCCAGGGAAGATCAGGGGTATGATAAAGTCAGGTCTCCAAGGCGGGTAATTGACTGGAGCATCTCTTCTACGGGGAAAGGCTGAGGGAGCTGAGGCTGTTCAGCCTGAGGAAGAGAAGACTGAGAGTGGACCTTATCAATGCTTACAAATATCTCAAGGGCGGGTGTCAAGAGGATGGGGCCAGACTCTTCTCAGTGGTGCCCAGGGACAGGACAAGGGGCAACAGGCACAAACTGGAACACAGGAACTTCTGCCTGAACATGAGGAAAAACTTCTTTACTGTGAGGGTGACAGAGCCCTGGCACAGGCTGCCCAGGGAGGTTGTGGAGTCTCCTTCTCCGGAGATATTCAAAACCCGCCTGGACGCAGTCCTGTGCAGCCTGCTCTAAGTGACCCTGCTCTGGCAGGGGGGTTGGACTAGATGATCTCCAGAGGTCCCTTCCAACCCCTACCATTCTGTGATTCTGTAATTGGGGTGGTAGGTGTCGTAAGCATGGCAGTGGGACGGGCTGGGGAAGCACCAAGTCAGAAGTGATGGCTTGACCGGCTCGTGCTGTTCAGGAATGGGATAGGGAAACCTCATTTCCAAGAACTACTCAGTGTCCCATCTCTAAAGCTTGCTTGGGTCCATGCACTACGGCAGACTGCAAGCTAGCCAGTGGTCACCGGCGGGGAAGCGGTGCCAATACCTTGTAGCTACTTTGTGTAGACAACTGGATATATGCTAAACATGTTATTTGATTAATGGTGGTTCCTGATAACGTAGACATGGCCAAACAATGCTTATTTTCCACTTATTAACACCATTTTACCAAGGAGAGGCATATTTAGCCTGGTTTTTCACGTCTGTTTCCTATAAATGCAAGTTTGCATTGGAAGGTTTGTTCTTCATGAGCCAGACCTATTTGTTTCCCTGTGCAGCACAACTCAGCGAATCACACCATCCCAGTGTGGAGGGTGGAATTGTTTCCACCCATTTCCAGAGACAATACAGGTGATTTATGATGAAAGGCCTTGGCAAGTTGTTCTTTTAATCCCCAGATTGGCTTTTATCCCAAATTAAGATGTAGTTTACTGGCGTAACTTGTTGTGGAATACTTTAATGGGGTGTATGTTGGCCATGCTGATCTTATCCACGTCCTACAAGCCTTTTATTAAAAATATTCCCAGGGCTCGTCTTCCCCACAGTGGTAACCTGTGTGTTGGCTCTAGCGCTCACCCTGTCTAAACACAGCCTTGCAGCGAAGCGTGAAGGAGCGTGCAACCTCGGTTTTGTAGCCAAGAAGGAGCATTAACTAAAGCCTGAGCTACTCTGGCTACCAACCTGAGCTCCCGGCGCTTAGGCTCTCTTTCCCATAGAAGCCAAGCGCTGGCACAGGGCTTGCCACACACGGGAATCATAAGGTTTTTCCAGAAGCCTGTGCTTCAGCATCTTTTTATGCTCGGTGGCTTACATGGGCGGCTCCTGTGGATCTTCTCCCTCTTGAAGCTAGGCAGCCAGTAACCTCCAAGGCCTGCTCACCCATCATCTTGGACCGGCATCTGCAGGCTCGCCTTGTTTGGCACTTGATGGGCTCAGGCAGATGAGATGTGGGGCCGTGCTTTCAAAAGCAGAGCTCTGTTTACACACACGGTTTAAGCGTTGTGACATAGGCGTTATATGAAAATGCAAATGACAGAACTGATGTACATGTTCCAATATGCAGATGTCTTTTGTAAGAAATAAGGTTTGCCGAGGCTTTTGTGTTTGCTAGGCACTAATTTAAAATCAGAGCATCAAAATCACAATGTACAAGCTCTTTGGCTTTTGGAAAGGGCTTGGTCCTCATTAATTCCTTCTGTGTTCCCTTCCTGGCCCCTGTAGGCACTAACATTGGGTTGGAGGAGCCCAAATGAATCCTTGCGGTGGTGGAGCACGCTGGTTAGCTGGCAGGTTCGGGGAAGGGAGCACACTCAACCTGAGATATCCTTTAAAAGCAGATGTTCCTTGCCGTGACATCTGGCCTGCTCGCGGGCCTGAACTTGTGCTTGTGCACCAGTATTCATTGAAATAGTTGTGAGGAGGTGTGGGTATGTGAAGAATGTGAAAACACGCCGTGCCTTTGGAGGTCATTGATGGCAAGGGACGTTCAATATACTATAGTCTGGCACTACTTGGGGCTCTGCTGTTCAGTTTTGTGTTAAACGTGTGCTGGTGAACTGTAAACTGTAGCAAATATAAAACAACTCACTCCTTTTGTCAGCCAGAAAAGATTGTGCTCAGGAAACGTTTCCAGCTGAAGAGATGGTATCTTATTTTTTGACACGGACACTTCGTTTCTTAGTTGGAGTTTAAACATAATAAATATTTAACTTCTGGGCTTTCTTGCTCTGATTATCTCTGTGTAATATTTTACTTAATATTCAGTTAAGCAAAAGGAACTTTATTGTCAGTTTATGTATTTCTGTACTGCAGCTTCTGTTCTCAAGTAGATTTTAGAAGTAAAGAATGTAAACTTTTATCTTTTTTGTGTGATGCCTTTGACCCTCCTCCAAAGGATAGATATGAAGATGAAGGGTAATTGGGAAAAATATTTTACAAGAGGAAAAGTGAACAAATGGGCATGGTTGGCTTGTTCGTATTGCGCTGGCAGGAACAAACAGCAGAACACCCGCCCTTATGTTTGTGGTTTTACTTAAATAACTCTCAAGTTTGAAAAGCTTCATGTTGATTGTTTGGATGAAGCGAGTAGTAAACTTGCTGGTAAACTTGCGCACGTGTCCAGCTTGGAGGAGGAAGGGGGGAAATGCAGCCTGTGAGACAAAGTTCAGAGAAAGAAAAAGGACTGGTGGCAAATGAACTGGCTTTAGCACAATTTAATCTGCTGTTGCTTTATGCTGGCTTTTCCAGTCCTGTGTCATTACACAGGTGCTTTGTCGTTTGAGGAATAACATTCTTGTTAGCCTGACATAAGGAAGCTGGATCAGTTATGGCCAGGTTGTCTTCTTTTTACTGAACAGAACACAATTTCCATAGGACTCCCCTATCTCCTTCGTATCGTCTGGGGTTCAAACTGACACCCCGGTGCTGTGGGAAGGGCCGTTCCTGTGTGCTGAGTGTGAACTAAACGGGGACTTTGTCAGTTCATACAGCTGCTGCTCATCAGAAGATCCCAAACCGTAAGCCATGTATTTATCTTCAAGGGGGTAGGGGGCAGGAGAAGGAGAAATATTTGATAAACAAAGACAGTAACAGAAAGTGAAAGGAATGGTAGGCATAGCTGAAAAATCCTTTCTGTATTTAAAAAAACCCACAAAATCCTCAAAACCCAACAAAGTAATTACATGTTTGAAAACTTCTATTTGCTATTTAAGTTGGCTTTCTGGTTTTGTTTCTATTTTTTTCCTGAAAAATCTCTCTCTATATATTTGTATATGTATGTATATAGATATCTCATGTATCTTTTCTGGTTTGCAATAGACGTTTCGCAAATGTTTTTTCCCCCATGCTTTTATACGGAGGATTTCATAAACATTTTATTTTTCTAGCTAGATATCTCAATGTTTAGAAGACCTGTATTTCATGGAACTCATTATATTCATGACTTCCTTACTTCTGTCTTTCTAAGTTGAGGAACTATTTAAGGTAACATAACAAGTGTGACCAAAGCATGGTTTAGGCTGGTCCTGCACAGACCTTCATCTGCCAGCACAGCTCATTCATGACACCAGTATGTTTGAGTTTGAGTTCATTCGTGTGTAAGGAAGACAGATGACTACAGTCTTCAGGAATCCCCGCAAATATATTTTCCTCTCTGACCTAGGAAAGAGTTTCTTACTTCTGGGAGGCTGTTACCTTTGGGATATTTGCCGTTGTGCCTGAAATTGCAAAAGTCCCAGCTACACAATATTTAAATAGGTATCTCACTAATGCCAGGTATCACCTCTCTACTCCTACTTGACACCAGATTATACATCCAGGGACTACATTACTCTCTGACATTGGCTTTTTTCAAGATGCGTTGTTTCTTCAGGTGAAAATGCACCTGTATAGTGAGATAGTCCTGGAAAAAAATGGCATAGAAATAACCAGATTCCAGTCATCTGTTGCAAGCCTACAATATTTTATTCTAGTCTCTTTTTCACACAGTACCTTTTTGTATATATATATGTAACACCTCCAAGAAACTTAGGTCCCCAAGTCACCACTGTTTTTCAATGTGTGGCAGGACTACTCCAGGTGACATGCAACCAGACACATGCCATATATTTCTGTGAGAGCAGGGTGCACAGGTGTCACTGCCGGTGCCCTGGGGACACCTATAGACCTTAATGGCCCTGAGCAGCCTCACCTGGGACCCCCACCCACGCCCCTGCCCAGTGGTCCAGGGGCTCCACTTAAGCTCAGGCCTGGGCCGTGCCATTCCCAGCCCTGTTCTCCCAGCTTCCTGACTTGTTTTTCCTGGATGGAGCCTGGAGGGACATGGCAGGTAGCTTGTCTCCAGCCCTGTGTCCTGGATGAGCCCTAGACATGTGTCTCAGCCTTGTCTTCAGTCCTGGTGCTGGCTCCTGCTGCTCCCCACTGACCCTCCACGTGGACTCCAGCCCGGACTCGTTATCGCAATTTGCTGGGGGCTGTCGGCAGAACTGGTCAGTGTCACCTACACGGGTGCCCTGGGACTGCTCCTGGGGGGAGAGCATTGCCTCTGCCGGAGTGGCCCTCGGCTCCTTGCTCACTCCCCGCTGTGGAGTGACCCCACTCCCCCTTCCTGCTCCCTGGCATTTCCTATCAGGATTTATATTCCCTTTCTCAAGTGTATGAAACAGTTACGAATGCAAAACGAACATTATTCCATTTCCCACTAAGAAGAGGGTTGACAAGACATGAGTAACTATGCCTGCTCCATGGACTCAGTAGCTCATGTTTTTTAATTGCAATATATGCTAGACATTTTGAAGTGCTTATTTACATAACAACTTTGTTTTTCTTCTCTTGAGATTCCACGCAAGTGTTAGCAGATGCAGATACAGTATGGTAGAAGGCTAGGCAGTCTGTTTTCTATAAAAAAGATACACTTGGGATGGCTCTCAAATGGTCCACTTGGGATAACATGATTCAGCAGAGTGATGTGCATGCTCTGTAAATCAAAATAAAAAGAACACAGCTAAGTGATTTTTTTTTTCTGGCAGATGTTTAATTTACGTTGTCAATGATAGCCAATACATGTATATAAGAATAGTACTTCAATATCAATATTATTGGGAAAAGCAAATGCTGGTGCTGAAAATTCTATAATACATTCCATACATTGCTGAAATGGAAATCCTCTGTTTTGGGTAATCTATTTACAGGATAATTGCCCTGTTAATGAAATGGTCCTGGGGAGAAGAGGGGTCCAAGAAAGCTGGTTGATTCTTCAAGGATCACCTTCTCCAAGCTCAACAGCGGTCTATCCCCATGTGCAGGAAATGAGGCAGAGATGATCCTTCCCCTCTACTCAGCACCAGTGAGGCCACACCTGGAGACCTCCGTCCAGTCTGGGCTCCCCAGTACAAGGGGGACATGGACATACTGGAGATAGGCCAGTGAAGGGCCATGAATATGGTAAAGAGACTGGAGCTTTTGCCATACGAGGGGAGACTGAGCAAGCTGGGATTGTTCAGCCTCAAGAAGGGAAAGCTTGAGGGTAGGGAGGATCTTGTTGGTGTGTATAAATACCTATTTTTGGAGGGGGAAGACAGAGGCAGACTCTTCTCAACGGTGCCCTGTGAAAGGACAAGAGGCAATGGGCACAGACTGGAATACAGGGAATGCCCTTTAAACAAGAAAGCCAGTGTCTCCTTTTGGATCTCTTTATTTACTTATTTGGTTTATTTGATGTACTTAATGAGAGCAGATTTCCCTAGTGAAATAGGTTTAGAGCCTGTATGCCCTGTACATCGATAAAAAGAGTTGGTGACATCTCAAATATAATTTAAAATGCAAATGTAGATGTTAAAGGGTCCTAGCCCATGCTGATACCCAGGAGCCATGTTCCTTAGCTCACCTGTGTATGACAGTCCAATACTGTCATTGTAGATTTTGTTTATGTACAGTTCCTACTTCCCTGTTTTCTATATGTGTTTTTCTAACTAGTTTGGTTGAGAATGTGTCCCTCTCTTTTCTGATCAGTTGGAAAAAAGCCAATTTCAGAGAGTAATGTAGTCCCTGGATGTACAATCTGGTGTTAAGTGGGAGCAGAGAGGTGATACCTGGCATTAGTGAGATACCTATTTAAATATTGTGTAGCTGGGACTTTTACAATTTCATGTTGATGACAGGATTCATGAAAAGGTAAGTACGAGAGAGACAGAGAGACTTTTTAGAAACCCTCTTTGCAGTGAGAGACAAATCAGTTCACTGAAGTTTCTCTGAGAGAGGGCTAAAACGTGTGGTTTATGGCCTTTAGAAACCCAGATGTGGAGAAAGATGTGATAATGAAGGATTAATTAGGATAGTAGATAAAATCATAATGAGTTTTGGTGGTTGGCAGATGGAAGCTAGATGTATTCAGGACAAAACACAAAGTCACCAGTGCCCGAGATGTGTTATTTCTACCTCGCTTGACTCCTTCATCCAAAACCCTGGACGTAATGCAAAAATCACTTGGCAGAGTCTGGCTGGGTCTACATGAGCATGAACTGTGGTGCAACTGGAACAAGCCAGCAGAGCCCAGCCGTGGCAGAGCAGCTGATGTCCATGCTGCCTGCGCTTTGGGGCTTCATTCCGGACTAGCTTTAGGGGGGTGGACTCCATGCCCATTAGCAGCTGCAGTTAATCAGATGCACTCCTGGATTATGTGCTTCCGCTTCCCTTCCTGAGAAAGGAATTTATTTGCATTTCTGAGCCCCTCCACAATTGAACCCAAGTGCAGTTAAGTGGGGACTATCAGCAGCTTCACAAGTGCACTCCTCCTTTGTGCTAAAAGGTGAGTATAGGCTCATTCATTTGTTAAAAACTCCATTTTGCAGGAAGTCCTATGCCTGGTATGCTCCAGTATAAACAAGCATCAAGAAACAGCAGTTGCCTTTATGTAAAATAAAAGTACCTCCAATAATTTACAAAATATTATATCTGTCTATCTGAATGCGTATAGACTTACCCCCCCCCCCCCCTTAAAAAAACCCAAATAATATCCATGAAACACGGGAGACAACTGTGGCAATGCAGAGTGTGCAACATAGCGGGACTTTGAGATGCGGGTTGATGATTTACAGGTCGAATGCACTGATGAAGCACATAGCCAAAGCAAAACCAGTCGAGATAACTGTCAGGGGTTGCTGACATGGCCCCAAGTGACCAGGACGCACCTCAAACCCGCAGCCCCCTCACAAACAAAGTTTAGTGGTGGTTAACAGATGACTCCCTGGATTGCAACAAGGTCATCGTCCTCTTCCAACACTTCCATACCGAAACATACGTCCTTTTAGCCTGTTTATACCGGATGCAGATGTCTTTTGCAAAGCCTTAAGAAAAACTTCCCTTGCAAGCTGTCAGCTGAGAGCTGTAAGGTGGAAAGCGATGCACCCTGCAGTGCCTATGCTCTTCTCACTTGCTTGTGATTTCCCCGTAATTTGTGCCCGCACGTACAGTGTTTCCACCGCCCTCACCGGGGTTCCGTATGAATTGCTGTAGCACCCGCAGGCCGGCAGTCCGAGACACCCGAGCGATGCCACGGACACCGTCCCGGGCGGCGGGAGGGTGGAGGCGGGAGGCCGTCAGGCGAGCGGCCGGGCCATGGCGGGCCGTGGCCCCGCGGCCGGGAGCCGGGGCAGGGGCAGGGAAGGAGGGAGGCGCGGCGGCGGGGCGGGCCGGGGCCCTAGCGCCCGCCGGGCGGCGCGGGCGGGAGCGCGGGCGGGCGGGCGGAGGAGGCGGGCTCGGCACACGCCGCTCCCGCCGTGCTCGGCTTAAATAGGGCGGCGCCGGGGGAGCCGCACACTGCTGTGGTCGTTGTTGCCGCTGCCGCCGGGAGGTGAGCGGGGCTCGGGGGTGCCACAGCTGCCCGGGGGTGGGGGACGAGGCCGCGGGCCCGGCCGCGCTGAGGGGCGGGCGGCGTTGCCGCCGGCGCAGGGCCGGGGGCTGTCAGGGACGCGCCGGACGCAACCTGCCCGGCCGCCGCTGAGGTGGGCTGGCTCCGCCGGGGCCTGCCGGAGCCGCCGCTGCCTGGCCCTTCGCCGCGGGGCTGGGGCGGCCTGCGCGGCCGCTGTCACCTGCGGGGCCAGGCGGTTGGCGGTGAGGGGAGGAGGGTGCCGGCGGAGCGGTGCCGCCGCCGATCCTGTCCGGCTGCCTCTCCGGGGCCGTGGGGTTTTCCCTTCCGCCCCGCGGTGGGATCAGCGTCCCCTGGAGCCGGCTTGGCTTCCCCTCGGCACAAAAGCCTTCGGGAAAGCGTAGCCTGCTGTCTCCGGCCTCCCCCCGGCGCTGCGGCAGCTCCGGCTGACAGGGCATTGTTCCGGCTCTGGCGCTGCCCTCTCCCCCCGGCACGGCACGGCACGGCACGGCCCGGCCCGGGGTAAACAACTCGGGCCGCAGGGTGGTCGCCCCGGCCGGCCCCGCTCCCGGAGGAGCGAACCCCTGCGCTGCCCTGCCGCTCAGCCGGGCAGCAGGCTGGGGAGTGCAGCGCTGCGGGTTAACCTGAGGGCTTTGGTCTTTAGGTGCTGGACCTTGTCTTCAAGTAGGTTGTTCTTACGGGCATGAATGCAGCATCTACTTGGAGCAGCTTTTTTTTTTTTATTAAGCAGTTGAGAGCATGTATGGAAATGTAGCATGAGGCAAACTGTCCTAAAATGGAAGGCTGTGAGTGACTTTGACTTCACAGGCCTCCTCTCTGCTGTTAGGTAGGACTTGCAGTGCTACAGCACAGGGGTTTAGCCTGGTTACACGATGCTTTTGTTCTAGGGTGCATGCATTTCTTGTTCCTGTTGAACAGGAATTGCAACACTTGAAGCCTTCAGAATTTCTAAAGAGCATGTCTGTGAGCTGTCTGGGGTGTTACAGACACCCTCTTGGACCTAGTATTCCATCGAAACATATGCCTCCCTTGGGTTAGTCTGAGATATGATGGTCATGTCCTGTGATAGGAAAGAGTGACATCTAAAGAAACTGCTATCGAAACCCCATGGTTCTATATCTGTACCTGGACCACAGAGCTATTCCATGTGGCGTTAGCAGGTTTTTTTCATCCATGTTGCTTTACAGGGAACCCTGCAGTCTCCTGAGCCTGCTCAGGAGTGTTTGTATTTGCCTCTGCTTTGGAACGTGCTCTCAAACTCATGAGCTGAGAAATCTCAGCTCAAGAGACTTGGATCAGATTTCTTGGATCAAGAAATTGAGTGTAAGGCAGCACTGAGTTTACTGAAAAATACCTTTCTTTTCCTCTTGCAACAATAGCAGTATTAATAATGCAAAAAATGAAATACAAAGTTCCTCATGGAACTGTACTGTTACTGCCTGATTCTTTAAAGTCCAAGGATATCTAGGTTGCCTGTATTGGAATATGAAAATGTCTGAGGGTGGCTGATGTAATTACAAGCTTTAGATTTTCCCCAAGTAGCTGTTGTGTGTAGCATACTCAATTCAAGGTCTTGAGCAAACGGCTTTAGCCTATTCTGAGGATTGTGTGATTATAATGAATCTAAAAGGCAGCTTCTAAATTTGGTAGATGCTGTTTTACAACTACAGATTGGCCAACATGAGGTTGGAAGTAAGTCTTCAGATCTTGAGAAGCAAATCCCCAAGTAGCCTTTTGTTTCAAGGGCAAGTACAAGGTTGGTATCAGTGGAAAAACAAAACCAGTAATTCAAAATGGAAGGAAAGACAACTTTAAAATACTTATCTGGGTAAGTGATTCTCCTGTTTCTTGAGTAAAGTCTCTGTAGCTGACTCTCCTACCTCATCACTCCACTAGAAATTCCCTCGTGGGATTGTTTTGGAGGAGATAGAGGTGGATTATACCTTCTCTGTCCTGGGTGTGTTGATCTCCAGTGGGGAAGAGTAAGCAATTTATTCTGTCTTTCCCCTCCAAGAAAACACCACTTTGACTAATGAGAGCAATAGAAGGTAGTAGTAGGTTATTGTGTTTTGTTTGGGTTTTTTTTTTTTCCTAAATCTTAGTGCTACAGTTAGTTGAAATGGGTAGACTGAAAAAGGCTAATAATACCACCAAATTTTTCAAATGTGCAGCAGAGACGGAGAGAGATTCTGGCCCAAGGGGATACACTGCTTGATAAATTGGGCTTCTGGTAGTCCAATGAATAGATTGCCTGCCACATCCTACTTCCCTGCTGTGCTAAATTACAAGTTCAGATATGTTAAATGTTTTGGTGTGTTAAATATAACCAGCGGTAACTCCCCAGAAATCCTCACAAATAGGAGGGGAGGTGATTTGTTCATTGGTAAATGGTTTTGCGTGGGA
This sequence comes from Phoenicopterus ruber ruber, assembly GCA_009819775.1. Classification (NCBI taxonomy): domain Eukaryota; kingdom Metazoa; phylum Chordata; class Aves; order Phoenicopteriformes; family Phoenicopteridae; genus Phoenicopterus; species Phoenicopterus ruber. Next base: position 37,013,660 of record CM020218.1, read on the forward strand.
GTTCACAATGCTGTGTGGCTCAAGGAAGCACTGCTGTACAGCATTGACCTTTACAGGCGGTAGGCTGAACCCTGGCTGCGGATGGGGGGGCTTGCATTTCTGCAGATCCCGCCTGACTCCTGAAACGAGGACACTTGATAACACAAAGCTGCTGCTCTCTCTTGCTGCCATTCATGTTGGGGGGTATTCATCTACAGAGAGTAAAATACTCCTTTTTGGTTAGCATTTGAATCTTAGTAGTGCTGGTAGTTTGTCCAAAACTGACTGAAAACAGCTTGCATGGTTTTATAGAGATTTAGAGAAAATTTTTTTTGTCGTTTTTGTAGTTGGACTGTTTTAGGGCTTATAGCAGAAGTGCATGATGTCCTGTTTGCAGGAAAAGGAATTCTGGCTTTTTTTCTATGAATTATTGTTCTTAAACACAGAACTCTTAAGCTTTTTAGTTTGATACTACGTGTGCCTTGTTTCCAAAACTTGGCTTCTGCAGTTGGGCTGCATTAGTAGGCTGGTGAGGATGGATTAGCTTCTAGCTTTCCTAGGAAAAAAATGGTTACTATCGCTGACTCAGAGGAAATACAGGGATACCTTAATACCTGAGGTCAAGAGGTTGCTTGGTTTGTCGTAATCCTTCTTGCGATGCTGGTGTTGGGAGGTCACTCGGTGAACCAGTTGCTTCTTGTAAGTACTTACTGATTTGTCCAGTCTCATAGTGTTAAGGGTTATGTTTTTTAAAACATCCTTCTAAATGTAAACACTATCTAGTGTGATGCAGTGTGGCTTAGTGTGCCTGACCCAGGTTGCCTTCTGCTAGACTTCAGGTGACAGAAGTATGAGTAAGAAACTGATTCTTGCAGAGGCTCAGGTGAGCACTTGAAGCATGTGTTAACTTGATGTTGCATACTGGGCTTTCTGAATAGTAGCCTTTTCCTGGGAGGAGTAGAATGAATAAGTTGGCATTAACAGCTTGAGTAGATCATACCACAAAGCTACTGGTTTGTAGCAATTTGCTTCTGTAGGATGATTTTCATCTAAACTTTATTTGGATTGAGGTTAAATTAAGAGTAGTGCCATGATGTACTTGCAAATCAGCATTGTAGGGATGCAATTCTAATGAATAGTAATTTAGGCTGCAAAATAAATATTTGTAAGCATCTTCTGTGGCCTTTGAAAATGAGAAACCGGTAAGACTTTAGTGGCACATTGTGTGTGTATAGGCATGGATCAAAGGAAACTTAAATTGATCACTGTCTCAAAGGTTTTAATGGGAAGTATTGGTTTTCCTTAATATACAGGGTTACCAAGTGCTGCTGAAGGACTGTAATTGCACAAAAGGCATTGAGCAGGTTCTTGTCATGTGGTTCAGCTTGTGAACTTGAATAAACCCCAGTGACCTCATTGGTGTGCACTCAGATTACTTGTTGGACATCATTAAGAGGCAAGAATCCAGGTGTTGTTCCATTTGATTGCAAGAGGATTTGCAGCCAAGTGTCTGAGGACAGGGCTGTGACTTTCCTTGTAGATGGGAACAGAGTCTTGACACATTGTTATCAGATGTAGTGCTCCTTAAAGGTTGCAGCAAGAGTCTTAACTTCAGTTGCAGCTTATGAAGTAAATCACCATGGCCCAACTGATGGGGCTGAATCTAGCTTGTAGGTTGCTTCCCTCCGGTTCTGCCTTGTCCCAAATGCAGGAAGGCAAACTGAACCAGCAGAAGCAACCTGAACCACTGCATGGTGCCCTGTGGTTGCTTAGAGGCAGACTGGGGGGCTGAAGGGGGGGTTTGGATGTTGGGGGTGAACATTAAGGACCTGCTGGTTCCTCTCTGCGTGGGATGGGTTCCTCACTAACAGCTTTTCAGTTCTTCCCTCTTTACTGTTGCAGGAAAGTGAATCTGTTGGTTACTGCTTTAAAAGGAGGGTTTATAGCTTTAAAGCCTGGCTGGGTGATCTAGGCGATTCTGGGTAAGATGAGATGTTTAGGTCTTTTTATTGGTGGGGGGTTGGAGGAGGAGGGCAAAGTAGTGGATTAGACAGTTCAACAGTACTTGGTTTGTTTGGGAAAGTCCTTTGTGGCTAAGGAAAAACTGTCTCATCATACATGACATGACAGGCTGTACCACAGGAGACATCTTGCTGTTGTGTTCATGTTATACAAGGCTTAAACTGAGGATTCTCCTTCAGGTCTTAATTACCTATGGTCCTTTGCTGTATGTTGAGAGTGGTTGTGGTTTCCTTGCGGGTTACAGTTTGGTTCTGTCACAGGTGGTTGCAAGACCTCAGTCAAGTTACTGCCTTGACTGCAGGGCAGGGGGAGAAAATCCTGGGAGGACTTGCATGCAGTGTTTGGAGTTGCATGCTTAAGGGGTAGTATTACAACTGTCCATCCCTTCCCCCAGCTATGCTGTCTTGTTTCCTTCTGGGAGCTAATAGCTATCTGGTCATCCAGACAAGAGTTGATCTAGCTGAGAACTAGCATCAGAACTAACCCTGGAAAATGGTGTTTGCCAGATCACCTCTCTAGTGTGACTGCACAACCTGGCCAACAGAGAGGCTTGTGGGAACCTGTATCTGGGACAGGCTGAACTGACTCAAATTTAAGATGATTATAAATGCACTGAGATTAGGATTGTATTTTATTCGGACAAAAGGATTTATCTTGTTAATAGCCAAAGCTATTTGTTGCACCCTCTTTTATACTCAGTAAAGGAGCTAGAACATGATTCTGCACTTGCTCTTTCAGAGGATGAGTGGAGGAAGACTTAAGTAAAACAGATCTGTGGGAGCTGTGCCGCGTAACCTATAACAGTAAGAAAACAACAAACTGCAATGGCAAGTAGCTGTCAGGATAACTTGGAGGTATATGGGTAGCTGGTCCCCTGTTCCAGAATATCACAGTGAAAACATTTTAGGGCCATACTGCTCATAATAAGAGAGAGGCAACCTGTCTCATAGCTTTCTCGTGCCTGTAAGAGGCTGTTGAAATAATGCAGCCACTTCTTTTGCACCGTCTGGTGGACCTGCCTTTATGGCAGGCCACCGCAGTGCTAGTGTGCTGTTCATATAAATATTAGGGTAGAGAGGAAGAGAGGCCGTTGGTTCTTTGGGTTGTTTTCTTTGCAATACAGAAGCTGACGGCTGCTCTCCTGTTCTCTTCCGTTGCACTCGAACGATGTCTGGCTATGGATAGACAATAGGCAGGCTGCTGCCTGCTGTAAATAGCCCATTGTACGCCGAGAGTAGGAGCAGCAAAGAACGGCAGAGTCCTGCCAACTTGGGTCGTTGCCTTGAGATACTGGCTCTGCTGTAAAGAATGAGTCTTGGGTGCTGCGGGGTGTGTGTGAGCAGAGAGAGATGGCTTTGTCTGAGGCATACAGAACTCCTTAACTGAATTGATACGATGAGTTCAGAGGGAAGCTTTCACGGGCTGGATTTTGGGAACTGCTGTTTCTGCGGAGGTAGCCAGGACAGGTAGTTATCTCTGAAGCAGTTTTGCCCTGTTATTAAAACCACTTCCCCATATCTGTCTGGTATTGTTTCTAAACTTACAAACAAACTAAATTCTGCTGGTTGCATTGAGGAAAAAGAGCTTTTGACCTCACAGTTGCCCATTCTACTCCAAGTTTTTTGCTACATGTAGCAACCTGAGTATCAGACTGGTATTTCTGTTATCCAGGACTGTCTTCCTTTGGATGTCCAGCTGTGACTTCCAATCATTTGCTATGCCCTGTCTTGCACTAGGGCTGAGTTTCTGAGTCCATTCCCTGTGGTCCAGATCCTGTCTGGATGAGAAGCAATTGCAGGACCTGAGTTTGTGAAGAGAGCATGGCTTTTTTGCTTGGCTTGTGTGAGCAGATTTAGTTGGATTCTTCCTTGAGGAAAAGGACCGAAAGCCAGATCCTAGCTCCACTGGGAAGGTGTTTGCATCTCAATCTAAAGGCTCTAAACTGTTCTCCTTGGTCACAGTAAAGACTCTGGATGTCTGGTGTGACTGGAGCATGAGCCAAGTAAATACTGAGACAGATCAAAGGTGGCTGGAAGGTATTGAAGCCCCCTTTCTTGATGGGGCATATTTGGGTGCATATATGCTAAGAATGTGAATTTATTCTCCCTGTTGCATCTGGCTTAGTCTTAAATACAGAAAACAAGAGTTGATACAACTTCGCAGATAATGTTAAAGCTAGGAATTGCTTAGTCTTGCAGAAAACTCTGTCCTAACCTTGTGTTTTGTGCTGATGAGGCAGAAGGTGTAATAAAAAAAAGTCATCCCTCAATATAAACCTAAGCAGTAAAATGTATCATTATATAACTGATAACTTGCCGTATAACTGCTCAAGAAAGGCATTTATGTTACAGGCTGCTCTACAAACAACTGGTCAAGGAAATGAAAAGTAGTGATGTGCATCTCTTCTCTTCACCTAGGCTGAAATCATAGCAGCTCCTTGACTACAATGGGACTCTTATGTGAATGAAATGATCATGTTTACTTCAGTTCTTGTTAGTTGTAATGGCACCACAGCCTTTTGACTTTGTAACTCTCTAATTACAATTACATTGCATTCCTAGATCATATACTGTGTGACACATCATGACTAATGCAGAGAGGAAAGCAAGTATCTGTTTTAAAAGTCAAAGGTGTTTATAGTGGGGCTTGAGGGGGAAAGAGCTAAGCTTGCTCTTAGCCCTTACATACATTATAGCCTGCTTTTTCTAGTTTTGTAACATAGTCCCTATGATATACCCAAAATTAACTTGTCAGCCAAGACTTCCTTGTTGGAATGACTTTTTATTCTTACTGTTCATCTGTGTATATTAAAACTTAAGAGGTAGTTTTTCATGCCTGCAATGCTAATGAGCATGATTTGATGCATAAAAACAAACAGCATGGTAATCCTAACTATTAAGTCAGTAATTCTTCTTTTTAAATTTTTTTTATACCAAGGGAAGATGGAGTTCCTCATTAATATATTCAGTTCTTCTCTACCTTCCATTACTACAGCCTGATGTGTTGTGGATTTTGAGCAGAGTCTGCTCTGTATCACAGTGCAAATAACCAAAAGGCATTTCTGTAGTGGCCCTGCACTGGATAGCTAGGTGATGCAGCCCTATACCCTGAGGCTATGCCATAAAAGCAAAGAAAAGTGGGAGGGAGGGAGGGCAGTGCCGTGCCTGCAGGCTGGGGAGCGCTCCATGGGTCTGGGATCCTTCCAGAGATGGAACTTGATTCCATCCTGACGCTGCCCCCATCCGTGACCTTACTTCAGCCTGTCCTTTTGCTACCATTGTGAAACCGTGGGCCCTTTGAACTATTTTTATGTCTTTTTGTGCTGTCTGTAGCAAATCCTTGTCCAAATACTGGTTAGACTTTTTGTGAACTAGACAACCCTTCTGTTGCCTGGTTGAATAACTGATTGCAGCAGTAGACATTTCAAGGGCAGACTGTAAACTAGAGGTTTTCCTGTAGAAATATGAAATCTTAGCCTGGTATAGTTGGTCTTAAAAACTAAGCAGCGTATAATTCTGCCTGTTTGGATTTCAGTGTCTCCTACGCTGCCATCCTGCAGCGGTGTATGGTTACACAGTATGTTCTAGCTATTTAAACACACACTTTGACATTCTTTAGGTCCTTTGTTTGATTTTATTGTCCATAGGAAATGGCTGGACCTAAACTATCTGAGTAAATACGTCTGGGCTCTTCAAGCAAGTAGAGCTTAAAACAGGAAAGCGTTGCTCCCCCCCACCCCACCCGGACAGCGGCCATTGTCAGCCACCCAGTCCCTGGGTGGCAGGAGGCCGAGCTGGTGACAGGCGCCTGCGAGCGCCGCTGCCAGCCGGGCAGGCAGGGCAAGGCAGGGCGGGCAGGCGCCCTTCAGCGGGCGGTGGGGTGACTGGGTGCGGGTTGCCATTGGCCCCGGGCAGGCCGGCTGTCTGCTGCTTACCTCTCGCCTAGTGGGCAGGAGCGGGTGGGTTTGGCATGTGACAGACGTCCCCGGGGACCTTGGCTGTGGATGAGAGCACCAGCTGAGCTGACTGCAATCCCTTTTTTTTTTTTTTTCCCCCGCGGCTGGTTCTTGCTGCAGAATATCCATGTCAGCGAGTGCTGGCGGGGAGCAGCCTCTTTCGGCTCTTCCTTCTGTGTGAACGTGACAAATCAAATGTGCTTCCTGTGCTTGATTATATTGCCGTGTGCTTCTGCCCTGGGCCTCCTTAGATGCTGCTTTAGTCTGTCTCATGACCAGAGATAAATAGCTGGCATGGTGCTGGGAGCAATAGGAAGCTTGCTAGCATAGAGGAGCCATGGGAGGATATCAGCTGTGAAGGCAGCTTGCTGTAGTGAGCTTTCTGTGCGTGACTGAAGGGAGAGTAGAAAGAGTGAGTCTATTTTACTGACTTCGGAGATGAAAAATCCTGCTCCTGCTATGCTACTGTAGGATTAGGATGCTCTCTGTTAGGTTAATGCAGGCAAGTTAACATCTTATAACCCTGCCCTCCCTCTCCCAGACTTTCCTGTTGACACTTGCTGTTTAAACAGTCTTATACTATAGCTACTGTACAATTAACTATTTTGCATTTGTGAAGTGCTGTCCTTCAAAAAAATGCAAAATTTTTGTTCAAATGCGGTGTCTGTTAAAAGCAATATTAAAACACTGCAGAAATTGCCTCCTGTCAGCCCTACCTGTTTTTCTAGAGTATGAACCAGTAATTGCTTGTTTAATTGCAACACAGAAGTCTAAAGGTATTGTCTGCCTAGTGGCAGATCAAATTATTTTGATAGTGGGAAGCTAGTAGGACAAAACATACATTGCTCTCCCACAACACAGTGAATCGAAAGGGGATTTCAAATCTTTGTGTGCAACTTTTTGTTTCATATTAACAGATTCCAGCATTGGGACAACCGCACTGAACTGCAATGCAAGCACATGAGTTGTTTAGACACCTACGAATGCCAGAACTTGGGGATGTCAGACAGTATGTGCGCACCCTTCCAACAAATACGCTGATGGGCTTCGGTGCTTTCGCAGCTCTCACGACCTACTGGTATGCAAACAAGACCAAAAGCACTAAAACCACCATGTGATTTAGCAATGCAGTCTGTGGAAGTAGAGGTAAGTGTCCACTTGATGGATGCTGTCATTCACTGAATTTTGAAGCCTAAAGGCACCATTGAGAGAGGACCAACCACCGATTTACATAAGAGTGTTTCTAAACTTGTGGTGTGAGGGAAATACACTTCAGGGCATGTTTGTTTTTTCTGAAATATGGCTTGAACTCAGTTTTTTTGGCTTTCTGAATTTGAAAACCAATTTGAGGGTTGAGGTCATAGTGGTAGTAACTAGTATGGGAGAAAAAGACTTTGCTGAGAACTGAGCTTCTGATCTGACTGGTGGCAGGAAACTTCTGAATGTTAGAATTGGCATAGTGCAGTTTTCAATTCCTGGCCACATGTTTAGGTGGTGACCTATTAAATTAGGTCTTGGGGTCACAGTATGTATGCTAGTGTATACTGATTAGGCTAATACTTTTCTGTTGTAATATTTAGTCTATAATAGCTGACAGATGAGACTTTATATTGGGTTACAGGCATGAAGAGGGTACTAACTGTCCTCAAATGATCTGTGGAAAGATATATTAGTCCTGCCAAGAGATCTCAGCCATAGAGTAACTTGAAATTAAAGCAACCACCTGCTAAACTCTGGATATGCTGGTTTAGCTTTTGTCTTACGCTTTTTAGAGGCAGACAGAGTTGCTGTTAGGTGATGTTTTTTTAATAGTGAAGTCAAATATGGAAACAGTCTGACTGGGAGAAGCTGTTGCTTGGAAGCAAATATAGACAACTGATTACATGGCTAAGGTTTCCTGAGCAGCAGTTATATCAATTCCCTTGTTCACTACAGAGGCAAGATTTTACCACTTATTTCATTCTTGCAAGAGTGCCTCTGCATTTCTTCAGGGCAGACAAGGTGTTTCCTCCTTTTGAAGGAAGGAGACAGCTTTGAAAGGTTGTGATCTTCAATGGAGATATTTACAAAACGTAGGATTGTAAGGCTGACAGTTTCTCGCATTATTCCTGATAGTCAGACTACCACTATAGATTTTTTAATGTATACTTGCAACTGAAGTCTCCCTTTACAGTACATTCTTCTGTGTGTGTAGACTGCATCTTGTTGTCTTGTATCAAATGCAATTAACAGGACTTCTTGTGCCTAAGAGTGGATGTGACTACAAACTGATGTAAACAAATGTGGCAGAACAGTTTGAAATTTACAGTAGGTAAAGTTTTATGAACTTTAGCAAAGCAAACTTCTGTCATAGCCTCAAATCAGGCACTTCCTTTGCAATGTTTCATGAAACTGAAATTGAAGCATTAGCTGGCCCCTCCATTCAAAGTTTAGCTAGTACCACTTATTTCCCGATCTTCTTCCCGTATGGTATGCAGTAAGCTTACTGACATGTCATGTTACTATAGCAAGTAACGGTCTGCTATTAGGAATTGCACAAAGGGGAAACAAAAATGTGCTCTGGCAATGGTGATAACTGCTAAAAATATCCCGTGTTTTAAGGAACATGGTAGAGTAAGGATCCAGAGGTTAGATCTTTGCTTCTCTTGGTGAACTTTCCCAGTGGGTGGAATAGTCCTTGTAGAGTAGCATGGCTGGAATGGAACTAGCAGTGAAAGCTTTCGAGCTGTGAGGGCCTCACTAGTCAGTATAGACTTCAGCAGATTTGGGGGGGCTTTGCATTGGAAGATGGTAAAACCATGGCTCTTAACTGTCCATAAAACTAGTGACAAATGCATTATTTGCTTGAGACTCTTGACAGCAGTCTCAGTTCGCTGGCCTTTACTACTTTGAGCTAAATTGCTTGTCACTGCTGGATTCTGTGATTGAAATCATTGTTTGGTACTGTGAGACTTCACTAAAACTACTTAATGCATCGTTGAGCCATATTGTTACTAATTAACATCAGCTCTCTGATCAGAGCAAGATAGGTGTAACAGCATTATTTTTCATTGCCTCTTCAGAAAATACATTTTAATAGGCAGACTGAACAGTAGTAAAACTTAAATGAAAAACATGCCTAGTGTGTTGTATGTCCTTGGTGATAAAGAGCTCAAACTTTGAGACATGTTGAAATGACCAAGATCTATCAAGTTTTGTTTATTGACAGTTCAGATATAGCCCTTAATGTATGTTGTAAAACTGTAACCAAATGAGAATGTGTGTTTGAAGCAGGTTTCAAGTGCCTGTTAGAATTGGTACTTTTATAACAGTAACAAGAGTGTAAGTACAGTGTTTGGGATTCAATTTCTCACTACATTTTTGCTTAGAGTTTCACTTCACTTACACCATTCTCTTATACATGCATTAAGATGGATTGACATTTCCACAGAAGAAAAATTCCAAATACTGCTCTCAGTTATGTCTTAACATTTTTTGTCTGGCTAGCAATACAATATTAAAAGGTCTAGGGAGTAAGAAATGTGCTCCAAAAAAGACATGGCAGAAAGCAATTCTTCTTCTCTACTGTTTTAATATCTAATCTACCTGTTCATTAATGTGATGATTTTGAACTATAAATAAGCTTCTGCTTAATTCTTACTTGTTAGAGGCCAAGGAAATAAGTCACAAAGTCAAATGAAGTCAGTGATGGGAGTAGGGTTTCTATATGTTCTGATAATAATCTTTATACCTTATATGGGAGGAAAAAGATCCTATTTACTGCTGTTCTAGGTCACTTCTCATCTCTAGAAAACTTTTGATTTGGTAGCCCGCAACCCAGTGACCCATTTTAACCATCATTGAGTGAGCATAAAGATTGCAATGCTTAGTTGAATATTGACAAAAGAGTTACTGAAAGTATCAGCTCTTCTAGAGTAGACGGCATGATTCAAAGATGTGGAGTACAGTCTTTAAGGTATGCATACTGCAGTTACATTTCACTGAAAGAAACCCTCTTGTATTCAAAGCCCCCAGCCTGATCTCTCTTCAGGGGAGCTTCTTGGAGGTGTAGTGAAAGTCTTCAGGATGCACTTGAATCCCTTGTCTGTAAGAGGGGAGACAAGATTAATGAAGAGCAATTCTAAATAAAGTCTGACTAGTGTGAGACTGCATTGCTGAGACTCATGCTATACGCAATCACGCGCTATATTGTTAAGAACTTCAGTGCTACAGTAATGGTAGAATAGGGCATTAGTCCTATGTTTTGCCAAAGCTTTGCACCCCTGATGTCTGTAGCTGTAGGCACATCTGGATCTGTCTGCTTGTAGATTGCTCTTTCCATTAGTGACTGATAGCTGAACAACTTTGGCTATTGATTTGAGTGCAGGTGTAGGGCTGTCAAATATATAATCTTGCTTTAAAACCCCAAATACTTCTATTTGGCTGAAGTTCTGCTAAAGCATGTGGAAGGATAGCATATAAATAACAGTAGGATGTCAGTATTTCTCATAGTAAGAGTTTGGATTTGTGATTTTAGCTTTTTCTTCCCCTAAGAAAAGAAGTTCAAATATGGAGAGAGGTATTCAACTCATGAAAACTTTTTTAAACCTACTTACACTCTCCTGATACATTACCAGAACTCTAGCTTGCCTTTTGTTTCAAGAATCACTTGATTAGACGTGTGTTTGTCTCCCTATTAGGTGATCAATTTTAGCTGTTGTGTGCTTACCTAGGGAATTAGCATGCTTAAAATTATATGGCTGGTGAAAACTCTGGTTTATACTTCTTGCTGCTCAGAATATGCATGTTTGTGACCTAAGCACCACTTGCTAATGTACTCTCAGGATAATGGAAATTGGGTCTCTTGCCTCTGTGGCATGGTGGAGCAAATGTTTTGACAGTAATGCTAATCCTAAGCAGCCTGTGTCAACAAGAAGCAAACCCATGACTTGAACAAAGCAGGCTATCTTAGGTGACCCAAAGAGGCATTGATAGAGTAATATATGCCTCTGTTGTAGAGTAAGTCTGTTTTCCTTCAGCTGCTGCTATTCTGAACCAATGCCAAGGTTTACTTAATGGTCCAGCACTTGCTGTGTAATGGGTCAATTGTTCTGCAACTCCCTGAGCTGCTGCAAGGGCTGCCTTACATAAGTAACCAGAGGCTGTTCGTGCATTAAGAAGATTTTATTGCCTGGCTCCGTAAGAACGCTTTGGTAAAACTGACATACCCTTTTGATGCTTTCCTTTGCACCGGACAAATCTGTTACATACTATGCCAGTACTTGTGCGAAAATCACCTAACATTCTAGTCCTGAGACTCAGATGTTTGGTGGTTGTAATGACCAGTGATTTTTTAAAAAAGTTGCTGCAAACAGACTTTCCCTGATACTGCACAAATATTCTGGATAAGGACCCTTTGGACAGGCTCTTGAAATAATAGTTCTTGCTACTCTCAAGCCAAATGTAGACCAATACCATAATACTGCCTAGGAGATGAGTTCAAACTGGGATAAAGATAATGTCTAAATGATCTTCAGCATATCCAAGTGTATTTCACTGCATCGCTGAAGAATACATTGAACTCTTCATGGCCTTCACACAAGGAGCTAGATGTTTTCAGCAAAACTCTTATTCTAGGCCTGTTAAGTTCAGTTAATTTCACTTTACTTTGGGGAAAGAGGATAAAGTAACCAGAACCATAAGTTGGTATGTTTCCCTTCACTGAAAACTCCTGAGAACTGATGGGAGTCTTTTCAATAGTAGTCTGTTATAGTTTCTGGGTTTTTTCAGAAGGCAGTGCAGTCAGTCTCGTATCTAAGCAGTGTGCTGTCTGTCTGTAAGTCTCATCCTCATATTTGGTTAGTGCCTCAGGCACTGCAAAAACTGCTTTTGTGGTGCTGAGTAATAGGGCGTGTAAACAAAATGGTAGTAGCTCAGATGAGAAAACAAATCTTTCTTGACTGTTGCAGGGGAATGGCTTAGGATATTATATTCACCTGACACAAGGAGTTGTAGCCCATCAAACATGGTACTCGTACAGTGCACTTGTTGACTTTCCTAGACTGTAGTTACAAACTACATTGTGTGCTCTTCCTCAGGTTAGCTCCAGATGGTGATAAAACTGGGAAAATCTAGAAGATGACCTTGGTTATCAAAGTTCTGTGAAACCAGTGCAATAAAGCAAGCATCTTGCTTTTCTTTCCAGGCAGAGACATGTACTAGTGATCTGTTAATTTCCTATAGAGTAGATTTGGTCTGAGTGCAAGGTATGCTCTTGAATTTCTAATGTTACAAATTTTTAGACGTAAGCCAGTCATTACTTGTTCGTGGTCATGTTCACAGTGTACACTTCTGCTTACTCTGTCAAAGGAGTGGCAAGCACTGCATTATGCACAGCATTTTGCTAAAACAAGTTAGACTTGTTTTAGTGTTAAAATATTTTTTTCCTCTCTGGTGTGCCTTAATGTGCTAGCTCCTTCTGTGGACATGGGCAATATGACATCTTCTGCAGATAAACACAGGTTTATCTAGCTTATACGTGAACAGATGCGCTCTGGTCTTCCAGGGTACTCTGAAAACAGGAAAATAAACCAATGACCAGGAAGAGCCTATGATGGCATATGAATAGTTTTTTGACATTGTGGATGATGGCACAATTCAGGCACAGATTTAGTTAGTCCAGGAGTTGACTACAACAACATAGAGAGAATGTTTGCCCAAGACCATCTGTTTAACCAGCTAGGCTCTTCCTGCTAAGAACTTGCTTGTAAGTGTCTGTTACCATAGCAGAACTAATAAATGTGGCCCAATAGTACTTGCATAACTGCAGTTTGTGAAACTTGATTGATATAAAATGAGATTACTTAGTCACTCTAAAAAAGGCTATGTCAAAACTATGAACTATTAAATCCTTGTATTGACTTCCAATTGTAGCCTATGTAAATGCTCACCTGCTGAAAAACTGATTTTAATCCTCAAGGTAGTATTGTCTTGGCTACTTCTAACTAGATCAGGAGGAAACCTTTTTTGTAAGATGGAACTTTAAATTGGATTAAAGGACTTGATTTTTATCTGGTACAGAGTATTTTACTTGAACACTTGTTTTAGGGTATTGTTGACCACCCTTAAAATCACTTAGGTTTTGAAACCAGTTTGAAGTGTGATTATGTTTTGTAATCTTAATTAGAAAAGTAGATTAGGGTCTCGGCATTAATATTGTATCTAGAGAGCTCTGAGGCTCAAGTGATCTAGAAAGCTTGATATACTGCAATAATAGAGTAAAACATTTTTTAAGAAAATCCCTGTGTCTGGTTAGGAATGTCAAAGGGCATTCTGTGGTTCTCGTTTGTTCTGTGCTGTCATAGGTAGCTGAGGAATAAGATTTTGCCTGACAAGTTTTTAGTAATGCAGGGAGCAGTCTGACTCTCTCTAAACAATCATAGAATCATAGAATAGTTTGGGTTGGAAGGGACCTTTTAAAGGTCATCTAGGCCAACCCCCCTGCAATGAGCAGGGACATCCTCAACTAGATCAGGTTGCCCAGAGCACTGTCCAGCCTGACCTGGAATGTTTCCAGGGATGGGGCATCTACCACCTCTCTGGGCAACTTGTTCCAGTGTTTCACCACCCTCATTGTGAAAAACTTCTTCCTTATATCTAGTCTATATCTCCCCTCCTTTAGTTTAAAACCATTACCCCTTGTCCTATCACAACAGTCCCTGCTAAAAAGTTTTTCCCCATCTTTCTTATAAGCCTCCTTTAAGTATTGAAAGGACACAATAAGGTGTCCCCAGAGCCGCCTTTTCTCCAGGCCAAGCAACCCCAACTCTCTCAGCCTGTCTTCATAGGAGAGGTGCTCCAGCCCTCTGGTCATTTTTGTGGCCCTCCTCTGGACCCACTCCAGCAGGTCCATGTCTTTCCAGAGCTGGATGCAGGGCTCCAGAGCTGGATGCAGGGCTCCAGAGCTGGATGCAGGGCTCCAGGTGGGGTCTCACCACCTGTCCCAATGTCCTAGGAAACCTTGCAGATCTCTCTCCTGGTGGTGAAAAGAACTGAAGTTCCCTTAAGCAGAGTATGCCAAGGCTCATAACAAAACTTAATGGGTGAGGTGATTTTTATTCCTTCAGGAAATTCCTGTTCATCTATAACTAACAAGTGTGTCTAACCTTTCTAATTGGTTTTCTTAGGGTGGTGAGCATGCTCGAAGGTCCTCTCTTCTTAACAGTGACGAACTGTTGATTTACTACTATGATGATGTGAGAACAGCTTATGATATCTTCCAAAGGGGTGTGCAAGTATCAAGTAAGTCTAAAATTAAAAATCATTTTTTCAACAATATGTCAAGAACTAATGGTCTGGGCTCTCTTGAAATGAAGTTGGTGATAGGGGATGTCTATCTAGCAATATGATAAATGTATTGGATGCAAGCTTTCTTGAAGGCAAATTTAAGTGTGACCTCTTGTGAAGCAGTTGTGTGAATAAAGTCAGTGCTGTGTTACTTAGCCTAAACCAACCTTGTTGCCCCTGTGTCCTTCCCCAGCTTCCCTCCCTGCCCCCTCTAAAAAAAAAAAACCCCAACATTTGTCTTCTGAAGGTGTCTGCAAAGAATCTAGAGGCTTAACACAGAGTGTGGCATCAGGACAGAGGGGTCGGGTTAAATTTTGAGTAACTTTTTGATTATAATTTTTTAGATAATGGTCCATGTCTAGGTGTTAGAAAACCAAACCAGCCGTATGAGTGGATCTCCTATAAAGAGGTGAGTAGTCTCTCTAAGTTAGTGCTAGACCTGCTTGCTGAGACCATTGATACAACATCCAGTAATGCGATATACCAAATCTTAATTTATAGATGTTTTAAAGTAGTATCAGAATATTGCAGAAAGGTTCTAGTTCCTATTAGAGTTTCTTTAAGAAACAGCCTCAAATATGTGCAAGGAGGAGAAAAGAAGACATCTCCTGCACTTCAAGTAAGTTCATATGTTTATGAACAGTTTTATTTCAGAATTTTTTGGGGTTATCTTGATAGCTTTTAGCGTCTCATTGTTGAATTGTTTAGAACTTGGGCACTGCCTCTAAAGGGCTGCAGCTTTGAAGTAGTATTCAGGGATTCAGACTGCTACTGTTTTAGGTGCTTGCTTCTGAGAGGCTTGTTTTACACTAGGAAAAGTCCTGTCTACAGATGTTACTTGTGCTCCTTGACAACTTGTCTCCATAGTGCTGAATGATGGTTGTATACGGTGTCAACAGATATCCTTCTAACTAGTAGTATGCTCCTTCATGATTGCTAAAAATATCTTTATGCAAATCTTTTAACAGCTGTGCACTCTAGGTCATTCCTGATTTAATCAGTTATTGCTTCAAATTTGCATAAGCCTTGCCTATTGCATACTGTTAAGGTCATTAAACACCTTTTGCATGAGCAGACCTCACTTTTCCAAGGTGATTTTGCTGGGCACTCGTTAGGTACAACCTCTCTTTAGTAAAGCTTTTCTGTTTTCATCATATGACTAACATAGATTCAGGTCATGTGCTGTATGGAAAGAATTTAGAAAATTGCTTTCCCAAGCCTTGTTTATAGAACTAGCTGGGTTTTGCCTCCTTATTCTCCCACTCTAAGGGGAGAAATGCTATTCCCATAGGCACTGAATGAAGCAGAAGGATGGCATATGTAGTCCTTGTGATTGATCAGAAATATAATGCTAAATCGTTCCAGGGTCACTTCTGGGGTTTAATACAGACACACAGAAAAAGGGTGTTTTGTATGTGAGCTTAACATCTAAACTTACACTTAACCTAAGCTTTGCAGTGGCATTACACTGCACTGATTGTAGATACTACACTTGCACTCTATGCAGTAGAAGAGACACTTAATCCAGTTGGACTTGAAAGTGTTATCAAAGTCATAGAGGACATCCAAAATAGCCTAGAACACTTCTGTCTACTTCATACCAGTTATTGGCCTTCTTTTTGTAAGATTTAAGATAAATAGTGTTGAGGGCTATATACTGATGAGCTTGCTCTCAATTTTTTTGTCTTCTTTTTGCCTTTCCAGGTTTCAGACAGAGCCGAGTATGTCGGCTCTGCATTACTCCACCGAGGCTTCAAACCATCTCACACTCAATATATAGGAATCTTTTCACAAAACAGACCTGAGGTAATTTGACAGTGTGTGTATTGGTGGTCTAGCTGTTATTGAAGTGGCCCACTCTAAATCTGTTGCTTTTTGGCAGTGTACTGAGCTTCCCTGCTAAGAGTCTGTTCGGTGTTAGGAAAAGGCTAAAGGCTGGCATTGCTGAAAACTACTGGATGGGTGTTGTGACATCCCCAACATAATCACTAATCCATACAGGAGATTATGTGAAGGTTTTTTTGTGTGAGATGATTCACATTTGTCAGTTCAGGGAACGACTGCTGGGGAAATCCCCTAATGGGGAAAATCCTAGCATGTTGCTTGCTTAAATGTTCACTAAAACCAAACTTGGATTTACAAATAAAAATATTACTTTCTCTTTGAGTAACTGGAAAACAGATGATCTCTTCTCCAAGCAAGGAAGCTGTGTTTTGGATTGAGAAATCAGGACATAATAGAAGATCAGAGCCATGTCAGAAAACAAATTGAAACTTTCAGATTGCTGTATGTATTCAGTACTAGTTGCTTGCTTGGGCTTTGAGAGAGAACTCAAGTGTCAAGGTTTGATATTTGTGTTTAAATACTTTAGAAGCCAAAATGGAAGAAAAATGTCTTGGTAGTTCAGAAAATAAAGATACTGGTGGCTGTATTGAGAATAATGATGTGCAAGAGTTGTTGGAGGCTCCAATAGGAAGCTTTTATCACCATGTGCAGCCTCTGAAGTCTACTGTAGTAGAACCCCACCCTATTAAAATAACTACTAAACTTCAGACTGCTGAACAGCAATACAGCTGTCCCCTTGTTACATGTACAGGTGGATACTATCTAGGAAGAAATATTCAGTGGACCCTTTCATGGTTGGTATAGGTGTACCTGCTTAGACTTACCAGTATGTCTAATGTCTGCATGGAAGTCTACCTACCTGTTAGCTGGCCTTGTACTAGTTTTAAAGTCTTTTTGGATAAGAGGTGTACAACTTACCTATTGCATAAATACTTTCAGAAAAACTCCCTGCATTTAAGGCTGTCTCAATCAGTAGAGAACTTACTTTAGGAAACTTGCCCATAATAAACAGTTTGTAAAACTGAGATTTAGCAACTTTGTTAACATAGCTTCTATATTACATATTATATGGAATAACCAGCTGAATGATGTTTAAACTTGTCATCATACGGGGGTGAGGTAACTGGCTAGTGTCCTGCAAAAACACTGGGAAGTTTGACAGAGTTTGGGGGTGGGGAAGGAAACAAGCACCCTTGTTAATGCAATCCTTGTGGCATTGCAAGTTCTGCTAACTCTTAAAGATGCATGTTGTTCTGTTCCTGTAACTGGAAATGAGTAAAGATACCATGACTGAGAATTTTTGTCAATCTTCTTTGATGGGGAAAACTGAAATGTTCCAGTTCCACTGGCCTCTTCATGTGTCCAGCAGCTCCCACTTCAGGAGTTGCAGGCTAACCTGTATTTTGGTGTAGCTAGTTGTTTACAAACCATACCCAATAGCTACTACCTGGAAAAAGAATTGCATGACTATTTTACCTTGATGGTACTTTGAATTAAATCAGACTTGCTGTAAAGCATTGTCAGCTTGCATCACACACAATAAGGCTGCAATATCTATTATGTTTGAGTACTGCACTTGTTAGCAGGCAAATCCTTCTTATTGCAGCTTGCAGGGTGTAATTGCATTTTTTATAGAAGTCTTCAGATTAGATTCTTTTAAAGAAGAATGGTTAGTCTTGAAATGCTGAAAAACTTTCTGGGGCTGGCTTTCCAAAGGACTTCTAGTTTAACTGCATATGTTGCATGTCTGGCCATCAAATGAGATGCAGATAATGTAGAAGTAAGAATACTGTGTGTATATAAATTTAATGGGTGTCAAGACATGAGCAAGTCCTTCGCTGATTCATGTACCATGGTAATATAGAATAGTGAAGGCTTTGGCTACCTCTAAACCTAAATCAAGAAAAAAAATTGTACTCTTACTCAAACTCTTTCTGCTAATGTTAACTGTTTTTCAAAAGCACTTAAAATTACTCTTAGGGGCAGAATTGAATTTTTTGGATTGGATTCTTTCCCATAGCTCTATTTTTTTCCTCCTTCCACAGATAAAAATGTAGTAGGTCTTCAAAATAACAAATGATACAAACTGCGCCTTATTTTTAGAAAGACTGTGCAAATGAGCTCTTTCCTATTAGCTTCCTTGTTAGAATCCAAATATGAGTCTGTCTTGGAGGTCTGTTATGATAAGCAAACACAGTGACTTGCATATCTTCTTTTTGTGCAGTGGGTTATCATTGAACAGGGATGCTATGCATTCTCCATGGTGGTGGTGCCACTGTATGATACATTGGGAACGGAAGCAATTACATACATTGTGAACAAAGGTAGGACGCTTTCAGTAGTTCAGCAGCTGAATGTATGATGGCAGAGCTGACTGAGGGCAGAACTTGTAGCCCTCTTCAGAAGAGTCTTCCATTACCATGTTCTGAAGTATGTACAGATCTAGTCTAAACTCAACTTGTAATATTGATAACGTTGTTCTCTTTCATCAGCTGACTTGTCGTTGGTTTTCTGTGACAAACCTGACAAGGCCAAACTTCTGCTAACCAGTGTGGAAAAGGGCGAAACTCCAATACTCAACACCATTGTTATCATGGAGTCTTTTGGCATGGATCTTGTGGAACGTGGCAAGAAGTGTGGGGTGGAAGTCTTCAGCATGAGAGAAATAGAGGTAAGCATGCTTAACCTACTTTACTGCTTTCATCCCATTTACTTGTGGAGGAAGAAGACAATGTTTGAACAGATTTTAAGACTGTGAACAAAATGTGGAGTATTAGTTTCAAAATACTTAACTATCAGATTGAAGTTTACACAAAAAAAATTTCCTTTTTTAAAAAAAGGAAACAACTTGCTAATAGTATTTCACAATGTTCAAAATGTAAAAGTGTATATGCCAAGATGATGGAATGAAAGCTTGTTAACATAGTCCAAACCAAACATCAGATCTGAGTGTTAAGGCTTGCCCATATGAAGCAGTAACGTAATTATATACTGTGACTAATACTTTAGAAATACTTATTTCAAACAGAGCCTGTGTGGGTTTTGGTCTTGTGAAAAATGGCATCTTCCCCTGTACACTGAATCCACAAAATGCTTTCTGGGGGAGGAGGAAAATGGCAGTAAACTGTTCCAGGGTAAGCTTATGGTAATGTAGAGGAATGAGACTTCCAGGTTTTGGAAACAGAAACCATTTTGCTTAGCCACCTAATGTTCAAGTCTTGGTTTTGCTTGTACTTATTTTGTCTGCGTAGGTCTCTTATGCAAGTTTATTTCATAACTTCACTCATTATTTGGAGAACCCTGTCCCAGGATCAAACTGCATAAAGTACATCTTGGTGTGAGATTATGAAACCGGGTTTAGCCTGGTTCCAGCTGGAGTTCTGGTGAAGGCTTGACTTACTAGGACTTGAGTATCTCCAAATAAGTGTGCTTGTCTTGTGCAAGTGTCAGTAACTGGTGTGAAATGCTTCCTTTCACTTTTCACAGCAGTCTTAACTGCTATGTTAACAGGGCCACCTTCTGGTAAAGATACAAAAATGCCAGCATGTCTTTTAAAAGACGATTAACTGTATCATAGCTAACTAGCCTCGGCAAGACTGCCAGGTTGAAATGGGGCTACAAACATGCAGAGCTAGTACAGAGAGCTGTAGCTCACTGGCAAAAGGGTTGCGTTAAACTTGGAAAAACATAGTGTACCAACTTTCAGTTGGGCCAAAAATCAGCTTCTTTCCTTGAGTTGAACTCCAGTTTTTGGCAGAGGAAGATGCTTTCCACTGGATCTTCTAGCTACAGAAAAACAAAACCAGGGAGTGAATGTTATCTTTAAGTTAGAAGTTTAGATGCTTAAGTAGTGACTTCCAGTGGCACTTTGTAGCTCTTAACAACATTTGATGTTTGGATTAATGCAGTAATAGGTGCTCCAAGAGCCTCTTGCCTAAATCTTGGAATTTAGGCAAACTTAAATATTTCTAATAGTGTTTCAGTGAGCAGGAGTAAGTTTTTTCACTTTCTTAAGAGGTAGAGGCTTTTAGTGTCTCCCAAAAGGCACCTATGAACTATTTAGGAGTTTAGATCAGAATAGAATTACTATTTCTAGCTTTAAGTACTTGTTTTCTGGCTTGAGCTTATTGCTCAGCTGTGCTTTATAGGTTATGTGACCAGTTCCTCTGTGTGTCTCCCAGATGCCATAAGCTTGGTTTCTGATGCCTAATATCTGTATGTATGCTGTGCTTACTTAGAGCTAAGTAGCTGTGAATAAATGGCTCTTCAATAGGAAGAGATGGAGTTCTAATCTAGGAGATCAAAAGAAGATCTTAGCTGTATATTCAGTAAATACCAGATCTTACTCAAAACAGGCTGGAGGGAAGTATTCAGCTTCTGGTGGTACTTGAAATGCAGATGCTGTTGTTTTGAGCAGACAGCTGCGTGGTCATAGTGGCAAATTTTTGCATAATGGCACAGTTTCAAAAGGGCAAACTTACAGGTATGGGAGTGTTAACTGTGTTTCCAGACATTCCTTTTTTTCTTAAACCTCTTTGGGTAATCTAAGAGGTACACATCATACTAAAGGAAGTCTAGGGCTAGTAAAGGAATGCATAGTGCTATTGTGTACTTGGAATGTAAAGGCAATGGTGAAGTTGATGTGTCTGCCCTCAAAGGGTGCTTCCAAAGCTATACTTAACAAAAGGTCCATTTTAATTTGCATAAGTCCTTAAGCTAGTATTGTTTCTAGTCTTAAATAGGCATGACAGTAATAAGTCTTGATTTGAAACTTTAAAGCTCATAGATATTGAATATCAGCTTTCAAATCTTCTCCTTAATCACTATATCCTTGATGATAAAAGGATCTCTTGGTATCCATTCCCTTCTGCCTAAAGAACTATGGCATCGTTAATGGTCAGGCCTGAATAATCATAAGGAAGGAGAGGGAAGGAGGAGGTTTGGGAGGAGAGAATCTTATGCTCTCTGCTTCTCAGTATAAAAGGAGTACAAACCACAATGACCCTTCATGGGGAAACTCAGTCTTCCTTATCACAAGCAGTGAAGTTGTGTGAGGTGCTTACTGAGATGAATCTTGCTTCATCTGTTCCACAGTTGTCAGTGGCATGAAGTATAGGATTGACTGCCTGCTGTGGCTTGGCTTAATGCTGCTTAACCTTGAGCTTCTCTAGTGGGTGACTTCTGGTTTACTAGGTGGAAAAAAAAAACCTATGAGTGTTAGATTAGTTATCACTTTTGTATTTGTAGAACATGGTAGTTACTCTGTATCTTTAAAACATCCTTTAAAGCCTTTGTTACCCTTTTAGAAGTTAAAATGCCTTAACAGGCAGTCTAAATAATGGAATACTATGGTGTTTGGTAATGTTTGTCTGGTAAATTTAAAGCAAAATTACGTGCTCGTGTCTAAACTGTCTCTCTCCCCTTTATCCCCTTTCTGTAGGAGCTGGGAAGAACACACAGGCAAAAACCTATGGTAAGTATGAAATTAGTTCAAGTTACTTTAATCTGAAGGTGGATAGCATTGTGTAGATCAAACTAGCAAGTCTCCCTATCTCCCATAGCTCAAAAGTAACGCTAGTATGTGAATGTTTTGTCCAAAAAATCTTTTTCCTTGCTATCTTAACCATACTAATACTTTCTTAACTCTCATAGCCTCCAAAGCCAGAAGATCTAGCAGTCATCTGTTTCACCAGTGGAACGACAGGTACACCTCATTACACTATGCAGAATTTATTATCCTGTATGTGCAAAATTAATTCAGAAGCCCTCCTACTTTTTTTTCCCAAGAGTCTCCCCTGCTGCTGCATCTTTTTGGCAAGTAGTAGCTGGGGAAGTTTTATGGTAAGGCTCCCTTTGAATTTTTTTTTTCCCCGTTGATCAATACACAGTTGCAGTATTGGGGGGGTAGAGGTCTTACATTTTTGGGCTTGGAAATAAGTACTGAATCTGTATTTCTATTATAATAAGGACTCTGCATGAAACTTCAGACTTTCAATTCTTCTGTAGTCTTTTTTTGCACTATATTAGCAAAACTTGTTCCTTAGCTGTATGCAACCTTACTGTAAGACCAAAACAGAAAGACTACTGTCTAGATGTCACATGCTTGACACTTGTGGGTTAATATCCAACACTGGCAGGGAGAAAAAGGGAAGAGTATGATGCCAAGCCACATTTTTAAAGCAGATGTGAGAACAGAAATTAGTCTGGGTTTGATAACTGCATCTCCACAGAAGTGCTAAATCTTGAATGAGAAGCTTATCCAAGAAACATTACAATTTCTTAAGGATTTGCTCTCCTTATGAAATTTGAGGACTTCAGCACAAACTTACTACTTAACTGTTACCAGCTGTTCTTGAAAGTGTGTTAGCAAGTTCTCTGCCTTTGTTTAATTGATATACAAAGAAAGGTACTAATATCAAGAAGGGACTGATTGAAATGCTATTAGATTAGTTTTACCACTGCTTAGTAACTTAAAGGATCTAAAAATTTCACTGTTGCATCCTGATGTGCTTCTTCCTTAGGAAACCCTAAAGGAGCTATGATCACTCATCAAAACATAGTCAGCAATGCTTCAGCTTTTGTGAAAACTACAGAGGTAAACCGCAAAGGTTAACACTATGGATTTGCATGAAGGGAAGAATCTCAGGAGTAAAACCAACATTGAAATGTCATTAACTTCGTCTTACACTTTCACTTGGATCTTACTAAAAGTTAATTTGACAGCACTCTGCCCATGCTAGGTCAGAAGTCAATGTTTACTGGTTTCTTCTGTCAGGGTCAAGAACCTGACAGATGTAAAATTTGGTCTGATCCAAGCAAAATGTTGTAGATACACATCAGGATCTTCATATTACATTCTGCCATGGGCTTATAGTGTTCGTCGTTAGGGCAAGCTCTATATCAGAGGGTTTGTGTAGAGGCTAACCTCTTCCTCTAAGGATGGGAGAAGCTATAATGTATTTTAACCCCCCAAAAATAATTAAAGCCCTTGCATAAATGAGTAAGAAGCATAACTCTGTATTGTTACTTGATACAGTGTTAACTTTTAGTTTACAGTAGACTACTAAAGTTCATCTGCAGGCTAGCTAAAGATGGTTCTAAGTTCTAACACAGACAGATGTAATTACAAATACAATTGTACTTATTTTGCCAAGTAGTCTGCATATAGAATTGTTTTTAAATTAAGCAACTGGTCTCACAACTAGATCATGTAAGGTACTTTGATAGCAACCTTAGATCAGAAAGTTTGCTTATCCAGTTTACTATAAGATGAAAGTGTATGCCTTCAGGGTTTAAAAGAAATACACTACTTTAACCTTTTTTGTCCCCTCTCCCTCCCAATGTATATAATGGAACTTTCTGTGGTTTCTCTCAGAATGTGTTTCTATTCATAATCATATGAATGATAAGTTGTAATAACCTGGTCACTGTACTTGACTCTAAAAGATTACTATTTCTGCAATGTGTGTTTACTCATGCTAGAAGTCATTGCTGAGTATTCTTAATGAAAGAAAGACAATGCAGCTTCATTACAAACAAAACTGAAATGCGAGGACTGTGCTCTGGAGTTTAGATGCTAGATTTTATTGTGTTTAACAGGCAAAATAGAGAATCAATGAGAATTAAATTTAATTCTCATAACACTTTCAGAAAACATTTATGCCTTCCTCTGATGACGTTCTGATATCATTCCTGCCCTTGGCTCATATGTTTGAGAGAATCGTAGAGGTAAGCACCTGTTTGTTGTACTGAACTATTGAGAAGGTTGCTTTTCTTAAGAATGCATGTCTCTTGAATCCCCTGCATGCTATTCCTTTTTGACTCTTGCATGTGTGTATGAAAGCTTGAGGAAAGTAATATTGCATAAACAGTAGTCTAGTACTCAAAATTGGTTTTCATGCCAAAACATAAACATTAACCTTAGAGCTAGGGTTAATAAGAAACTGGTTTACTAGAATGTGAGACAATCCCTTAGCACACATACACTGCCTAGAAATTCCCTCTAATGTAATCAGTGCACTATTAAAAATCCATGCCATTCTTTTGTCTGCAAACTTTAAAAATTTATTTATGATGTGGCATCCTGCTTGCTTACACAAAACTAATTAAGTTGGTTAAACTTACCATTGCTTCCAAGAAACTTCAATAAAAAGGGAGGGATTCTGTTTCAGTGGAGTTCTCTTCCAGGAAATTAAAGTGGCTTTTAATGCCATTTAATGACAAACTTTGAAATTCTCTTGAATAGCTTGTTCTACCATATAGCAAGACCTGGGGCTTCATTTTTGAGGATGAAGGGGCTTAGGTTGTCTGAATACTGGCAGTCTTAATAAGGACCTCTGAGCCCATAGTTAGGTCGTATGCATTACTGAAAGGATGCAATTTCCTCAAACTTCTTATATACAGTAGAGGCACAGGTATTTAATTACTGTACTTACTGAAGTTGAATTAACACCTCTCCCTTAGGTGAGATTGCAAGTATGTATGTTGGAGGTAGTTGTGTCCCAATTTATGTAGGGAAATAAACAGCCTATGTGCAAGTGTGAAAAGGCACAAGGAACCAGAAATTTCCTGTGATTTCACTTAGGAATACTGAGCTTGCTACCAAAAAGTGTCTAATACACATAAATAAAAATGTATATATGCCTATGTGTCTGTATATATGTATGTTATGAAGATTGGGAATAGAGCTTGACCAAGGTGTACAGGTTCTCTTAGGCTTTCAGCATGGGTTTTGTTTTTTTTTTCTCCTGGTATCCTGGATACCAGGTATACTTCAGTGTCTGTTTTACTGATGCCTGCCTTGCACCAGAAGGTACAAGCTCTGTAGGTAACAGCTCTGCTCTTGATCATGCAGTAGAAACAGGATGGGAACTTGTGTTCTAAGGGAAAAAATGAGAAGAAAGTGTTTGGATCTTGGTATTCCTCTGTTTGAGGTCTTTACAAAGTAGTGTTTACCTGTATATGTACAAAAGGAGATTAAGCAAGGACACCTTTGGTAGAAAGGAGAAAATATTTGTTACTGTTTGGGGTAGATAGGAACACAGGCTTTGTGAGAAGCAGTCTTTAGACTCTTTCCCTGTTGTAAAGTTCGTTTTTGCTGATTTTTGGCTTCCTGAGGAAGCTATAGAGGGTCAGTGAACTTGACAGGACTAACATGTTTCCACCTAGCAAAGTCAGTTGCTGCTCACTCCATCTGGACTGATGCATTTGCAGCTTTTTAGCAGATGGTGGCAAAGCACAGGTGAAGGGGAAAAGTGACACTTTAGCATGTCTTGTGTGCAGAAAAGATGAGAATGGATGGCAGGGAATGAAGGAAGAAGTGTTACGGAGGAAGCAGAAGAAATAAAAAAATAGGTATAGAGAAACACAAGAAGAGTAGGGATGTTAGTAAAAAGAATAAATAAAACCCAAACAAAACAGGAAGAAAAGGGATTGTATAGGTGTGGGGGGTGGAGCTTCTAGACTCTAACATAGGCAGTATAGAACACGACAGGATTAAGTCTGCCTTCCTTGACGTAGGTCTGAAGTGATGCAAAAAATAATCAGTGGCTCTGCTAGAATCTTCCAAAGAGCATCTTGATCACCTAACAGCAAATCAGCTTGCATCAGTCTTGTGAAACAGGAAGGAAAACCAGAGTGTATAAGAATGAAAAGCAAGTAGAACAAAGCAGAAATCCCTGCTGGACCAGTACGTAGCATGTGCTGACTTTTTTTAGCATATAGCAGGGAACAAAGTTTAGTATTAAATAAGCCTGATAGAACTTGCCTATTTTAAATATTTGCTTTTCAGTCTCTTGCTACCTCTGAGTTACTGGCATTGCCTTATTTGGCCAACTGCCCCTTTTTTTGGATAGGGGCTTTTGTGCTATATCTCATTCTGTCAAACGAAGTCCTTGGCCTGTGTACACCAAGCATGTCTTGCTACTTGGTCTTTCCAGTTCCATCCTATAGTCTGAGAATGCTGCAGAACTTGTCCATAAGCTGAGAGGATTTAAGGTGGATACTGCACTGTCCACTTTGCATAGGATTGTCATACACATATAGCTAGGACACATTATACATGCTGTGTTTTCAGACTCTTACTTTTTTCTGACAGTGTGTGGTTCTGTGCCATGGAGCTCGGATAGGATTCTTTCAAGGGGATATCAGACTACTTATGGATGACCTAAAAACACTGCAGCCAACTGTATTTCCTGTAGTACCAAGACTGTTGAACAGAATGTTTGACAAGGTAAGTCTACAGGCATGAGTCTAGACCTGTGCAGGGTTTTAAGAGGCTTTATGAAGTCTGTGCTGACATGGTAGAAGAAACTGTGCTCTGGGATCTTAAATTGGCATGCTAACAAATTGGTGTATCTCTAAGAGCTGAAAGTGTAGGGAGTAGTACTGGTTGTATTAAAACACTTCTAGGCAGCAAATACTAGTGTTGAAAAGCCTGACTAGGAGACTTAGTTCTCTCTAGCTCTGATTAATGACTTACTGTTTTACTCTGAGCAAGTTATTTAAGTCCAGTCTATAATACAAACATGAGGCTCAGCATCTGCATGCCATGCTTTTAGCATCTGACTCATGGAGTGGAATTTGCAGACCAAGGTCAGGTGTTTGCCTATGTTTGCATGGACACATACAAGTTTCCTACACAGCAGCCAGCATGTTCTAGCAGGGAGAACTATAAACCAGCCAGTCCTGAGTGCTGAGGAGAGGGTGTGTCAGCAGCCCCAGTCTCTCCTGTGCTTACTGCTTGCCTGCTCAGGGTCACCTGAGATGGGAATTCAGAAGTAGATTCTTTCTTGAACTTAAGATTTTTAAATCATCCTTTTGCATGTGGATGACTGACTCTTAGGATACAGCCAGAGCACTTGAAGGATACCACAAGAAGTCCTGTGGCTGCTAAAGAAATGACAGACCTGTCTATGCTGTCTTAGCTAGGACACTGCTCTAATGAGACTAGAGGAACAGAAAGTAATACAAGGTTCTGTTTGGCCCCAGGAACAAATAGTGCAACTCTGATACATTTGGAGGGAAGGAAACTCTAAGCCCTGCCTGTAGTGCTTAAAACTTAGCCCCTCATTCTGCTTACGGATTCTGTACTGGAATTCGAGAAACAGAGCCAAAGCTTGGGACTCTCTTCTTTCATGATGTTGTCTTGCTTGTGGACTCTGGTGCCCTGAAGCTTTCACACTTCTGCGGCACTGTTTCAACCTCACCCAGCCTTGCAGTAACCCAGCATGTGAAGTTAAGTGGGAAGATGGGGTGAGGAGTGGGGGGCTAATGCTGAAGAGCTGCTGGGTCTTTCCAAGTGAATGTAGTTAATCTGTGGTCTGCTGTTGAGTCTGTTCTGACTTGCTGAGAACAACCAGAAGGAGCCTTTGAAAAGTGAACTAAAAAGCAGTTATATATGCAAGACAGGTCTCTCTGGTATTTCTGAAGGGACCTGCATCTCCTCAGAAAACCCTGTGTTACTTTACATACTATGATGATGTGCTCTTTAGAATATGCTGAGGATTATACTTAATTCAGCTTTGATAAAACTGGAATAGAAAGTAAAACATCCACTTTCATTCATACATTTTAATGAAGAAACTATACATTGAAAAAGTATCACAGTTGGATGGGAATCAAGAATTACTTAAGTGCTAATTTTGATAGACATCTCTTGAACTGAGGTAAAGAGGCCAAAATCAAAATCCACAAGTATTTCTTACCAGAATTAAGATGCTTACCAACAAAGGTGGTTTAATTTATTTGGCTTTCACTGTTAAGAGTCTCTATGCATGCTTGTGTAAGAAAGGGAATGGTAGTCTAACCACAGATCATTTTTCTTAATAGATTTTTGGACAGGCAGATACTTCATTAAAGAGGTGGATGCTGGATTTTGCTTCCAAGAGGAAAGAAGCAGAACTCAGAAGTGGTATAGTTAGAAATAACAGTTTCTGGGACAAAGTCATCTTCCGCAAAATACAGGTATGCTTGAAAGCCTCTGAGTCCAAGAGTCTTTGTATGGTGGATATTGGAACTTTTTTATTACATTCTTTTCCTCATTATTGTTTTGGGAACAGAGCTCCAAATCTGCTTACTGTGTTACAGAACAGCAGTTTGACATGTGTTTTCAGTATGGGAGGTGTGAAGCATCACGATATATCCTATCTGTTTACTA
This sequence comes from Phoenicopterus ruber ruber, assembly GCA_009819775.1. Classification (NCBI taxonomy): domain Eukaryota; kingdom Metazoa; phylum Chordata; class Aves; order Phoenicopteriformes; family Phoenicopteridae; genus Phoenicopterus; species Phoenicopterus ruber. The sequence continues at coordinate 37,041,943 of CM020218.1, forward strand.
GTTCATAGGCATCAGTTTGCAATTGCTGATTTTCATATGCATGCTTATAATCTGGTATGGCTTTCATCACTGATTTAAAGACTACCTAGCTACTTGGAATAAAACAAAACTGTCTTGATTTCCAACTTCATTTTTCAATTCCCTTTGTTCTAATAATATCAGCTAACTGTATTAGGGAGGTTTCTCTAAAACAGTCTGGTGCTTCTCTTGCTTACCACTTTGAAAGCAAACACTGTCCTTCTGAAGGAGGAATGCTAAATGTGACTTAGTGCTGCCTGTAGCCCCTACTGTCTCCTCGCTGTTGGTCACTAGTAAGCTATGCCTGCTATTATATCTGGCACTCGCTTGCTGTGGCCCTAACCTTGGTTGTACAACATGCCCCTGTGGCTGCTTTTTATAGCATTCAAGATGTATGAGAAGCTGATAGCAGGCAGTTAAAAATAGTCATTGCTGTAAGGCCATGACTTAAGCTCTTTTAAACTTTTGGCCCAGTGTGTATTGCAGTGCCACTACAGCATAGTCTTTGTAGATACTGTATGTTTGAGATTACTGCTTCTTCCAGCCATTAATGAGATTAAAAACGCTGCAAGACAGACAGCTTCCAATAGGAGACTAAACTTCAATCTCTAAAATTTGTGGGTGGCACTGTAGGTAAACAGTGGATGAGGGTGGGATGGAAAGACTCTGGAAACTTCTCTAAAATGCTTTTGGTGTCCACAGTATCTTGTGTCTGTTGTAGGCAAGTTTGGGAGGAAAAGTAAGGCTCATGGTCACAGGAGCAGCACCTGTAGCTGCAAGCGTACTGACGTTCCTGAGAACAGCTCTTGGCTGTCAGGTGAGTTTCCTGGCCTTAATTCTAAAACAAGGATTTTAGTACCTCATTCCAGCTTTGATGTTAGAGCATTTCTAGTAGTCTGGTTATATGGTTAACTCTTTCTGGCATTCTTGGAGACTACACAAGTGCATACTCCTTTCCAGAGTTTCTCTCTGTCCCCTGAGATTTCTGTATTCATCCTTAAGTCTGTATTATCTGAAGTAATCAGCTGAACTGTCTTAAGGGAAAGATTTTTGGGGGCTACTGTATAAACAATAATTAATGTTCTTGGATTAAGTTTCTGGGACTTGCCTTGCTTACAGAAGTATTCATAACTACTGTAGAGAATCTAATCAACGTGATGATACTGTAGTGTTGTTGCTTTGAAGATGAGACTGGGAAGAATCAGATTGCACACATTGCATTTATCTTCAGATCCTCTTCAAAGTATATGCTTTTTGAGATAAAATCTGAATAACAATGGCACAAGATGGAACAAATGTGTTGAAATAAATTTCAAGGATAAAAACAGCCACTCTAAAATAGGAGGCTTCTGTGACTTCTTGAAGTTCTTCAGTAGTGTGCTGGTGTAGCAATGCATTCTGCACAGAAAAGGGAAGCTTGTCTTGTACATAATAATCACAGAGCTGTGATGGGGTGTAGGATTCCATTCCTAGCTGTCTTGGACAAACTGTCTTTAAATGATGTGAATGAAGTCATTGCTAGTGCCACTATTCTTAGTTTTCTTCTCTCTCCTCTGCTCCCTCTGCCTTCTGTTTTGACCTATACAGGTGTCACATAGCATGTGAAACTGAGTGAAACTTTGAGTAAATACTGGAACTAAAGGTGGAATATTAGCACTTAAAATTGTGTATTGTGATAAAACTCTAATACAGTGATATTCTTTTTAGAAGATGCTGGGAATTTTGCTAAACTCAAATTTAAACAAGTAGAAAAAGAAGAAAATTTTAATTTCATTTTAATGAAGAAACTGTATGTTGAAAAGTAAGAATTTTAATCTTTGTTTCACATCCTAGTTCTATGAAGGTTATGGACAGACTGAATGCACAGCTGGATGCTCACTCTCCCTGCCTGGCGACTGGACAGCAGGTATGGTGTTTAATGGTCTACCTTTCTGTTAATTGATCAGGGACCTCTATAGCATCCTAAAATTTATTTACTCTTCAGTACATCTATCATGAAGCATAAGGTTCTGTTTTTCTTCAACTGAAGTAAAAAGGTTTTGAAGGGATCTCTTGAAGTTTCTACCCCTAAATAGCTAGGAATGTTCAGTAATCTGAACTTTTAATAGCCTTTGTCCTTGTAAGTTCAAGTAGATTCAGGAGAGGGGAGGTCATAGTATCAACCCCTGTAATTTTTACAGAATAGAGATCTGTGTATAAACACAGTGCTGGAAACTTAAATTGCATTTTTTGGTGTTGGAACAAACAGTCTGCATTTGTCAGCTGTTACATCTCTAGCTCCCTAATTGAAATAATACTGGTAATTAAACTGTAGTGGGACTTTTGCTACTTAAATCTGCCCATAGAGTGAGGATCCTGATTATAAGAAAAGCAAGCCTGAGTACATGGTTCAGTTTGTAACATTCTAGGGATATCTGGGAATTTAATGTTTCAGTCCCAGCAAATTTAAGCTATTACTGTACTGGTATTGGTATAGTACATTACTGGAAATCGGATTTCCATCTTTCTTCCTTTAGCATGTAACCATCTGATTTTTAAGAACCTGACTAAAAAGCGGTTCAGGCTATTGAAGTGTTGCTCTATTTAATAGGTCATGTTGGAGCACCCATGCCATGCAGTATCATCAAGCTTGTTGATGTACAAGAAATGAATTACTTGGCTGCCAAAGGAGAGGGTGAGGTAAGTAATTTCAAAAGGTCAATAGGAGCCTCTTATGAAATCTTGGAATCTTTTGTTCCTGAAATGACAAGTAACTGTCTGAGTTTAGTAAAAGTGCTAAACATGGCCTGCTACCTAAAATCAGATGCCTGCCTTGCCTGCATGCAATGTCAGCTAATGATTCACAGAAGCAAACCAGAAAATAGTGTATTGAGGGGAGAAAAAGCAGCTTACTGTGGGATAACAGATTACTATGTATTTACGGTTGTATGACCAACATGCCATCTTCCAGCTGTGGGATAGCTGAGAAGCTCGTGCTCTCATACCGCATTTATCCTTCAGTAAAATGCTAGCAGAGGGCTTCCCCCTCCTCCCCCACTGCCAAGTGCTGGAGAACAGCTGATGCATGTAGCTTGTTACCCAGCTTGTGATGTGTGAGATGAGGTAATTCAATGTGGCTGGAACACCATTAAGAGAAATGGAGATAAAAGGCGGCTAATGATTTGTGACAGCTACCTGCACATTCTTCTGAACTTTTTTCTGCAGCCTGCACAAATTGAACATGTATGTTTTACAAATTGCACTTTGAGGACTCAGCTTCGTATGTAATGCTATATGCTGTCTCTTTCAGTATTGTTTCCAAGTAAAATATATACAGCTTGGACTTTGTGTATAGACTTTGAACAGATGTCCATGTAGTGATTTACTCTTTTCCCCAAACCCTGAAAGCAAATTAACTGTGGTGTCTTTCATACGCTTTTGAGAGGCCTTGGGGGCAGTTGCGGGGGGAGAAATGGATAAACAAAAAGTAGCTTAAGCAAGTTACTAATTTGTGACTGCAAACAATATATAATCTTTATTTGTTTTGGTTGTAATTTGAGATGAGAGAAATCATTGGGCTTTAATTCCCAGAAATACTTAAAGATTTAGTTGGGGTTGGTGGTGGAAACTTTGCAATGGAGAGCAATGTCAAGATTCTTTCCTGTCTTGCATGTGACCTCATGTTTAGTCTTAGCAATTTTTGCTTCCCTTTAAATATGCTTTTAAAGCTTGGTCTGCTAGAGGAACTGAGTATAAATTGTTATAATGACAAACAGTTCAGTAGTTTTTTTAAAAACTTCTAAAAATGTTTTGCTTGCACTTACTGTGAAAGTTTGCTGCATTAGGAATTACTTTGGACTTGAATAAATATGGTAGCCCCTTAATATATCAGGTACCATCTTAGTCTTTCAGTCCTAACTTCCTCAGTGTGAACTATTCTGAATTTAACAAATAAGTGTTGTAACTTGTTTCACAGAACTAAAGCCCATAGCTATAGAACTGGCTCTCATTATCCTTTGCCTAAAATATTCTTGCTCCTCATTGTCTGTCTGCTCTTCAGCTGAATGAAACACTCCTAGTCCTCCTTTCTGAGAGTAAGCTTTCAATATTCTCTGTTCTGTCAGCCTTGCTTTTCACGTTCGCCATTTATCCATGTTCAAGAAGGATAAATTTGTGAATAGAATTGTTTAGGCTCATATGCAGATGAGGTCTTAGTGCCAGTTAGCAGGATACAGATAAATGGTTTGCTGTCTCTACTGGGAAAAGCTGTCACCTACTGCCATCCTGTGATTGTAGGAGCCATGAAAAGTGAAATGTTTGCTCAGTCAGCCTCTGACTTGACTGGGACATACAGAGTTCTCTACTCATATCCTTCCAGATGATAAGCTCTGTTTTTTGTAGCAGAAATGACTTGCTGCTTAAAACATGACCTTGGTTTGGTCACGAATTTGGTACTGTCTCTACAAGGTCATCGGAACCCTCACTAATACTCTGATCTCCCTCCTATTAACAGCATCTCCTGTTCATTGTACTGTAGTTCACCAGCATGCCTATATTTTATGCTGAGGCAAGCACTGAAAATACTTGGGATGAGTTTTTCAAGAATTGGTCTCTGAACTACATTAGTAATTTCTTCTAGTCTGAGAACTGATATTAGTGCCTGAAGATTCTTTAGCCAGTTCCTTGCCCGTTTAAATTGTACTGATCTCCTAGACTAATAGTTGGCCTAGTATTTTATAAGCCCCTATTGATATTTATTTTTCATTTCAACTTAAAACTGGATTTTCCATCCCATTCTTCTAGATTTGTTCTAGAGTCCTGATACTATTGCCCAGACCCGACCCTTCTTATTGTCTCCTGTCATCCACACATGCCAAGCCACTCCCAAGCTGATGTGACGGCTTGAATCCTTTGTTGCTTCTGAGAACTCTTGTGTAGAGCTTTCAGGGGTTTTGGACTCCTGATTCCCCAACAATTGTGTGCAGTGGGCATCTTTAAGTTTTGCTCCAGTCTTGTTTATCTTGCCTATCTCTCTGTCCTCATTTCTAAGGAGGTATTTTATTGTCCTGCTGATCCTTAAATAACAAGAGTCCTGTCCTGTGTCCGCCCCCCTCCTCCCCCCCAAGAAAACTTACACAACCTTGGGAGTTATTTTTGAGAAGAAACATACTTATATCTGGGATCATCTCTAGATACTTCATGCTCTAGTCCTTGTTCCTGACTAGTTGCCTGACTCTTATGTTCTCTTACTGACAGATACTCTACTAATTGTTTTAATTTAGCTTGTAAGATCTGACCTGATTCTCTGGCAACCTCTTCACCTATAAAGCTTTAATCTTCTTGGTCCTTTTCTTTACCTTGTAAGCATGGTTTTTGATCCTAATAATGCCCATGCATCCAGTTATATCCAGAGAAGTTGTTCTTGGTTTTCTACTTGGTACACAAATCCAAACAACCTTCAATTTAAAGAAATTGCAGGTTTCCTTTATAGAGAAGTCTTGAATGCTCTAAGCCCGAAGGTGTTAACTGGCTTACCTCTGGACAACAAATGTGTGATTGCTTCATACAGTTTTTCATCACTAGTTTTAGCACAATGCCCCTGCTGCTCACCAAAGCTGGAATAAACACGTTGCCAGGCTGAGGGGTAGTATTTCTGGATCCAGTAGAATTTCTTCAGATAAATAAAAACAAATTGCCTCTGATAAATTCAGATTATTCAAATAGCAGGTACAAACACTGCTGCTAGACTAGAAGAGAACAGATGCTTCCAATTGCTGCTTATTATACTTTATACTAATGGAAAATGTTAGGTCTCCAAAAACCATGAGTAGAGATTTCTGTACTAATGCATAAACTTCATCTTGTCTTTTCAGTGGGGGTTATTGACAACCATTGGAGAAAGCATTCATTGCAAATAGTGTTTAACTTCCCTTCATAGTAGCATACATTAACAAATGGCTGTTTTCAGGTGTGCGTGAAAGGGCCAAATGTATTTCGTGGCTATTTGAAAGATCCAGAAAAAACAGCAGAAGCTCTGGATGAAGATGGCTGGCTTCATACGGGAGATATTGGGAAATGGCTACCAGTAAGTTAATTTATATAGCTGAAATGTACTTCTGTAGTTATTAGCAGTAATTTAACAAATAAAATAGAAAATATTTGGTATTAAACACAATGAAATAGGTGAAAAGTAATTTTAGAAGAATTTTAGAAGGAGGATAACTACTGTTGTAGATCAATCTATGTGCCTGGGGCTAAAAAAAAGTATTAGCAGTGCCAGTCCTGAGGCTTTCCCTAGTTTACGTTAGATGGGTGCAGAGCCTGTTTTCATCTAACATTAGTTTGACAGTACTCTGGCTCTGGCACTATTTTACTGTACTACCTAATTAACTTAAATGAATAAACTATCTTGGATCATTTGCAGCATTTAAGTTTGTATTAAACCAGAATTCAGGCAATAGCACTTCTGGCCTGTTGAAAGCTTCACAAAGGTTGCACAGTAATATCTGAAGTTGAAATACACAGAAGCAAACTCTTGTTTGTATGTTTTAATTCTGGTACATTATGTGATCTGGTGTGGCGTGCTTAAGCTGTGTAGATTGGTTTTTCACCTGAAGTGCCTCTTCTGAGTGGAAGTTATTTCTGCCAACAGAATGGTACATTGAAGATCATTGACCGGAAAAAACACATATTTAAACTAGCCCAGGGAGAGTACATAGCACCGGAGAGAAATAGAAATGTGTATCTGAGATGTGAAGCGCTTGCCTCAAGTGTTTGTCCATCGGAGAGAGCTTGCAGGTAAGCCTTCTTCAGGTAATTTTAAAAATGAATGCAAGAGGAGGACTGCAGACAAGAGTGTTCCTCTTCTTCCCTTCCCCCATCCAAGCTTTGGGACGGAAATGTTAAAATTTTGTAACATTGCACTTTTGGTTCCTGAATGCAATTTCAACTCCAGCAGTTATAAACATGTTCTGGATTTAGTTTCAGAACAGGTACTAGAGCGGGATGATTAAACTGAGTATTAATGACAGTACATAAGTTGCTAACAGTATGTAGGGAAAACAATAATCTAAAAACAAACCCAAGATGTCCAGGTTTTTGCAAGTGTAAATTGAAATGTGGGTCTTAACAAGAGTAATTCTCTTAAGGGGAAAGCTTCCGAACTACCTCCCGTGTTCAAGTAGCAGAAAGCTGCTGACTTTACAGCAGGATCAGAACTGCTGTCCAAAACCCAACACCGACTAGTAAGAAATGCGTAGGATCTAAAGTGACTTTAAAAAGGGGGAAAAAAAAAAAGCTTGACAAAAATTTCTTTTTAGGCCTTCTTAGTAGCTGTTGTGGTACCTGATCCTGAGACTTTGCGCAACTGGGCCAAGAAAAAGGGATTTGAAGGCTCATATGAAGAGCTATGTAAAACAAGGTGAGTCACATCTAACTAAATGATTTGCTGTTCTGCATCAGCTGTTTCAAGCTATATAATGTATTTCTGTATCCACAGGACCTCAAAAACACATTCTGGAAGACATGGTGAGGATTGGGAAAGAATCTGGATTGAAGTCATTTGAACAGGTAAGATGCTAATGAGAACTGAACACCTAATTTCTTAAACTTCTCAATACCAATAATATGACTCTGCAGAAACCGGTTTTAATTTGCATCTGGAAAACCTTTAAATTGCTGGGCTTTGTTATGATGTTTGGGCAATGTTTTTAATAGCCTTGTCTATTCCAAGGAATGCAGCTTGGCTAGTAACTGTTTATTTTCCAGGTCAAAGACATTGTCATGCACACTGAAATGTTTTCTATTGAAAACGGCCTGCTGACACCGACACTGAAGGCAAAGAGACCAGAACTGCGAAAACGTTTCCAGTCACAGATAGATGAACTCTATGCTAATGCCAAAATGTAACTGAGAATGGAATGAGGAAAGCGGCACACATCTGTCTACTGTTGGCCTTCATATCTGTAATTTGACTACAGCAAACATAGGGAAGGAAACTGTGCAATCATTAACTTGTACAAAAATGGGTACTTGCCATAGGAACATTGAAGAAATGGAACACTGCCTTACTGTCAAGTGTGTTGCATACTGTTTTTATGGTGACCTACAATTTCCAAAAAGAGCCTTAACTATAAATGGTAACTATATGTAAGTTATTTAAGACTTCCTTGGCCAAAAATGGGACTCTTCTTCACCAAGGAGCTAAGGTTTTCTTATTGCCAGCATGTTTGCTGTCTGCGGTGTATTTTGCAGTTGTCAATTCCACAAAGGATTTGGCAGGTTTGAAAATGCCTCTAAGTCTTGCATCCTCAGAAGGATTACTTAATCTGTTCAAAAAAACCCCCACCACAAAAACCCCAACCCAATGGTTGTATAGCTGGTATCACATCTTGCATTAGTCCTGGTATTAACTGGGACAAGGCATCTGAGTGTGTTTTCTCCCTTCTGTATCTGCAGCCAGTTCTGAGATGTACTTTTATAAGGTGCAAGTCAGAACTCCACACAAAGGAGACTGATGAATACAGGTTCCTCAGCGTTAAGTCTGCATACGGTGGTTCTGCACTGAAAGTGTGGATGCAGTTAATTCAGCAAGTGTAGCCTTTGCTCCGTTAACACAAATCCAGAGTAATGCCAGTCCTGTAAATGAACAGATCTTAACTCTGGCAAGAACACTAGAGACCTAAACCCAAAACCATTCAGGAGGCTGGGCTATGCTAACAGTCAGGTAAACATTGCACCTGTACTAGCCGCTTGTTTCCCTGTCATGAACGTGTATTTAAAATGCATTTTTTTAAAATGTGCCAGGTCCTCTCTAAGCGGAAGAGCTTCTGACATAACTTCTCAGTTTTCTGTGCTTTATGTATGAGCCACTGAGTATTCTTCACTGAATAGCAAAATAGGTCAGGTAGAATGTTTTTGCCTGATGCTTTGCAGCAATTGGAACTATTTATATATGCCAACAGAATTGTGTGTTGGCACAGGATAGGTATTTGTTCAGGGATAAAAACCTAATTCCCAGATAAATTACAAAACAACTAGTTACCTTTTGTTTGAGAAATCAGCAGAAATAAGCCTTATTACAGCATAAGTCTTTTGCTATCCTTAACAGAGTTGGTTTTGCATTAGCATTCATTGCTGTTTTTTGAAAACATGGATACATGTAAAATACAAGCACAACAAGGTTTGCACTAAGATTTGTGTGTGATTGTAATGCACTACTCCTAGCATAATTTCATACATGTGTGCAATCGGTACACAATCCCAAGTCAACTGTCTAGAGCAGTAGTTGTTACATTGGAATTCAAATGTTTGCGTAGTGTTGGTATTTCTATGTTTTATAAAAACCAAAACAATATTTCAAAACCAATGAAGGAAACCAAAATAAATATTTCTGCATTTCAACTCAGTGAAGTGTTTCCTTATTAAGGAATAGGTGCTGGACTAACAAGCTGAGGTGTAATTGGTAACTTGACAAGCTGTAAAACTCTGCTGCTACAAACATACTACTTAATGCAGTTAAATGCTGGTTGTTGACACCGTTACTTTTGGAGGGTAACTTTCTGCTTTGGTCTGATTTTATGTGTAAGTTTTGGCCAATATCTGTAAGGGATCCTGTGTATGTAACCTGCTCCATCAGTATTCTTAAACAAAAAAATTTATTGTCTTTGGTATGGTTTCTGACAGTTAGGTAGTGTTCTACCATCATCACTAAACAACTTTTGAGTGAGATCTGGAGTTTCTTAAACTCTTATGCTGCTTTTGGCGGTGTAGTGGTTGTCCTTCCTGTGTGTCATCATTTTTCCCCCCTTCCTGCTTATATGGTGCATCTTGCCTTTAATCAGGGGTATGGTATGAAAGATTTTATGGGCAGATTTATCAGACCAGGGTAGATGAAGCATCACCACCCAGACAATGTTTAGGGCGCAATGTTAACACTTTATTGTGACATAATAAGCACATTCTCTTCCAGCCATGGTAGACTTTCTCCCTTTGAGTAATTTTTGTATGTTCCTTATACGTTCCTTCCCCTACTGAAGGAACTCTAAGTTATTTGTGATTTACCCACATGCTTGAATAGTGTATGCTGCTTGGGAAGAGAGAGCTAAGAGATGGTGAGAGCTGGATCTACGGTTTATGTTCTTAACACATCCCATCAAAGGAGGCTTTCTGGAAGAGCCATTTATCACTACAGAAACAAGCTGTGCCGTATGTAGTCTGTATGACTGTTACCTTCTGCTCATGGACTGCTAAATGGGCTGGGTGCTATAGTCAGCAAAGTAGAAGTATAAAGAGACCACTCCACCTGTTTAATCCCAGAGTGGTATTTCACTGCATTGGAGTTTATTTGGTTGGAAAAAGGGGTGGGAGAGGGGGGCAGCAGCAGATGATCTTTGGAAGAACACCCTTACCTGTGGATGAAGAGACATGGCATGAAAAGGGCTGCTCCAACTAGTAAGACTTTTGACAAATTGCTAAATCTCCTCTTTAACAACTTAATTGCTGAGTAATTAGGTGCTAGAAATACAGAATTACAGTTTTCAATCTCAATCCTACTATTCTAGCAAGTAATATTTTGTGTGTTTTGAATCAATTTCTGTAACCGCTGCAAGTTTTTGACCTTAGATTTCCCGTTATCTTTGTAGAAGTGATCTTGTTCGCTTGTTTTTTCTGGATAGGTAGGAAGGCAAGAGACGAGCACTGTCTTGGCCTGTTTATGTAATGCCACCCATGCACAGCATCAGATCATGAGAAGAAAACGTGGGTTTTCTTGTAGTGTAGTTTGTAGGGAAAAAATAGCAGAGCAATGGTCAGGTGAATTCTTCTGGAACGCTGAAGTGAGAGTGTGCTCCTGGAGAAAAAAAATCTTGATATTTGGAATGAGGAAGCAGCTTTTCTCCTTCGTCTCTGTAAAATAAAAAAAAAAAACAAAAAAAAGCAGCTGCTGCTGCACAAGTACCCGGCTACTCCATTTTAAAATGCTCCCTCCGCACTGAAGGCAGGCGGGCCCTCCCACAAGCGCGCTCTCCTCCCTCCTGGCAGCTGGTACCTGCCCGGGGCCGGCCCTGCCGCGGCGACACGGGAGGGCCGGAGCAGGAGCCGCGCCGGGGGAGCCCCCTCCTGCGCCCCGCTGCTTTTCTCTCTCCTGCCTTCCCCCCAAGGCCTTCACTCGGCCCCTCGCCCCAGCGGGCGAGGCCCCGTTACGGCTGGGAGCGGCGGCCGGTAGCCCGCCGGCGCTGGGGGGCGGGAGGCCGGGGGTAGAGCGCCGCTGTGACAGCGCAGCCGCGGCGCCGCCGCCGCCGCTCTCCCGGTTCCCCCTTCCGGCGCTGCGCCGGCTCGTCGCACCTCCCCTTCCCTTCCCGCCCGCCGCGCTGGGCGGTTTGAATCGCGGCGGAGAGGGCGGCGCCGCTGCCGGCGGGTGGGTCCCCTGAGGGGCCCGGGCCGGTGGGCGCCGGTGTCCGCGGGGAGCCCGCGCCGGGCGGGCGACGGTGGGCGGCGTGAGGCGACGCGGGGCAGGGAAGGGAGGGCGGTGGGGTCGCCGCCCGCCTTTTCTCCTCCCGGGCGGCGGGCCCTGCCTGCGGGGCCGGGCCCTGCCCGCGGGCTCCTGGCGCTCGGGGCGGCGGGCGCCGGGGGTCTCCTGCGCGAGAGAGACGGCAGCTGTGAAGCAAAAGCGGAGGTGTAAATAGCGCTATGCGTTGTCTTGCTTTATCTTTTTAATATGTGTGTCTTGTTACGAACGTATACGTGCTATGGCAGCGTTGGGCTGGTCTAATAAAGTGAGTTTTACTACTTCTAAAGTGAGGTACACGTAATATGTTGAATTGATAAAGGTTTCCCATTCTCTCCCAGGTATTGAGGCAGAGAAAGCAGATTTGCATCCGAGACAATTTTTTTCAGTAACTTCATCCTCAGCTGTGTACTTAGCAGTATACGCTGAAACAGCGCAATGTCCTCAAAGAAGAAAAGGAAGAGAAATCATTCCGGAAATAAATTAAAGGTAAGTTTTGCTAGGTTAAGCAGAATTAAAGCAGCAAGCGTTTGTTGATTCGCTGCGCTTTTGGGGCCTTGCTCTGGGGGTGGGTGCGCAGGCGTTAAGGCCGGGCTTTGGTGGGAGCTGTGCTGTGCAGTCCCTGCAGGTGCAGGTTTGGGGGGGGTGCAGGTCCCCTCCCCTTCCTTTCCCTCCCCTCCCCTCCCTTCCCCTTCCCTTCCCTTTTTTCCATCATCAGGCAAAATGGGCCATTGATTTTCAAACAGGCAAAAAAGTTTTGAAAATAATTTTGTAAAACTAAAGAGACAGCTGAAAGAAGAAATATTTGATGTGTCTATATTCGGTACCATAACAGAGCTTGTGAGCCACTGCTAAGTGCTGGTAAACTTAAAAGCTCAGGAAGTTGGTGTTTCTGGTTATAATTCCCTCTCCGTTACACACACATGAGTGAGGAATTCACTCCTGCACTTACAGTGTAAATGACACCTTTCCAAATATTTCATAAACTAGTGTTATTCTTCTCTACCTTTCTGCTTTACAGAAGTGTCTGTGTATACTTGACTTATAATTCCACTTTTTACAAGAAGTTACGCTATAGCTTTTCAATTTTTAAAGTGGAATAATTAAATTGGACAAGGATGGAAATTTATGTAATATAGAAATGAAAGAAGAAATATTTTAATGCATGAAAAGAAAAAGGCATGCATCACAGAAACCAGATATTAGACTGTTATAAAATTTCCAAGTTTATACACTTAGTTTTATAAAATAAGACAAGCTCACAGTATGGTATAGTATCGAATAGCAGAATATACCGGTTTATGCCATTACTTCTCTTGGCGGAAAAAAAACATGGCCTGAGGAAAAAACCATATGCTTCAAACACTTTATATCATAGCTCAGTAGTCAATATGGTCCTGGTTAAATGTATTTCCAGTCAAATGTTCTTGAAATTCATTGTCATATTTAATCTGTTTGACACTCAAAAAGCTGGATGAACTAGCTGTTAATTTCATACCCATCCAGGAACACAAAGCCAGCTCCCATCCTCGTTGGAAGTTACCTTCACTTGAGGAACCAGATGTCTCAAGGATATTGAAGGTAGCAGAAGCAAATCAAGTGGAGGAGCCTGACGATTCATTTGGTTAGTATTAACTTGAATGGCAGTTAATGTATGATTTTCATGAACAACCATATGGGTAAAATATTTCCATGCTTACCTAGGAAAAGGTATTGTTTCTTTACCAGAGAAAGTTATGGGCAGGAGAGGCAGAGGTTTTTTTTCAGCACGGTGTTATTTCTGTCATCTGGGAAGTAACAAGAATAATGCTGTAACGTGTGCAAGTAAAGTCAGTGGAAAAATACTGGCTATTCAAGTTTTATAGTCTGAACGATAGGATTTATGCAATATAACATTGCAATTGCGTAAGAATTAACATTTAAAAATGAAAGTTCAATATCTTAAGTTATTCTCCATTAAATTACATAAATTACGAAGGGAAATTTTTGCTATTGTAAGAGGATGCATGGCAGCAAACTTAGACATTCATAAACCACTTTCATGCTCCGTATGAGACTTGTGCAATGAGGCCTCGGTATACTGGAAGAGAATCAATTTAGATGAAATAGGTGCCCCTAGGTGAAGTCCTTTGTTACTAGATATATGTAGCTCTTATATGTCAATGTCAGTAAGAAAAATCTTTGGAAAAACTACGTAATTAGAAGTTGTAGAGAAAATGCTAAGAGCTGTTTCTCAGCTGTAATAAGTATTACTCTAAGAAAATCATGGAAATGTACACGTAACTACTAGAAACCGCATTGAAAATGAGCTATGAAGAACAATATAGCAACGGGTTTGTCATAAGGGGGAGTCTGCCAAAATGAAAAGCTCTTCTTTGCCTCATTTCTATGGTATGTATTAAAAACTATAAAACGGATGCCCGCTAAGTAAGCTGTAGCTAACGCTGAATTTTTGTGGCAGTGTACTTGAAAAAAGAAATATATACTACAGAAGGCATACTAAACCTTAAGGTTCTCAGAGGTATAATCTATTTTGGTAGCTACCTTCAAGAATTCTGCGTTTACAAACATTCTGTAGCAGCTGTAACCCCCTTCCTTGTAGCATCCAATAAAGCAGCTAAAAATCCGGTAAATTAAAAGAAAAAAAAAGGTAAATCTGTAAATTAAAAAAGGTAAAAATCTGTAAATTAAAAAGGTAAATTTAGAAAGTAGTTGTTTAAATGTATAGAAGATTGATGTATGCCATAGCAAAGAGAGACTTAATAAACTGTACAAAATGTTTTGCTTGCTTTATGCCATACGTATGTGCTGAGCTTTCGTGCACCTTTGGTTTCAGTTTGTAAAGAAGTAGCCAGGGATGAGTATGGAAACTATGAAGCTTTTCACTATATATATTTTTTCCTAATCTGCAAATAATACTTTAACAAGACTTCCTCTGTATTAGTAACAAACTACAAATATTCTAACGAAATGCTTAATGGCAGGCAGTGCTAGCATGTCCATGCTCTTTGCCTGAACAGCTGGGAACAGTTTTCATACGGCTTATTTTCCGTTCTTTATAGATCACCCTTTGCACAGTACTGCTGTGGATGCTTATGGAGAGGAACATTCACAAAACGAGTCACTTGGTCATGTTTCAGCTCCACAAAGGAAAAATACAGAAAGAAGGTCTGGTGAAAAAATAATTGCCAGCATTTAATTTAGTCTTCAGATTTTTAGATTAAATGGGGAAAATGTTCTCTTTGTCAGGTTTCCCTAGTTGCTTATTAAACAGATGCTTTAACTTAAAATTTCCCAGATGAGAAACCAAAAGAGTAAGGAAGGTTGAGAAATGTAGAAAAGAAATGGGAGGATAAATTAGTCTGCCTTCTGTAAGCAGTACATTGATTTAAGTACTTATTGTATTTTTTTAATATGAAAGATTTTAAAATACCTCTGTGAGGTATTAATTAGTTCTCTAAGTGCTGATATCTCTAAAGTTAAAGGTTGGAAAAATTGAAAATAGGTAGAAGCCAGTTAAATTGTATGTAACAAAGAAAATAATTAAAAAAAATCTTTTAATACAAATTTTAGTATATTTCTCATTTGTTAAATTGAATTGGTTTAAATCTGAATTAGTTCTTATTTGAATGAAATAGCAAGACAATAATAGTGCTTGTATGAGAGTATGTGGTGTGGGTTTGGTGGGGTTTTTTTTATTTCCAGCCCCGCCCCCCCCCCCCCGAAAGCCTTCTCCATTCCTGCTAAATATCCTCAATAATAATTTTGCCTCTGTTGCAAAGTTTCTGCTTGATACAACATGGCTATCCCAGTGGTCAGTTAGTAATGGATTTCTAAATTGTCGTGAGGGTTGTTGTTGAGGGATAAAGATTCTGTTCCCTTTATATGCCATTTGAAACTTTTTATGTAGTCTATTTAGGAAACACAAAGTGAATGACATAGCAGTACAAAATGTTCCCCAAAACACAAGATTCTGTTGTGTATATGGTTGAAGATCATTCTTTTTCCGTGTGTAGTGGGTTTACATGTCGATATTTTTTCTTTTCCTAGTAAAAAAGTGCATTGCTCAAAACATCTGATGGTGGTGATCAGAAATGCAACACAGCTGATCCTGAAGATGAACCCCTTAAGGAGAATGTGGTACAGGAAAAATTTGCATCAGTATATCAATCAATTTAGTTTTAACTTACTTCATGCCATACTTCATACTGCATGGGAGGGGGGGGGCGGGTAGTAAGACCTTTCATTTGTTTCTTAGTACTGCCTAGTACTTAATTGTAGCCGAATAATTAATCCTCAAAGTATTCATGTGAGGGTGGCCAAGTGAAATGCTTAAAGCTACAGTCAGCGTGTCAACGGGGAATATTATAGCCAGGTGTTCCTGGATCCTGTAGCCCATTCTTTTGCTCATTTGGGATTATGTTCTTTTCTTCTTTCAGCTATCTTCTTCCTATCTGGAATATATGTTCTTAAAGAACAGCATGCTAAATGGAATATATATCCTTTGTACTTGTTCAACATTGAAGTAAAACATATTTATGAGAGAAATTAGGTTTTTTTATTGATAAAATTAATTTTGAATATATATTAGAATTAAACAAAAACCACTTGGTTTTGAATGAGTGCTTTTCCATACTTAGACCGCAATTAGTGTAAAATGCTTTTAGCTTCCAGGCGTACGGAGGAAGTTAACTATCTGCAGACTTGAGAAAGTAGGCGTGTGATAAAAGAAGCTATGCAGTAGTTTGCATAAAAGTGTTTTACATGCTGAAATTTATTGGAATTGTTGACAATCGTGTTGTAAAATTCAGTACAGTGTTAGTCTTTCATCAGTAAACTGTGTGTGTGCAGCACTGTTGTAGAATTACTGTTGGTGTCACAAAGTAGTCTAAGCAGAGAAAGAATTGGGACAGACGGTGGGTGAAAAGGCAGGCGAGGAGGCACAGTCGATCGGAGAGCTGTTAATACCGGGCGATGACTGTGCTGAACTGAGGGGCTCTATGCTCCTTAAAATGTTCCTCCCGCTGCACGGCCGGTGGCTGACGTGTCAGTTGGTCGGCGCGGTCAGGCAGCTGCTGTCCCTCAGCAGCGCAGTCGCTGTGCTGTGACTTTGGGTGAAATAGCCCTAAGTAAACGTTGCTGCTGTTTGGTTGAGAAAAAGCTGAAATGCTTTCCTGTATTCTGCATAATTGCCATCTTTCAGAATTTTAAATGAGTGACCCTATGGGGTTTTTTTTTTTTTGGAAGTTAATCTGCTTTTTGTATGACAGAAGGCTCTGAATACTACTCCATTCCAGGCGAAAAAGAAGCAGCCTTCGGAGGAGAACACATCAGATCCTTCTGGTAAAGTAGCCTTTTTCAAAACTCCCATATAGCTTTTCCTCATTCAAGATGAACACTTTTCCGTAACTCAGCGGTTTCATTTCTAGTATGTAGCAACATACTGCTTCTAGAAACGGGAGGTTTTAGTTTCAGTTTTGGTCTAGATGCTCATGAGCAATGGTTAAATTGAGGAGCTGGTGCACCGCGCAGCTCTGATCCCCATGGTTTCCATCCCTGGACTTGCCTGTTGCTCCCCTGAAGGGGTAAAGCATAGGTGTGCGTTATCCCTCTCGCACGCAGCCTGGTTCCCTTTGGAGGGAAGCTTGGGGCCGTGGCTATGGGGCTGTAAGACACTTGAGTACATCCCTTGGTCTGGATGCCTGGAGCACCAGGCTGTGGGGCAGAGCTTGCAGTACCCCTGACGTACAGCGTAGGCACAGCTGTTAGTGTAAAGACGTTTGAGATAGGGAGCTTGGAGGTCGTGGCATTTTTTGGTAGAGAAAAACTGTTTCTCAGGTGTCATCTTGCTTCCTTTGAACGGTACCCTGTTACATTTATGCACTAGATTTACATTTGGGAGTGTGTGAAGAAACATGGTTTAACTTTTTGTGGAATTAGTTAATAATACTGTTGCAAAGTTTAAAGAAACATATTTGTATATAGCTTTTTTTTTGAAGCATATATGGTATTAATAAAAATGTATACAAATATGATATAACAACTCAGGAATCTTTGAGTAATGCAGGTTGCCCAAACTCAGGCTAATAGTTTTTACAGCACAAACAGCTATATCTACAGTACACTGTGTAGTTTATCAGTTAGTTTACTAATGTGCTCCTGGACTTGCTTGAAATGATGAAGAATAAGAACTAAGTTGTATATGATCGATCATCCAAATTCTAAAGTGTTCCCAGATAAGTCTATCTTAGTTGCATCATCAAAGACAGATGAAATAATTCATATATTCCTCAGGGTTCATATTAAAATGTTCATAACTTTTAGATGGTTATTTTAATGGTGGGCACAATAACTTTTCTATTATTTTAGAACGTGTACCTGAATTGTACAATGCTTATCTTTATTCTGAAGTTTCAGTGGATAGCCCGTGTTCTGTTCAGGTTTGGTGTCCCAAAGACCTGAAGAGATCTTCTAGAGATATTACAGAACTGGATGTTGTTCTGGCTGAATTTGAGAAGATAGCAGCAAATTACAGGTAAATATTCTGCTTTCCTATGGCTGAATACAGATTACCCGCATTTTTGGTAATGGGCTGTCCTTTAGGGAATGCAGTATTGCATGGTTACGTTCTGATGTTATTTTAATTATTATTAGGTTTCTGTGATACAGATGGTTTTTTCATATGTGATCTCGAGGTGATCTCCAGGGATTTGGTATTTTTCCAAACATAAGAACAACACATCTCAGCTGATGTTTTTCACTGTAGAAATTGAGCTGTTACTAGTACATGAAAGGTCTGTAGTTGCCTGTGCTACTAGCTGCTTGACACTGGGTTTTATTCATTACTAAAAGGAATGTTTTTGGATGAGGTTTTTTCCTTTACTAACCAAATGGGTTGTGTTTTGTCCCTTTGACTTCTCCAGACAAAGCGTAGAATCAAACGTTGCAGAAGAGCTATCAATGGCTTCTGTTCTGCTTTCAAGGACCAAATCACTGATCTTGTGAGTACACTGTAAATAAAATCAGTTTTGTGGTGGTGATTATAGAGCGTGTATTACATTGTAGTCAAATGCCTATGGTTTTCTATTGTCCTTTACACACTGATTTTATGATACTTTAAATTCTCTACCTCTTGTCAGGTTAAATAATACGATAACACAGTTGTGTGTAGATTATGATTTGCTGTCTCTGTGCTTGACTTTCTCTTGACTAATGCGAATTGCCTTTAGATACAGCACTGCTGTCATGCAATGCAAAATCGTCAGCTTTTGAGAACAGGGAAGCATCTAATAATCCTGACGTGGTTTTCATCTCTAAAGCATTATGTAGTAAAACTGGAGAGCTGCATAATTTGAATAAGCGCACAGTTATGTAAAACATTGGTTTAAAAGCTCATGGAGTGGATTTTTAAAAGGTTGATGATTTAATCTTTATACTGCGTCTCGGTGACTCTTGTACAGAGCCCTGACTATGGTCTCTAACATAGTTCAGGGAAATCGTCCTTTTTAATTAACAGTTTGAACCTAACTGTAAAAAGCTTGGAAGACTAAGAATTCTTCTCACTAACTACAACTAGTAAAATAAACTCCGGACTTTGTTGGAATTATGATAAGTACAATGGATAAGTACTAAAACTGTAGTTCTAAGAGATTCATTAGAATGAGTAAGTTTTAAAATGACTAGATTTATACATTTTATATAAAGTTATAGAAAAAATTAAGCTAGGTAGTATTACACTAATTGGTACAAGGAGTATGACTTGCACTGACTGGTGCAAGATGACTAATTTTGTGCAACAGCCTTCCTCTGGCACGAGGAGAGGGCACAGAACTGATACACAACTGGTAGACTGGTAATCTTCCTTTGAAATGGTGTGTTGAGTCTCTTTAAATAGCTTTTTATGTAATTCTTGCAACTGTGTTTTTAGGAAGATAGAGATGAAATTAAGATCCATAGTCAATCTGGAATTCTTCTTTTCCTCTGTAGATAGTGGAAGTCCAGGAGTTAAAGAATACGAAGAAAAAAAATGCAAAGGTAAATACATATCTGAAAGACGTGCTGTCACTAGACTGCGCAGCATACAGAGGGGGGCATTGAAATTTCAAAAAGTTGACTAAAAGAAATAAAATATTCCACAAAAAAAGTGCACTGTACTACAGAATCAACTGCACAAATAGAGGATAGAAGGTTTTTTGAAAAGATCTGAGGAAATATGATGGATCGCAAACTCCATACATATACTGCTATACTGATATAAGAAGAAGGAGTACACATTAGGATGTGTAGGTATCTATGCATGTGAATTACTCTTTTCTGTAATGAGCACCGGTTGAGCCTCTGAAGAGCCATTTAAATATTGAGAGCTAACCTTCAAGAAACATAGATGAATATAAAAACTAGAAGAGCAGCAAAGATGGTGACCTGTGAGGATAGAATTGGGTTGTTTAGTTTAAAGGAGAGAAGTCTAAGGGAGCTGCATTCCCTAAATGCATGCAAGATTTTTGTTCTGAGGAAGGCAGTTCCTCTGCTCATTCAGAGTGAGTAGTAATTGACTGAAAATGCAAGAGGGGAATGTTAACAGGAGGAGGAACTAGTGTAAGAGCAGAAAAACATTGCAGTGGTTTCATCAGGAGAGAGGTGAATGCCCTACAGTAGGAAGATTTAAGAGCAGGTTAGGCGCGCTTTCTGCCCAGATGAACCTCTTCTGCAAACTTCTCGATGACAAAATAGCTTTTAACAAGTCAACACAAAGCTTATTCTGGGAGGTAGCAATTAACGTGCTAAAGTCTTGTTAATTTGAGGTGATACGGTAAGCTTCTCTGCATGTAAAATGAAAATTTTAATACACATCTAGCATTCACAGTGTTGTGGTTTAGCCCCAACTGGCAGCTGAGCACCATGTGGCTGCTTGCTCGTGTCGTGTGTGTGTGTGTGTGTGTGTGTGTGTCCCCCCGCAGTGGGATGGGGGAGAGAATCAGGAAAAAGAAAGGCAAAACTCGTGGGTTAACAATGGTTTCCTAACAATACTAACAACAGAGTGTACTTAGCGTGCGTCCCAGCGCAGGAGCCCAGCCTGCTCCCCAGCAGCAATCCTGCCCCTGGTGCTATCCCCCTTCATATAGTGAGCATGATGGTCACATGATATAGAATAGACCCTGGCCAGCTTCTGGTGAAAATTAACCCTATCCCAGCTGGAATCAGGATACACAGCCACTCAGAGTTATCCTTATTTTGCCTCTTATACATTATTTAAAATCAGACTTGTAGTTTGCTAAATTTAAATTTATAATTAGGGTTTTTTTAATTGGATGTTGTATTAAAGAAAGCTTAATTATCCTTAGTTCCTTAGTTATGGCAATCATCCTGAACATACATTCATTTTACTCTGTATTTTTCAAACAGAAACAAACAAAAACCTGCCAGAGTTAATCATGTTTGATTCAAATGCCACAAAATCCTTTTGCATGCTTGTAATCCAATGTTCCTTAGGAAAAATTTTGGATGGAGATGAGACTTTAAAAGTGTTAAAGTTCTTTAAAATGTCTAAAATATGAACTTCCAATATGGCACTTTATAAGGTCTGGTATCTTGGAATCTTCCACACCCAGAATCAGAAGCATAAAACCTCGAAGAAAAAAAGCCAATGGCATTTGAGTTGTTTGCCTTTGAAGTTACAGAAAACCGTTTCAAAGACTTTCCTCACTATTTGTTTCAGGTAATAACAGACATCAAAAAGAAAAGGCAGCGACTGTTGCAAGTGAGAGAAGAGCTAATTGGGTACGTTTCTAATGACGCACAATAATAGCCTGAAGAACTTAAGGACTTGTCTGGTATTTTGTAACTGAGAGGCGAAAGTAACTTTTTTTGTTCTTTCATTTTATTTTGATGAAACTCTACTTCTGTTCTGTATTGCTTTCTGTTTTTACAAAAGCTCAGGATAACCTCTCCTTTCCATATTTCAGTTGCCTAGATAGTCATTCGTGCAAGTTCTCTTAGCTGACTGGTTACTGGGATGGTATTTCAGACCCTATGTTCATAAGAAAAACAGTAACGTTACAATTGGAATTGCAAAGGTGGTGAATCTAAATTTACAAAGGCAGTACAGAGGGTTTTTTGGTTTTGAGGTGGAGAATGTATTTCACCTCTGCAGTTTGGCAGGGATGCCTCTGAATACACGGTTTGCTTCCATCTCATGCAGCCACACAATTCCCATTCTCTAGCTTGGCATTAAGTATCATTTAGATACACAACACAGAAATTATGTTCTCGGGAAGAACCATTAGACTTCCCCAAATGCAGCTGGTTACTAGTGACAAGCTTTATACTGAAGCTGCATATAACATATATGCTAATTCTGTAGGGAACCACGGGCTTGGATCCACAAAGGCAGATTAAAAGCCCTTTCTCTATGGCTGCAAGAGCCTCGTTTTCTTTGCAGTGCTATGGACAAACTTCACTCAAAAAATCATAGAATTATAGAATAGTTTGGGTTGGAAGGGACCTTTAAAGGCCATCTAGTCCAACCCCCCTGCAGTGGGCAGGGACACTTCAACTTGATCAGGTTGCTCAGAGCCCTGTCCAGCCTGGCCTTGAATGTTGCCAGGGATGGAGCTTCTACCACCTCTCTGGGCAACCTGTTCCAGTGCTTCACCACCCTCATTGTAAAAAAGAATTAAAGGCATCTCTCGATATGGGTTTGAAGCCCCTCACAGATTGAAAGCTGTCATATTTTTTTGTTTTAATAATTTGATCATTTTAAGAAAGCTTTTTTGCTGCAACACTATTAAGTGAAAATGGCTGTTGGTGTTCAGTTTTGGAGTGCTATTTTAATGGATTGAGCCCTTCAGTTTACTTAGGCAGAGGTGTATCTAGTTTGTAGATCCTGAGTATGCTTCAGCACAATCATGGAACACCTCAGCCTGCAAGCAGGTGTGTGCAGAAGCAGAACACCAGGTACGTAAGAAACTTCACTTGAAAAACTTAAGAGAGAGTGGCTGTATTGTCAGACTCAGAAGTGAGATGTGGAAAAAGGTTTGGGTTTTTTTGTGGATTTGGACCTGTGCTCCTGTTTAAATAATATGCTAGTTATTCTAATTAAACAGTATGTTATACTAACCTACGCTTTGTATTTCTGACCAACCTTTACCTTAAGTCTTCTTCAGAGGAAATATGTTCATAGTTACTCATGAAATTAATATTCAGATATAGTCATCAAAGCCTTCATCTTTTTCAGAGCTGAACCACAACTGACACAACTACAAAGAGAATATGCTGAGGTACAGGAAAGGAAATCTTCCTTGAGGCAGGCAACTGAATTACTGACTGATTTAAGGAGCTACAGCAAGACTGTTTGGATTACAGAGAAGAAAACCCAAAAGAAAAAGTGGTAGTAAGTACATATTTTGTGTGTGTTTCTGAATGGTTCTGCATCAGCCCCTGCTCTTTTTTTTTTTTTTTTTTTCCCCTGGACTGATGGGCATTTCTATTAATGTTTAACTTACATTGAATAGCAGTATTTTGTTAATTGTCTTTGTGGAAGCAACTTGAGAATCATTGTAACTGTACTGCAGTATCTCTCTCATTTTTGGTCTCATGTTAGAAACTAAAGTATTTCAGAGAGGATTCTGCTACCTTGCTGTCTGTGTCCAGGAATTCAAAGGACATAGAAGTGTAACAGTTGTCCTCAGGTCTTAACATTTTTTTTAATCAAATTGAAGAAAGATTAACATTTCTTTCGTTGTTACTGTTCAAAGGTAGGGAAAGCTCTGGTACTTCCATGTCTGTTCTGTCAGGTATTTAATGCTAAGATCGGTGCTTGTATTTCATGACCAGATTAACTTCTCATGTGATCTTAGAATTCCTTCCCCTTTTACCGTGGCTCATGACCTGGTGTGGTATTTTCAGTTGACAATGCTACATGCCTGCCGTGTGTAAGGAAACTTCAGACGACTCTCTAATGCTAGCTCCTCTTCACTTTTAAAAATCACGTTGCATCATTTCAGATAGAGGAAAAATACAGATTTCTAAGTGATTTTTCCAAGAGTTACAAATGTTGCCTTGTAATTTTATTTCCTTAACAACAGTATGGAACTTCCAGCCTACCTGCTCTTCTGGTGGAGTCACGGAGAATTCTAGGAGCAGAAAGACACTTTCAGAATATCAATACGAAACTGGAAGGGGCTCTGGATGTACAAAGAAGGAAGTTATCAAAGAAACATTAAGTGCTTTTTCATAGACTTTTTGATATTTGTTAGGAACAATTATTAGAATGGACAGTGCTTAAAGCTTGTTTAATCATTGTTGCTCTGTTTTGCTTCGATGTTTAAAAGAAGTCGGTGACTTAATCACAGATTGTATCTTTCTATTGTCAAATAGTCTGTGTAAGAACTTACTCAGAATGTCTGTGAAATTAATGAAATAGCAATTCCAGTTAAAGTACTAAACTTTTCCATGCTCTGTTAACAATGTTGGTTTTAATCTAGGGCTATTAATGTGATCTTGAAAGCAATATATACTTTTACACATATATACTTTAACACATGGACTTTGCTTGAACTTGTGATAGATCTTTTTATTAAATTTGTATTTGAAATAAATAATTTCCTCCCATTTCTGGAAGCAAAGAATCTATTTTACTTGGGTTATCAGTAAAACATGGACATAGAGTTAACAAAATAGAAACCGCACTGCAGCAAGTGTTAAAAGTGCTAAATTTGGAGCAGCATTCAGGACGAGTTTTCAGCCCTTGTGTAATCTTCCATGATCTCCTCATGCTTGTTGAAGATCATCCAGTTGTGAGGATACTTGTTTGTTACTCAGTTCTTTGTCTTACAGGTCTGGAAGAGCATTTTTTAACTACATCGCAGTACCCTTCGCGGAAAGCACGTGATACGCACATTGTGTTAAAGCAGGTTTCGTTGCTAGCGGTCTGTTTGCTAGCCAAGTCTCTGGTTAGCTGCCGCCTTTATTGCAAGTGTCCTGTTGCCTTAAAGCTTCCAAAAGAACTTCATCAGGAATTTCTTCCGTGGCGTAATTCAGACTATCATTTGCAGCTTCAGCTAGTTCCACATCTTCAGTAGCTTCTAGGAAACAGGCATCATCGCTTGCATCGTCCCACTCACTGTCTGACAAGAGGAAGTCTTGAGACAAGCTTTTTTCTAGAGATACTGAGCTTTCTGACAAGTCTGCCGCATTAGAATGTGGTTTTACTTTTTCTTCTGTGTTCCCTCTTTCATCCATTAGTGTATTCTCTTCTTCCTTTTAGAAAGAAGAATACTATTTATTCCATATGAAAATGGCCTTCATGCCTTTAACTCCTCTGATCTGAAAGTTTGAAACTCATACTGTCACATATAATGGATACTATAGAAAGCTGGCCAACAAGACAGATTTTCCAGCACAGTAATTTATAACCACGTTACCCTGTGGAAGCCTATTTTAATAGGAATAGAAATTTGCCATTTTTCTAGCAAACTACAAGTAGTCTGTTGTATACAGCTTCTTAAAATAATACAAGGTCAAAGCTAATTTTAGTGTCTGTTTAAAGATACTGTCAGGATCTGAAAATGCATTTAAACTACCCTTTCTATGAAATAACACTAATAGCTATTGATGATCTGCTTAAGTAGAGCTTAATGTGCCATTCTGCAGTATGAATTTAAAAGTGTAAAGTGTAAATCTAACAGTTGCAAAGAGGCCAACTCTTATTGCCTACTCAGTGGAAAAACTATTATGTTCAGGGCTTAGAATCTAGGTGCAGTTATCAGGCCAGTTTAAATATTCTACCCCTGTGAGTAAACACAACTGCTTTAATAGACTAAAACGGAGTTGAGTGGACTTCAAATTTGAGGGTCACTGACTTGAATTTGACTCTGACTCAGGTATTCCAGGAGCAGTTCTGGTTTAGCTGGCCCAGCACGAAGTCGAACATGCACAGCAGAGCTTAACTTGGGCGGTTTTTCCATTCTGTACCTGCAGTGGTCTTGTGGTTTAGGCCTTTGGTTCAGACCAAACCAGAAGAAACTCTTTAGTCGCAGGTGAAGTTAGGCTAGTCCAGTAACTTAGCTTTATCTGTGCTGACAGTTTTTGTGCTAGATCTGCTGCTGGAGAGCTTAAAAATGAATAAATGGAGCTACCACACCAGCACAGCTGCTCTGGGGAGCTATTCTGTACCAGTGTAACGACTGTAGGGAGCTCAAGGACTTCCGGAGACAGCTTTACTCACACGAACTGTAGCATATCAACAGGACAAAAACATACCTCTTTGAAAAGAAAAGGGAGACATATCCGAGGTGGTAATGGAAAACCTAAATCAAATATATGGCATTAATTAAACTTAGCATTCCAAAAAGTATTAAGTATAATTGCTTTGACATCACAGCATACCTACTTTGTGATTTGAAGTTTTGTTCTCTGCAGACTGGATCATGACACTTTTGATACCAGACTTCCTTCTTTAGGTCTACCAGAATCCTAAGAATGAAATAATTTAGTTTTTAGTAACAGTATATAAACGAAGTGAATGCACACAGTAGGAAACTGACACTTAAATGAACAGGTTTTGTTTGTCCCCATCTATGGATATTGCTTTTCACTTATTACATACTTATTTTGTACGGTCTGTTATTTTTTTCAATGAACTTCAGGCTTCTTAAGTTAAAAATATATTTCTTTTAAAACTAACAATCAAAAGTGGAATTTAGTCAACTTTATTACATTAAGCTTGGAAGAAAAAGTCATTAAAGAAAGATTAGTATATGGGACCTAACTGTAAGATAAGATTTTGTTGTTATAAAAGCCAGATAAAAATCACTATTTCCTGTCAACTGATTAGACACAACCCAGTTTTTTCAGCTGTGCTTTAGAGACCCCAAGCTTCAAGCAACTTGCTTTAGAAACACCAAGTTCATCTGGTGTAGTGGCTGTGGTTTTTTTTTTTTATACCTATATTTCTCAAAAACACATTCCTTATCTTTCAGTTATTTTAAAATGTTATGTAGAATTATTTTTAAGTTAAAACATTTCTACTAATGATATACTGCAATTCTAATGTCATCTAAAGAAACCTGACTTTTCAACGCTTATTTTGCTAAAACTATAAGAAGTCCGAGTCCTTGTAGAGTCACTAACAAAACTCATCTTGACTGCAGTGGTGGCAGGAGTTACCTTTGTCATTTTAGTAACATAAGAAGGTAATTTAACATGCACTGTAAATGAATTTAAGAGTGGTCTCTTTTCTTTATCTTATTTCTGATTGCTCAGCTTCCTAGCTAGGAAGCATCAAAGAATAGTACTACTTAATAGCTTTAACATACTCTGACCTGTATGTTAGCATCTTTAGGCATATATTTTAAATAGCATGAAGATTACTTCATAGAGATATTAGAAATACAAGTTCAGTTATCACAAAGCAAATTGGAGAGGGGGAGGTTGTTCTTGTTTGTTTGTTTGTTTGAAAAAAAAAGAAAAAAAAAAAAGCATTGTATCCCCACAGAGCAAGAGAGCAGAAATTGTAACAGGTGCTGATTCTATCCATAAGAGTTTTTCAGCATTTTATAGAATAACAATTAAGTAGGAAAATAAAGCAAGCTGTTTTAAAGTGAATAGTTAAAGAACATACATTATGTTGTTACTTTTGTGAGCTCTTCCAATATTTTCACACCAACGGTAACCAGAAATATCATATACAAGTATTTCTTCCAGAGAGAAGTAATTCCATTGCCGTATCCCTGGGGAAAATTAAATTAATTAATTCTTTAAAGATACTGCTGCAGAGTAGTCATTTGTAAATAGTAAAGTGGTCTTTACCTCCTTGCACCCCATCTTTATTAACCAAAGAACGAACAAAATGATCAATTTCTGGATATGGTGAATCCTGATAACCTTCCATGGAATCTGTTAAAACAAAGACCACAGATACATACTGTTACTGGTTTTTGTCATTGTAATAAGCAATTGTTACACATTATATATGGACCACAGACAGAAAATGTACGTGAATCGTTAAATAAAATCAGGGATCAATCCAGTGTTAATTTCCTGTAGATCTTTAAACCACGCTCCCAGCCCCTCTAAGGTACGGAGGGAACTGGGACAAAGCATGACAGCTATGGGAGTGGGAGAGGAGGGTAAATGGCATTCAAGTGCTGCAGAGCATCCCTCAGTGCAGCTCTACTCTGCCTCCTGCAGAAAGCTAGCTGAAGAAAAGCTCTCCGAGAGGTTATCAGGTGTGTAAGTCACAATACATCTAATTTAAGAGTACTTTTTTTTCTATACAGTAGAAAAGGCTTGAGGTACCTCTGCTGCTTCTGGTAGCTTTACAGTTTAAAAAAGCAGATGTTTTTCTCTCCTCCTCTGAAAAGCCAGGTGACAGAACTTTTGTGTCATCCCTCACTCTGGAGAAAAGAGAGGATACAAAGGAAAATGTGTGATTCCTAGAGCATAACATATTATGGTATAACATACTGTAACATAACATAGTCCTGGGCCACCGTCTCCAGGTGGCCCTGCTGGAGCAGGGGGGTCGGACCAGATGACTTCCATAGGTCCCTGCCCACCTCGGCCACCCTGGGATTCTGTATGCTATCTTTCACTATCCCTGTAGCACTTTCTCTTCTGATTTTGACAGCTGCCTCTGACTTAGACTGGCAGAGGGCAGGGTGTCCTCCTTCAGAACAGCAAAATTTGTTTCCTGGCAACAATCCCAGGACCCAGCCCTTTGAAGACTGCTGGTCCACACTCCGTCTGGTCCACGGCAGTATTTGCTCTAGGTGAAATTTTTATGCGTATATACCCTTTGAAAGGTTTCAACCTTTTTTTGTTTTGCTTTCTGCAATGAACTGCTTTTCCTTGCCATATTACTATTGGGAAGCCAGATGATCACAGAAGACTAAATTCAACACAGCAGAATTTCTTATCCGTGTTTATGACAGACGCAGCTGACACCCATGATCTGAATACACTACACAGTGTACGCCACAGGGTTACTGGCATCAGTTCAAGACAAAGAACATTTCCGGATATAAAAATTGAAGTCATAACAAATACATGTTTTTAATAAAAATACTCTACATAATATCATACAGGTGGATGTACCATTTTAACCTTCTTTCTGCTGCAGTAATGATTAGGATCACCTTAAGATACAGTCAGTGCAGGGCAAGATGTATCAGAGGTTTAGATTAGATACAAAAAACTCAATTGAGGTATCTGTACCAAATGGGACATCTGGTATGCAAGTAAACATGTGCAAAACTCCTTTTTATTTTCTTATCATACTTCGGAAAATATTTAGGCTTTTCATATTTAATTGACTGGGAATCTGTAATTTTTCCTTTCAGAACTATATAGAATCCAGCCAACCTTAATGGCTACGTTTCGGCATTTTGAGTGTGTATAGAGCAATGAGGCACAACTCAGAAGCTGTACCACGTGTTCTTGAAACATTTGAAGGTAGATTTTTAAAAAAAAAAAAAAAAAAGGAGTTCCAAGAAATTTTTTCTTTGAAAACAAGGAATTCTACTGGAAACACCTAAATTACACTGTAATAATGTTCATGGAATAACTGCCCATTAATAGTAGTTATTCCTAACTGCTGCAGGAGAAAAATCACCAAAATACATGTTTACCTAATGTTGCAGATCAAAGAGGAAAGAAAATACGCTTCTTCCAAGGAAACATTCTCCTCACAGTTAGGGACAAATTTATTATCCTCTGCTATCTTCAGAATCACATTTCTTCCTGCTTTCGATGATTTATACATCCGGAAGTTTCTGTTCCTTGTATAAACTCCTACAGGAAAACAAATATTTCTTAACATAACAATGCTGGCTAGGATTTAAGATACTTGATTTTCCTTAGACCGAGCTAAGGGTCTAAGGAACGGACACAAACTTAACTGACTTCAGCTCACCTCCCACAGAGAAAAATGCAACAAAGCAAGATCATGCGCACATGTACATTTTTATGTTATAGAAGAATTAAGACAAACACTCAACACCATTTAATCCTTTTGACATTATAATTGCTAAAAGTTTCTTTCAGTATAAAAAAACCGGTGGTTTCACATTAACTTTGTGAAATACAGCTGAGCATAAAAAACTACGCAATTATTTTAACCAGTAAGTACTTCATATTCATCAAACTTCCTGGGTTTTGCATACCAGACACCGCTTGTGCGTAGTACGCTGTGAAGTATGTATCAGGAAAACTTAATTCCAATCTCAAAAAACAAACAACAAAACAATGAACAGGTATCGTAAACATTGCCTAATCTGTGTAAGAATGTATTGAGGAGGTGGGTGCATTATTTGTGGGTTACATTTAATTTTCATGAAGGTAAAGAAATTAAAAGATCTCATACAAGAAGAATGTCACATCCCTTTCTATCACTGGAGCCTCGTGATGTAACTCAGTATTGGAGCTATTTTGATTTTAGCCTTCCAGCTTTGAGGTAATATGTGTAACATAAATACTGAGGGTGGTTAATTTGGGGGGACAAACATCAAATTCTTAAAAGGTGAAGTGACACAGTAAACAATTTGTTTTTCTTTAATTTCCCTTCACAAATATGCTTGAAGGACTTTTGAACAGTGGGTGCAAAGTAATCCTTCAGAATCAATAATGGAGACGCCCGATACAGGGCCGACTTTGGGATCACATTTCAACAAATCAGACATACTGAAGAGGCCAGCAATAAAAGTGATCCTGAATTCCATGGGAAGAATTTGAAGAAGTGGGGATCCTTCAGCCTGAGAAAAACTATGATAAACAGCCCTCGAGCACATCAAACACTGCTCTACAAAAGCGTGCTAAGCTATTTTCATTTCACTGAGACAGGGCAAAAAGCAGAGAAACCAGATATGGGGATGGAGAAGGGTGGAACTTTCAAACTTTGACTATGAGTGTCGTGCTCCTGGAGATTTTTAACATTTTAATACCACGAATAGGCTAAGCACAATTGGGGCATGAAGTGCCCAACCCAAAATTTCTATTATTCTGTCATTAAAACCTAACGACTGCCATTCCAAACAGGGGAAGAAGGCTCAATTCACACAGAAGGCCACACCTGTAAGACTTATTCCATAATTAAGCAACTTCTAATTCAACTGAAATGACAAAAATGCAATATATACTTTCCTCTTTTAATGCAAATGGGAGCACTAAGTCCTTAGGAACAAAATTAATCAGAGTCTCTTGTGTAGCAAGAGTTTCTTCAAACTTCAGAACAAAATAATTAAATGTAATACAAGAAGTTCCAAGAATCTGTACAGCATTTATGATCACAGTTTCAGCACGTATTGCATTTGGTTTAAATTCTGACTGTAAGGACAACAATAAGAACACCATTGTTCTTATTGTCTGTAAGCAAAGATTAAGGAACATTTCTCAACCTTCGTTGCATCCCAAAGAGGTTTAAAATCACTTCTTATATTTACCTAGATCCACAAAAAGTTGCTTGTTTCCTTCTTTATCATTTACTATTAGAAAGGAAAATTCCGAATTTTTTCCCTGGTGCGATGTTTCCATGTCCTTTGCTTTGCAAGCAATGGCTGGCCAGCCTTTGGGAGCATCTTCGACGGCTGTGAGGTCTGTAAGAGAACCATCTAATCCAACTGCTTCTGCAGAACACTGGAAAACATGTCCTGCTCCTCCTTCTTCTGGAATCACAGCAGCAGCTTTACTCTCCAATAACCTTATGGCAGGCTGCAAAATGGTTCTCACAAAGTTACCTTAAAAACAAACAAACAAAAAACCCCAAAAGCAGATAATGTCATTTTTGAGTCAAGAAAGAACTTAACAGTTCCTGTACAAACATTTTTCAAACCAGCAAAGATGGAAGTGGTTGGAGTTTGGGGGTTTTTTTCCCCTTCTGGATTTTTTAAAAAAATCTCTTGGATCAGCCCAGTACACAAGAAACCCACGCTTGGCAAGAACTTTTACTAAACTTTTTTTTTTTTTTCAAAACATGAGAAAACGAACAGTTGTGCGTATATTAATTGTATCATACAGCCACAATCTTCCCCTTTGCAATTTTACCACTGAGAACACTGAGAGAACTGAGAAGCGAGTTGGCTTGGCAATCACCTCACGCGAAATAAAGACAACATAACGAAACAGAAATGCATAGGCTGTCACTACAATTTCCCAAACTAAATTCAAAGTCCCAGATCAAAGTGCAAAATTGAAATAAATGTCTTTTGTGCCTTTCAAAAGAATTTCTTCTACCCATCACACCTGTACCCTTGCAGTTATTAAAGCCTCTGACAGACAAGATCTCAAGCTGCTCCCATGTTTGGAGCACAAAGATTAATACTTACATTAACACTTAATGATTAATACAAGGAAGACTTTTGCACTGAAATTTCTGTGAAACTGAATTTTCCACTAGAATGTCAGAAACTTACTGAGCAAATTCAGTTTGTGTCTTCATGTTAGCTTAGCAGGAACACTTCTGTGTATGAACTAGGCTGTTAATAGTAAGACTTACTCAAATGCTTCATGTAGAACCACTTTGTTAATGACAGTGATGCCAAAGTAAAGTAGTCAAGGTCCTTTATAAAATGTAGTTTGATTTAATATTTCAAGTACCACTTAGTGAAACTCTTCAATACATGCATAAAGCATCCATATAGCTCTGCTATTACACAACTTATTTTTTTATCCAACCATAGCTAGTTTTTAATCATTTAGCCAAATATTTTTGCAGTAGTTAATGACAGCATACGATGACATTAACAAGCTCGGATTTAGGATTCTGAAGAGCTTGTGATTGCCCCTCTCACTATTTTCCCCAATTTCACTTTCAAAATGATGAAAAAGGTTTACTTGCAGCTTCATGGCATATTAACTGATGTAAGAGTTTGGCTTGCTTACTCGAACAACAAATTACTTTTGTAGAAGTATTTTGTAATGACTTTTCAAACTCCCAGTATTGTAATTCAACTCCCATTGTACCTCCAGGCTCCGCTAGATGGTAACAAAAGACAGACAAATAAAAACCATGGCCAAATTACTTGCAGGGAGAAAGAAGAGAATAGAATAAATACAGATGTGGAAGAAAAACTATGAAGTGGAAGGAATAGTGGCCACGAGGATTCTGCGGTTGTTGGACGAAGCTTCAGCAGGGAACCTGAAAGAATATGAAATATCAGTCCTCCTATGCTACCTATCAGCAGAATGACTCAGTGTACCAAGCATCAATATCACCATCCTCATAACTCATTACAGGACTACTGAGGCATACAAATGATTCACAGTCATAGACAGCATTTTAACCCCGTGTGTTCACACATGCACACAGAATTTCTTATGTTTATAACAATAGTTACTCAGATCTTCAGTTCAGGAAAAAAACGTCCCTATCTCAGAACTCAAGTTTCTTTCAATTACCATAAAAGTTAAAGATACTTTAAAAGTCCTGGTTGACCACTTCCTTTTCCGTGTGTGTGTAATTAAGTAACACTCACTCTGGTGCCAGAATAGCAAGGGTTCTGTCAGTGACAGATTATTTTGGGAGTCAGTTCTTTATCATTCACACACACCTTTGTTTTCTCTCTTCCCATTTCTTCTAACTGGTCAGATGTGGGATCCTTGACTGTATTTTGTATTTTTATATTTGAGATTTGTCAACTGTGTAGATCAATGTGAATTCATCGGTCCCCACAGCTTTCCTGTGGACCTACATGATCTCCTGTGCTTTCTTACATGAGCTATGAACTCAGTCCCTGTATTTTAATTCTAACTAGTAACTAATTCTGAATATTACATACTAAAAGTTTTTAACCATATTTAATTTTAAGCCCATGCACTTTGTGCATGACTTCTGACATAAAATGCTTAGGAAACAATATCATCCAAGATGTGATAGTTCATATTCTCATTTATCCCACATAAATGCCACTAACTCATCTTAAAGTAATTTTTATTAGACAGAACACCACGATGATGAATTTTTTAAAAAGACAACACTTGAATGTGTCTGAAAAATATATTAACCCTTTTAAGTTTAACATTAGACAAAATCTTTCTGTTACCTCAAAGAATATATCTATTTTCATACAGATTCTGTGAAATTACTTTATGAAGTTACCTGCATTTTTAGTTCTTTTCTACAGCAGAATATTTTGCACAAAGTACAAAGCTAATACGCTTTAAGCCAGGTTTGTCAAGGACGTTACTAAAATGCATTAATGAAAAGTCTGGAGTGTAATGTTAGTGGTAAAATGCACTAATTTAACACTGACATCTACTTCTCAATTATTAAAAAAAAAAAAAAAAAAATCAATTTTTACGTGGCTTCAACATTTTGTTGGAAAGGCAAAAGCAGAACATGAATACACGATCTAAATATATTTTAAGTCTGACAGTAAACATGTCAAATTCACGTCATGGTGGAGACGCAGAATGCTTAACTAATGGACTAGAATAAACTGTTCAAGCTTCTACTGGAAGAACTGACTAATGTAATTTAGTTATCAAGATCACAGGCTAAAATTGCTGTCATACCAAATTATTTATCATCCATGCATTACTTAAGAGGGTTTTTTTTGAACTAAAAATTGCAGTAATCCCATTTAAGTCTTTGGGGTTTTTAGCTGTTACCACGGTGTCACAGAAGAAATAACTGCTCTGTGTCACGCTTGGGGCTGGCAGCCAATATTATAAGCATTTGCTTTTAACTCTGACAATCTGCTTAGCTTGCCATGTGAGCAACTCCTCAAAAGGTTTAGGGACGCAGAATCCACTGCTCCTAAGAAATAGGGTTTTTACTGTCAAAAAAGCTGAAAAAAAATGGTTCAGAGAAATCCTATGACCTCTGTGTTGGAGTAAGGATCTGAATTTTGGCCTGAAGTGATGCTTAGGCCATGGATCACGTGCATATATTAAAAATATTTTTTGGAAAAAAAATTTGTGCATGCACACAGGCCTACAAGATCCAGTCTCTCCTTACAGTTTGCTCTACTCCTCCAGCTGTTCATGCTGACAAGACCTTTCACAGATGATTCCTTGGAGCAACACAAAACACGTGTCAACCCTACACAACTTTGATCCAACAATATATGTGTTCTCCCCATGAAGTAACCAGACAATTCAAAAGGAAAATAAGATTTTCTCTAATGCTGTACTGGGCTAGAAAGTAGCCCAGCACTGTGTCGCTAATGACAGCATCACTGTGCTATCATTAAGTACTGAAAGCAAAGAGCCCATCTTCCCTGGGCTCTCTACAACCCCCTGCTAGGACATACACAGTGCACAGTAAGAAGCTACTTAAAAACACAGGAAGTACAAAAAAAGAAGAAATACAGTATAAGCTTTACTCAAGACTGGAATGAGGAAAGGTGCAGAGCTAGAACAAGAGGTAAGGGTGAGAAAGGAAAAGAAAGACCGGGCATGGAAACAGTCAGACAGATTGTAACCAAGCAGACAGCAGAATAAAAGCAGAGTGGGACCAAAATTATGAACCCAACATCCTCAACTCTTCCTATTCTACTGCCAGTGGAAACCAGTAACAAAGCACATAATTTCTTTCTCTGTGATACATGTAATTCTGCTGCTGTTGTCACAGTTCCTCCTGAACACAAACGGTAGAGCTAAACGTCACAAATCTAAATTTCACCCCTTCTAATAACCCATGAGATTATTAATATGGTACTATATAACAGCATTTCTGCTTCCTCTCCCTCATCCTATTTGTTTGTTTGAAACAAACACAATAAGGAACAAAGGTTACAAAATCAAACACTCAAATTTTAAGAAATGACAAAACCAAGGCTGCAGGTGCAATGTTAAATAACCCAAACATCTGCATTTGTAGGTTGATACAGATTTTAATTCCACCACTGGGCAAGCTGTTTTCCATCCGTTCCTGCTTCACTCAGACAAAACTCAGCTGATATTCTATTGTGCCCTCATTGTTCAATGTATGTCTATAAGCCTGCTTTCCTGCACACCATACAGAATATATATATACAAGAAGAAGAAATTATGAATTTCAACGTTAACTTTTCTTAATGCTCACCACTAGCACCTCAGTGCTTCACAAACAGTATTTTAAAAGTACGTTCAAAATACTTCTGTGGAGTGAGGAAGTATTATTATACTTATTTCAAAAATGGAGTTAAGACAACCCTGAACTGACAATTCTTTGTGTTGGAGTTGCCATATCCCATGAAATCCCAACTTACATCAACAATCAGAATTGCCTTCAGCTTTCTCTTAATCATGTTTATGTACAGGTGGCTTGAAACCACCTTTGTTCTGCCTTTCTGACCAAACCAACTGTATTCAGAGACAATAATCATAGCTTTAATTGTTAAGACTGACATCAACCTGAAAATTAGGGAATCATAGTCACACTGTAAAACAATTTTCAAGCCAAAAGGCAGTCCTGCCAGTAGTTTCATAAATAAAACATACAGGCACAAAAAAAGTTACATTTTTGCAAACACAAATGCTAATTATAGAAAAAGGATGTAGAAGATGAGTTGAGAAATAATGAGGCTTAATGAAATAGAAATAGGTAGTCATTTCTGCTGGGAATACATATTTGTTTCCACATATAATTCCATTAAAATAAATATTCAAATGTGAGATGGCACTGTACGAAGTCAAAACCTCACCTTCTATTTCTAGGTGTAAGAGAAAAGAACACACTTACCAACATGAATATTATCCTTAAATGCAGTCTTTTGGGGTAGAAATATTAAGTGTCGACTAAATTTTTCATCGGTACTGGAATCTAAATTCAAGACGTCTTTGACTGAACAATTTACATCATAAAGTTCTTTTAATTTTTGGCTGACAAGCTGAAATTATAAACATTCATTAGGCTATTTTCACTAGCATTTTTAATAGTGGTATCTATAAAACCTAACACAAATGCAGATTCTACATCTTTTTTTTCAAGTTTTTTTTTGCTCCTTTTGAGCATACAATTAATTGAATTCAAACTAACTCATAACATAGCAAATTTTAACCAAATTTGACACAGACTGTATTTCCTGAAATAAACAAGTCATTGAATATACTAACAGTGATAAGATGAGCAAATTTTCCATTTTTCAGGTCAAAGTCTAATTTAGTGGCTTTATCTTCTGTTTTTTTTCCACCACAAAGCAGTTCACACCCACAATGACAATGTTTGCAATGCAGGCTTACCCAGAATGGAAGATAGAGGCTATCATGATATAAAGGGCTGGTATCCTAATTCACTGTTAGGATTTAGCTAATTCATTGGTATGACCCAACGAACACTAAGCAGAAAACACACAATGTCTGGCTCTAAAATAGATCTAAAAACCTTCTACAAGCTACGCTTGTGATTACTCATGTTTAGGACTGTGACTCAGAACCTAAGGGTCTGAAAGCTTAGGAATTTAGCATCTCAGGTTCCCCACTCAGCAAATCCAAAAAGTTATCTTCTTAACCTACTCTTAAACTACTTCACTGTGTGGGTGATAGAGCACTGGAACAGGCTGCCCAGGGAGGTTGTGGAGTCTCCTTCTCTGGAGATACTCAAAACCCGCCTGGACGCAGTCCTGTGCAGCCTGCTCTAGGTGACCCTGCTCTGGCAGGGGGGTTGGACTAGATGATCTCCAGAGGTCCCTTCCAACCCCTACCATTCTGTAATTCTGTGAAGTTACCTAAAATCAGGAAGGATTTATCTAAGCCTTGATATATGACTGCACCAGCTGGCAAAGGAAATGAACTGAGGAATATCTGAATGGAACTTTTATTGATGCTGCTCTGAAGAATACCTAAACACTCCTTCAGTTTTACAGCTTTGAGGTGGCACAGTACATAAAACAAACTGCAAAAGCAAACTTATATCAGGAAACCTACAGTGAACACAAGCACTTCAACAACCATCACTCTCTATTTTTTCCTTTCACTTAAAGGAGAGAACCTTTGCTTTAATTAAAACAGTACTTTTTACTTCATTAAAAATAACCACTAGGTCTACAATTCTTTTTCATTTTACTACAGAATAGTCAAGATAAAGTGGTAAACACTTTGTTTTCATATTAAATCAACAACAAATTTATATTAATCTACAACACAACTTTGCTTCAGTTTACCTCAATTAACTTTGCAACCATAGTCTTGCCATCTGCACCAGGATTTGCTGGTTTGTAGAACTCCAAATCAAAATAAAGTTTGCAGGCATCTTTTTCAGGAATTAGTTCATAGCAATGCATAAGACTTGTTTTATAACCTTTCCTAAGGAAAAACAAAAATCACAACCTCTTACAATAAACATTATACATACTTAGTGGTTGCAAACAAGGATCCTGTAAGTCCTAAATATTCTTTTATTTTTCAACCACCCACCCACATTAAAATAAAGTGACAGCCCTATAATGCTTTGAAAAAATTGTAACTAACTTCAGCATCAAATATCAACAAAGATATTTGTCTGGACTAAAATTTAAGTGTGTAAAGTATTCTCCCCCCAATCCCCTGCAAAGTCTTACAATAAATACCGTCAACAGAAATGCTGTTGAGAATTTAAGGAATGATGGAAACTACAGTAGAAAACTTGTTATCACTCATTTATCTTAAGCACTAGAAATGAGATTACATAGACTTTTTTC
The DNA here is from genome assembly GCA_009819775.1 of Phoenicopterus ruber ruber. NCBI lineage: Eukaryota > Metazoa > Chordata > Aves > Phoenicopteriformes > Phoenicopteridae > Phoenicopterus > Phoenicopterus ruber. Next base: position 37,080,040 of record CM020218.1, read on the forward strand.
CAACTAAATTAAAAATTAATCTCATTTTCAAATTGAGAAAAAAAAAAATCAAGTTTACTTTTCATATAAAAACTGTTAGATTTCTTTTACTTCATAACCAAATGTTTTATTGTAAAACAAAAAATTGGGAAAAAAAGTTCAGCGCATGATCGAATTGTCAATACTTGAAACTACATCACACAAATACAAAACCATAAATTGGTAACCAGACATGTTGTGGTTTAACCCCAGATGGTAACCAAATGCCACACAGCTGCTCACTCCTCCCCTCCCCGGTGGGGTGGGAAGGAGCATCAGAGAGAAAGGAAAACTCGCGGGTTGAGATAAAAGCAGTTCACCAGGACAGCAAAGAACAAGATAAAAATATATTAATAATAATACTACTACTAAAATAATAATATATAAGGATAACAGAATATATAAAACAAACGATGCACAATTTCTCACCACCCAACAACCGATACAGCCCGTCCTGAGCAGCAGCAGGCAGGGAGCAGGGGTATCCCCCCCCCACAGCTATCCCAGAACAGCAAGTTCCAGAGAGAGCAGGTGAGGGAACAAACAGCCGAACGAACAAAAAGGCCCGAACGAACAAAAAAAAAAAAAGAAAAAAACCCAGGGAAACAAAAAGCAACCTGAAGGGAAGCTTAAGGATTAAGGGAAGTTAAGGGAAGTGGCCGACCGGCCGACCCTCACTTACACCGGGCATGACGTCTATGGTATGGAATACTCTCTTTGGCCAGTTTGGATCAACTATCCTGTCTCTACCCCTCCCAAGTTTTTGCACCTGCATGTTAGCAGAACCTGGGAAACTGCAAAATGTCCTTGGTCATTTAGCAGCAACCAACAACATCAGTGCACTATGACCATTCTTCACACACTAAATCCAAAACACAGGAGCTGCTGGAGACAAAACTAGCTCCGCCCTGACCAAAACCAGGACAATATTAATGCCCATTTAAACTGACATATGACTAATCATAGAAATACGTTTGTGTCATGTGTTGGTATGATCCCGAGGAAAGCTGACAGCGAAAGCAAATCTACTGCTGTTAGATTTAAGTTCAGTAGATGGGGTCCTTAATTCACAGGAAATAATGGCAGTCTGCAACTCAAAAGAAAGTTGAAACTGAAACCCACTATAGAATAGATTGGTTTGTCCTTATGAAGATTTTCCCCATAGCCAAGATCAAACTTCAGGCCGCCCATTACAGCTCTGTGCTAGTCAGAGCAGCAGATGGCTACTGGGGATAGCCATCCAGTAACAGCTATTACTACATAATAGTATATCCAATATACTACTATCTTATACTAACGTATAAGGTACCTTTTCAAATACTCACGTGTAATAAAACCAAAGCTCTTTATATGTTGTCACAAGGTAAAACCTCTTTCCACTTTGTGTGGTCCTTTCCAAGGCAAATATATGGACATCCTTTTAAAATAAAAACATGGAAGTTTTTTTATTCAAAGAACCAGTTAAAGTCTTCAGAAGTTCCTATTTGACATTAATTTCTTTGGTCAAAGGTTAGTAAATATTAGAAAACTGTAAGTAGATCACTTACCCTTTTTCAACCCAAGTAGCATCTGTTTTTAATTAAGAACATCATTCTGATTTCAGTTACATGAGTAAAAATTTGAAGCTTTTCTTTGCTGTGCATTAATGTAAACTGTTTTCTCTGTAAAGTCATCTTTTTTCTGATCAGTGGCAAGTGCGTCTAACAGAAGGAGGAACAATGTCCTGAAAGGAACAGTCTTATGGATAAGATGGCAGCATATGGCTTTATAGTAAATATTCTTTACAATCTATAACAAACAAACAAAAACCACTGCCAAGCCAGTGAGAGTGCATTTTGGAAAACAGACAGTCAGGATTACTTAAATATCTAAAACAGTGGGAAGAAACCCTGGTACTTTCTTTAAAAGCAGCAATCAATTTGAAAAGTATTAAATGCAGAGAATTGAAAACAGAGAATACCTTTTGTGCAACATGTATTTGGCTCATCACTTCTTATCATCTGAACTTGCTACTCTGATGCCACTGGAGAGTTGTATTATTTTTATTTTGTCTCTGTCTCCTGTTTATCTTTCTTCCTCAATTTTTTCCTCCTCTTTCTTCCTACTCAACTCTCACTACCTTCCCATTCTCCTGCCAACCTTGACAGCTTCCTTATCTTCAGAAGGAACACATCTATCACTACAAATGTTACCAAAAAGCACTTTTACTGCTAGAGGTTAACACCACGTATCAATTCATATGTTAGAATGAGTACTTCTTAGAACTACCTCCCAAGGTAGCATGATCTCCTACAAAGACAAAAAAAAACCACAAACAACTTGCTGTTTCAGGACTGGGGAGAAGAAAAAAAAAAAGAAAGAAAAAAAAAAATCTTGCAATCTGATAAAGACTTTACTGTCAACCAAGCTTTTAAATTAAGTACTTGAAAGTACCTAAAGCATAGAGACATTCACCTAACAAATAATTTACCTCCTTGCAGGTTTTTACGTAATTGAAAGCTTCAGCCTGACGACTAAATATTTTCCAGACAGAGGATGGCAGAAAGGGTTTGGACAGTTTTGGTCTATAGACTGGAGGAAGAGGGTTTCTTTCATAGTAAGATGCTAGTTCTTCCACTTTCTTCAGTCTTTCTTCCCATTTTCTCTTCATTTGTCCTAAAGCAATTACAAATAGTCAAATCAGTATCAATTTCTGTTTGTGATTCACTTTTAATATATCCTGTACTCATCACTACTTTTGATTCCAGTTTTGTTGAGTGTACTTTATTTATTAACTGAGAGTAGCCAATATTCCAAATCAACACCCAACCTTGCTATGATACTCATTTTAACATTAAATCTTTCCACACAGATTTGGAAGTAAAAGATCTTCATATTAATACTATCAAAGATAAACACAACAGAATAGACACAATAAGGGAAGGCCTAAGAAGTTTCATTTTTGTTCACAGACTGGTATTACATTCCTCCTCAAAAAGTACACAAACTGTGTTAATTAGCTACACATTAGTAAGGAGTGAAACAATACTATTATTTCTGCTTTATGGTTGGAGAGATAAATGAGATCATTAATTTGTATGGGTAGCACAGCATTTGAGTTCCTGAGAAAAAATAAGATTTCAGTGACTCTAGCTCTGAGCTCTGTATCTCAAAGTAAAAGAATTGAAATCCAAAATGAGGGCTCCATTCTCCACTGCTGACCTTCACTATTGATCAGTAATACTTTTGCCTGCTTTAAAATCTCATGTACTTTCTTGTAAAATTAAGATAGCAATTTTATCTCTCTTCAAGAAATAGCACGTGATGCAGAAATGCTTGCTATCTTGCAACCTTTAAACTTCTAGTCACGTAAAGTAATCCAAATGCTACAAAGTAATGTAGCAAAGCAATAACCTACATTAACATATTTATCATTATTTCTAAGTTTAATTAACGTTTTTTCTGGGAAAATTCATGGCCCTTCTGAACACCTGCAAATTGGTAAAGCGCGTTGCTAACAAACTGTGAAAGAGAGGAACAGAGGCAAGAAGTAAAAAAAGATGAAGGTGCATCTTTTTGTTCTGCCCAGCACAACCACTTCCCAAACCCCTGGTTCTTACAACTACCTCCCAGTTGCAATGCAAGATAAAAATGAAAGTGACTATACTCAAAAGTACTGAAACCTTTAACAAGCTGGATCCACAGGGTGAGTTCAAGTATTTAAATATCCTTGTGGGCCCCAAAGCCCAAATTTTAGGTCCTCTGAGTCCCACTCCAAGTTTTCCACTGTAAAGGTTCCTGGACACCTACGTTTCTGCCCATGGTACATCTAAGCCTGGCTGTGTTTTGATAGTTTAGTGCCTACGTCAAGTCTAAAGAACAGAATGATTTTTCTCTTACAGGGGGCAGACATATTATCTCTATAGACCTTGTCAGTCTCCTGACCTGTGAATTTCCTCCACTGCCTTCCTTTTCTTGTAACTAGTTTCTTCTTTGGGCATGAAAAATGAAGTTATAGACAGCAATCAGTGTTTCTCAGAAGTGCTAGCAGAACCCTCAGTTTCATTTTGATGTTGTTGGCTCTGTTGTAAATTAATTGGGTGCAAAAGACATTCCCTACATCAGCACTTTCCCACAAGGCGACCATTAAAAAGAAGGGAAACAAAGGACCATTCCCATAATTCTCTTCTCGTTTTAAACTTCCTAGTTAGATCGGGACATATTTTTGCAGAAACACAGCTGGGAGGATATCTGAACCTGGGAGAAGGCTGATGACCCTTACTTGGAACTGAGGTCTGTCGCTGTTCTTGCAGTCCAAACACTCTTGGATTCTCAGCAGCCCAACGTGTCAGGTCTTTGCAAGGTAACTTCAGTTCCTGTTATCAACTATACCTATCACAACACATCTATTCAGAGCACGTACAATTTACACCTACAGACTAGGTGTAACTACAGACTAGCCTTCTGAGTTTACTGGGAAATTCCCACTTCATTGTCCTCTCTTCTGTCCCACCAGAAGTAAGGGGAGCAATTATTTTTATTTTACTTGCCAGAAAGAAATTTTGTCATCAACATGTTTGGACAGCAGTGGTTTTGACTCAGCAGGATGGTTGCATGAAAACCCTGGGAAAATGTATCTCCTGGGAGACAACTTAAAGAACTTGTGATTTAATTTCCGCCCTTTCATGGAATACTATTTCTTTTTTAGTGATGAGGACAGTGGACATCTTGTATTTTTATACCTTAGATGGTTGTTGGTTTGTTTTTTCTTTTAAACAAATAGACTCGCCATTTCAAAAATGGCCATTTTCTCCCTCATACTACAGAGGAAAGACAAACACAAATGCATGATTTCATCATATGTGTCCCTACATTTTAGTAAAACAAACAAACAAACACACACACACTAAAAAATCTGTAATGATTATGACAAAACACACTATCCACACCTGCTGAGAAATGAAGCTTAGACATGCAAATCAACCACTGTTCAAAATAACATGATTACATCTGTTTCTTGGCCAATGCATGTCATGCAACCTAGCCCTACGGCAGAACTCATGCTCCTCAACACTAATAAATCCATGAGATTTCCTCCTAGCTACTGATTCAGCCTTAGAAGAACATATTAAATAACTTTCTCCCTAGTGCTAAATGTCTTAATGTGAAAATTATCTTAGTTATCCTTACGTTGGGCTGAACTGTGGCATTCTGACAAACACTACTCATCTTCCCTCAACAACAACAAGGAGCATCAAATTTTCCTTGTGCTCTTTAATAGGAGAAGTAGCTTCTACAATTAAGATTTGAAGAATTTCATGCAGAACCCAGGATATTAGACCTGGTGACGAGATCTCAAAAAGTAGGCTAGTGCCTGTTTTGAGAAGCTGGAAAACTTAGTTTCTAACGTTAAACTTACTCTGACTCCTGCTACCAAAGGTCAACGTACAAATATGAAACCAACTGACCTGAAAGTTGATGATGAGGCCGAAACTAGCCCTCAGCTTCAGAGGGCTGTGGTGTAAGGCTGAACGGCAGGGCAGTGGGGTGCTAACAGGAAGGTATAGTCAGGCTACCTTTGTCAATCAGCTGTACGATTTCCAAGCTTTCATCACGCAGTGGCGGGAGACAAACCCCGCTGTAAGTGGAAGGTCCTGCTCTGATACAGTCCAGTACATCCGCGCTTATCTAGCTCGCTGAAATCTGAAAGACGGCCTCTCATTTGGTAATCAGCCCCACAAATTACTTCAGATGGCGATTATCTTTATGAACCACCGTTCTGCCAGAAAGGTGAATTCTTTTCAGCACGGAGAGGAACCGAAACGAAAGACAAAAGCCAACGGGGTTTGGGTCACACGAAGTCAAACACAACAGCATTACGCGCGGCGTAACGCGTCGCTCTCGGGCAGCTGTAACAGGCTCGGCACTCAAACCCACGTAAGGCTCGCGTGGGCACCGCTACGCGCGTGGTGCGGGGGTAATCAAGGCGTAACGGCAGGCGAAGGGCGCGGTTGCTTACGATTCCCGCGTGTGACAGAGCACGCCCCAGGGGCCCGGCCCGTGCTAGGAAGGCGGGGACCGGCGGCAGTAACGGCACCGCGGCGCCCGGCAAGGCCGCAGGCAGGGGAGGGGAGCGCAGGCGGCCACCCCGCCCGCCTCCTCAGCCATGGCGCTCCACCCGGCCTCACGCCGCCTCCCCTCAGGGCCGGGAGCCGCCGCAAACGGCGGGGAACGGCCTCAAGGACGGGAGGGAAGAAGTCCCCACCGACACCGACTCACCGCCATAGCCCGCACGCTGCCGCCAGAACTACGTGCCGTTGGGGCGGGCAGGCTCCTCCGCCCCGCGCGGGGAGGAGCCAGAGGGGCGGCGGAGCGATCGGGTACACCGACCGCTCTCCGGCCGCGCCGCACCGAGCAGAGCCCCGGGGAAGGCAGGTCGGAGCGCAGCGCCAGTGGAGCGGGCAAGCGGCACAGCCGGTGGGTGGCGGCGGCGGCGGTGCCGGGCTGCGAGCGCAGCGGCTGGGCCGAACAAAGCGGGGGGGGTGGGGTGGGGTGGGGTGGGGTGGGGTAGGGCTGGCTGGCTGGCCTCCGCTCGCCCGGGGCCAGGACGTGGCTCTCCGGCTCCGCGGGGCCTCGGTCCGGCGGGGGCGGCCGCCCGCGCCTCTCCCGCAGGGAGCCGGCCGAGACGAGCGGGAGCCTCCTCGCACTCGGGCTGGGAGGGGAGCCGGGGCGGGCCCGGTTCGGCTCAGAGCGCCGGCTGCCCGCGAGGCTCCCGCCACAGCAGGTCCTGCGGCGGGGCGGTTGGTTGGTTGGTGGGGCGGATGTCCCCCCGCCGCAGCGCCTTGCCTCCCAGGCGCGGCGGGAGGAGAGCGGCAGCGCCGCCGTCCTAGCGCTCGCCGCTTCCCCCTGCCCGGAGGGAGGGCGCGGGGGCTCAGTTATTAGTTTCCCAGACGCTTAAGGCAGGCAATTTACTCATTTGAGCCTGTTTTTGTGGAGAAGCTGCCTAAACAAAAGGGAGGGAGGAGCTTTAATTTTAAACCGCTTTCTGGTGTCCCTCCGAGAGACTGTTAACTAACTGGAAACACAGGGCCTGAAACTGCATTTGGATCTACCAAAATAAAGCTTTGGAGACAGCGGGTAAAACCTCATCTGGAAAATGGCTCTGCAGCGACCCGGTTGCTAACAAAGAGTGAGTGTGCGATGGCTGAGAGGCATCCCGAGACGAGGGTCACAGGGGCGATGGTACGGACGCTTACCTCTGTTGTACTCATCCTGCCAGGGCAGGGGAAAGCATACTCGAGGCCCTCACAGACACTGTGACTAAATTTTTACAGCATGTAGAAGGCCCTGTCCAAGGTGGTGTCAGTCTGTTCCCTGCTAGGTTGAAGGATAGCGCTGGTAATCTAGTCTTTTACTCTCCAACTGGTAATTGTCTTCTTTAATTAACTGCTTCTCGTTAGTTGGTAGGTTTGAAAATAACACACCTTGCCCTTAACATTAAGGAGCCTGACAAGGCTATTATCTGTTGCGGTGGTGATGTGGTTAATACGTCTAGGTGACTGAATAAGCAAGGGTCCCATCTACTCTCAGAATACACTGGGGTCTTGCTGACTAACAAAAAGTCTGTTTGCCTTTGGAAGATCAGAGTGCTGGCCCAGTGTCAGTGCGTTCCAACGACTTCATCCAGACCAGAAGTAATGTGAAGGGCTGTCACAACACTGGCATGGTTCCTTCAGTGGTAGTAGTATTTAATAGTGGGATAATGCCACACAGAAAATGTAATGGTATATTTCAAATGGGTTTCGTTTTTTCGTACAGTCAGCTTCTGTATTTTCCTTCTGTTATTAATTAGATACTTATCAGTTATTATTATACCTTGTAGAATGGAAAATTCTTAATTTGCATGCCTGCATTAGTATCACAATGTGCCATGTATATATTTACATACATTAAATACCTTCTTTGAATGCTTGGCATTTTCTCTTGCAGTCATGTGAGGTGGAAAACTGCCCTTTCCTGATCTTTAAGGACATGTTTTATGATACTGGTTTCCATTTTGGACATGTATTTTAATACTGCTACAATCATTGCTTTGTAGCAGCTGACATATACTGAACATGTGTTGTCTTGCCTCCTGTGGTTTGCATATTTCAAGATACAGTTGGTAACTAGAGACAATTCAGTTATTTGCTTCCTTCCCTGAGAAACTTTGGTGTTATTTTTATCACTATATTGTTAATTTGTCTTGTGTGGTTCACAATTCATGTAAATATTGCTTTAAAAAGAAACTTGATGGTTCTTATGGCAGTGGTAATACATGATGATGTGAATGTATTTTCATTAGATCCAGGTAGAATAAGTAAATCCAGGCTGGAATGGAGTAAAAACGTTGGTTTATTTATCACTTTCCTATCTGAAGAAAAATATTGGAACAATTGCATTTATATAAAGCAAAATATATTTTTTGCTTTTATTGCTATACAGAGAGGCTTTGGTCATTTTTGGTAGCTTGCTGAGCATAGTTTTGGACCTTTTTGAACCACTTTACTTTTTACTACTTAGTACCTGTAAAGATCATTGTAGCATCACTTTCTATCCACTATCTCTGTCTCATAGGGTTTTTTAAAAACTGGGGGTTTTTTTGAATAAAATATTGTAAAATAAGCTTCCTAAAACATACAGAACGTATTCTGCTAGATTATAAAAACACTGTTGCTCATTTCAGCTACTTGTTTTTTAAGTTTCCTTACAGTTGAAAGCTCTTCTTACATAAACTTTCAGAGAAAAGGCTATCAAGGAGCAGAGTACCAATTTTAAATTAAATTCTTAATTCATCATCCTGATTTCTTTTTCCACTATCCCTAACAGCATGAGATCATCCTCCACAGGGAAATGTGTATTCTTGACAGAACATGACATCATTGCATTACCTAAACCAAGATGAGGCAATTCTTAGTAGTCTGTTAGAATCGGCACCGTCCTCCAGAGAGCGCTGCCGTTAAGCTGGCTAGTGCTTTTGAGCAGAAAGCATACTGCTGATTAAAACGTGCATTTGAATGCCTAGCAACAAAACAGATAGCTCGTTGTGGGTGTCTTTTGTTCTTTAAAGAAGTGCAGGTGACTTGGTGCGTTAAGGTGCTCAGAAATTGGTGGATATTAGAGGTGAGTTACAGATTCTATGATACAGCATGCATATTTTAAATACCTAATGTATTATACCCAGTTTTTCTTCACTATCTCTCTAGCTTCTATAAAGACTCTTAGACAAGTTCCAGTCGTGATGCAGTAGAATGCAGTAAGCTCTAACGCTTCATTAAACAATTGAAACTGTAGGCTGTGAGTTAGGCTTACACAGGCTTTAGTAAGAAATATTTTTATGATATGGTATTACAAAATGTGTTTTAAATTTTTCAGAAACAAAGTACTGTAGTTCATTGTAATTGTAGGTTTTGCTAGCCACTTCTTCAAATGTCATTGTTTCTTTGGCATTGGATCAAGGACAGCAGTTTTAAGGTTGCAAAAGGGTCAAGGAGATAAGTCTTAATTTAAGGTTGCTTACATGTTCAAGATCTTTCTTATTGTTTGCAGTGTACTTTAACATTTGTGTTACAGAAGCATTCAGTGGTCCCAGTCTGTTAGGTCTCCAACTTGCCTACTTAAGTCTGCTGCCTTTCACCAGTGTTATTCCCACCAGTTTACTAAAACCAGTCCCTAATGGGACGCAGCAGTTTGGTTGGAGCACGCCTGATGTGAACCCAAGGCAGCTTAATGATCCACTTACCCTCCCTAATGATTCCAAGGCCTCATCTGTTGGCCAGAGAGTTGTTAGCTTTCCCTATATTTTAGCTGAGTCTTTCTCTAAGTAGTTATCGGTAGCCCAGGCTGGCTCATGATAGACAGGAGGCGACCACAGCTCATGTAGGCACATATTTACTAGTTTACGCTAGCTGGTTCATGTACTTGCAGCACTGGCACTGCAGATCTTCACAGTGCCAGGCAGCTGGGATAAACACGTGGGCTTTCAGCAGAAGTTGAATTCCATGCTGACGTGGCTACGCTGCTCACAGTACACCCGCTGGCTAGTTTTGATGATGGAGTTGGTACATGATACTGTGGTGTGGTTCTTCATTACTGTTGGCAGACAAAGAACAAACAAGGAAGAAAGTTAACCTTTTCCCTGTCTCTCCTATTAATCCCAGCCACAGTGAAGGGTTTGGGTTGTGCTTCTGCACATAGTGCTTCTCCAGAAGAAGGAACAGCGTGAGTTGCATCAGAATTGTGGGTCAGTCTGGTTGGGTGTTTTCCTACAAAATGAAGTTTTGTTCAAAAGTGCCAGGCTGAGAGCTTAGGAAAGCTGGGAACCAAAGCTAAGGATGATTGTGGTAGGGAAAGAGGCATAGAAACTCCTGGCAGCTGGGCTCTGCTGGAGCAAGGGAACTTCTAGCATTCTTGTCAATGAAAGCCGTTCTTTCCACTTCCTAGGGATCAGAAGCTCTGCTTGTCAGTTACAGCTGGGTGGACACACCAATTGTCACTCTAGACTAGAGACTTTGTTGTCAGTGCTAATGCTCCCTGCACAATGATAAGGCATAGGGTTGGATCACTGTTGTGCCACAGGTCTTACTTAGGTGCTTGAATTACCCTTTGGAAGCGCTTGTCTTTTTTTCACATAGGGAACTTTTAAGGAATTGGACTTTGAAGTTAGGATAAATGAATCCAGATCATGGTGCTAGGCAGGCAAGATCAGCATCGTAGATGTAGTTCCTGCCTCATGATGCTGTCTCTAAAGTAAATTTCTAAATTATAAATCAATACTGTATTTTAGAAGTTTTATTTCTAAAATATCAAGCTTATTTGATACTTTTGTAATTTGGTTTTCAGGAAATTTCCTGTGTGCTGCTAATTTACATGATATAGTTCTCAAGTCTGGAATAATTTTGTGAGCAAGAAGATGTCCTAATTACATCAGTGCTCCAACATACAAAGAAATAGTGTTCAGAGTAACCTTGAAGATCTTTTGAAGTCACTGAAAATGTAAGCAAATGTCTTTTAAGAAACAAAGAAAGAAAGAAGTTTATACATAACCCAGATTAGTGCTTCTGATGCAGCGGTAATTGTTGCCACAGAAAATGGATGTTCATGGTGTAGTAGCTAGAGTATAGATACAAAGTTAAGAGACTTAATAATAATATGATGGTGTAAGATGGCAAATATAGTTTGCCACCAAAGAACCTAAGCCTTGAATAAGAATCTTTAGCAAATCTTACTACTTGGTCTGGTTATTTATACATCCCTCCCTATTTACCATAAATATACCTGCTAAGCAAGTTTCTTTAAAATTCTTGCCTTGTAGTGCCTTGTTTGTTTCTTGAGGTCTAAGCATTTCTTTCACTTCTAAGCATTTATTAATTTGTCCTACCTGGAGTTTTAACTTTATGGTGCTTAATCCTTTTCTGAATTCTGCGTTAAAGGTAACTTGTGGTAATGTGTTCCACAAGTACACACAGAGTAATTGGGAGGGAGGTTTATTGCTTTTAAATTGATTTCTGGCTTGGTATCATTCATCATTTCTTGTCCTGTGTTCTGATCAAAAGTAAATAACAGCCTACAGCATAGAGTTCATTTCATCAACTATTTAAAGTTATATTGTTGTGGTTTTATGTTATTTATATTGCAGTTGCCTTCACATACACCAATTAGGATTGGATGCAGTGATGTTTCATTTGAAACGTAATGTAGAGAAATTATTTATTTCTCAACATAGTATGACCCAAAATCTAATCTTCTGTGTTGGTCTTTGCACACATCCGATAACTTACATTGCTTGGGTTTAGATCTCAATTTCTGTCTTACTGAGATGGAAGCATCCATATATGACACAATATTCATAACACTAAAATGCTACTAATGCATGTAGGGACATTACAATATTTCAAAGATTGTTGTTGATTTGTTTGTCTCTTATCTGGGTTTTTGTAGGCATTTTCAATCATTTGGTCACGGGGATATGCAGGCTATTTTTCTCAGAGTTGTTTAGAACGCAATAATTTAGAAAAATATTTCATGTTCTTCTTTCAAATATAAGATACGTGGGGATCACTCAGAAATGGTAATTTTTGCCTACCAGTGCTAATATTCCTAAGATATTCTGTGTGAATATCCCCTTTTAACATTCCTGTTTTCTCTATAATTCTAAAAAATTGCTCTGTGATTGTGTAAGGCTTTAAGGAAACCTAACAAAAATTAAGCAATCTGAAGATACATTTTCATATGAAAACTAACTGTCATATATTTCTATTTTCTTATGTTTTCAAGCTGATAATTGAGACCCATAATGGCAGACATAGGAGATGGACCGCGTTTGGGGGAAGATCTGACAGATGCAAAATCTATTCCTGGTTCCAAAGGGTAAGTGAGGTACTTTTGGTTTAAGTTTTCAATTTAAGTCTTGAGGAATCTTGTGCAGGAACAGAAGGCAAGAGCCATAGAAGAAATAATGCTAAAAGGAAAAGTTTCAATTATGGTAAATTATAATAATCATAAACGACTATTAGAGTTGTACTGACTTTGAAAATACAGTCTCTGACAAAACAGGCCATGTGTATGTACAAGGAACTAAAAAGCAAAACGCAGTGCAGTTATATTTGGCTTAACAGTATTATCAGGTGGTTAGCTGTTCTTGAGAAGAGACTTCTCTGTCTCACCCTGGGCTAAATGTTCACCCCGTTCCTTGAACTGCTTCTGGAGCTCACCTGAAGCTGTGGCAGTCAGTTCAGCTACTTGAGCTGACCTGCTGTCGGGTTATAGGAGCAGAAGCACAAGCATGAGGCGAGCTTACAGAGGGGGAAGGGAGGAAACGCAGGCCTGTTCTTCCTGGTGACAGCTGGTTGTTACGCTGGTGTAGCACTATCATCAGGTTACACTCTCTCTGAGAACTTAATTTGTTTCTGAAGTCATTCTTTTTAGTATTTCAATGAAAATTAGATTTAAGAGCATTACAAACTTTTTATTTGTAGAATACAATATGATAGTGGGCCTCAATCTTGTAACCACTTACCCATGTGCTTAAATGGGAAAATCCATATTGACTTCAGCATATATGGACTGAGTAAAATTGACAGCAGTTTCAGAGCCATGAGTGGTGGTGTAGTTGGTGTGCACATTAAGGCAGAATTACAGCTGCATATGGAGTGTTGGTCATTTTCTAGGTTTTGAATGTTTACTTGTGAAAATTTGATGCTAATATGACTTTTGGTTAGAATTCGGAATAGATTTACAATCGCAGAGCTGATCTTGCCTCCAGGCACATAGCTTTCAAAAGATGATAATAAAAAAACCCAACTGATTTCTTGCTGATATAATCATTGTTTTCCTTAAACTATTTTTTTATACTCTTCTGTGCAGAGGCATTATAATTTTAGACACAGTTCTTCCTTGATTCTTTAAACTTTAGGCTTGTTACAAGTTGCACAGAAGATTGCTACAAATACAAATGACTCTCTACTTTTTTTTTTTTTTAAATTATTTGTGTATGTGCACATTTTACTGAACTTAAAACAAAAGTTTTATTTGGGAGCATAACTATACAAAGTAGTTTCATTTATTTTAACCTCTGGGCAAATACAGTCTTCACTGTCTTAAATCAGATCTACCAACTGATTTCACAGACATAAGTTAGAATCATAGAATGGTTTGGGTTAGAAGGAACCTTAAAGATCATCCAGTTCCAACCCCCCTGCCATGGGCAGGGACACCTGCCACTAGACCAGGTTGCTCAAAACCCCATCCAACCTGGCCTTGAACACTTCCAGGGATGGGGCACCTGCAACTTCTCTGGGCAACCTGTTCCAGTGCCTCACCACCCTCACAGTAAAGAATTTCTTCCTAATATCTAATCTAAATTAACCATCTTTCAGTTTAAAACCATTACCCCTCGTCCTATCACTACACTCCTTGATAAAGAGTCCCTCCTCGTCTTTCCTGCAGGCCCCCTTTAAGTACTGAAAGGCTGCAATAAGGTCTCCCCAGAGCCTTCTCTCCTCCAGGCAGAACAACCCCAACTCTCTCAACCTGTCCTCGTAGGGGAGGTGCTCCAGCTCCCTCATCATCTTTGTGGCCCTCCTCTGGACCCACTTGAGCAGGTCCATGTCCTTCTTGTGTTGGGGGCCCCAGAGCTGAACGCAGTTACTCCAGGTGGGGTCTCACAAGAAGGGGAGAATCACCTCCCTCAACCTGCTGGCCACACTTCTTTTGATGCAGCCTAGGATGCAATTGGCTTTCTGGGCTGCTAGCTCACTTTGCCAGCTCATGTTCAGTTTTTCATCCACCGATACCCCCAAGTCCTTCTCCTCAGGGCTACTCTCAGTCTACTCATTGCCCAGCCTGTACCCATGTTTGGGATTGCCGCGACCCAGGTGCAGGACCTTACACTTGGCCTTGTTGAACTTCATGAGGTTTGCACGGGCCCACCTCTCTAGCTTGTCAAGGTCCCTCTGGATGGCGTCCCTTCCCTCTAGAGTATCAACCACACCACTCTGCTTGGTGTCATCGGCAAACTTGCTAAGGGAACTTCTGGGGAACAAGTAGCAAACTGTACCAGTTTCACTGGTTTTGCTAAAATAACCTTATTTTATTAATAATTTGAAACTAGAGAAGAGAGATCAGAAATTAACACTTAAAGTTTGTGTGATTTCTACACAGAAAGAACCTACCTGCTAGCAAGTCTATGGACTCTGGAATTCTGCCAGACTACAGTTACAGAATGGATTATCCAGAGATGGGGCAATGTGTAATAATAAACAATAAGAACTTCCACAGACAGACTGGTACCACTTTCAAATTTTTAAGCTTTTGCCTTATTTCAGATAAACTAGTGGCATGTATTTTTCTTCAAAATGAAATATGCAGACCAATTTTGTTTGCAATCTAAAACTAAGTGGTTTGAATGGGTGTGATTCATTTCAGTGCATTCTTCTAAATATGCATAGAGGGAACATGTTAGGGTATAGCAGTAATGGGGAGAAAAATTGATTGGCAGTACAAGTCCGTCTTATCTTTTAGTCATGATTTCTGTTTTGTAAATGAAATCCTTTTCTATGTCTTTATATAGATAGGTAAATATAAAAATAAGTAGTAGATAAATCTACAATATAGGTACAGAGAGAGGGAGATGGTGTGCCTGTATAATAGTGCAATGTTTTTTCCATTAGAGTGGATCTGGAATAATGGAATAATATTCCAGACTGATACAGGTATAAGTGAGCAAAGAATTTAGCTCAATCAGACCATGCCATCTATATCATATAAAAAAATAATACATTTCTCTTATGTATAGGGATGTTACCCCGTTCGGGTACAGATGCAGATGCTGCAAGTGTCAGAGAAGTTTTTATGAAGTTGGGATATAAAATAAAGATCAACAATGATCTTTCATGTGAGGACATTTTTAAACTACTGAAAAATGGTAAGTAATATGTTCAGTGTGTGTATTAAATTGACTGCTATTTCCAAATACATCTCTAGCCCTCAAATCTCTTCTTCCATGGTTCTTTTAGATGATATTTCACACCTACTGGTGGTTTATTGCTAAGGATGACGTGTACATCATAGTTTCTGTGTTCATTCATCTTTGCTATCTCTCCATCTTTTGTGCCATGACTGTTGTCTCCGTGTCCTTTCTCATCTTCTAAAGAAGGCTGGGAAAAAGGCTGAAACTTAAATGCAGACTGATTTATATTCTGACCCTGGGATCACTGAAGCTCTGTGAGTTGGAAACCTGCTTAATTGGGTAGTGGGGTTCTGTGCTATATGCTTAGTGGTGTGGCCCAAGAGGTATTCTGATCCAGGGGGGGTTCTGATTGAGGAACCAGAACTGCAAGTGTGTGGACTGAATTACTCTTTCAGAGAAATAACTCGTGTTCTGTTTGACTTGTGAAAAAAAACACCTTTCTGTCAAGTGAGAGCTTTATACTACTGTTTGCATTAGTCCTGCTTTGTTTGGACTTGGATACCTCTAGACCAGTAAATTAAATGGTGCCTGGAGGTACCTGTAGCCCTGGAACACAGTCTATTCTAGCTAACTGTTGGAAGGTTCTCTGGCATGACTGTGGCTCGTGCCTACTAGCACTCTTCCAGACTGTTCCAGGTCATAGTTCAACAGTAAAAGTGTTCCAAGGATTATTCCCAACAGCCAGTTAGCCTGCAGCAATCCTGTTTGGTTTGGGTTTTTTTTTTCTAAATGTGTTTGCTAACATAGACATAGGTTCTTTAGTGCCAGTCAATGTTTATGCCAGAGGATGCTCCCGGGCATGGTTAATTTATTAGTATAGTTGCAGCCTGTCTGTTGACAGTAGCTGAAAGTGGAAAGTCAGATTCTCTGACTCCAAGGCCTCTGTCTTACCCGTGGTATAAGGCCTCCAAATAGACAGTGTAAACTACAGACTGCAGCCTAACTAGAGATTCCCCCAAAACAGCCTTTCCTGACTCTTCTAGATGCAATGCTTGTCCATAGATTGTAGAAATGCCTGAGTGTGCATCGCTTGAGAAAAATCTAAATAGTTCAGTTTTTCCAGAATAGAGATTAAGTGTTTTGGCAAGCTCTAAACAGAGTACTTCAGCTTTTGGGACTGTTACGCTTTTCATCTACAAACTCTTGCATCTTCTTGAGTTTCCCACTCGGAATTGCTTTTGGATCCTTTCTTTTAAACCATGTTTGTATCTTTCCATGTGTTTAAAAGAATCATCTTGGTCCTCAAGTACAATCCCCTCAACGTCAGGCAACAGAAGACATCAGAGAATATCTGTTCTATGCTCCTTGCATACCACAAGATGGAAAAAAACCCGTAAATCTACAAATATTTTATATCAAGCTTATATGTCTTTAAGTTCAGAGGCTTGAAAAGTCTTTCTAGACCTTGCTACAGGGCAAGAATGAGAGAGAGAGGAGTAATGCTAGTACCTAGGTCCCTGCAGCAGCAAGAGCTTTCATGCTGCATTCAGTTTCCGTGTAATCCAAGTAGTTGAAGCATCTCTGATTGGAAAGAGAGGTAAGACTTCCCTCACCCTTTCCCAAAACTCAGAACTTCCCATCAGTCCACTCCCAGATCGCGAGACTGTTGACCATTACTGCATGAGCGCGGTGCACCATTCAGACTTTGAGACGCTGTGGGAATGCCCAGTTTGTCTCCTCATGGTGTTCTTGGCCTAGTTCTGTGGCCATGTCTTAGAATGGGTAGAGTTGGCATTTAATTTGGGGTTTTCTGTATCCAACCTCCTGAAGTAAAGTAGGCTGGCTCCTTTTGTTTGGGAGTGAAAACAGGTTGGAGGTTTCTAAACATGGGAATTAATTCTTAAAGACTTCTGTCACATAGGAAGCATCGAATGTTCAAACCTTTTAGGGAATGCAAGAAGTTAAGGTAATTCTCTTTTTTCTTTCAAGTTTCTGAAGAAGATCACAGCAAGCGAAGCAGTTTTGTTTGTGTGTTGCTAAGCCATGGTGATGAAGGATTCATCTATGGTACAGATGGCCCTCTTGAACTGAAAGCACTAACAAGCCTTTTCAGAGGTGACAGGTGCAGAAGTTTAGCGGGAAAGCCCAAGCTCTTTTTCATTCAGGTGATGTACAGCTAAACAATGATCTTCAAATCAGCAGGATACTTTTAAAAAAAAAATAGTTTCCCATCAGTTATTAGTGCAAAACAGTTAATTATTTCTAAAACTGATTTACATGGAATTACTTTGAGTAAGATTCTCTTCAGGTCTAAAAGTGGCACTGTCTGCCCTATTAGGTAGGCAGTATTTGTAATAGCTGAGATTACCTTAATTCTATGGATTAAGTTATGCCAAATCTTTCTGAACACTAGCTAATAGTTTAGTGAGTTTCTGAATGCACTTTTGAATGAATATCTATCTTAACCAAACTGTGTAGTTAATTTAAATAAATGCTAGTTACTTTTCTTCTAATTAATGGCAATGTGACGTATAAATTCTTGTTATTTTTGTAGTTTTTTTAATCAGGATATTATTGTCTTTAAAACTGAAAAATAAAAAAAGCATTCTGATCATGACCACTGCCTTTGTTTCTCATGTATTTTTTATTTTATTTTCCATTCTTCTTTCCACCAAATAGGCTTGTAGAGGAACAGAATTAGATTCTGGTATTGAGACAGACAGTGCATCAGATGAAACAATGTGTCAAAAAATACCTGTAGAAGCAGACTTCCTGTATGCATATTCTACAGCTCCAGGTGAGAGACTTGCAAAGAAATTTTTGTTCCTGAAGTTGTATCTATATATCAGCTTGTATTGATGTCATAAATGACAATTTGCAGTTGTAGCCAGTCAGTAGCTGACTACTTCATTTGTTCCCTTTCATGGAAACAGGAATTTTCTTCCCTCAATCTTTTTTTCTCCCCTGATTTGATTTCCTTTTGAGGTAGTTGCTACTCTCAGTTCCCACAAGAAAAAAACCCGTAATATCCATCTTTCTCACTAGCAAACCCTCAAGTATTCATCTGCTATAAATTCAGTTAATGTGAGTTGTGCAAATAATTTACAGCAGGAAATAAAAAGTATTGTTAGTTCCGAGAGAATAGAACAATCAGATATCTGCAGGTGCATATACAGAAATGGTGATAAACGCCATCATATTATTTGGCTGTCACCTCTATTTTCATTGTGTTCTTAAGCAGATTTAGCAGTGGCAGAGCCCTTAGTATATGCCCTTTATGTTGTCAGTTAGTAGAAATAGGCTCCAGTCTTTAATTCATGCATGTAGTCTTGAAGATAGTGACTCTGAAATCCATTTTGCATCTTGGCTCCATCTGTACTGTCACATCTTCTTCATATATGTGTATTCTATAAAGAAATAGTAAATTACTAGTGGCTAAGACTGTTGCAGCAGAAGATAGTTTTCCTGCCTTTTGATTTTCTATCTACTCAAAGTTTTCTTAGATTAGAAAAGATGAGAGGATTAGAAAAATCTTTCAAGTTGGAATTTGGGGGTATTATCAAATCTAAACTTTGTTGGTTAGTGATTTTGAGTTTTTATTTTAAAACATTGATTGCTATTGGAAACAATGCATTTTTCCCCGAATTGCTACACTGTCCTGTACCAGAGGCTGCTACATCCGATCAATTTGACATCTCTCTCTTCCACAGGCTATTACTCCTGGAGGAATTCAGCTGAAGGCTCCTGGTTTATTCAGTCACTGTGTAAAATGCTGAAGGAACATGCGAGGAAACTTGAACTCATGCAGATTTTAACTCGTGTAAATCGCAGAGTGGCAGAGTACGAGTCCTGCTCAACTCGGCGGGATTTTAATGCAAAGAAACAGATTCCGTGTATTGTTTCTATGCTCACCAAAGAATTTTACTTCCCTTGCTAAAAGAATTTCACCTTGTAATTTTTTCATTCATGTTTTATCTGTAATTTATACACAATGTTAGTATGGAATACCACTTTTAAATCTGAATTACTGTTCACTACTGTGTGTGGCATACTGAACTGTCGAAGTTAGATATGTCCATTATTAGAAGTAAAACATAGTATGGCTATGTTAGAAATGCAAACTTGAATAGCTGAAGCACAGTCAAATTGGAAAGTAGTGCTCTGAGTAGCTTGAAAAATTAGGAAGAGGAGACTGATGAAAGGTCAGATCACTTAATCAGATCTATTTGGTGCTATATTTCACTTTGCTGAAAGGGCAGAGAAAAGAAACAGTCCTTTTAAATAGTTTGGTTTCATATCTTTGTCAATAGGGAGGAGATTCAGAATGTGATATGTTTACTAATGATGGTAATATGATAGTAGTATCATCATACATTTCTTCTTAACTCGAGTTCTTAAAGTTTAGGTTATAAACTAACCTGAACTGTTTTTATAACTCGGGGCATAAACTGTGGAAAACAGCCATTTCTCTTTTTTTTTACATACAATTAGGAAGCATATTTAGAATCCAGTCAATTTTTTTCCTGATCATTTTATAACTTTTTGTATGGAATATTAGGTAAAGCAATTATATCAACATGGTAGCTGTTTCAAAAGAAATTTTTATATTGCTGACCTTGAAGCTGAGTGACTAAGGGACCAGTCTTCCAAAATCTCTTTGTCTGCAGCTCCCTAAGGGGGGAGCTGTTGGGGCATATTTTGGGCTATTAGCATCAGTGCAAGAGGAGTTCTACATTCTGAATAGTCTGCTTTCCTCTTTCTGGCCATGGACTAGAGCGGGTTTGCTTTGTGCTATGTGCGTACCACATTTAATCTGTGTGGAAACCTAGATTTGTGGTACTGGAGAAATTTCACTTCTGAAGTCTAACATCAATTGAGTTAATTACAAGACTGTAGCTAAAATATGTTAACAAATAGTAAATTTATATCTCTTGACTGAATTTTGTGGAATAGGCTTTTACAAAATTGTAAGACATTTTTGTTGATGTTTGAGCTTGTGGCAGTCTTTTTAAGATCAGAGGAAGACAGAATGGTAAAGGACTACAGGGTGCTTGCAAAACAAGACTTAAAACTCTTTAAATTGTGTAGCATAAACAATGTTAGCAAATTGATGTTCACTTCCAGAGGCATTTGGGGTTTTTTAACTTAAATTAAATACTGTTACCTAAATTGTATCATGCTTTTCTATGTGTATTATTTGTTTAGGATCTGATAGCTTTTGCAAATTAGTTTTAACTTTAATTACGTCCCTTTTTCTCAAAATTCTACTTTCCCTTTTCTTCCCCATCTGCCTTACCACCTGAAGTTGAAAAGAAGCTGCTTTAAAGCATTGTATACTGTATAGCCAGGTAATAAGAGTAGTGATAGAGACATGGGAAATGCAGGTTCAAAAGTTATGCAGAGGAGCCAATTTAAAACATTGTCGATGAGTTCTCTGATGACTGCCTGACGAATAGGAGGAACCTTGTCCCTCTCTTGTAGAAATGTTTTGTGAGAGAGGGTTAGTTTATCTCAACTGATTGAAACTTCAGTCCCAGGTGGATTTATTACCCACGCTTCTGAAAAACTAAACAGCCCCTGTTAAACATACCTAAAAATAACATTTACAAAAAACTATATGTAGGCTTCTTCATGTAGGTTGTGAATTACAACAAGCAGCTGCACAGTTATATGTTGTAAATGACTGACAGGACTTCTGTTAATCTACTTCAAAGTAATTGGGAATAGGACTTCGTTATTTTGCTGTGAAAAAGTCCTGTCACAGAGTTTGCTCTTCCCCTAGATTTAATATGTTCTGGTCTTGATCCCTCTCGGTCCTTTTAAGGAAAAATTATTCAACAGCTTTTCCAATAGTCTTTAAAATAGAGCAAAACAAAATCAAAGCTACGCTACAATGAGTAACCAGTCATTTAGGAAGACTCAGAGGTAGGGCTTTCGGAAAGAGGTAATATTCCTGTCAGTCCTTTCCTCTCAGGACAAGAGCTGCATTTTACTCCAAGTCAGTAAATTCCTTCACAGTGCCAGGAAGGCTTTTGGGTCTTCTTAGCCAAGGGCTGGTGTTCCAGTTGGTGGGACTTGTGGGTAGAGGCAGAACCTGTTGGAGAAGGGAGAGGGGGAGGCAAGAACGTCCTTGAACACTGACTCGGTTTGCAAGGAGGTCTGACTAGAGCTGGTGAGCTAAGCTCATGGTAATTGGGAAAATGTGATCTAGTCAAAAGGTTGAAATGGGGGATGGGAGGGAAGAGGCAGTGGGATGGAAGATTGTAATAGAGTAAGCGTCTAGGAAAGACATGAGGAAAATAGGACAACTTAACAAACAGTGTCTGTAGGGTGATGCTCAGTGTTTGAAGACCACACAGAAATAGGAGAAAGCCATAGTATAGAGGCACAACTGTCAGTTAATCTGCGCTGTAGGTTTTGGTGGGATAAATCACAGAAAACTGGAAGATTAAGGTAGAGGAGTGGAAGCAAAGTGAAAGGAGGGATTGTACGATGTCATGAGAAAGAGGAAGCTGCCTTAGTTTGAGTGAAGCTGAAGGAGAAAGGAACAGGTGATTTTTGCTAAAAACCTGGCAGAAACACATGCCAGTCTTACAACAGGCTCCACTGGTAAAGGGGCAGTTGAACCATCTTTTCATTGTTGGGTTATGTGATAGAAGCTTGTCGTCTGCACGCCCACAAAGAGGCACAGAAAGACAAGGGCAGGAGGGAAAGCCCAAATAATAGCCTGCCCCGCAGGACTACTCCCAGGCCTGTCACAGGAGCCATCAGCCCATCAAAGGCCCATCTCCACAAGCCCAGAGGTGCACAGGAGCACAAGGACAGGCAGGAACCCAAATTAAGGACTTGGAGGCAGGGACACCCTGCGTGGGCTCCTCCCAGGGCTGTCCCAGGAGAGCCTCAGCCCCAGGATGCAGGACAGCATGAAACCCATCGAGGTGAGCCAATGCAGGAGAACCTGTCATGTAATTGCAGGACATATCGTGGGATGCAGGGGAAGAGCATTTTGGGGCTGCACGGGATTTATTATGGGATGTTTGGGGAAGGAACCAAAGGCAGGGAAAGGGATGGATTTAGGTGATTTGTGGAGGAACAACTGTGGGGAAAATAGAGGTGTAAGGGGATAAGGGCTGGTCACATGTAAATAGTTTGCTGGTCATTATGCCCATCCAGCTGTGCCCTGAGCCTCACCAGCGCAGTCTGTCCTTACTAAACTCTGTTTTAACTATTGAGTGGGGGGCTCTGTTCTGTGGGTGTGCAGGGGGGACCGAGTGCCACCAACTGGAGTCAGATCACAGGTCAGAGCACTTGGGTGTCTGTGACACAGTGACCGAGTGACTTGATTTATGTGACAGCAACTGGAGTAGCCCCTTGGGTCACAGCGGCCCGTGTGCCCACAGCACCAGCGCTTGGAGCAAGTGTAGGTCTGGGTGCCAGCAGCTGGGCTGGGACCACAGGCTGGAGGGCCTGTGCGCCAGTGACCAGGGAGACCCAACTGAGTGACACCGAGTGCCAGCCCCAGGGGTGGAACTGGGGGTCAGAGCCCTGTGCCCACGGTGCAGCACCTGGAGCAGGTGCGGGTGTGCATGCGAGCACCAGCAAGGATCGATCCAGGCGGGAGGTGAAGCGGCCTCAGAACCAGTGGTGGTGGGACGCCTACAGGAGAGGCTGGATATCGAGGGCACCAGGAGAGTCCTCGCCAGCTCCCTGCATGCGTGTGTCTACATGAGTGAGATACAGTTTGTACCAGCAGCTGGAGTGGGGCTTGTATGTCCAGGCACCAGCAGCTGGGGAGATGGATCCAGGGTCAGCTAGGGGCAGGCTGTCTATATACGTGTGTGTTCCCACCCGTGGACCTCCATCCCGCTCGGTCAGAGAGGGGAGCACGATGAGGCCGTTGATGCCGCCTGTGTTCGTGTGAGCACTCTGAGTGTCTGTGTTACCAGCATGTGTGTGATTACACATGTGGTCACGTGCATGTGTATATACGTGGTGTATACACGTGCTCTGTGTGCATGTGCCTACTGGGAACACATCGGCCTTGCTACTGGTGGGACCTGGGGACATGGAGCTGCAGCAGCCTTACCTCTCTTGGGCTGTTGGATACGGCCTGATACGGTTTTTCTCCTAACACATATCTTTTGAAAAACAATTTGGGAAGACATACTGTCCAACAAACCTCTGAAATGTGAGGAACACAACTGTTTTTTTTCCAGAAGGGGAAGGAAAGAAGTATGTTAAATACAGAGACCTTCACAGGGAGCAATGGTGAAAGGCTGGGTGAAAACACTTGCACGAAAGTGTTACACAGTTTTGAATATACTAACTGACGGGAATGGTTCATCACTTCCCTGGGGAAGGCCTTCATGCCAAGTGTGGCTGCAGTTTCCAAGCTGAGCTGGAAAGCACATGCCTGTGTTTTCACCTGAGGATACATGTATTTGCACAGCTAACTGAATCATCAGTTAAATCATGTCTAAAAGGCTTTTGAAAAGCCTGACCTTAGTATTTTGCTGATTTGAAAAGCCACCAGAACCACAAACCTTTCATAAATCAATGACGAAATTAACAAAGATGGCATATGAGACACCTAATGATTTTTACCGTTTGCTTTTCTAGTAAAAAAACTAAAAAAAAAAAAAAAACCTAAAAAAAAAAATCATTTAAAACAAATGCATTTGATGCTAAGCAATGAAAGGATGAAGAAAACAAAGACCCAGGCTGAAACTGGGGAGGCAATTCATGCTGCCTGGTTTATACCAGGTCAAGTACTGCCTTCTGGCTAAGCAAATCCTTATGCAGAATGCAGTCAGTCTGCCCCCTTCCCACAACGACCTCTGAGAGTGCGTATTGCAAATCTGGTTTTGTTAAAAGAAAAAAAGGCAAGTCAAACACTGATGCTGGTAAGTCCCATGGAAACAGTCTGTCCTTGAGAACAGAATCCACACTTTTGTAGATTCAGACTAGATTTAAGGGAGAAATTTTTTATGATGAGGGTGGTGAGGCATTGGCACAGGTTGCCCAGAGAGGTGGTAGAAGCCCCATCCCTGGCAACTTTCAAGGTCAGGCTGGATGGGGTTCTGGGCAACCTGATCTAGTTGAGGATGTCCCTGCTTATTGCAGGGGGGTTGGACTAGATGACCTCTAAAGGTCCCTTCCAACTGAAACCATTCTATGATGATACAGTCGTTAACAAGATACTAAGTCCTTTTTATACATAATGCATTCCTCTTGGAAGTATATGTGGTTTCACCTTACATTTTAAACTAAATTACTACACATTCATATGCAATTTATATTTTTAACTATACTTTCACATTCATTTATTTTCTGCTAAAGCCAGGCAGTATGCATATGAAATCACTTTTAGAAATATTAACAGTATGAATAATAATGGCTAAATTATAACAGTAACAGCAAAAGACTTGTCTCCTCATATCCTACAAGGAATGCTACTCATTACCAGGAAAAACTACCTTTCAGCTGTATATTTCCTCCTGCTAATAACGGCAGGTAGCAGGACAGTCACAGCAGAACTTCTCTGTTTTTTTGAGATAACGGGATCAGAAATAAACTACTGCGTCATCACCACAGGGTGTCACTGCAGATAGCACAATAATCTTCAAAACTCACATTGATGGGTGGTTTAAAACCAAAACCAAAAACCTCCTGAATGAAGCAACCCTTTCATACCTCTCAGTGGTTGGTTGCTGTCTGTCAGCTTGAGTGTTTATCACATCCTGGGACTTGCATCCCGAAGAACATGAGAACATCGCATTGCTGCTTCCCAAGAAAACCTCCCTGTTTTTCTCATTGCATATCACAGCAAACCAGAATCAGCTCATTTTGAGGCAAAAAGGGTTGTCTCTTCTGTCCTAGATCTTCTCAGAGAACACTTCCAACTATGGAGCATCTCGCCCTGCAGACCCCTGCCATGCCACTGATGGTCCTGTCATGTTTAATTAAAAAAACCCACAGCACCCCCCAAAAAAGCTTCTGCCATACCCGTGGTGATGGTCGTTAAGCAGAAGGATGGTGCAATAGCTTCCTTCGCCTGCATCATGAAAGGTGATTACTGGAAACAGAGAGAAGAACTTGCCCTGTAAGCTCTTAAAATTTATTTTTACGTCTTAAAAATCAGATTCTGAAGTTGGGATTTTCCTGGATAATCACAAACCAAAAAATTAACTGACTTTTCCAACCAGATGAAACATAATGGGTTTTTTCTTGCTAGAGACCAAGATGTTCTGTCATGAAGACAACCGCATAATTAAATCACCTCAAAAGAAAACAAGGTGCACAGCAGTCATTTTCCAAAAGCGTTTTTGTTTAGTGTTTGCAGGCAAGATTTGGCATCGGATTCAGCAGCTCGCCACTGCTGCCCCCAATGTCAGAGGACCAGCGATGGTGCTCTGCCTCTGCCTGCTGCACACAAGACCGAAATGTTTGTGCCTAGCTGAACATGACGAGCTTCCTAGGGACTTACCTAGTGGAATTCAATAGCATGGGGTGTGTAGAAGACCAACCTAGATGATCTAATAGGTCCTCCTGGCCTCAAATTGTATACAGAAAGGGGCCATGCAAAGCCATCTCACTA
The DNA here is from genome assembly GCA_009819775.1 of Phoenicopterus ruber ruber. Classification (NCBI taxonomy): domain Eukaryota; kingdom Metazoa; phylum Chordata; class Aves; order Phoenicopteriformes; family Phoenicopteridae; genus Phoenicopterus; species Phoenicopterus ruber. The sequence continues at coordinate 37,106,082 of CM020218.1, forward strand.
CCTCTAAAGGAGGACCAGATAACAGGTTTTCCTGCATATGCATAAAGATATAGTAATGTTATCTGAGTGGTTTGAGAGTATCTATCTGATGCAAAGATGTACCTATGGATGAAGAGTACTATCACAGTACTCCATGACCATTAAGAAAATATTGGTTCTATTTATTTAGCCACAAGACCTTTAAAGAGAGCAGTGGAAATAACCAGCACTGTGCAATTTACACTCTTCTGTACAAAAACACGATTAATACTAAACACTAACTTAGAGGGGGATTTAAATTTGCAGGATCCTTCTTAACAGATATGAGCATTTCCTGTTTCTCTCCCTGTCTACTGCTGGTACTAAAACCAGAACATTTTGGGTTCCCTTTTATCCCATTCAGCTAAAAGCAGCTTCCTCAAACGCACAGCCCACACCTCTCCTGCATGATGCAATGCAAAAAGGCCAGTTAAAGGCAGATATAACCTTCTCTGGATAGAGCAGATGTCCCGCAGAGCGCCTTCACCCTTCTTTGGCTCCTCATCCTCAGCTGGTTCCTCATGCTCAGCTCTCCCACCTCACCTCGGCTGAGGCTATGAGCTTTCTGGGTGAGGGCTGACCTTCAGGTGATGGGGATGCTGCTGCTGCTGCTGCTGCAGGAGGTCCTGAGCCCAGACGTGCACTCAGGGGACCATGGCTTCCTCACCTGACATCTGGTCCCGTTGGCCAGGCTGCTGGTAAGACTGGTGACCCCACGTGTGTGGCCTTCTCCATTCAGCCTGCCTGTTATTAATATTAAGACCTCAGGAAGGCAATAAATAATCCCGAGTGAGCTGTGGTCTCTCTGCCCTTCAGGCTTGACATTTAAAGCAGACATAGGCTCACCCAAGAGTCCATAATTCTTGGTTAACCTTTTCTTGCCCAGGATAGGGCCTATATAAGATTACATGACACTATTATGATAAAAATGTCTCCTGAGATCTATGGAAGATGGGAGAAGCATCAGAAGAAGGAACCAGCTTTACCGAATCTCCAGCAGCACGCCAGGAGCTGGCACAACCTCTGCCTTACGCTTAGTGTTGCTGCTTGCTGAAATGCTACTGAGTGAAAGCATCTAGGAGCAAAATTAAAACCAGACTCTCCTCTCCCTTTCACTAGTCCCCATGTTTTATGCCTGCAATCCTCCCGGGGGCTGTATGTGATGTATAAGCCTCCCTGGCCGGCACCCTGCTGTAGTGGGGCTTCCTGGTCCTGCTGTAGACCAGCTCTAAGGGCCAGTGCTGTGCAGGGTTTGGTGGCCCACAGGACTCCGGGTTTCTGGAGGCAAGCCCAAAGGGTGGCACTGGCTTACTTTTGTAAGTCATGGAAAAAGAGTGGGGTTTTGGGTCATGCTGAAATCAGTTAAAAAACGACAGGTGGCTTAGCTGCCTAAAATGACCTGGGTCTGTGACGATGGCAGGACAACAGCTACCTACTGCTGAAACCCCGAGCAGCAGGGAGGGACGGGAGCCCAGTGAACATCATCCCCTGTGTCTCTGGTCCCCAGCTGGGTGCTGCGAGGGCTGTATCCCCTCGGGGCCAGGCGCAGGCTGGATGAGCTGGGGAGACCCTGCTGGGGCAGATGGTATGCAGGCTTGACCTGCTGGGGCATGTCAACGCAGGCACTTTTTGATGAGCCTTCCCCTAAGGTACCTCTGTGGGAGGCAGCGGGGAGGGCAGGGGAAGCAAGAGGGGCAGCAGCGAGGTGGGAGACCCGAGAGAGAGGTGGCACCTCCAGCTGCAGCCTTTAGATACTGCCCAGCAGCTCTGGAAACCTCTGGGGAAGAGGAGGCTTTGCAGCAGTGTACCAGCTACTCCGAGTCTTTTAACTTGGACGTTGACCTTAGGAATGTAATCAGAGAGCTGATTATAAATAGTTTGTGCAGTTGTTGATGAGATTAAAATGTGCTGCGGCAGGCGGTTGGAAGCAGAGGGTTACTCCAGTGTGTGCCTGGGATGCTGTACCCCCAGTCATCTATGGCCGCATGGCAAGCCTGAAAAAGGGAAGTGGTTAAAAAAAATGCTCAGAAAATGGTCCCAGGGAGGGGGGGAAGGAGGAAGCAGCCTGGCTTACAAAACAGGGGGTGAGGGACAAGGAGGAACATGCCAGGGAGCAGAGAAAATTAAGGAGGAGGGAGGACAGTTGCTGTGAGGGATCTTAATCCAAGCATGGGGCGGACTTACCTTAGAGCTAAAACACAAAAACATCCTGCAAGGAAAAAGACTAAACCAGTAAAAGCCTAAAGCCAGGGGAATGCCCTAAATAGCAGAAGTAAAAACCTCCAGGTAAACCATCGGTGCTAATTTGTGTTCAGATGGCAGCGTGTGATGGAGCTTGGGAGAAAGAGAGGGAAAAGGGGGGGGGGAAGGAGAAGTGCAAGAGGTGGGTGGCCCAGCAGGTCTGGGCACGTGCCCCGGCCAAGAGCTGCAGCAGCACTGCGAGATGGGCACAAAATGTCCCTGGGAACGTCCGATTGTATCAGCCACGAGTTTGGGCAGGAGTTGCTGCCAGACCTGTGCTGCCTCGGTGAGTGGAGGAAAGCTACTGCCTCCTGAAAAGCCCCAAACTTCACAGCCTCGAAGACTTCACAAGCAAGAGACGGGGAAGGAAACAGCAGGCAGGTCCGGTGGGGCAGGAAAAGGAGGCAAGGAGCCAGCGCTGGGCAGTGTAAAAGGAAGCGGTATCAACCTGCTGTGGGGTTTTCTGCAGTTACTATGAAGAGTTTTAAGGAGAAATTGGAGACGTGACAGGAGTTGTGCAGGATGCTGCTCTAGAGCGTCATCCGAATGGGGGTGGCAGCTGGGAAGAAAGCAGAGGAGTGCTTGTTGGGCAGCGGGGCAAGGATGGCTTTGGTGGGCAACGGGGACCAAGAAAGGCCTTGAAAGCAAAGACAAACAGGCTATGCCAGAAAACCGTATTTGGAAGAGAACGGTGAAGCAGCAGAGAGATACAAGAGGAATGGGGTGATGACCAGCGGTGGGCTGGGAAAGCCACCAGTACAGCCACCTCCAGGAAGCTGTCCGTGGGGAGAACCACCTGCACAAGGCCCCAGCAAAGTATTGGTGGTGGCCAAGATGTGGAGCTCTTGAGCAAGAGTTGTAGCTGTATGGATACCCTGGAAAGGGCCAGTCACAGGATCCTTCGCAGATGAGTGTGTAGGAAAGGCGAGCTCTACCAGCATCCCTCGTGGGCTGCTCCCTCATTTGGAGAAGTGCTGAGGTCCCCCCACGCTGGTTCCCCACCAGCTCACAATGCAGGCAGATCAACAGACAGATGTCACTCAGGATGGACCCGGAAGCTTCAGGTTTCTCTCCGTCCTACCTCTGAGGACCACCTGGGTTTTTGTTTGACAGGAGAATTGCACCCAGAGCAGAGAGTGGATCTGCCAGTCTGCAGCACAGGGGATGGAGCGGGGTTTGTGTCCGTGGATGAAGAAATCCCTGAGGAGAGGCGTGTGAGGACAAGAGGAGGAGATAAGTACAGAGCGCCCCTCATTCACTGCTGAGGGCTGGAGGATTTGGGAGAAAAACTGCTCATCTGTATAATTCATAGATGGGAGAATTTTGCTGAGAGAAGCAGCGAAAAAAAATGTTATGAAGGATTAAAAAGAGTACTCTGAGAGATGCTACAAAGCACATTATTTTCTCCCCCTTACTTCAAAACAAAATAGTAGTTATCAGCCCTGTCCTGGTGACTGAAATGCATAGAGCAACTGAAGGATGTCTTATTACTGACACCTGAGCGCATGCACAACGTGACAGCAGCAACTTTCACAGATGCCAAGCTCTATAAACCCATTTAAATCAATACAATATTCCCATCGAGCCAGTCTTCCCAAGTTCTGGCCAGAGCTGTGTCCCTATGGCTGGAGTTCAGCATCCCCTGGTGTGAATTTTTAGGGCTCGGCGTTACCAGGTTGCAACATTGCAGGAGGCAGAACATAAAGCAATCCATAACCTAAAGAGACTGTATTTTTCCTAATCGAAGTCTGAGCAGAGTGAGAAACTGAATGTTCTTTACTGACATAAGACATTGCGATAGAGCTAGTAAAAATAATGCTTCTATGAACGGTGAAACTGCAGTCGTCGAATTTCCTGTGGCTTTATGCTTCCTGTTTATGTTCCTTTCATGCCACGTGTACGAAGGGGTGAGCTCTCCTCAGGGCTTTTTGGGTGCTCTGCACGGTCCTGCCTGCCTCGGCCGGTGCCCGTGGCCGCGGCGGGGCTGGCACCGCAGCCGCCTCCCCAGCCCCGCAGCTCCTCTGCACCTCTCCTCCTGCGCTGCTCGAGGCAGGCAGCGACGGCGGAGCCAGGCGGGATGCTGAGGGCCAGGGGAAAGGGGCATTGACACAACGTGGTCACAAATGTGGCCCCTTTTCTTTAGCAAAGCTGGCTGAAAAACAAAATAAAAGCAAAATACAAACCTTTAGAACAAATGACTCCTGTGCACATGTTTCTTCACCGGGGAGAGGGTGACAGTGACAGCTGCCATGGGTGATTTGTTCTTGCACTGATTATCACGGGGGTCTCCAGCACCCCAGAGATTAGCCCGGTGTTGAAACCTATGTGCAGCAGAGCAGAGTGAAAGCAATGCAAAGAGAGCACGACCTAGGATTCGTTCGTTTTAATGCCAGAGGTGATTTAAAAAGAAAACCAAACCTATATTTCACAGGATTGATAATAACCCCACTAAACTAACAACCTTTCTTTTGCTATCTAGCATTTAGGTTACAAGTACAAAGCATTGGGGAGCTTCATGGGGAGCCAATTCACTCATTGGCTTTAGTCTGGGTTTAAGCTGAAAGCCCCATCCCTTGTAATCAGACCTGCAGCTGAATCGCGATAGTAGGGGAATAAACCCCCGGTGGTATCAAGCTTACAATGGGAAACAAGATTCCAGTGTGGACGTACGTGCAGATGCTGGCACCGAGCGACAAGGCATTTCTGTGCAAGGGGCCTGCAAAAGATGGGAGTAAAATGTCACAAACCTCCGGAACCCAAAGATATGAATTGAAAAAGTGTCAAAATACAGAGGCAAGCTTCCTCTGCCTCAGGCTTCTTGTTTTGACTGTGTTCTGATGTCTCCATAACTGCAAGAGATAAGGTCTCTCCAGTGGAGTTCACCATTTACCTCCTTTCTAAAACAGAGGATCATTTGGTTTGCCATCTTGCAAAATGTTGCAAAACACTCCAAACACTGATTGCAGGTGTAAGTCAACAGCATTGCAGGTGCCGCCCATTTCCAGGCTGCTTTTACTCCACATCTTGGAGGCGTATATGAGGGACAGTAGCATGGCCACAGCAAAACTTGTGCAACTCAACTCGCTGAGGTCCCGTGGGGATTTTAGTTGGGAAACAAGAAAACTGAAACTCAGATCGAATGAGATTAAAGTGAGATCCTGAACAGGGCGGGGCAGGGGGGACCATCAAGGAGAATTTAGCCCAGGATTTTCAATGTTGTTTTAAGGCGCAGGCAGCCCGGCCAGCCTCACCGGCATTGTGCTGGGCAGCGAGGAGAGGTCTTACCTGCATGTCCCCACTTACTGCCGGGGTACCTGGCAGTGCATTGGGGATTGCTGTATTCCGGGGGTTTAATTTCCAGCTGGGATTAGCTGGCTTTGGCCTGCCAAAATCAAGAGAGCTGTGTCGGGTCAGGTGGGCTGAGGGCTGCTCCCCCGCCGTTCCCGGTTTACCGTAAACACGGAGTAACAGAGACGGCCTGTGGACAGAAGGAGCCCTGTGATGACGGACACTCAATGAGCGCTCCTAGCCTTGTGGCTTCTGTCCTTCAGGCATTTCTTTCAAGTTAGCAAAATAGCCATGCAGCTTTGCATGCAAGCGACGGCACCTGAGTTCTGGTGGGAAGTGGGAGATGAGGAGATGAGGAGCAACCTCGCAGCGCCGGGCTTGTAGAGAGACGTCGTGTCTTTCACCAGAACCACTAATAAAGCAGGAGAAAGGGGCATTTTGAGCAACCTTTCTTCTTTTGCCTTTCTCATGTCCTCAGCTCATCATGACTACCACAACCCAGAGCCTGTGACTTGAGGAGAAAAAACAATAGTGCACCTTGATCTTGTTTTGGTTGATATTATAGTTTAGCCGTGCTGTCAGGTCAAGGGGCAGAAGAGCGACAGTGGAGTTAAAGTATTTTACTGTATGTGAGTGGTCAGACGGGGCAATAAGCCAAGTAACGAAGCTCTTCTCAGAGCCACCCTCCGTGTCCGTTCCCCTTTGCACCTGAAACCATTTAATGCAGCAGCATTTGGCTTTGGCCAAAGGGGAGAAGCCGTTCAGCTGAATGGGCTGTGACTTCTTGCTCGGAGAAGTGAGAGATGTTGCTGCTGAGAGGGCTGGGTGCTAAAAATTGCACCGCTTTGGACAACCAGCCATGGACCAGCACCTGCGGACGACCAAGTACTTGCAGATGAGATGAAATGTTCTTCTTAAGGAACACGATTCCCTCAGTTGGGAAGAGAGGTGAGATAATACGATGAAAACCTTAAATACACAGTCAGAAAAAAGAGGGGAAGCCTGAGCAAACACCACCAGCAGATCTGCTAACAGCTTTTGTGTAAATGTTCTCTGCAACTATTCCACAAACTATTTACAACTAGTTTATGTGCATTAAATGTTGTCTTGCCAAGCAATGAAACATTACCCTTTCTTTGAAGCTGACTGGGAACTATTAACACCTGTTTATCAGGCTTTTACATATCTAGCCCAAGGTATAATTTTATAACGTTTTCTAACAGAGAGAACTCTTGACTCTTCAGCCAGATCCACTCCACAAGTGAAAAGGTGGTGCGGGAAGAAAAGAAATGCAGTGAAATTATACATAATTGCTTTTTCTCCACCTCTATTATACAGGGAGCAGGTGAGTCAGCATTCTCATAGAACTACTTTACTGGGAAAGGAGGAGCCCTGCCTCGGCCTGGCAGCTGTCTGCCCTCACCTCTGCTTTTGGTATCTGCATACTAAAACTTTCCTGCAGGGCTGGTTGCTGCTTATCAGCGCTGTAACATGCATACCTGTGGAGCACTCCTTTCTTCTTCCATTAGAAAGAGGATTTGCCACCCCACATGTAATTATTTAAAGCAAGGTGCAAATAGGCAAATAGTAACCGCAAGCATCTGAGTTGTGTTTTTCAAAATAGTCTCGCTAATTTAATGTACTACTGAAGTCTAGTTGAGTTTGTGGGTCAAGGTGTCATGTCATGACTTACAGAGCTAAGGAAGCAAGCCTTCTCCTAGCTTTAAATCACCTAAATAGCTGCTTCTGGTTGTGGTTGTTGTTTATTTCTTTGAGATACGAAAACACAAGTACAAATAAATTGTGCTACTGGAGAACCACTGTACAGAGCAATATTATTTCTTGTAGCACCGTACAAGAGCAGGGGGCCTGAGAAAGCGAGACACGTTTGTACCAGGCACTGTAAAACTGAGTAAGATGAGACAGCTGTTATCTCCGGGAGCTTATCATCCACACGGACATAAAAGACAAAGTCTGAGAGAAATAAGAGTAAAGGGGAAACCTCACGGTGAGCAGGTAAGGCTGGGAAGGTAGCTTAAATTTCCCGAGTCTGAGCTGGCACTGACTCCACTAGCCTACATTCAGAGACCGTCTCTCTGAAGATCAAGGTCCATTGATGTCCTGGTTATTTTTTAATTTGGGCATTTTAGCTCAGCCTATTTAAAACTCCCCTGCACGGCAATGGCTTTTTATCAGTCTGCCTCTCTCTGATCTGCGCTTGGGAAGTCAGCAGGTAGAGTGCATCGCGAGCCTTGCTTTTGCATTGCATGTCACTAGTTAAAGAAGCCATTCAAAATAAAGCTCCTACTCATATTCTCTATTAATAGCCAACAGTTTTCCTCCTCCCTCCCCTCCCACAACCTCTTTCTTTTAAAGTGATAAAGCAACCCTGCCCAGGGTTTTGAGATCCCTTGCACTCCAATACCGACTCAGCACCTTTTCAGCTGCATTACAGCAGCATTCCCAAAGGCAGTTTCTCCGTAAATATGCCCCATCAATACCCTGGTAGCCCCATCAATGCCCTGGTAACAATGGCAAATTCTGGGAACAGATGACTTAAAATTGATGTTGGCTTTTACTATACCATGAAAGGTTTCTTGTTCAGCCTCTGACACTGATTATCCGCTTGTCTCTGAAAGAGTCTCTCCTCGGTGATGCGGGCTTAGCAAACCTGAGAGCGGGGCAACGGTCAGAGCGACAGAAATGACTTGTCAAAAGAGAAGTGCAGCGAGATGGGCTGCAGGAGAGATGAGTCATGGGTGAGCTGCGCTCCAGAAACAGCTCAGCAGGGACAGCTGCTGCCTTTCAGAAAATGAACTTGCTGGACTCGACGGGCTAGCACCAAAGGTGCAACAGAGGAGCTCAGCTTCAGCTAGTCCAGTGCATTCAGAAGAAGCTGCATCTGCTCTTGCTTTGGGAGGATGGGCAGTTGGGTGTGCAGAGGCTATGGAGAAGGTCTCTGGAGACCGGTGTTGCCAGGCCAAATACATGCAGGCAGTCAGCAGACGGGACTCGTTATCCAAAAACTACTCTTCTGTTAATAATTAAACACTGATTAGGAAAGGCAAAAGAGCCAAAGCTTTAAAGAGGGTGCTGACTTGGAAGTGGATTTGTAACTTGCAGTGACCATTTTAACTTAAGGTAGAAAAGCCTTAAATTAAATGTTTATAATTGGCTCCTCTTTTTTTTTTCCAGGAGTCACATTGGGCTGTCACCCAGGCTATGTCGCAGTATGAGCTGGGAAGTGCACCAAAGAGGAGAGGCTCGAGCTATATTTAAGTAGCCCCCCAGACACGTAGCGTCAGAGGCTGCTGCAGGGTCAGATGAGCTGGGGGGCACACAGAGCACTGCCTGTTTTGCCAGCAGGAGACCTCCTGAGCAGGACCCCCCCTTATTGGCACCTCTCTGCCTCCACCACCCTCGAGGGGGCTGGTGAGGTGGCCACGTCCCCGCACCTCCTGCCTCTCCTCCTGAGCTGGGCAATGGTCCCTGCCGACCCCCATTGCCCAGCACAGGGGCGTGCTGGCTTGGACCGCGGGAGGCAGGGATGGGAGGTGGGATGCTGGTTCGCCCACACGGGTGCATCGGCCAGGTGATGCCCAGGGCAGCCTGGGGAAGGTCCCACAGGTGGGACGGCTCCCTCTGTCCTCCCATCCTCCAGCTCCAGAGGGGAGGAGAACACCCCTAGCATGGGGTGGGACCTTTCTCCCCACCAAAGCCATGGGACTTTGGCAGGATTTGCGGAAGAGCGTCGCCTGCTTCAAACGGTGATTGATGGGGGAATGTGCCTGGTGAGCATTTCTGCGATGAGTGTCCCTGGAAAGGCTTCTTTATATGTGAAAATACACTACAAACAGAAAGTGAAATGAGAAAAAAGTCCCTTCCCCCTAAACAAAGAGAACTGACCTGATTTTAATAATAAATAAGTTTTGAATTAATAAATCAAAGCCTGTGTTTAAATATGATATGAAGCAAAGCTCTTAATATCTCATTATTATCCAGAAGAAAAAGTATTTGTTCTGCTTTGTCAAGCCAATAGGCAATATATCACTTATCTTTTTATTCTACCTCAGTTTCACTGGGAAAATTGCCATAAAAGCTTCCACTTCAGCGAAACGCTCTATTAAAGCAGGGCTAAGCAGGATCACTTTCAGGTAGGATCTGCTGAAGCAGCCTGGCTCCTGTCCAGGTTTTCTCTGCCAAGCTCCACTCCAGCCCTGAAATGTCAAGATGCTGTACATGTTTTTAAAGGACTGCTTTCCTCCCTAAAATTTGCTGCGAGGGCCAAGAGACGTAACTAAAACTGTCTCAATGACAGTGTTAAGTAAATTCCTTGTTCCTTCTCTTCTTTCCTGCTAAAGAAAATGAACTGTGTACAGCAGCTGAGCTGGCAGAGCGATGGATTGAAGTACTGCAGCCAAATAAAAGCAGTGACAAGTAAAATGGATAGGCAATCTAGCCCTCAGTGGTATTTTTCTACGTTGTATGTATGTTGTTGGCTCAGAAGACAGGCTCTCCCCACCTACCTGTCCTCCTGGAGCAGCTGGGTGCAGCCAGACCTATACGATTGGGAAGGTATAAAAATTGGGAAGGTAGAAAAGATCTCTGTCATGGGTTATTATGTTGTCTCTTTCTGACCGTACTCCCTACAGGCTGGATAAAGCGTCACCTTAATGAGGACACTTGCCTTTACTGAAAGTGTAAGAGGCTTTGAGTTGCGATGGAAAAGCTTTATTCTGCCGTCTTGAGAAGATGCCGTTCAGAGATCTGGTCTGAGCAAATAGATTTTTCCATCCTGGAACAGTTTTCTGTTATTATTACTTTAATTATTACCAACAAAAACAAAGCAGCACTCCCACCATCTAAATTCTTAGCAATCAGAAGATCAGCACAGCTGGAATACGAGAGCTGAGAAGTACTCGCTAATTTAGACACCCTGTTAAGCCTCTCCGGGGCAGGTCTCCCCGCTGGCGTAACCCGACTGAAGAGAAAGAAATTATCACATGGATGGATTTGCTCTGAAACGCGTTAAGGAAATTCCCTCTTTGTGCTATGAATAGCGTTGGGGTAGTGCTGCTGGCACACAGTATTGCTGCTGTCGATGGGTCCCTGCTGCGGCCGCCCCGGAGGCGCTCAGGCCGTGCTTCTGTCCCCTGAGATGACATGGCCGAGCCCCACCAGGCGCAGGTAGGGGACCACATCCCATGGAAGCAGCCTGAGCAAACTACACGCCACCCTGCAGCCATTAGAGCAGGAAAGAAAAGGAGGAAAGAGCACAAAAAGGTTGAGTTAAGGAACCTGGGCAAAACGCAGGCAAAGCGAGTGAGCCGGGAGGCTCTGCCCATCCGCGCTCCTGCGTGCACACGTAACTTCAGGTGTGCAAAGACCCTCTCTGAACTCGAGAGGAATTGCTCATGTCCTTACATTTAAGGGCATATTTGCTCAATTGGGACTTAAGTGAGCCGGGTTTCCCCCCCTCCACGATGTTGGGTAAGGAAGAAGAGACCCAGCTGTATCTCCAGGGCTCCACCTGCGACGGTTTGCAGATGCTTCCTGATGGCCACTGCTCTGCCCGTCCCTTCCTCACGCCCAGGCTGGGCTCACAGCACAAGCAACAAAGGAGCAACAAGCCTTAGTCTCTATGAATTTTAACATGAGCCTAAATACTTCTAGACCACTGCAGAAACACCAAAGACCAGACGGTTCTTTTATTTACAACAGTATAAACACAAAGTAAATGAAACAAAAACCCCCTCTCCAACGAATAAAACTGATTTCAGAGAAGAAATGAATTACAAGTTGTTAAAGTGTTACCTAACATTTTTTCCATTATACTCGGGGTGGTTATTTGTGTTATAGTAATATGCAAATACTTTAAATTCTTAACTATAATCAGAAATCTCGTGTTTTGTTTTATTTTTTTTAATAAGAAAGATGCCATTACTATGTAGTATCTAAAAATATCAGTGCTACAGATTACATCAGTGTCAGAATGTTTTTCACAGGACAAATTAAAATTGAAAATAAATTTCACTGTGCATCATGATTAAAAATGGGTGTAGGCACTCATGGAAGATGTGAGTAATAGTATTAAAGTAAGAATTATAGGACTCTTGCAACTGATTTATTTTCTTGAAAAACACTGGCCTGGAACGCAAATCACCAGCATGGTTTCTGCTGGAGAGTTTTCCTACTTTAACGTACCAGAAAAATAAACAGGTCAGCTGTGGGTGAGTACGTAAGCTTGGGGCCCAACTCCATGAAAAAACTGAACTACTCGTCTTCAGTTCTATAGAAAAAAAGTCATGATGCCTGTGACAGTGGTTTTAAGAACCAAAATGATGGTACAGTCAGCTCCACTTTAAAAAGAGAGAAAATGTAAAAAATATTATTAAACTTTTCAAAAATATTATTAAGCTTTAAAAATAAGCTGGACAGCTTATTTATCTTCTGGAACTTAAAGGATTCCCATTTTCAAGCTTTTTCTCACAGAAATGAAGGCCAGGCCAGAATACTGAATCTTTTTGTGAAGGAAAGGCAGGATGCTAATGGAAACAACCGATTCCAGTAGCTGGATCCCTACGGAAGATGATTAAAAGAGTAAGTTGCAAACTTTGGCAATTCTGCAGAGAAAAAGCTGTGGATATTTGATGCTTCTTGGTTAAATTTTCTGATTTTAAAGCTGCCAGGTCTTACTGAAACAGCAAAGTCACGAGAGGTAAAAGACTCTTTTTGGAGGGAATGAGTCACCGCTGAAAGTTAAGTTTAGAAAACAAAAGCTGCCCATTCCCATTACCTTTCAACATCAAAAAAAAAGAATCACAACAGAAGATCTGACTTCTGGTCTAGCCTGTGAACTTGTGATCATAGAAGACAGTGGAGGGAAATGCCTTTGTTAATGCCTTGAATGCGCCCCATCGAGACCCTTCAAGGTGCCCCATTGAGATCAGCTGAAGGCGGTGGGAAGAAATGGCAACAGCGAGCTCCAAATTCGGCTCAATCGTTTGGCTGGTGTTTCACAAGGAAGCCAACTGCATTTTATTTGGCCAAAACCAATTAATGTAATTCACAGCGTTGCCACTTTGTGAATAAGCAGTCCTCTGAATGTGATATTAAATTATTAATATGAGAGTAAGCATTTTTTTCCCCACAGTATCTGCTGATACATAAACTACAGTCTTCCACAGCTGGCTCAATCTGTAAACAAATTAAAAGCACATACTAGAAATGACAACAGCCACCGAGCGTTGCAAAAGCCAGCCCCAGTCGCTCTTCCCTTTGCTTGGAGGGAGGTGCTGGAGCAGCACCGGGCACCTCCCCTTGTCCTGAGCCCTTTGCGGGCATTCCCATTCCCAGCCAGGCCTTTTTCAAGGCTTAGGACAAGGGCATCCTCCAAACAGCTTCTAGCCCCTAGAAATGTGTGGCTTAGGGGGCTGCTTGAGGCAGAGTCGGTGTCTTTACATTTAATAGCACCTCATGGGGTTTTTTTCTTCTGTGAATGTGTCAGGGTGTTTTTTTGGATCCCCTGTGATGAACCTTTGGCACCTCAAAGCAGGATGTCCCACCGTTTAATTACCTGCTGTGTGAAGATCCACCTCCTTCTGCTTGCTTTAAGTCTACCACCTGCTAGTTTCGCTTGATGCTCTCTAGTTCTTATATTAGAAAAGAAAGCAAATAATCCATCCCTACTCTTCTCTACTCATGGTTGCGTATTCTCTCTCATCTGACTATTTTCTGTTGGTTATCACTTCTCCAGCCTAAAAACTCCTGGTCACTCAAATCCTTCAATCACTCTAACACTGAGGTCACTCCATGTTTTTAGTTATCTTTGCTGCTCTTCTCTGGATCTTTGCCATTTCTGTTACACATGGGCCAGAGCCGCCGGAGGCAGGCAGGCTGCAGCCCTCCCCTGGATCTCAGTTGCCCTCCGTCCTGGCACGTCCCAACAGCTTTGCGACAGTTTCTGAGCACCGAACCAATCCTTCCACGGAATTATTACAACTGCAAGATCTTATTTCTGAGTGGTAACAAGTTGGTTTGAAATTTCTCGCTTTCAATCACTTTACTGCTCTCTAAGCACACCTGACGTAGGAACCGCCTCCATCCTGGTCAGAGTCGGTAATACCATCTTAATACTACCATTTTCCTAGTTAGACCTTAGGCCTATGAAAATTCAGCTTTAGTTGCTGGAGCTAGCTGACTTCACTGCTTCTTTTGGCATGTAGCCCCTTTCCCTCCAGCCACAGCCTAGTCCGACCCTCCTGTACAAGATGTGTCCTGTCACTCCCATGTCCCGCTGATTATCGCCTCTCCCCGCACATCTGTTCAGTCAACACGCCAATTGAAAGCCAGGCCTCCCAGGTCCCTCTGACCACTGACCACATTCCACTGTGGCTTCACGGAAATCAGTCCCTCTGGTCTCTTCTCTTCTGGAAGTATCATCTAGGAGTATCTGTCATCTGAGTATGGCCCTTCCTTGCTGGTCCTTCGCAGCTGCTCCGGGGACCTGTGTCTTTCCCCATCAGTGTGGACCTCTCTATGCTGCTGTGAGTGTTTCTGGAGAAGCTTTGGAGGAGATGCTTGATTTTGCAGTCCTGCTTGGCACCCTCCATCTTGCTTCCAAAATCTCTCCGTTGCCCTTTCCTACTTCACTGGTGCACACATGGACCACAGCTACCTGCTAGGCCCCAACGGTTTTTGGGAGGCAGTGGATCCCATGGGTGCCTTCCAACCTAAATTATTCTGTGATTATGTTCTCCTCAGCGCAAGGAGAGCCACTTTCCAAAACAGGACTCGTCACCCACAAGAACGGACTCCCCACCCATCGCTAGCTCCGTGTCCTGTGCACGGCCACCGGGTCCTCGCAGCAGAGGGTCCTCACAGCACCCGGCACCCGGGGAACACCTCCTTCTCCATTTGCCATCCCGCTGGAGAGCAGACCGCTCCTTAACCATCCCCCTGTGCCACCCCCGTGCAACCCGCCGTGTCCCAGCATTCCTCCCACCGCTGATGGCCACGCATCATATATCTGCACGTGTAGGTATACTGCTTGCTTACTGAATATATGCACGTACATACATATAGCATACGTATAGTTATGTGTGTATGTGAGAGAGGTGTGTACACCTCTCTCTCTCTCCATATACGACCTTTTGTAATCAGTACATTTCCTATCTCCCCCAGTCCCCCAGCGCTTGGGTCCTCTCTCTCATCATCTGCGGGTAAGGCTAAGAATGACATATTCCAGCCTCTCCTCAGCCAATTTTATATGCTGTAGTTTGCATCAGGATTATCTAAATTCTGCAGATCTGCAGAACACCCTTGGTCTCTACATAGACTTCATGACCAACGTCTGTTGAAATCCAAGAGTTCTCTCTTGAAGTAACCCAGCTGCTTGAGACTTGCTGGGTTCAAAGGACCTCCTCTGAAATTGTCCTCGTTGTAGGACTGTGTCATAGTCCTTTTTTACAGGCAATGATGGTCCCGGCATGTGTGAGTACCAGACCAAGACCACTACTCCCACCTCAGCAGCGGGGGAGGAGAAGCAGGGAGTGATGCCGCTGGTGCTGGAGGAGCCGAGCTGCAGGGAGTCCCCCAAGGCCTCGGGGAAAGCCTGCTTTGAGCCATGGCTTGTGCATCCCAGGACAGTGCCCCCTCACTCCTTGCTGCCTGGAGCCGTCCCGAGCCTGGCAGCTCCTGCTCTCCGGCTAGTCCTGCGTGGGGCTGACCCCCCCCCACCCCCGCCTTATTTAGGGCTGGGCATGGGGGGTATTTCAGTCACAAGTCAAGCTATGAATAAAATGTAAGGTTTCCACGTGCAAGTCTGACCTTGAATTAAAAATATTTAAAGGTGCCGTAGGAGCCGATGGTCCTATAGCAGCACCCGAGAGAACCCTTAGCACCAAAACCACCCACCACCGCAACGATCGACCGGTTCCCCGGGACGAACGGGGCGCGGGGGTTCGGGGAGGAAGGGGATAACCGGGATAACCGGCTGCTGGGGGGGAGGGGGAGGAAGCGCCGTGCCGTGCCGCGCCGCGCCGTGCCGTGCCGTGCCGCCGCGATGACGGGCGCAGCGCGCTTCCGCGCCCGCCGCCGCAGCCCTGCCCCCGCCGCCTGCGCGGCCGGCCCGGCCCGGCGGAGAGGCGGGGGGATTTCCAAGCGCCGGCGGCCTCGCCGCTTCCTCTCCTTGTTTTGCTTTCGATCTGGACCTTTCTCCGCCCGGGCGGAGGCAGTTAACTTTTAGTTTTGCTCCCGCGATTATTCAGCGCCTGTTTTCATTTCCATTTCGCGTCCCCTGGCAACGGCGGTAACCTTGAGGAATTATATAAGGGCCGTGAAAACGGGCCGGCAAGGTAATTTTTAATTTTTTTTCCATTTTTAATTTTTTTTTTAATTTTAAAAATAATAATTATTTTTTATTTTTTCGCATTGCTGCTGTTTCCGCGTGCGGGGCGGCGGGGCTCCCGCGGAGATGCGCATCGGTTTAAAAACAAAAGGTCGGGCTGCCGCGGCCGGGGCCGAGCCCGGTTCCGCCGTTGCATTTAGGAAGGGGCACGGCGGGGCGTGGGGGGAGGGCGGCGGGTTGCGGCGGAGATGGGGTGGGGAGGGGGGGTACCCGCCGCCTCCCGGGTGGGGAGCTCCGGCGCGCAGACAAAGGCGGGGGCGTTGGATCTGGAGGGCCAGGGCGCGGCGCGGGCCGGGCCGGGGGGCCCCGCACTTGTTGCGGGCTTGGAGGGTGCCGGTAGCCCCGGTAAGGAAGCGGGGGTCGCGGCGGTGGCGCAGCGCGGGCGGGCGGAGGGGCTGCGGGCGGGGGTCGCGCTGTGGGGGGGGGGGCGCGCTGCCCCCGCGGGTGCCTGGGGCCGCGCGGGGCGGGGGAGGGGCGGGCGCGGAGGGGGGCGGGGGCTCTGAGCCCCCGCCCCCCTCCGCGCCCGCCCCTCCCCCGCCCCGCGCGGCGGACGGTCCGTTACACAAGCGGCGGGGCGGTGGCTTCGCGCCTCGCCCGCCGCCGCCTCCCCCTCTCCCCGTCCCCGTCTTCATCGGGTTAAGGCCCCCCCGATGGCGGCTGAGGCGCCCGGAGGTGTCATGCCCCTGTGAGGGGACGGCACCAGCGGTGCGGAGGGAGGAGGGGTTGGCGCGACAAGATGGAGCGGGGCCTGAGGGGCCGTTAGGCCGCCGCGGGTGGGTTCCGTGGGACCAGCGGAAGGAGGAAGTCCTGTGAAGTGCTGCACAGGGCAGGCCGCTGATGGGCGGTGGTGTTTCCTCGCTCCCGTGCAGCAGGCCTTTCCGCCTCCGTATCTAGATCTTGCAGTAAACACACCTCTAGAAAGCAGTCATTTATGTTTTTTTTTCTTTCCCCGCTACTGTATGGTCTCAGTGAATCCGGTGTTAGGCAGTGCGTCATTTGAACGCTTAACAGCCTTGCACCGCACTCTCCATTCTGTTTTTTTGCAGGAATAGCCTCTTTTTCTTGTGGGTACAGGCAGTGCTGCCGCATCGCGGCTCATTGCATGGCGGCTTGCAGAGCGCTGTCCCACTCCACGCCAGCAAGTGGAGGGCCAAGCCCTGGATGTTTTGCCCCGGAGGAAATTTATGAACAGGGGTTTTGTTTGTGTGTAGCGCGGAGGGTCAAATTCCAAGTGTCTTGCAACGTCTGGGGTCAAAGTTGCAAGTGCTTGAAGAATTGGATCCCTCAGCCCAGGTTCCCAGAGAGATTTAGGTCTTTAATTCCCATTTTGATTAGTGTGAGCACCTAAACAGCAGAGTGTTTGAGGCTTATTTATTTAGACACAGAGCTCAGATAAAGGAATTTCAGAGTGCAGAATTTCTCTGTTAGTGTATGGTTATAATTTATAGGCCAGTTTACTGTGCTAAGATCTTGCAGACAGCAGTCTCTTGAACGTAGGAGCAGTCATAAACTACAGCCTCAGTTTCTGGAGATGAAACACTGCATGTTTAAGTTTATAGTTATTTAAGTCTTAATGGGTTTGCATATAATAACGTTTGGAGAATGCCTGCATTAGGGCCATAAAAAGAGAGTAGAGTAGAGCATCAACATTTAAATTCACCCTAATACAGAAACGGTGACATAATTATAAAAGTAGCAGAATTGATCTGTGAGGCAGATGGTTTCCATCTGAGTTGCAATCTTTCCGTGCCACCAGCCCCTTCGGCGACATTGCTGTCCTTCTCTGGCCCCCGTTGGTAACGTCCCACGGGGGAATTACTTCACGTGCCCCTTGTGCGCAGCGGTTCCTTTTCACTGGTAAATGGTGGTGGAAGGTCTGAGAGCACTGACTCCTTTGACACGGTATTGCTTTATCGTGGTCATGTGCCACGCTGCAGTTCTTCCGCTAGGTACAGGCACGGCGAGGTGTCAGTCTGCTGGCCCCGGTGTTAGCCCTGTGAGGCTGGGGGTCCCAGCTGGTTGGCAGAGGTAGTCAGAGTGGTCAGCCACGATATTTGACACGTATCTTTGCGGTGCCACCCGGTTACTTGCTGACTACAAAAGTGACAGATTTCAGAAGATGTCAAGTCAGTCTCTCGAGAAGAGCTGTTCATCACAGGCCACGTTACGTGGAAACGGGTAGCTAAGGGGTGTGAGAAGTAACATACAGGCTGTTAGGAAGGGGAGTTAAAGACCCCAGTCTCCATTGTGTGGAGGTCTTTGATATGTGGGACCAGGTGGAGTTAGAGAGAGGCAGAGTCTTAATGCACAGTTAAGAAAATGATGCAGAAAAAAAGGAGCTAAGATTCAAGAGGAAATGGAAATATTTTTGGAATAGAAAGAGTCTACATTAGAGGAATGGGCTTTATGTAAATAAATTTGCAGCCAGGCTATGTGTGCCTTAAATTAAAATGCATATTTATTTATTTATATAGACTATGTATATATTAATGTAAGTTTAAAAAACAAATGGTGGGGAAAAGCTGACAGGTGAGGAATGTAAAGTTTGCCATGACGCATCCTCTCTTGAAGAGGAGCATCATCACCATGGTATTAAAACTGGTATTAAAACATCTCCATGATACAATACTCAGAGTATCGGAAACTTTGTGGAAGCTGAGATGTAGAGGCAGACTACAGATGGCATAGAGAGGACAGAGTGGCTCGCACGTGCATGAAGTGGGATACTTTTTCTTAAAGAGGAAGTAACTGTTTTGGGAAGTGACACAGGATCTCATGAATTGATGTTCTAGGCCTGTATAGGAAGAGCAGAGATTAGGGCTATATGACTGTCTGCTCAACCAAGACGTTGACAACAACTGTCATATATTAAGGGAGAGTAAAGAAGCTACAAAAGTGGGAAATACGATGGTAATGGGAGGCTTCAGTTGCCCCCATGTAGATTGTGTCATGCTCCAACATGAAATTTGCCCAGGTACTTTTTAGATGCCAAAACGCCCTACTTCGAAGGTGGAGCTGGTAAGGGTACTCTGTGGGTAGCAACTCTGGACAAGGTCCTGGCCAGCAAGAATTAAGTTCAGAATTTTACATTAAAAATGCCAGCCAGCTATGACGTGACAGTGATCATAATGTACTTAGACTCAATGTTGCTTCAGGAGCAGTAAAGCCAAGGGTTGTTGTGGCAGGGTTTAATTTTCCAAAGTAAATCTTCATAAAGCAAGGAAAAAAATGAATAAAATGGTGAGAGGCAGCCAAAAGTGTAAAATACTTGCAGGTGGCCTGTAATTCTTCAGATACACTGTAGTAAAGGCTCAGAGCAATTGCATGGCATCTGTCAGAAATAATACCAAAAAAGTTGAGCAGGCTGACAAGCAAAGTAAAGGAGCTCAGTAGAAATAAAAAGACATCTTTCAAAAGTTAAAGCTTTGCTCCAAATGGGAAAGGTGGAAAAGAACATAGAGTCTGTGTTAAACACAATAAGGTAGGGCAAAAAGAGTCATGGAACAAGTTGCTAAAGGCATGAAAACAATTAATAAATCCTCTTTGAAATGCATCAAAAGCAGGAAGCCTGCTGATAAGTGATCCATGCGTAGAAGGAGTGCCCGAGGAAGATAAAGTCATAGCAGAAGAGTGAAACAAATTCTTTGAGCCTTGCTTCACTGAGGAAGGGTTTAAGGAGATTCCCTTGCAGGAGGTTTTTTCTTTTTTTTAAGGAGTGAGTATGTTGGGGGATTTCTCCCAAACCGAAGTGTCTGTAAGAGAGGGTATCAGAACGAACCATTGAGAAGGATGAAGTAGGCAACAGGAGCTGATACTTGTTGAAGAGTTTTGAAGGAACTTAAAATAGGAAATTGCTGATAGGAATTACCTGTTGGGTTTAACTTGTTGCATAGGCCTGCCTTGGTGCTTCAGGAATAGAAGGTGACAAATGAGCTGTCAGTTCTTCAAGGTTTCTGGGGAGACTGAGAACTCCAGGGTGGTCATTTTTGTTTGCTTGTTTGTTTCCCAGGGATTAGTGAATGGGATTAGTGAACATGGGTATAAATGTGATACGCTGACAAAGACTAGGCCTGACTTTTGTTGAGGAGGAGTTCTGCGTCACGAGTCTTCTGGAGTTCTCTAAAGGCATTGCTGAGCTGTTGTTGAGGTCTGGTTGATACAGTCCTTAAAGCAGGGCCAGTTTCAAAGTGGGATCAGATTGCTCGGGGTTGTATGGTCACGGTCAGTTTGCTCAATGAAAGGAGCTTGCTAGTTGTCCCCTCCCCAGAGTCTGCCCAGGGTCTGTGCTGCTCAGTGGATGGAGGAAGGGATAGGTGGTGATGTGACAAGTTTGCTGGTTGTATTAACTCATTTGGAGCATGAAAATCCTGAAGGCTGAACTGCAAAGACTGCAGAAGGATCTCATTGAGAGGCCAGATGTAAGTTTGCAAATGAAATTCAGTACAGGCCAATGTAAGTGTAATGCACAGGGAAGGGAATGCAATCTTAACTTTCTGTACACAAGGATGAAGTTTGAACTGACTTTTTACTCAGGAAAAGATCATACAACACAGATAATCCTATGAAAAAACAAGTTCTGTGTCCAGAAGTGGCTAAGAAGGGAGAGGGCAGATTAGGAATTATTAGGAAGGAATAAAAAAAGAAATACAAAACACTGTCATGGCACTATAAATCCATGTTGCTCCCCTCTCCTGAATAGTGTTAACAATTTTTGTTCCCCCATCTCAAAAAGGATGTGGTGAAAGTTGATGAGCTACAGAGAAGGGCATCAAAGACGATTGAGGGTATGAAAGCGCTTTTGTGAAAGAGTAAGTAGCTTGGAAAAGGAGTGACTGAAGAGGATGTGGGGATGTTCTTTAAAATCATTAGTGTCATGAAGAAGTGAATAGGTAATAGTACAGATAAGGTAAATGCGACCCAAATAAAACAACTGGGAGGCAGCTTCAAAACAACAGGAAGTGTTTGTCCTGCAATACATAAATTGTGGTGCCATGGCCACTGTGTGTATGTCAGGAGTTTACATGGGTTCACGAGTCATTAGGCAGTCTGTGGGAGAGAAACTTGCCGTGCAACTTAGCAGTCAGAACAGTTCAATGTCAAATTTTGGACACTGACTGCCCACAAAGAATTACTGCAGATGCTGATCAAGAATTATTGCTGAAAACTGCAAATAGAAACCTTCTCCACTGAGAAGCATAAGCTACGGTCCATTTGCAGATAACATAGAGAAGCAAGACCGTGTATTGCCCTTTGTTATGTGAATCTTGTGGCGTAAGATCTTACAAAATTTCCAGCAAAAAAAATGTTTCTATGATGATCCTGTTTAATCTGTGCTTGTTGCCCCTGGATTTGTTAACCTGACACAAGTTACAGTCAGGTTAAGTGCATCCTGTATGCATTTAACATTGCACAGGAGTGGTGGTAGCCCAGCAAAATTCCTCTGTTGTTTGCGGCATTAGAACCTCAACTTCTATTTTGTGGATCTTATATTGAAAGTCATGGTCCATTTGTGGGTAAAGAAGTAAAACTAATCACGTGTTACTCTTACTTATCTCTGTGACTTGTTTGTAAAGATTGCTCTTTTGAAACTCGATTCTTCAAAGGCCTACAGTGATTGTGATATTGAGGGCATAAACCATAAGGTAGTGTTTACAGAAGTTTTATTATAGCTTATGGTGCTATAAACTGTGATTGGTGTAAAATAGTTTCTGGTTTGTCCTTTGAGATCACAAGTGCAAAAGCAAAACAATAAATAAGCAAGCCAAAAAGATTCTGGGTACAGTGAATGAGAGGAACAGATTTGTTAATTTTCATATTCCTCATGTATGAATAACATTATGGAAAAAATCATTCAGTGTAATTAAATAGTTTCCCCTTGTTTTTTTTTTTTTTTCAGAAGTTTTGTTGGAACTGTATGAAGGTTCTTCCTTGTATTGACTATGTGTGAACTCTTGTGTTAAGATTAAAATAGATTAAAATAGCCAGTAAGAAAAACTGGAGTTGGCAATTAACAGTTATTAACAGTTGGTGGAAGGGAATGCATGTTAACAGTCAAGAGTTTAATGTCTGTGTGTGTATATATATATATATGCACACATACATATCTACGTATATATAAAAATATAAAATTAGATGCTTTGTGTATAGCATAATTAATGTATTGTACAGCACACATTTCTTACTGATAGACTGTAAAACAGTTTTAAAACTTGCTTTTCCAGTTAGTGCCGGATATGTTTTCAATTTCTTGGAAGATGACGAAAAATGAGTGGTTTTTTGAATGAGCTAGGGAGAAAAGAAAGACGTGGTAAGCAGTAAAGTAATGTTTGGTTTCTTAATGTGTAATATACTGCAAGCCTGGCTCTGTGTATATTGGAAGTCTTCTGACCCCTTTGTTTGCTTAGGGGCAGATTGCAACAAATGTACAGCAGTCTTTAGTACAAGGCAGACGTTTTATCTTGTTGCAGCTTGGACTCAGGCATCCAGGAGCAAATCCGCCTGCATGTGGCATGTTGTTTCACCCAAGGTACAGAACTAAATTCCAGCTTTAAATGATTTTAACATTGAATTGTTGCTATATGGGTTGCTAGCTTTCAAGATGAGTTTAGAAGTAATAATTTCCATATTCTTGCGTCTTAAAGAGTAGAACAGATTACGGTTTGATAGTTTTTCAGCTAACCTTTACAGTTTTGGTTTGTAGCCCCCAGCATATCTGGTGTTAGGAATGGAGTTAAGCTGCAGCAAAAGCAAAAGTATTTACATTTATCCTTTAGTTTGAACTGCATGTGACAGTGGATGTTGTGTAACCATTTCCCTTTTGCTGTAAAATGACTTTAAATACTTTTTAATTTAAAGACTTACATGCTTAACATCAATATAACACAAAAGAAGGAAGTATTGCTTACAGTTTGTTTTGAGAAAGTCTGAAAGTGTGGTTAAGTTCTGCTTTTTGATGTGTATGGAGGGATATATGTGACTTGAGGGGCTTTATGAGTGCACAGAAGACAAAGTCTGTACTGTAATTTTGTATTGGACGTTGCTTGACAGCATTACAGGAAAACCTCTTACAGCTTTATCTAAGCAAGATAATGCCTTAATTCTTTATTAAGTTCAAGTAGCAGTAAGTTTAGGTCTTTATGTGCTTTTCATGCCTATATATAACATACATTTGGTGCATGATGTGGGCTTTTGTGCATTTGGTGCACTGGCTGCTCTTTTAAGGTGTTTCGTTGAATCGTGTAGATGTGCTGCATATGCAACTGAGAGATGAATCCAGTGGGAAATACTAAACTACTGAATTTAATTGGATGTGGCATATAAATTTGTAAAATCAAAATCAAACACCCCCTACCCCCAAATGCATTCCAAAATTCTGACGGCATCTTATAAAGTTTATCTAAAATAAAAATAATTCCACAGTAGGAAAAAAAGGCAGGATAGGAGACTAATGTTTTTAAATTACTGAAAGCTTTCCTGCAAGATCTGAAATCCCAACAGTGTTACATGAAAAAGATGAAAGCAAAACTTGAGGATAAAATTGAAACCAAATATAAACAAAAGTGAAACTGACTCCATTGGTTTTCATTTCCCAGCTGGCAAAAATGAAAGAATAAACACAGAGCAGAGAAGCATGAGAGCTGAACTTCAAAAATTATTTCAATTTTATTATTTATTTTATCTGCTGGTAAATTTGACTTCTGCATGACAGTACTCCTTTAGCAGACTACACAGTAGGGAGTAGGTGCTCTCCCTGGTTTATGTGGGTACCACTTCTCCCACCCAGTGTTCTGGGCGACGGCCCCGCAGTACAGGAACAGACGTCTTCTTCAGTCACGGAAGTAACATTTTGAAATGCTGTGGCAAATGCATACAGAAAGTACAGTAGAGGTGATGACATCCAGTATGATGAAAGCAAGTCATTCAGCTGGTAGGTGCGCTTGAAATTTATTCATGTTGAGATGTGAATTGCTAATAGGATCAGGTATAAAATATGTGGTGGGCTTTTTTTTGCTTCCCCCACCTTTGGGGTTGTTCACTTAGATCTGGATCAGATCAACAGTAACCAAAAGACGTTATCTGATGTCATCTTTGCTGATGACATGAAATGACTGTGAATGGTTTCACTCCATTTCCACAGATCAGTCAGCAACTAGAAGGTCCTTTTTGAACTTGAGAACTAGTTGGTGAATTAGTCAAAAGATGGCTAAACACTGGGTGGTTGTGGAGTCTCAAATTAATATCCTTCTCATACATAGAGACGCATGTTCCTGGGCTATATTGACCAAAATGGTGGTTGGGTGTTGAGGAGAAGCTTGGACAGTCGCTGCTCTGCGGAAGCTGTACTAGGATGAAATGAAAGAGCTTAATACCAGAGGTCTAATTCTCACACATTTGCAAACATTGCATTTGAGCATATCAGAACTAAATTCTTTGGATGCCGAAACTGTTCTGGAGATTTGAGATTGATGAGGGAAGCTGATGAAGACTAGCTTTAGTTTAATAATATTTATCTGGCTTAGATGAGAAATGAAGATGAGTTCACTGGTCTCACTCTAGCTCAGTAGTATTTTAGGAAACTTCCGAGATAGAAATAGCTGCTGCAGATCAGAAATTGAGGCTGTCTCATTGCTATTGGTCTGTGGTCAACACAAAAACTTTAAATTAAGAGCACATTTTGTAACCGATCCTATTAACTATTCATATCTCAACATGAAAATGAGTTAAGAAGTTCTTGCATGTCCTGTGGCAGTGGAAAGAGCAGCATCTTTATAAAAAGGAGAATAACATCATACTGTTTCAACAAGCATCAGTATTAAGGATTTAGTACTTAGCACTCTTGAAGTGCAAGCCTTTAAAGTGTATGCGCAAACGAAAGACATTTCTCTGTTAAATTCTCCAGTGTCAAGCAAGATCTCTGTAATAACTAATTCAATTTATTTTTTGTGCTCAACGCATCTGCTTCTTTCATGGTGCTATTTTTGTAACCGTAAATAAGTGCATGTGACAGACATGTTTCCAGCTCACAGTGTGGATGATTCAGAGGATCCCAGCCCCCAAGTCTGTGCCTACTGTGGTCTGTCTGTAAAGCAAATGTCTTAAGTAAGCGGCAGAGTTTTTTACAAATCCGAAATAGCATATACTTTTCTTTAATACCTTCTCTTGCAAGTAAAGGAGAAACTGCTTTCTTGAAAGGGCTAGGTTTGGTGCTCGCTATGAGGTTAAGCAGAGGTAGTTTATGTCTTTTGCTCTTGGTTCTGGGTGCTGCGCTAGTGATTAGAAGTTCGGCTAGCAAAAGTGTAGGTGTGGGTTAGCTATTAACTTTAGTGGCAGAAACTGCCCTTGCCCAGACAATAAAACGAAAGCTTTAAGCAAATATTAAATCGCACTTTAGTGTAGTGTGCAAATAGTTTTTGCTGTGTGTTGCAGAACAGTATGTTATACAAACAAAGGTAGCTGTGAGAAACAAGCCCAATCTGAGCAAGGTGGATTACATCAGGTGTAGGTCATGGCCAGTGAATGTGAAAACTCTTCCTTGAGCACATTTCTCAGTGTTAGCTACCTGGAATAATTTTTCTGCCTCTCTGAGTGCCTCTAAAATGTCATTGTCTTCTCTGCAATCCTGCCTGAGCCTCACAAGCCACCAGTGTGGGAACACTGAGATGAAGAACTTCTGTTTTACGATGGCTGCTTTTCTTATATATAGCACCCTATAAAGCACTGACCCTGTACTTAGGCAGAAGAATGCTAGACAGGACACAGAGATGAAGTCTGCCCAGGCTTTAAAAAGTGTTTTTACAATTTAAGATCCTGATCTTACAGATACTTGCATGTGTGATTTTCCATTGCTTTCAGAGGGAGACATGTAGGAAACGTGTTGTGCTTGTTAAAAGTTTCAAGGGTGTCTCTCGTAAACGTAGTCACAGAGCATGTAGGAGTGCGTTGGTCTAACACAGCCATGGAGAGACTTAAAAAAATGCTGTTGAGTTGCATCAGTATGATAAGAGAAGTGGTTCTTGATAATTGTTTGAGCCTTAATAGCTTTCTAGTTTTCACCAGGATGGAAAATTCTTTATGAATCAGACGTCAAATGCTGAGTTTTCCTGACAGCTTTCAAGAACACACAGGGGTTGGCTTCCGTGGATACCGACTGACACAGCTAAGCAGCAGCAGCTATTACGTGTGGGTATTCAGGAGCGGAGTCGTGTGTGAGCATTTAATTCTGGAATAAAATTGATTTACAGGGGATAACTGCTCCCCAATGCAAGGAATTAAATATTCCCTGACAACCATGCCAGCAATTTTCTTGTTGTAAACAAGCCCTTCCCAAACTTGCCTGAGTGAAGCACAGCTCTACTACTGAAAAGTCACCACTGTCTCTCTTCTAGGCAGCTTTTGGGGGAAAAATACTTAGACATCTCAGATACTGAAGACAAGTCTTGAGCAATCATGAGACTTAAAATAAAGCTTAAGAAGGAAATAAATCAGGTAAAATTTATGGCTACATTTGAGACTCCTGGAGGAGGTGGCAGGGGAAGAGTTTTTTGTAATCACAGGCTGTTGACTATCACTTGCATTGTCATCCTGATGCCACCAGAATCTGGCATCTCCATCTTCACTCCAGGCAAGACCTGGGAAAAAAATGAAAGAAACCCCCAGGAAACAAAGTAGTCCTTTAAAGCTGAAAGTAAAGCAATCATTTGTATTGTCTCCAGACTTGCAGACATTCATGTGTGTGCAGATGATTGTCGTGGTAGGGGTGCTGCAGAGATGATCTTTAACAATGTATTTGTTAGAAGCTTGGGCCAAGTTCCCAGCTGATGTAAGTCACTGCGATGCCAGAGAAGTGAACGGGCTCGGCCACAGATACCGTGTTGTTCAAGTGCCACGATAATGTTTAACACAGGAGCCAGTGCAAGGGAAGTTTTATTGTAGGTATTGAGAGGTTGAAGCGTTGTTTCATTACGGCTAAGTCCAGAAGCAAAAAACTAGCCTTCTGATTCTGTTGTATTAAAATAAGATGGCTTTTCTTCAGTGCAGTTCTAGTCTGCAAATCTGAGGGCTACCTTTAATGATGCCTGAGATCACTGCAAAATAACCACTCACGTCTTTGCTGCTGAGGGAGAATAAGCTTTGCATGGAAACCAAAGGAAAGAGTCTGTTTTGATGTGTAATGTCTGAATCCCAGCCAGGGCATGTTAACACCCTTTGGGTGGAACAGAAATGCTATAGGGCTGATGAAACACACTCTATATACAGTATGAGTTCCCATTGTACGTTTTCCTGGGCGTGTTTATCATGCAGTCTGTAATGCTGATTTCAATACGTTTGAGGTATTTGCTGCCTTTGTTTTGTTTAGATTTTTTTTTTTTTTGCAGAGAATGTTGGGTTGGTTAGGGTGTTTTTTGCCCTCTGTCCCTTGAGGACACAAGGGCTTTTCTTTCTTCTACCTTTGTGTGTCTGTCTTGGGTACACTAGAACGAGAGGAGGGCATGCTGAATACTTCCCTCCTCCTCCATCTACCTTGCACCTTCCTACAGCCTGAGGTGGGCACAACCTGGCCCCTTCCAAGCAGGGGCTTGGGAAGTTGGGTAGCTGTTGCTAGCTTGAATCTGTCGCACAGCAGCCTGGGTTCCCATGTGTTTCACCACCCCACAGAGCTTTCCCCTTACTAGCTGTGGTGCTGTGGTGCTGTTGTAGCCCTGCCACGTTTGGTTTGGGAACCTAGGGAAGCAGATGAAGTGTTGCTCATTGATTGCCTGTACAGGTTCTTCCTAATGGCCAGGCTGTGCCTTACAGCAGTCTGCCCAGGACCTGCACCCTCCCACCCTGCCTGCTCTCCAATTCTTGGCTTTCCGGCCTGTCTTGATGGAGTTTCCTCCATCCTACAGGCACCTGAGCAAATAAGATACCACCTTTCCTGCCCACAGTGAATTATTTTTCTTGGTGATGGACAGGAAGGATATAGCATGCTCAAAGCGTCTTTGCTGCTACCACCAAAGTGTTAGGAAGGAGCAGGAAAAATACTGCCATTGCTACAGTGTGGATCAAGTTATAGCCAACACAGGAGCTGGATCTGTGGAGCAGTCAGCCATGGGATATGCTTTAAGAGAACACAAGGCAAGAGGTGCTTAGTGATAAGCAAATCCGCCAGCAGAGTCATGATATTTCCCCCATCCCTCCCTGTTCAACAGGGCATCACTGACAGAGTATTCTTAGGGAACAAAAGAGGCACCATTGCATGCAATTAAAAGACCAGAGAGGGTAGGTTTTGCTGTCTAACTATCCATGAATCCAGAAAGTCTCTTATAGGGTTTTATGTGTTTTCTTGCTTCATATCTATTTTCAACGTCGAGAGCTTCAGGATTTTATTTTGAACCCTTAACCCTTGCACCTCTCAGAATGGCAATGCCTACTTTTCCTTGTTTACTAGCCCTGCTTTAATTATGTGTTTTGCTGTTGGTTCCAAAAAAGATACGGATATTTGCATAATTTGGGATTATCATGAAGAAGGAATGTTAATTCTGCTTCCGCAGCATCAGTGGTGAGATTCTCCTTCTTCTTGTGGCAGATGGGAAATGCACTGTGAAGAGGTCTGTCTCCCCACTGGCTGCGGGCAGGGGGATTTCAGGTGTCCAAAATTGGTGCAGCCGAGTAAAGTGCAGTTCAGTTGTCTGTGTTTCAGTGTCAATCTCATATTTCTGAAGTATTTCTGAGCAGGTGAGGCTAGCAGGTTTTTTCTTACCCAGGAAAAGTCTCTATCTCTCTGATGAGCTTGACTTCCAAGCAGGGCTTTGCTCGGAGTACGTACGGTTAAACATGTACTTACCTTTGAAAGGGGCATCCACAGTGGAATAGTTGAAAAAGGTGGTCCTATATGCAAAATCCTATGTGAAGACAGAGTCCGAGCTGTGACCAAGGGACAGAATTTTGCTCCAAGTACTGTTCCTTAAAATAAGATCATGTTTCCTTGTATCCTGGAACAGTCTTGGCACAGGGACAAATACAGAACCCAGTTCTCTGAATCCTAAAATTAGCATATGGTCTCATTTCAGCATATCTGTTTGGTCACACAGGATGATTGATGCTTTTCTGAACTGCATCCGCGTTAGCAAACAAAGGGAGTACTTTAAAAGTTTATCAGCAAAGCACAAGTACAAGATAACTTTTTTTTTTTTAAAAATGTCAGTTCTGTATTTGCAGAGAAAAGAGAAATAGATACTATGCAATATTCTGCACAAGTCCTCTGGGGAACAGGTTTTTTTTCATAACTCTGGAGAAGGGCTGTGACCTACTTCACAAATGCACTTCAGAGTATCTTATCCCACCTTACCTTCTCACAGCCATTAATAACATTTCCATATACTGGCAAATCTTTTAACTGGATACTTTGTGATGGGGAAAGAATTGCTTTTTCAGATTTCTTTTTTTTTTTTTTTTTACTTCCATAGAAATATATTTAAAAAAAAAATATCCATAGGCATAAAGTAGCTTGTGTTTTTGGGATAACCTTTGTGCCTTTTCAGTTATCCAGACACTATCAGAGGGAGTGAAACTGAAGGGAAGAGAACATCTTGTACTGCTCAGATTTAGTGCCTGCCATGCCGTTGCTTTCACTTTCTGTCTACAGCTGCCGTAATTCTACTGAAGAGCTCTTCATTCTCAAAGGTTACACTTTCTGTATGGCAGAAGTGTTATCTCCATCAGGATAAAAACAAAAGTCAGACTTACTAGAATGTTTTAGCAGAGAGTAGGGAGGACTACAAGCTCTTTATTGAACATTATGGAGTGAAAATATTTATATGTATATATAGATTGCAACCATCACATCTTTTCTAATGCCTCTTTAAAGATGAATAGCTCTTGAAAATAACTAATATTTTTCTAATATCTCTTTAAAAATAAATGAGCGCTATGAGTTTCCTTCTGAAGAGTCTTGCATAGAGAATCTTAGAAAAATACATCTTGCAATGTAGTATAGAGCTGAAATTCAGTACGATTTATTGTCTCTCAAGGATGCTGTTGTGCCAGCTACCTGCTCAATGCCCTTTGTGCGACTACTCCTAAAAACGTTGTTGTACCCATGCTTCCCTCTCTTACACCATTGTGACTCTTCTTTCAGCTGTGTCTGTCCTAGGAAGTTGGCTTGCATGCTTCACGCCAGGCTGCTGGTGTGATTCCCATGGAGAAACCTCATTTTCGAGTGCACCGTGCGGTAGCAGGAGCGGTGTAATTGACTGGCCTCCTCCTGGTCTCTGTGCTCCTAACTGGGTTATGCTGGCCCGGCTTCAGCAGATCCTGTGCTGTCTGCCCTCAGCAGCACTCTTCCTCTGAGTGACGTCTGCAGGATTAAGACAGTTTATAGGTTGTTGGGGGGCAGCCTCCACCATGTTTTTGCGGTGTCTAGTTGCAAAATAAAAGGTTGAACTGACTACAGGACTAGCACAAATAGTACAGTAAATAAACCTTCAAAAAAGGTCAAAATAATCCCTCTATAAACTGTGGCATCAGCTCATCTGTGGGCTTTGCTTCTTGCACAGGGCTTGGCTCCTCATAGGCTCCCGGTGGCCTCCCCTTCCAGGCAAATGCTGTTGAGTTGGGGTTAGTGTCTCACACGCTTAGCACCTGTTTGGGAATAATTTTATTGATGTCTTAATGTCCATTAATACATTTATGATCCCACCACTGAAAAGGCAGCCGCCCCTGACTATGGCCCCCTTTAAGAAAGAGGCAGGTGATAAAAATGGAGCAAAAAAGGGGAAATGATATTCACGGAGCTACCAACCTTAATACATTTGTAGGAGGTATGGTTAAAAATTGTGACTCTTGAACATTAGCTGTCTTGTTAAGAACGGCAAGTGTTCATAAAATGAGTTCCCGGCAGGTAGCCCTACTTCCATGTCTAAATGAGCTCCCCTTTTCTTGTAAGGTAGAAAACTGCTTTCTTGGGTCCCATCTGCACTAGCAGTTCACTGTGTTTCTTGGTGGTTATTCTTCCCTTCCCCCAACATGGGACAGTGCTAAACCAGAAGAAAAAACAAACAATTATTTTCGATGTAATTCCAGAAATTTTGACTCCCAACATGGGTCTGTGGGAGTGTTAAGCATTTTCCCGTGCTCTCCCCAAAGAGATGCTGGGGTTCAGTAGAGTCCAAGTTTGAAGCTGTGGTTTAAAACCACAGGGGCTTCATTAGCGGTTTTAGATTAAAGGGTTCCTCCCTGTCCTCCCCAGCTGCTCGTTCCTACTCCCATGCTGGAGTGCCCTCCCCTCTCGGTTGTGCTGTCACGCATGTCTTTGAGCAGGATGAGAGCCATGATCTGGGTTCAAAGACAAAGCAAGCCTTACAGAAAGAGGTGTTACTTGTAAGCCTGCCAGGTTCCCTGATCTTGTTCACAAAGCTGCCTATGCAAAGGGTAGCGTTAGTGTGTGACAAAATTGGGATGGGACCAAAGGGTGGGAGTGATGGAGTGAGAGGTGCTCTTTTGCTGCTAGTGGAGCTGGAACTGGTCCTTACCCCTGCAGCCCCAGCCAGCTCCGCTTCTCTCCCCTGCCAGCCTGGCCGTCTCCGGCCATGTTCTCTCTGAGGCAGAGGAAGATGGTGCCAAGTGACCCAATGCAGGCATTAAGCCATTTTTCTCGCAGTTAACCCGAGTGCGAAGGTTCAGGCTGCCAAAGGTAACCGGGCTTCTAGAGAGGTTTGCTTAGGGCAGTGGATGGGTGCCCACAGCTCAGGAGCTCATGGTGGTGGTGAAGCTGGTGAGATCTGGATGCCTTGGCAGCTCTGAAAGTACTGTTAGGAGTCCACTTGTCCTGATACAAAAAATACAAGCACCTGCATGTAGCTTCTGCTACGTGTAAATGTGCAGGGGAAGTGCAATGTTAATGTTGACCAGGAATGGGAGATAGGTTCATAGGTGCCCCTGGTTTTACAGCCTGCTTCAGACTATAAATGTTGATGTTTCGTTCTCCTTACAAAGACTGACTGTTTCTGCTTTTTCCTTTCCGCTGGGTACACTGGAGAGAGGCTGGAGCGAAGGAACTTGGCACGCCTGCTGTTTTGTATGGCTCACCTTAGTTTCTGGCTTTGTAGGTTTGCTTTATAATTAATGTATTCTGATGGAGGGTGAAGCTAGCTTGATGTTAGGTGATGGCCCCTGAAACTTTGCACACCTTTGCTGCCTATTTTGGAGAATTTCAAAGGCCTTTACAAACTTGAATGACTCTTAATGGCAGAAGGTGATTGTCCCGCTGCTCACTGATGGATGGACTTCAGGTTCTCCCACCTGGAGCCATCAAAATAAGACTCCCAAGTGCACCCATTAACCCTGCATAGGGACAGACAGAGGCTACTTTTAAGGTACTGCAGAAGTTGATGTTTCTTTCTGTGCAAATAAATCATGCGTTTGACAGCTCTGGAGAGGAGATGTGGCACCTTCATTTCCCACAGGCAATTACTCAGTAGAGTTGAGTTGGTATTTTCATCGCAAGGATATTGTTGACGTGCAGCTGCCAAAAAAACCACTGCATTTTAGCACTGTTGTGGTCAGTGCTGTCCTGAGGCAGGTGGGTCTGGGAGTGTCTTCTGAAGACATCAGGCTTTATTTTCTGCAGCACATGCTCTTAGAGGAGCACGGGGTGTGTTCTGATTAGCAGAAGCATGCTGTGCTTGCCCCCCTGTGAAAGATGTTCCCCGAGAAGATGCCCACTGTTCCCTCCAGCTGGACATCATTGCAGGTTATTTTTATCTGGGTTTGGTTTTACTTTCAGATAAACAGATCTTGGGAGCCACTCCTCCCTTCTCGCAAGCCAAACCTCTTTTCTGATTACCTTGGATTAATTTGCCTTGGTGTGGGTGATGGATGTGAAGGTGTGTGCTGACAGCTTCAGGTGCTAATCCCAGAGGAGTCCCAGGGTGCCGAAAAGGAGATGAGCACCGCGGCATCTGCGGGGGAGCAGCTGGGGAAGGCCCCGGGGAAGTGGGAGGGAAGAGACAACTGGCTCGACAGTGCTGTTTTGGGCAAGACCGGCTTCCTTGTAGTAGCGATTTTGGCAGCTTTCTCGTCTCCTGAAATGCGTTGCTTTTGCACAAAGGCAGCTTCTGTTTCTTCTGCGTTGCCTGTCCCAAGTGGGATTCGTTGCTCCTGCCTTCAAGATTACTTTTCTGCCCTCTGCCTAATTTGTTCATTCAGATGGACTTGAAATTTGTCTTAGGGGCTCATTACCCAGAAGACAAGATGAGTCCCGCTGCTATATGGGAGCACTCATATGTTGAATGCTGAAGATGATGCATAGTGTTTCCAGGAGTTGTCTTAAAGCATGCATACTTAAAGATATCTTACAAAGAAATACATCTAAGATGATCATTGCATCTACTTGTTTCTTCCTTGACAGACGAATTGAAATTTGGTCACGTTTTTAGTACATTGCCATTTGCATTTTTCAGCTTTAACCCAACGTGTAATAGGGGAAGATGATACATATCTCCCGTACACACTCTGCAACTTGGATGGGAATCATTGATGCCAAGCAGAGGGGGCTGCAGCGGCATGGCCAGCTGCTTGCCACCATCCTGGGGGGCCGAAAAAGCTGCACCTGCGTTGCCTTCGCCCAGAAAACAGCTTCCCTCTTGCACAGAGAGATGATTTGCACAAGGCCTCGGCTGCTGTCGGCTTCTGGGGTTGCCTGTTTTTTCATGTCTGACATGAACCTGAAAGGGAGCTGAGCAGTTGCAACCATTTTCTGCGCTATTTTAGAAATTCGTAGTCACTGGAAAAGGTTGTGGCTGAAGCACGAGTGACCAGCTCCACACAGCAGTAAATAAAATGCCAGTATGTTTGCTAAGAGATTAGTGTGAGCACGGCTGCTGGTAAATTCTCTGAACACATCAAAGAGCCTTATTGTTGCACTCAGGTTTTAATTCCTTATTAGTTTCAGGAAATACATGTCCTCAGAGCAATGAGAGGAAACTTCGAACGTTTTTCTTCCTCTTGGCTGGGTGTGGGCTTGGTACTGCCTAATTGTTAGTCTGTCTGATGCCTGTACTCCCATAGGAAGCAAGAACAAACCCATTTACATTTGTGTCATTGCTATGTGCTTTCAAATACGTGGCCTACTCATTTTTTTCTTTCTCTCTTTTTTTTTTTTTAAGATCAAAGGTGACAAGAATAGCAGAGCAGAGAAGTTGAGAATGATGCAGAGAACACAGATGTGAAGAACAAAGGAGAGAGGAAGGAGCTGAGCCTGGTGCAGAGAGGGAGAGGAGAAGAAGCAACCTAAATGCAAGTACTTGAACATGGAAATGATGGGTTGCAGGCTGCTTAACAGGAGTTTAATGCGGTGCTTTAATCTGCATCTAGTGCCCGTTGGTGCTTTCAGAGCAGTGCCTGAGATACATCAATGTTTTTGAAATTTTCTGCCTCGAGACTTTGGACTCTTATGTCAATAATTTACAGCTCTAAACAGGGAAGTGGCATCAAGGTCACATGTGTGAGAGAGAGAGAGAGAAAAAAAGAAGTTGGTTTAAGTCTTAACTGAATAATATAACTTGGTGTGGTGCAGCTGAGGGGGCTGTAAAGCACTCATTTCCTAGCTAAGCAGTATTGAAATGTAAAATAGCAGCTAAAAAATCAGTGACTGGGCTGATCAGAGAAAGCTGGAGGCAGGGGGTCAAACTACTCAGCCAGAACCAAAGTGGTCTGATAAATTGCTGTGATGTAAAATGTATTTTTTCAAAATTTTAGTCAAGTTTATGGGGCAGAAACAGCCATTGGAAAGAACTCTTGTTAGCAGGTGCATCATTTTAGCTAGTACAGTGATGCCCCCTGCATGTGAATTTTTTTGGTTACATTTTTTTCTTGGCAAAAAAAGGTCTTGTGCAAATGCAGGTACATGGGCCAAAAAGAGGTCTCATCAGGAGCATAATGGTTTTTCTTTGTGGCTTCTAGTGTCCTGCCTGTATCAGCAGAAAGCTTTTGCCAATATGAAGTGTCTTCTTCAGGTTGAGATTTTCCTAATCCGGGTGTACCAGAAGAGTGTTTTCTGCCATAGAGAAGGCTTTATCATCTCAGTTGCTCTTAGGGGAGTCTCTGCACAGATCAAAAGTCACTATTATAATTGTTCATTGCCTGCAAAGCTTTAATGAGTCTGTACTGTGCAGAGATGGGGGAGCTGCCTGGGAGTTCTGCCTGGAAAAGAAGTAACCTTGTCCCTTGTTCCTGCAGCTCCTTCTCGGGTGGGTGACAATGCCTGTCGAAAGGATGCGGATGCGCCCCTGGCTGGAAGAGCAAATCAACTCTAACACGATACCGGGGCTGAAATGGCTAAATAAGGTAAGGGGGGTGCATGCACATGCGTGTGTACCTGTGCTGAAAAGGGACTTTATAGCAGTGCCTGAGGTTTCGATACGTAAATCAGCATTCCTGGTTTTCAAAGGGGTGACATAGGGAGGAAGGGCAAAGCTGACTGTTTCCTGCTGAACCTGTTCCTCTGGCCTCGCCTGCCAGATCTGAAGCACCCTGCCTTGGCCTGGTGGATTTGTGGCTCCTTTGAAAGCATTTTCCAACTCTTTGTTGTTGGAGCAAGCGTTTCTAGAGACTCCGCTAGCTTTTTTTAAGCTGGGAACAGATTGCTCACTGAGTAGTGTCAGAGAGATGTGAACAAAATGCTCTCCTGAGGTGGAAGGCTATATTCTGTGCTAGCCTCTGGATTGAAGTGACGATCTCCTGTTTCAGGCTTGTGTGACTTCTCTGATACTTCTCAACCTGGGAGAAAATGGGGTAACTTTTCCCCTGCCAGACCCAAACCTAATATTCCCGGTCCTGAGCTCTTACTGAGAGCACTGGGCACTGCAGGAGCATGAGCATGGGCTCCAAAGTGTCAGAGCCCAATTAGAATTTTTTTTAATTGGCTCAATAAAACCAAGGAGTGTATTTGAGACTTTGAACAGTCATAAACCCCAGGAATATTACATACATTCTGCTGTGTGCAGGAGAGTAATTCACCACACTGAAAAGCATGAAGCAGTTTTGGCTGCAAAAGCTACTTTGTTGTCAAAATGGGTGGAAATGTACAAAATTAGGTGCAGAAATATAGGAGCTGCCATTCTGGCTAAGACACTAGTCCAGTTAGTCTGATATCCTCCCTATAGTATTAGTTGTGGTGCTCAGTTGTTCATTTTTAGAGGTGAAGCATGGCAATTAAGATGACTATTTTTTATTTCAGCTTTCAAAGCTAGAAATGCTGGTGACTATAAAATCATCAGGAGCTCTTTAAATTTCAGCTACGAATTTTGTTTCTCAGGAACTTCCTGCATCAGTGACTCTCACATGCTGTGGCTGGGTAAATAAATATTGCTTTATCCATTCCCTAGTTAACTGCCCTGTGAATTTGAGTAGGTCCTTGTTCTTGCATAATGGGGTCACAGCTGAAGAGGAGGAAGAGACCAGTTTTTACTGTTGTCTGTGTAATTTGCATCCCCGTTCACGTCCCTATGGATTCTTCTCCTTGAGTATCTCTACTTCGGTGTCAGGTCTCTCCTGCTGACAGTCCATCTCTGCCATCTTTTGCTGCGCGTTCCTGCCCAATCCTGAAATAATTTCTCTACACTTAGTAGGGCACAGTATTTCAGATTTGAGCGTATTACTCTTAAATGTAATGTTGTCATCTGTAGGTTCTGTTCATGTCACCTTCTTCGGTACACCCCAGGAACATACTTACCTCCTTTGCTCTACAGTGTGAAAACACTGCCACTGTGCTAAGGGCTTCATTCTTCCAAGTTCAGCCCACCAGCCCATAAGGGCGGTTTGCAAGGCATGTCATGTTGTTTAATGTTTGCAGCCCTCTGATCATGTTGTTACAGCGGTTTTTGCCTTGTGCTTCTGGCGTGAATTGTTTGCATGCAAGAGTCGGTAGGAGATTTTGTCCTTAGTTAGCATATTCTATATTGACCAAGGCACAAATTAAGTATTTTGAAATGGATTTTTTTTTCTAAAACAAAGCCTTAGCTCCTACCAGAAGGAGGATACCAGGCTAAGTGGCCTGCCTTGAGGTTTATTAAACTGTGATTCCCCATTTTGACCCTCTGACTTGGCATCATTCTGGGTTGCCTTTATTGTGCTCAACAAGCTAATTGCACTTCTGAGCATTTCTGTTTAAAAATGTTTAAACATTCATTCCAACAATGAATCATTAAACCAAAAATATTTCTATTTTTACTGTAAATCCTGACCATAAACAAAGCCATGCATGGAATCAATGATGCAGTGTCATGTGTATCACAGCCCGCTCTGTACCCACAGAATTGACTCTGGAGGCTGTAGGATTTGGGGATTTGTATATTTTAATAGGAGTTTGGCAAAGGACAGTTCACGGTACAGAAAAGAAGGTGGGTCAGATTAGCAAGGGAATGGTACTCGTGTGTGTGCGCAGTTTTTAAGGAAATAAGATTTAAATACTAAGGAAATTAATACCATTCTGGGTTTGTCATTGGCTGTCTCTTCTTGCGGAATTTTTCCAGACTGGGAAGGGAATTAAACCTCTCTCAGTTAAAAATGACAAATCAGGTACAGCTGACTTACCTAATTCCTTCCCCTACTGTCAGTTGATCACATTATACCTCCTGCTTTGCTTTTCCCTCCAGAACAGACCCCTCTCCATAGGGCTTAAAAAATAAGTACTTGTGCACCTCCCTGGTGAAAATGTTATCTGCTGAATGGCATGAGGGAGGAAGGGAATTTCTTTACCTTCCCAGAGAGACAAAATTGGAAGATGTGAAGGAAATTACATAGTTCAGTAGAGGGCAGAGGTGGTGTGAGGAGGGGGATAATGAGAGGTCAGTGTCCCTCATGGATCTGGAAAAGGAAATTAGAGTGGAAACATTCAGAGTAGCTGTAACAGGAGTCGAGAGACAACCCGCGACTTTGATGGATGCTTGGAGTATTACCCCCCAGACGGATGCCGCTATTTAAAATTTGTCCTGTGACTTTCTAGCTAGTATGTGATCTCATGCTCATTCACCTGCTTGAAGCATTTTGCAACGCTAGGGTTGCAAGTGTTCAATACTATTTCACTGCCTATTTCTAAGAATGTTTCTCTTAGAAAGTGTTCTTCCCTTTTGATGTCCCCACTGGAGTTTGGTAGCAATTCCTGTTATGCTGCAAAAGTTTTGTGGCTTGTGCTTTTGACTTTAGGTGAGGCTAATTTTTTAATAGAAACACAAGACTCCTACACAAATGTCCAGTGATGGAGTGCTATATCAGACATCACATGGTTTTCCAAGTCTAAGAGAAAGCACTGATGAGATTTTTCTTATTAAGGTCATTATTAGGAAGCATCGACTAAAGAAGCATATAGGTAAATGTTTGATAACGTGTGAAAGCAAAAATCAGTATTTTTCAAAAATCAGAAAGCATCTAGGTAAACTAGAGCAGAACACACAACTACATGGTATTGCTGCAATCAGCAATCTTGCGGGATTTCAGAGAAGATTAGATATTTGATAGTTGATGAGAAAATCTGTAGTTTCTATATAGGTGTGTAAAGTTATGTATGTATTATAAAGTTATACACATGGATTCTATGATTTTATTACTTATAATTTGCTATAAGTCTGTGTGCTTCAAGACATCTGGGATTGGGAAGAACTTTCTGTAATGAACAAAAACACTGTAATGAACACTTAGACTGCTGTTGAGAGTGTCTTTGCACCTTCCTTTGAAGCAGTAAGTATGGAGTCTTGTTCGGTCTGCTAGTTCCTATAGAACTTTTTGAATTATCATACAGAATATGAAATCCATGGTATAACCTCCATAGCATTGTGTAGCATTGTTCAAACCTCTCCCCATCACCAAGCATGAGAAGACTTTTTAATCTGGTCAATTCTTGAAGTTCTTGTTGATAGAAATTGTTTTCTGTGGAAGTAAGAATTTTTTTCTGTGCTCATTATAGTCTATGGGAGGGTAAAGGCAAGGAAGCTTATTCTAGCTCTGATGAATACAGTAGTGCTGTGGACCACAGGATAGTGGGGTTGGGGCTTTCTTTAGACCACTTGTACTTGAGGAAAGAGGTGAGCATCTCTGTAGGATGATTTAATTATATAGAGGGGGAAGAGTAAGGAGGCAAAAGGCACATGAGAGAAGTGATGGGACTAGATTAAGAGGAAGAATGAGAGTGTGAGGGCTTGAAGGGGAACGAGGAACATGTTAAATCTGTGCTTTCACCAATGTAAAGAAAAGGTGAAGCCAAGCAAGAAGGGAAGAATGCAATTCCGAACAAGGGAATGTAAATGAGAGAAAGGATTGAAGACAAGAGTTGAGGGACGATACAAAACACAGGCTCAAAAAAGAAAAGATCACATGGTAAGGAAGGGAAATAAACCTAACCTTGACATTAGTGAAATATTAACCAGATAGACAAGGAAGAAAAGTCGTCGGAGGAGGAAGGGGAAAGGGCAAAGGATTCATCTCATCTGACCACAGATATCTACAATGCAGTCGTTTAAATGAGAGCTGCCTGTCTAAAGTTGTTTGTAGTCAATGGAGAGAAATAGGCTCTTTTAGGGTGCAGTTCAGCTGGCGGAGCTCAGGTGGCCACCTCAGGAGGGGGTGCATTTTGCCCTAGAAGTGCTTTTCACTTCACAGACTGAGAAGTGGATCTAAACCTGTAGTGGCGGTGTTTATAGCACAAGATATCTGCATGTGAAGCCGGATAAGATGTATCCTCTCCAATAGGGGAGAAAAATGAAGTGTTGTGGAACAAACTCCTTTTGTACGGCTTTGCAGAAGTGAGCATGAAGAGTTCTGAAGCAGCCCTGTAGGTCAGCACATAGGAATTTGTTCCCGTGTTGTATGACATAAAAGCACATCTGACCCAGCATCCATCTGGCCCAGTATCCTGTGTGCTAAATGCTTGTGAAAGGAGTGTAGGAAACATGCTGTTCAAGCTCTGAAAGCTATTGGGCTTCCAGAGCTGGAGCTGCATCCCAAAACTATCATCTCTAATAGTCACCAGTGTACTATGTTCCATGAGTTTTTCTGATCCCTTGGAGAATCAGTTTATACTTCCACCACATAAGGCATGCCCTGGTTTAACTACATGTGGTGTGTTAAAAAAAAAAATTTAAAACCCCCCTTCCTTTGGATTGCTTTAAATGCACTTCTCTGTGACCTAAGATTTCTAAACTAGAATACATTCAGCTATCTGCAATGCCACGCCTTCACATTGGTGTCCTGTATGTTTTATCCCCACTGGAGAGATGTCTACAGTTGATATATTCATATGTCCGTTTGCTTGGCATATGAATTTGAGAGATTCCTTTCTTTCACCGTGCTAGTATTTTACTGACTGAATTCTAAATCCCTTGAATTTACTCTGTTCCCGTGGTTGTTTAGTTTCATATCTAAGTCACAAAACTGTGTTGCCAAAACTAGCCTTCGTTTGAATGTTTAGAAATGTGTAGCACTACATGTTTTATCCATGTGTCAGCTTGGAAAGCTGCCAGGCTCATCGTCCGTGAAGGGGCATCTGAGTATTTCATACACTTAGGGCTGTATTCTGCTTTCAGTGACGCCAGTGGATATTTTCCTATTGAGTTCAGTGGCAGCAGCCCTGGGTTAGAAGGAAGCAAAACACTTGCAGATGCTGGAACTGTGTTTTTAAATAAGTGACTTAAAGTCATCAGAAGGTCCCTCAAGTCAATCAGTGTTGGCATTTCCTGTTTGTTTTCCCTTCCAGGAGAAGAAGATTTTTCAGATTCCCTGGATGCATGCCGCAAGACATGGGTGGGATGTTGAAAAAGATGCTCCCTTATTTAGAAACTGGGCAATTCACACAGGTATTTAAACTCTCTTTCTGCAGGACAGATTTTCACATTGTTTTCCCTTTTAAAGTTACATTTTCCTTCTTTCTTGTCTTTGCTTTTACTAACACAGAGAGTGAATTTAAGTTTCTAGATTTGTGGGAGGCTAAGTGCTTTTTTCAAGGTCTGTGATACTCTCCAGCTTTATTGAAGTGCCATAACTCATTTGCATTGAGGAATACAGTAAAACTTAATTGATTTAAACGTTAACAAAATTGGGTTCAAAATCGTCGGGAGTAGAGCACGCTCAGCACTTTGTAGACTTGGGCCCTTAGGCTTTTTATGCCTTTCTATGGATTTGAGCCAGACATAATAAAGGTAGATGCTGTGCAAGCTTTTCCACATTGTTGTGGAGTCACATCTGATCTGCAGTGCTCTGAGTCTTTCTTGAGCAAAAACTGTTGATCATGTGTTCTAGAAATGTGCATGGGAATGAGATCACAACACTCTTGCAACCTCAGCTATTATTTGAGTGCTTGTCATGGGAACCGAAGGCTGATACCTTGAAGTTAACCTACGCTGTTATTAATTCGCCTTAGGTTTTCAATTGCGCGTCACGTGTGCCTAACTTTCTTTTCTTGCTTAGGAAAATACCAGTCAGGGGTAGATAAACCCGATCCAAAGACTTGGAAGGCAAACTTCCGTTGTGCTATGAACTCTCTGCCTGACATAGAAGAAGTGAAGGACAAAAGTATAAAGAAAGGAAACAATGCCTTCAGGGTGTATCGGATGCTGCCGTTATCTGAAAGACCTTCCAAAAAAGGTAGAGGGGAGAATTTGTCAACATGAAGATGGTGTTGGGGGCATTGTCATTATTTGGGGGGCCGCAAAATGTGCCAGTTCTACTTGTCTTAGTGTGAAGCTGGATGTTTCTATCCAGAACGTAGGAACATCTGTGTGAAAAATAGGCTACATTCAGTTAAGAGAACAAGCTACTTAGAGAGGATCACCAGAATGTGATACCCCCAAGCTGGTGATCTGTGTAAGTTGTGTTAGATCTGTTAAAGCTGATGGAGTTGTGTTCAGATCCTAGTCCCAGATACCTTGCTTGTTTAAGTTCTGCGAATGCAAGTAACTACTGCCAAATGGCCAAAGTTTGAATCAGGACAGTGATAAAGCATAAACAGCTGAAGATTTGCAGAGTGGTGAACACCCCTGACTTGAGTCAGGAAAAAATGTTTCCCCAAGGAGGCGTTAATGAGAGGGCTGAGTTAAAGCATAGGTTCAGGAAGTTGAGAATACCATCAAGGAGAGCATTTATACATTTATCTGTGGCACAACTTTTAAAATCACAGTCCCCTTGAGGTATTCTCATGACTGAAGGCAGCATACATCCATATCTTCTTATTCCCTACCTCTCACGAGAGAACTGGGTCTCCTTCAGTCAAGGAAGATGATTAGGAGGATATTGGAGATCAGTGCATTTCATTCAATAGTGCTCACTCAGAATATGGTGGCAGACACTTTGCTATCTTTTTTCAAGCGAGGGTAGAAATAAACTGGTGCTCTGTTGAGCTGCGTGCGAGCAGTACACTCTGCTCAGAACATTAAACTGTGAAACCACTTCGTTAGTTACGTAGCTACACTAGGCCATCAAAAACCAGCCCCCGCAGCATGATAGTGGTGAAATGGGAAACCGTGTTTAAATCCCCAAGTTTAGGGATTAGGTCTCCCACATGCCGGGAGAGGACGTAACCACCAGGTCAATCTCATAAGTATTTGGTTTCTTACGGAGTAGAAACATTGGCTTCCTTATGGCTTCGTTACTGGTTTATGGAGTAGAACGATGGCTTCCTTAGTCCTCTGGTATCCTCTGGTGCCTAGGATTTTTGAATGAAAAGATAACCTGCAATCCAAACGCACGGTGATCCTATAAAATACAATTCAGTTCACCTGTAGGCCAGTTTGCTATTTTCTTAAATTGAGAGGTAAAAGGCACATCTTCAGTTTACGGGCAGTGTGATTGGAAATGATGAACTCTGGCACTTTTGGGACAGAATCATACTAAGAAAGGAAGATCAATCTGCAAAAAGTAGAACATTTACTTTGAAACTGTTTCCGGTCTCTCATCTATGGTGTATTTTGTACCTTCAGGCTATTTCCCTGAACCATAACCTGTCCCATTGTAGTAGATTCCTCTTGTAGCTGTAAGAACTAGAAAAGTTCATAATGAAAGCTGAGATTCTGGAGATGGGGCTGTAGCAGGAGACGATGTTGCAGCAAGTCCGGTTACCGTAAAACTCTGACATATCTTGGGCCCTGTATATATTCTCACATGCCCTTTCTACGTGGCACATGGCTAAATTTATGTCTGAGTGAGAGCAAAAGAATTTGGCTGCAAACATTTCTAATTCTTAGTGCTATCTTGTAGTAGACATGGGAGAAATTCCTGAGACACGTCTGTGCAAACAGTGGGGTAGAGCTGAGCTTGCACCAGCAAGTCTGAGCTTCCACATCAGGGTCTCCTCAGGTCGGAGCAGGGGCAGCAACGCTCGGGTCTGCCACGGCACACCAGATTTCTGGATTCTCAAATCCAGCATGATTGCATAAACCGCTTTTGCATGAATTATAATATGTATTTCCCCCCCCGGTTTCAACTAGTTACAGAAATATTTGTTGAAGTTTATTGTGATCTCTTTTCACATGTTAAATTAACGAACAATCTCCCTTTTCCTGTAGCTACTGTGAGAGTGTCACAAATGTGATGAGACATATATTTTGATTTTTTTTCCCTTTAAGAGTATTTTTCACCTCTTCCTTCTTTTTTTTAACAGGCCTTGTTGTTTAGTTTGTCACTCTTCCATATTTTTCACCTTGATTTTTTGGCTGCAATTGCTTTCTTCAGTCCCATCGTGGTTCTTTTTTGTAGCCCTTTAAAAACGAAACACAAAGCTGAAGTGTTCAAGGTGAATTTTTGATTGCCCAGGCCTTAAGGGGGGTTTAAAATTAAACAAAATGTGTTCTCACTTTCCTAGGAGGTGCTGCCATTTTGAGGCACATTTTGGGTCTATTTCTTAGTGAATATAGAAGGTGTGGAGGGTAATTCATGGCACACAGGACTTTAAGAAATCTTCCTTCTGTTTTTGCAGGGAAAAAAACGAAATCCGAGAAGGATGACAAATTCAAACAAATTAAGGTAAGAAGTGGCTGTTTAATAGTGTGAGAGCTTGTGAAAACAATCTGTTGCAAATTTTTTTAATAGTATATTGTGGTGGATATTTGCAAATCTCTCATGCTTGTGGTTGGGTTAAGTAGCTACAGTTACATTGGATGTTTGCATTTTTTTTAAAAAACGTGAAGGCTGTTAGAGCCGTGACTGACGTCATCAGTTGACACAGCCCTTGTGTTGCAACGCCTGGAGGTTGGAAAACTGGCAGCCTCGGCAATACATTTGCCATTTGTTTGTCTGTGTAAGCAGAAATACAGTAATTACGGAAGGAATGCTTCTGAACAATAGAGCTACCTTTTGGAGCAATTAATTTCTGTGTATAACGCATTGGAAATTCATTTTCGTTTAGGCAAGAGGGAGAAGTTTTGTCAGAGCTGCACGTTCTGCTCATGTTTTGTTAAGTCAGAAGACCTCAGTTCTAAAGCTCATCGGTCGCTGCCTGAGATTTCTACCTATTCAGGGCGTGGACCCAAACTGCTTTCCCTACAAAGCATGGTGTTCCCTAGCTTTCACGCTTCTGCCGAGCGCCTCTTCGAGGTGGTCAGTATTACATACCAGCAGGGTTTGGTCCGCCTTCGATTTTTTCAAAAAGCAAATTGCAAACATTTCAGACTTTCAGCCTTCAGTGAAGTTGATGCCCTTGGGTCGCATGTAGCAGCCGTGTCTGCAGCAGAAGGGCAGCTCGGTCCCTTGCTGCTCGCTTGTGAAGGGCTGTGCCACCCACGCCTGGGTGCAGGTCCTGTACCTGCTGGCCAGGAGATACTCTGGGCCAGGTGAACCAGGAGGCCTGGGAAAACTCCTCCATTGAAATCGGGTTTGGAAGGCAGACGCTCTCCCGGC
Organism: Phoenicopterus ruber ruber; assembly: GCA_009819775.1. Taxonomy (NCBI): domain Eukaryota; kingdom Metazoa; phylum Chordata; class Aves; order Phoenicopteriformes; family Phoenicopteridae; genus Phoenicopterus; species Phoenicopterus ruber. Next base: position 37,150,897 of record CM020218.1, read on the forward strand.
GGTTGCGACTAGTGGAGTTACATGTCAGAATACTGTGATTTTTAAATCATCTTAAAGGAACCACTTTTTAACCATCCTGTCTGGATCACGCAGCCACGTGTGCTTGTTGTAACATGACTGTGATGGTAGCCTGTGTTCAGAGGGAGCCAGTAAACTACTTTTGTCAGAGCAGAGCAGCATGTGATGCCTGCCAAAGCTGGCAGCAGCACTTTGCCATTCCCCTCCTTCATAATCTTTCTTTTAGTCTAAATACTAAATGCCTGAAAAGCTGTAGAGGCGCTTCAACAATCTCATCCTCTCCATTAAGATTAATCTCACAAATAGTTGTGGCTGAGGGAGTCCCAGTGATGCCTGGCAGATTAGTACACATGGTGTTAGGCCTGGGAGTAGGTGCTGGTGGGGTGATGCTTGCAGCTTTTGGGAGCAGTTTCCTTCAGCTTGGTTACCCTGAGCTGCACAGGAGCGTTAGGCCAGGCGACACAGGAGCAGTGAGCTGAGCTGGCTGTGCCTCCAGCACATTAGACCTACATGTCATACCTACTATGAGCGTACGCTTGCCAGCCAGCAGCTATGGTATGGCCACTTAGCTCTTGTAGGCTTTGAGCTGGGGCCAGGTAGTATTCCTGTCTGTTCCCCCTTATTCTGACAAATGCATACATGAGCTGGCTTCCAGATATGCCTGGATTTTAAAAAAGATGCTCCTTCCATGCTCAGCTACTGTTAGATTGATTATTGAATGTTGAAGGCAGTAATAGCAAAGAAAGATGGTGGATGAATTAATGCAAATGCACATTTTTGAACGTTGAAAGCTGCTTAGAATTGCTGTGCTCAGTGACGTGGATTCCTGAGATCCGAGTTGCGTGTTTCGCATTGAACGCCTTGCAGTTATTGTGAAAATGTCTCTTAGTGGAAGTGAGTGGGAGGCTGCTCCATGATCTCCCTGTTGAATGCAGCGAGGTAACAGCAGCAGAGGGAGAAGCTGAGGATCTAAGTGCAGATCTGCAAAGGGACTTCAGTGGAGCAGTCTCAATATATTGACCTCCCCCCTGTTGCCACTGCCAGACCCTTTGGGCACCCAAGGCGACTGCTGGTGGGGGTGAAGAGCCCTGCCAGACTTTGCTGAGCTTGAGCAGGGTGCTCAGGGCACTCCCTGTTTGTCCCCATGGATGTGAGAGACCTGGGCCTTACTAAATCCCTCCTGTGCGTTAGGCAAGGGGGACTGCGAGCAGGTCTTCCACCTCACAGATAGGTCTCATACCACTGGGATTTTGGGCAAGTGGGGTCTCTCCATTAAAAAATGAATTCTCAGCAATGGGAAGAAGCCGTAAGTGTCTGAGTAGCTTTTGAAACAAAGGACTGAATTGCCTGCCTGAGGCTTAATTTCTACCTTATCCTAGATGTATCCTTTTGACTATGCATGCAGCTCGCCATTGAGACATTATTTAAATCTACGTGATGCCTTTCCCTATGCATTTAGCTTAGGCTAGACATCTGGACACTGAAAATTTAGGTGATTTAACACCAGCTGTACCAGTGTGCAAGTCCCTTTGTGGATCTGGAACCAGCACCCAAGTTCCAAGATGCATATTTGTTTCTGCAGCTTGAAAGGGACTACTAAATAAACTTCTCTGTAACCAAGCCTCAGTAAAGCTGAGCAAGGCACTGCATGCGCAGCGTTCCCATGGGGGCTGCTGTGTTTGCTGGGGCATTGCACAACACCAGAGGCTCAGGGCTCCAGTGTGCAGCCCTAACCTGTCTCTGCAGTCGTGATTCTCAATGGATCAATAGCAGCTAATTTTATCTTTTCCGGCTCTCCAGGTCTTTGACCTGTGGGTTGACACAACCAGCGCAGCTCATCAAAGACCTAGTTGCCATTAACACTAACTTTGCGCCCTTCTGATGTGCGGAGGAGCCTTGGGACAGGGTGCGTGTTTGCCTTGCTTAATGGCTGGGAAGATGCAGACTTCTGTCAAAGTGACAGCTCTTTTTGAGTGGATCACAATCACAGCATGTGGCATCCAGGAAAGACCTGTCATGCTGTCTCCAGTTTTTTTGTCCCCGTGATAACAGTTCATATGGTTAGGACTGTGAAGGGCTGGCACCACAAATGTTGAGGCTCACCTTTGCCCTGCCCTTGCCAAAATGCTTTAGAGCAGTGAAAATGGGCATGGTGTGGCATCAGATCCAACTGGCAGCTCTGCACCTCTCTGCAGGTGTCTCCGGGTCAGCAGCGAGGCAGAACTTCCCTTGCAGGGCTGGCACAGCCAGCCCAGAGTAAGAACAGGAGACTTTAGACTTTGTAACCGCGATAACCCAGTAAGGGAGCCAGTACCAGGGAGGAGGATGGACCTGTAGTTAATCCTTTAAATGTGTTTATAGCTTTTTAAAGAAATCCTGAGTTTATGGAATTAAACTTTTTGATGTCTATTCTGAAGGGAGTTCTTTAGATTCCCACTCGAGTGTACCAGACTTACAGAGATGCATCTTGTGGAAAGCTCAGTCTATGTAGAACAGGTGGTGTTTTCCAAATGCTGTTGCCCTGTGGTAATGTTTATGATGTGATCTAAAAGACTGTATTTAGTGTAAACACTTTGGTTTGCTTTCAGGCTTGCTGCAGAGAAAAAGTAAGACTAGAATTTAGTAATTACTGTACAGAAGCTAAGGCTTCCTTTCAGAGAGCACTAAGAGATACAGCATGTTTGGAAGGGAATGAGGATGAATATTAAATAGAGTACCATTCTAAAGCAATGTTTCTTCCTTGTTTGTTCGAAATGTTAATCTCTTGTAGTAAATAGCACGCTAATTTCTTGCTCTCTGAAGGCTCACTCTAAATCTGAAAATTAAAAATAGCTTCTGTTTCAAAGCAGGAGATGTGGAAATGGAGTAAGCTCTGGCTTCTTCTCAGAGAACCAACATGTTCATTCTAAGACCGTGTCTAGCAGAGAGCAGGGGATATATGGCAGGCAGAAGCGATATGATTTATTACCATCTCAGAACAAAGAGATGAACAGAGTCCAGGCTCCTAAAATAAATCAAACCTGACCCAGCTGTACTGTTTTCATTCTAGCAAGAGCCAGTTGAATCATCTTTTGGGATTAATGGGCTAAATGATGTCACTTCTGACTATTTCCTGTCCTCCAGTATAAAAAATGAAGTGGACAGTACAGTGAACTTTGTAGGTAAGTACTCTTATGCTTTTCTTATATGCTAAGCATACAGGTGACTTCAAAAACCCTCTTGACTCTGCCAAACTCAACTTTCCATCAGCATTTTGCACTTTGGAGAACACCACGGTTACAATCGGGTCAACACATTTTTCACTGGCCCAAGCCACGCAAGGTCCTGGTTGCAGGTCAGCCCCACCACCTTGCAGAGGCAGCGAGTAGCACTGTGGCAGCATGGTGGTTTCTCTGAGAGCAAAGCACTTACAGACATGCTCAGGTGACTTTTCCTGACATGAACTTACTCCGCAGGGTAGTTCTCAGCTATGAGAAGACTGTAGCCACTGTCACGTGGGAGTTAAACTGCAGTTGGATGGCGGTTTCGCATTGCTCAAAGCAGAGATTTGAATAGGGTACCATTTTATTTGGGAGTTTAAACCTGCAGATGAAATGGAGGAACTTGGTTCCTTTTACAGGCACCTCAGTAGCAGAGTTAGTTCTTAACATCACTGAGCTAACAACAAGGATCAGTGAAGACTGCGTTTAGAAACTGGTACATTAGGAATTAACTGTCATCTCAGCATGTGAATAATTGGTTCTTGGTAGAATAATTGGGCTGGTTTTTGACAGCTCTTTTTTGGTTGAGGTTGTCACTGCAGCAAGGGCTCCTAGAAATGTGACCCATATACCATTTTCTCTAGAATTCCGCTTTTATATATGTCGAAAGAGTGTTTGAAAAATATGTTAGTCTTCTGTTTGGAGAGATGGCAGAAATTTTGTGCAGTGACTGTTTTTGATGCCCGTGTTAAGACAGAGCTCTGCATAGTCATTCCCCTCGAGTACTTCTGTGGCTGAGGAGTTTGTGAGTAGTGTTCCTCTCTTTATGGCAGTTCATTTAATCAACTGTTGCTTTGTAAGAGTGTTAGAACATGATTGTTGCTCCTACTATTACAGAGGGGTTTATAATTTGAAGGAATAATAGCACTGTAGTGCTATTAGTGCTTCCTATTTACTGACTGACTCATAAACAAATCTGAAACACGCCAAGGCCCATATGCAGTCCCAGGGAAGAAGCTTCATACGCTTTTGCTTTATTTTACAGTCTTAAAGTCAAACAGAGATCAATTAACAGCAGTCTTTGGAAGGTACCTAGTGTTCCCCAAAATCCACTAACATCAGAGAGAGTCATTTTGCTGCAAACATCTCAGCTTTCTACAGTACAGTGTATCCTGAACTCCTGTTTGATTTTATGATGAGATGAATGCATGTTGCACCTTAGAAGATCTCAGTAATTTACAGGACAGGACCCATAGTGGCAACATCAACATCTAAGAATGGTCAAAGGTCTGTCATGGAAACCAAGCAAGAGATTCAGAGGAACAGAACTGAATTTGCACCTTAAGGGCTTTCATTTTTCTCTGGACTCACAGAATCCATTTTCAGGGTTAGAACAGCAAGGCTTGGGTGGGCAACTGTCATCCAGTGTTGTTTAATTAATGGCTTGTGAACTGTGCTGCATATTCAGACTGGAGAGAGAAGTCCTTATTTAGGACTGCAGGCGGAATTTTAATGTAAACGGGGAAAAGGGTAAAATAGATCTGTTCTGCAGAAAGGAGGAAAGTCAGCCGGAGGGGAGAAAAGACAAACACCACCTGTGGTGTTTCTGACATAAGTGCAGCTCATGGGAAAGCGGTGGCATATTGCCCAAGTGAGCAGTAATTTTTGCTGTGCAAGTTATCTCTCGGGGTGGGTAAGAATTCCTCAGGTATTGAGGAGAAAGATAAAACAGTGCAGATGGCCTACTCGTACCCTGATGGGGTTGCACAACACTGGTTTCTCCCAGATAAAAATTAACTCTCTGTGTGTGTGCTCTTGCCCCCCGCACCCCACTCAATAAAAAGCAGGTTGTTTCAGAAACAGGAAAGGTGGAAATACAGTGGAAATGAAATATCTGGAACAAAATCATAGTAATTGTAGTGATTTGACTTCTAAAAAAAAGACTACCCAATATTTATGTAATTTTCTTTATGCTGGAATTGTCTCATAAAATACACATCCAGGTTTGGGGGATTTTCCAGTGGTTACCTGGCATTTCACAAAGCAAAATGATATACAGCTTTTCCCTGGGACAAGAATCTGTCACTTTTCTTTTTCAAAAAGTCGTCTCCTAGCCTTGTCTAAAGACAGAAGGCAGGAATGGATTGTGTGTATATACATGTGCATTCATGTATATTTATCTGTATTTATCCAGGAATAGATGCTATCTTTTGCCTTTTTTAAAATTAATAATTACAGTACTTAGGTCACTTAACGAAAGAATTTCAAGATCTACTGTGTTTCATTGCCTACATTTTTTTCCCATCATGGGTCTAGAAAAAAATGTACTGTCTGAATTTCTAACACACAGCACCATGTTTGTACAGAATTTTTCTGTATGAAGATTGTTCCTTTTGAAGCTTTATGTTCCAGTGAAAGAATATCTATAGTCCTTCCCTTTCTCTTGGACAACTGTGGATTCAGGTTAGCCATCCTCTGAGACAGCTCCATCCCCGTGTGCTCTTCCGATCTAGCTACTGGCTTTCAGCTCCGTGCTGGATTAATGCAATTGTCATGTGTTCGTACTGCTGGGATCGATAGGGGAGTTGTACAAGACAGAGGGAATTACCTCAAGCAGCTCCAGAGAAGTGATGTTCTGGCTTTGACCGTAGTTTTGCTTTGTTCAGTAACTTCTTGGTACCTCGGTTTATTCCTCTGTTTCAGAAGGGTGTTTTGTAGCACAATTAATGTCTGCACACTGTTTCAGGACACTTGCAAAGCATCCATGGTGCCTTCACTTTGTAGAAATAAATAATGTTCCTTTGGTATTAAATATCATGTACCTGGGGGAATAGGAAAACCCTCTGTTAATAACTAACCAGACTGTAGCTTTCTGTCACAGACCATGGGGATTACAGACTACAGGTACAACTGTGTTTTTCTGCATACCATCACTGGCATTGCAAGGATCAGTGAGAGTAAGCATCTAATTGGAGGAGATTTTTTTCACAGATTCATGTCATGTGTAAATCAGAGTCCCACCATGTTTTACATGACCATGTGGCCAGTTTTTTGCATGCCAGTGCTGATCTTCTGGTGCATAATTTACATGAGAGCACCCAGAGGCCATGGGATGTTGGCAGCTTGCTGAGTGAAGATGCTTTCCCAGATTAGGAGAGATTGCTGCAGTCCATATGTCCTGGTGAGACCATGTGTCTGGCTGGAGGAGGAGTGTGGCTGTGGTCTTGCCCGGGAAAGCCTCTGGACAGCTGGTCTGTCAGGGAGGGCTCAAGGATGTTGTGTGTGAGAGCCAGGGGAGAGTTAGGTCTGAAGGTGATGAAAACTAAAAAAATCACACAGGTTTCCTTTAGAAGTCCCACTGAATGCAGGTGGTGGGCATGGAAGAAAGTGCTGAGATGGTATTGAAGACTCACTCAAATACCAAGCAGGCTACAAGTACAGGCTCTTAGAGATCCAGCGGGGTTAAGGTGTTACAAGTAATCAATTTTTTATTTCTAACCCCTAGTTGTAGGACAGCCGCATCTTGATGGCAGCAGCGAGGAGCATGTGATAGTTGCCAATCCTCCTGATGTGTGCCAGGTAGTAGAGGTGACAACAGAAAGTGACGAACAGCCCCTCAGTATGAGCCAGCTGTACCCCCTACAGATCTCCCCTGTCTCCTCCTATGCAGGTAAGCATCCTGGCGTTTCTTTACACTCTTTTTTTGGAAATATTTGGAAGACACTGGGGGAAAAGGGGCTCTTCCAGGGTAGCTGGCAAAGCCCCAGAAATGCCTGCTTGGCTGCCTTCTGCATTTTTAACGAAACTCAAAAACTCACAGTCCTCTTTACTCATTTCACCTTGGGAAACAACTTCACAGCTCGGAGGTTGGAAATGTAAGCTGCACATTTTAGGCTATGACTAATGGAAAAGGAACCTTTTTAGATGTAATGCAGAGAGGTCTTTTCATCTTTTGTTAGAGGGGCATTTTCAGTGGTACAAATAATGTGCTGCAGATACAGCGTATCCCCTTTGCCCCCTGACTTACTAAAGATTAAAGGTCTTCTCTGCTGTATGTTTCCTCAGTGCCTAGCACAGTGGGCACAGAGTGCTAAGGGCTACACTAATGATATATAATGCAAACGTGGAGCTGAGGGCCCTAGAGGAGTGGATCTGTCTTGTTACAAATAGTTTGCAGACTAGAACAGGTGTGTAGCGACTGATAAGTGGTCCTGCAAGCAGCAAAGCTGTGGACGTCTGGCTCCTAATGTCTGCCTCCCATCTGGATTCTCTGATATCTAAAAAGGGGTGAGATAACAAGCTTTTCCCCGAGTCAGGGTGCTAATGGTTTCTCTTTTTTGACTGGGCCCTTATTTTCATAGAACTGGTAGGAAGTTAAGAGTCTTTGGCACTCATTTATCTCTTATCCAAGCCTGACAGCGTGTTCAGAAGTTGTTAGGGGAGAACAGACACAAATGCACATGTGGCCACACTATATAGAGTCCCTGCAATCATACAAGCCTTATTTCCGTAGGAAGCAGGGCAAAGCCACATTGGAAAGTAGAAAAAGTTTCAGATCCAACCTGTCCTTCCTTTTTTTACATGTTGTTAAACTGGCAAGCCTCAGGAGACTGGGTAGAAACACAAATGTCATCTTTTTAGGCAAACTTAAGTATTAATTGTTCCCCATGCAATTTATTATTTTACACATGGTTTTGCCTTTGACTCATTAGGCTGAAATTACTTCCAGACACATTTTTATAAAATATGTATTTAGGAATTTTTATCTTTGGGTCCGGGTGAATAGTATGATGTTCTTTTGAATAGTCTCCAGTGTTAGTCTCACACATGTTGATAAACGATCATGCTTCCCAATGTGTTTAGTCTGTAATGGCCAGAGAATTTAGAAGGGCTTTGCAAAGCATAAGGCAGGGGGATGAGGATGCTTTAACTTATTAGCAGCTGGGAGATGGGGTCTTTGAAACATTTGTCCTCTTTCCAAATGCTTCTTGCAAAACTTTTCCCGTCTATGTGAACGCAACAGTGATGCTTTCTTTTAACCTAGCTAAAGGATCTAAGTTCTTGGAATGCAAACAAAAGTCATTGTCTTGGTCTGGAAGTCATGGTGGTTGCTTGGGCCAGTACAGTAGAGAGGGGTGGTCTGGTGACAGGAGAACCACCCTGACATGAGCAAGTCCTGAGCTACCTTCCCTAAAGTCAATGCAACAAGCCCGCTTAAGGAAAATGAGGCATGACTGAGGTACTTCTGCTATCCCCTTATGTTGTCTTAGTATCCTGGTGATCTTCAGCTGTCCTAACGTATACCAGGGCCTGCTAGTCCATAACTCAGATAGCTCAGAGATGATTTCATGCCACTGATACGCTTTCAAATGTGTCTCAAGGCAGCTCTTGAGGATCCTGGTTACTCTAGTTGGAGGCCAGTAAGAAGTGGAGTACTGCAAGGGTCTGTCCTGGGACAAGTCCTATGTAATGCCTTTATCAATAGAAGAGGTGTTAGAGTACACACTTCAGAAGTTTACAGTTGACACCAAATAGGAGACACCTGCATGAGGACAGGGCCACCATCCAGAGAGACCTGGAGAGGCTGCAGGAATGGGCCAGCAAGAACCTTATGAAGTTCAGCAAGGATGGATGCCAAGTCCTGTGCCTGGGAAAGAATTGCAGCGATAGAGGCTGGTGCTGATGGGATGGGGAGCAGCTCTGCAGAAAGGCAGGTGGACAGTGAGCTGAATGTGAGAGAGCAGAGCACCCTGGCTGCAAAGGCGGCCACCAGCCTTCAGGAGCATGGCCAGTAAATCTAGGGAAGTGATTATCCCCCTCTACTCAGTACTAGTTACGCTACTTCTGGAGTATTGGGTCCAGTTTTGAGCCCCCCAGTTCGAGAAAGATACAAACAAATGGGAGCAAGTGCAGGGAAGGGCTACCAGGATGATCAGGGACTGGAGCACTCACCCTGTGAGGGACTGGGACTTGTTGAGCCTGGAGAGGAGATGGGTTTGGGGACCTCATAGCAGCCTGCCCCTACCTGCAGGGACGTCATTGAGAAGGCAGTGCCAGGCTCTTCACAACTGTGTGTGGTGGGAGGATGAGAAACAGCAGGCATAAATTGAAGCAAGAGAAATTGGTCCAACTGGATATAAGAAAAAATGGCACCTTTTTCACCACAAGGACAGTCAGGCAGTAGAGCAGGATGCCCAGAGAGGTTGTGTTGCTTCCATCCTCGGTGGTTTTCAAGACCTGACTGGATAAGGCCCCGAGCAACCTGATCCAGTCCTGTAGTTGGCCCTGCTTTGAGCAAGAGATTGGGCTATAGACCTCCTGGAGTCCCTTCCAGCCCGAATTGTTCTATGAACCTGTTTTCTTAAAGCATGCATTTGCCCTTGAGGCAGGAGTGAGGGAAGGGGTCTGTGGTTTGCTAGAACCCTGAAACTTGTAGGACACTCTTGTGACTATTTCTGGCTTTGTCTTGCTCCACACAAACCTGTACAGGAGAAGCACGGGAGCCCTGGCCCTGTGCTCATGGGTTTGCTGGGTAGAGCTGCCTGCTCTGTCAGGCGCTACTGCTGAATGGCAGGAAAGAGTATGACCATAACAGCTGTGCAGGAACAGTTAGTTTAGCTCCTCTGAAACAACAACAAAAAAAGTAGCCTGAGGTATCAGCTGTCCTACATAAATCTGTTTTATTTCAAAAACACCTCTAGTTCCTTTCTGAGGTTACTCAGGCAAATGATATGAGTGGCCTTTGTGAGTTTTCTCATATTTCCACTGACGTCTATGAAATCAATTTTTTTTAGTACCAAGGCTGTTGTCAACCTCCTCTTGTCTTTGACACTGATTCAAATAACCTCTCGATTGAAATAACCTCTCTAACTTTCCATGCCCGAGTGGCTAGCTTCCCTGGCTTTGCTAACTATAGTGCTATCTCTTGCTCAGCATTTTGTTATGTATAAACACCAAGGATGGATTCCTTTTCAGCTGCATCACTCTTTTTTTGTTGCCACATGTTTCTTCATGTCAAGGAATATGTGTTTCTTGTCTCTGTGTGGATTCCTCCTATTGATTCTATCTTTGGGGCCATTTCTCCTTTGCACAGATTAATTTCTGCCTCTCCTCCCCCCCAGTATGTTCTAATTAGCCAACTTAATCATGTTGGCACATCTCTCTTTACCTGGGCCAGTGAATGAGAAGCCCTGCAGAGCATTAACTTCGCAGTTAGATTTAACATTTCGGACTGTTCCTCTGCTTACTGCACACTACGGCAGAGACTCTGGCGTAGGGGAGGTGCTGGCTTTGGAAGTAGTAGTCTGGAGTAGCTGAGCTGCCCACTTCCTTGCTTCAGAAGGACTTGGGGTGCAGTTTAGCTCCTGGGGTCTGAAAGAGAAATTCAGACCATTGGTTTACAGTCCACTGCCTAAGTCTAATGCTTAGCTGAGCCTCGAGAAGGGCAAGGTGCTGCCAGTCTCTCTGGAGATGTTCACGGGCACAATCCACGAGGCACAGTCCGTGCACCCTTAGCACTCATGTTATGTCCAGTGCAGAGCACGAGGTTGCTCTCTGGGAAGGCAGGATCGTGGTTTATGGTCACAGGAGTGCAGGGGCTGTGCAAAGCTGTCTGCATGGGCTAAAATGCATGGCACAGAGAGGAGAGTGGAAGTTGGGACTTGAGAACTCCCTTGCCTGCTACAGTAACTCATCACAATGTTCCTTCAACCTTGTAATTTCTGGGCTCCTGTTAGCTCAGGGAGTGGACGAGCCGTATCTGCCTTGCCCTGGACCAGGGGGTTGGAGGAAGACCTCTTCCTAATGCTGTTAGTAGCCTGATAGATGACTAGCGTTATCCTCCCAGGAAACAGGAAGGCACAGACTGGTCCTGAAAAGAGGGGTTTGAGCCCCGTCTCGGATGTATCTGAGGCGCGTGGCACTCTGAACCAGCCCGTGGGCCAGGAGCCTGACCCTCAGACACTGGGAGACCTGCATTCAGACACTTGTGGGCTTGAAAATACAGCCCAAATTCCTGGATTTCAGGCTTTTCTGCAAGCAAGGGTTGCAGCTGCAGGAGGATGGCCGTCCTGCTGGATCTGTGCCCCTGTGTTTTCACTCTGGTTGAAGTGATGAGGCTGACAGAGGCCGTGCATGGCAGGGGGAGCTGATGGGGCTGGAGACAGTAGCATTTCTACATGCTCAAGTGGTGGATGAAGGGTGAGAAATACTCGGGGGGGGGGGGAGCTGGGCAGGGGTGGCAAAAGTGAAACGAGAGCAAAGTATAACAACAGTAATAAAGCACCAGAAGTGACAACAAGCCCTTGAGGCAGCAGGCTGAGATAACAGTTCATGAAACAAAAACACGCTTATCTCCTCTGGGGTGGAGTTGTTGCTGGTTTTGCAGGGAGATAAAAATAAGGATTTAGACAGAACTTTGCTCTTTGCCAGGCCTGGAGCTGCCAAGACAGGGCAAGGGAGAGGGGGCATCCCCCGCTTGCAGGAGGCTCTTCCCTCTGCCCAGAAAGCACAAATCTACTTCTTCCCTCTCCATTGGTGTCTTTTCCAGAGTATAGCCATGTTAACTGTGAGAACCATGTGAATTTACCCCAGTTGTTCAATGGAGCTGGGCTGTCTAGCCCTTGGATTGCTGCAGCAGAGGTTGCATGCTTCTCCATTGTTTACTGGTTGTTTGGCTTCACTCTGTTTGCTCCCACTTGTTGTAAGTGGATCAGGCCTCTTGAGGTGGATTGTGCTACTGTAGATAGAATAACGTGAGTTTCATTTTTGCTTCTGTTTTGTTTGACAGAAAGTGAAACAACCGACAGCGTTCCAAGCGATGAAGAAAATGCAGAGGTAAGTGTTTTCTGGATTTTTAGCACCTTTGAGCAAGGTCGCAAGAACAGTGTCCTGAGGTATTCTTCCCCTTTCTCCATTTGCAACTCTGTTTACCAGTGGAGTATTCATTTTAATAATAGCTGGAGGAAAAAACCAAACCAGGAAGGTTCAAGGGTGACAGACGTTTGGATGATTGTCTGGCAGAATGGATATCTCTACAAGGTGTTTCCCCCTCATCTGTCCAAGCTACAAGGAAATTAATTTGCATGATAAGATGTTCTGGAGAGCCATCAACAGTGCCAACTAGTTTGTTAACGTGGAGCAAACCAGGGGACTTATGTGCATATGTGGGTGTATATGTGTGTGTGCGCACTATGCATTGACGTTGCTGGGTAGTGAGTATTTTGTCTTGGTTGAAAGCATGCTCGCTTTGTTTTCCTTAAGTGGCACCTGAACTCATACAATTGGAGGAAATGCTTACACGTATGATAGAAATGCAGCTTGAATGTTTGAGGTATGTGAGGCAGGCGGCTTTCCTGAGCAGTCAGTTGGGTATTGCTGGGTGAAAGGAATATGTGGAGAAAATACCCACCCCGTTTCCTGAGCTGCACCTATGCAAAACCAGCACTTGTCTTTTCTTTTGGGGCTGCCGTCAGGTGACCAGACCTACCTATCTCCATGAGTACTTAAAGGCCGGGGGAAGCTCACTGAAGGCACTCAGATGCCGTGTGCTCCAGCTGCATTTTTGCAGAAGGCCTCTTGCAAATCTCTCTCCTGCTGTGCCCCCCAGAAAGCCCTCTGAATCCTCCTTCTTGGAGAACTGCAGGTGGTGCAGCTGTATAACGGCATGGCTAACCCTCTTGGTTTTGTCTCTCGTGCCTTGGTTAGGGTGGAACCCCTATGTAGACTGCCAGTAATGACTCCCCAAACCTCCTTTGACAGAACATGCCATTGCGGCATGTGTGATGGGGAAAGGATGGATGCTCATCTTTCCTTGGCGAACCTCCTCCCTGTGATGGGGGACACACCATCAAGTGACAGTGGTTTTCCCAGCAGCCTCACTTGTACTGACAGTTTGGGTGGTGCTGTTTGAGAGGTCTTGGGTGTCTGTGCCTGCCTGTTGGCAGGAGGATGCTATGCTCTCTCTGGTAACAGAGGAGACCCTTCCATTTGGAGCTGTGAGCGTTTGGTCGTCCATGTCCATTTTTGTCTCTGACATACTGGGAATAGGGCCTTTATTTTCCATCAGAAGAGTGGGCAGAGCCTCTTGAGTGCTGGAGAGCCACCAAGGTTTAAGCACAGAACTTCAGAAAGGGAGAAGTGGTTGAGAGCAAAGCCATTCAAAGCCAGTGGCTAGAGGCTCGGGCTTTTAGGGATGGGGTAATTCCTGAGCAATTTGTGGATGTTTCTGTCTTCATCTTGTTCCTTGGAGCACTTTGCAAAGTCGCATTCGCTCATACAGTCTTCCCTCCGTTTTTTTCCACCTTTTCTAGGGACGACTTCATTGGCAGAAGAAAAACATTGAAGGCAAACAGTATCTCAGCAATCTGGGAATGAGGAACACTTCTCATATGCTTCCCAGCATGGCAACTTTTGTAGCCAACAAGCCTGACCTCCAAGTCACCATCAAAGAAGAAAGCTGCCCACTGCCTTACAACAGCTCCTGGCCTCCTTTCCCAGACATCCCTCTGCCACAAGTAGTGTCCACAGCCTCCACGAGCAGCAGCCGGCCAGACCGCGAGACACGGGCCAGTGTCATCAAGAAAACGTCAGACATCACCCAGTCAAGAGTCAAGAGCTGCTAAGCCTTTGACGGTGTGGTTTTTTAGCTTTGTTTTGTTTGGTTTTGTATTTTACGTTTCTCTAGGAGAGGTTCATCCCTTGACGCACATGAGACAAATCTAAGGTAAAGCCTTGGCAATATAAAACATTGCTGTGTCCGACTCCAGTGCCGGAGTGTTTTTAACTCAGGACTCCAGCCGTCAGTATGTACACCTGAACCCAGGCGGATTTCCAAGGTTGCTACGTAGGAAAACAACCCAAGAACTTTGGCCCACTCACAGGTTCCAGTGTTTCATAAGAGGACCAACTGACCACAAGGGAAGTGGTGCTGCTGCGCTTCTTGCTGTCAAGGCTGTGATGGAACTGAAAGCCTCAGAATGGAAGAGAAAATGTGAACTAGCTGGAATATTTTTAAATAAAGAAAAATCTATTGTGAATATTGTACATAGTGCAGTACTAGCAACGTTGCAGTCTGCTTCTGCACCTTATTAAGAAAGCACTTACGAAAGGCCTTTTATTACCTTGCTCTACTTAATGGCACATTGAAGGTCCCTCCCCACCTGTATTCTTTTCCAAGGCTATTCTTGCTAAAGTGTCTTTAAAGAATAGAGGAAAGGAAAGGAAGTTAAAACTTCCCATGTGGATTTCATACGTTTTAAGACTGCTTTTCTCATGTTTGTTTCTAATCTGCTATGCTTGAATGCCGCGTGGTACAATAGGAAAAAAAAAGAAACCTATTACAGAGATATTATGCAAATTCCCAGATTTAAAAAAAAGAAGAAGAAAAATACTCTAATTCTAACCAGAGCAAGCTTTTTTATTTTTTATACAGGGGAATATTTTATTCAAAGTAAATTCTAAAGTGAATATAATTTTTTTTAATCTTTTCTACAGCAAATTTATAATTTTAAGATTCAGTCCTTGGTTATCAGCAGTTATTACATCCTTGTGGCACATTTTTTTTTTAATTTTGTAAAGGTGAAATAGCTTTTATGAGCTCATGTAGCAATCAGATTATCCTGTGGATTGATAATAAATACGGTATATAGTTAAATTTTTAATAATCCTCTTGTTTGTCTCTCTTTTTTAATCTTTCAGAAGCCCTAGATGGCGTGGGTTTGATAGGTGCATGTGTCCTCTCGGAGTGGGCAATTAGCATGAGCCACCTTTACAATTTCTGGAGTACCCATCTTACAGGATGGGGAGTACCGTGCTTGAGACAGCTTGAGGTGGAAAGAGGAACTAGAGCTTAAAGGTGGCGTACTCAAGTTTGGCCTCACATGCAGAGGTTGGGAGTTGGGACACCTCTTCTACTGTTACTCCTTGGTTAGGCTTTGAGCAAGTCACCTCATGGAAGGGATCTTGTGAAAGTCCATCCCCTGCCCAACGCAGGCTCAGCTGTGCTTGCCCCATTCCTCATAGATCTCTGCTCAGCTTGCTCGCAGTTTCCCTGTCCAGAAAAATCTCTTCTTGCAGAGTTTCAAGCAATAGCTCCTTATTAGTGGAATGAATCGGAAGTCAAATAAACATTCCCCAAGGCTTTCAACATCTACCACGTGATAGCAAGTTCTCATTCCTCTGGGTCTTTGAGGGAAGCTGCTGAATATCTAATTAAGGGTGCGCAGTGGCTTGCAGGGTTGCATGGTGGCGGTGGATGATGCGCCATGCCATTGACTCTGAAGTGCTGTACGCTTTGGGCTGTCACTGGCATGGGCAGAAGTTGAGAGCGCTTACCCTCTTGCAGTTTTTCAAGCTGTTGGAAGTTGAACAGATTGATTCAGGTATGTACAATACATGGACGCAGAGTGTCCTTCAGGTGTGATTACCGTTCTGATACCAACCCGACAGATGGCTGAGCGGAGTGCCCTGTGTATTGGGCTGATGAGCAGTTAACACGCACAAAAATGGCTGTATCACAGGGAGATGTGCTAACTGGCTATTGCAAAGGGAAAGCAAGCAGTAGGATTTTGCTGTGTTCTTCACCTGATGCCACAATTCCAAATTTCATCACAAGTCCGTGTGAAACTTGCAGTTAGGGTTGGGAGGAGGAGGAAGCCCAGAGCAGTATTTGAAGTGAGGCTGAAAACTCGTAATGGTTAAAATAATCCTAAGTAAACTTTCTGGTCTCTGCCTTTCCTTTGGTTGTGTGCTCACCCTTCCAGTGGCCCTCTGGGTCCAGAGGCCACAAGGTTTGGTCTTCCTCAAGGAGGTTGTGTCTACGCGTGTGTGTGTGCGGGGTGTTACAGTGAATCTCCAGCATGCCAAGTCCTCTGCCAGCAGGATTATGAGGCTCATGGCAGGTTTCTTTTTCTTGGTTTTGGGGCTCACTTGGTATTATTTTTATATTTTCTTAACACAATATGCTTTGGGTTTTGGAAGTTTTTCCAAACTTGCCAGCTAAATTTTGGAAGTTGCTCTGCAGCATCTCCTGGCCCCTTTTAAGATGACGGACTCTTGTTTGTTGCGGAGGGGCCTCATAGGGTCACAGAAGAGCCAGGGCTGGAAGGGACCCCCAGGGCACATTGGGTCCAACCTTCTCTTGAAAGCAGGATCTTAGAGTAGGTTATCCAGGGCCCTGTCAAACCAGGTCTTGAATATTTCCAGCAAGGAAATTCTTTTCTAGTCTTCATGAATCCCTTTCTTCCAGCCTTTCTTCGTGTGGCAAGCTCCTTGGCCTGCGGCTGGCCCTCAGGGTAGGGTTGTGGTTGGGGCTGGGAGCGGCAGGTGGAGAGTGGCTGGAAAGGGGCTGTCCGGGGAGACTTTGGCTGGGAGAAGAGTCATCTCCTGATGAATTTTTATTGTGGGGAAGGAAGAGCTGGGTTAGGTAAAAGAGAAAGCCCAGAACTGCAGTTGTGCTGGGGCTGGGAAGGGGCTGCCAGACTCCACGGAGGGCTGATGCTCAAACCCTCATCTTGGGAAGGCTTGTTTTTGGAAAGGAAGGGCTGCAGCGCCAGGGCTGAGGCTGAGGGAAAGAGAAAGCCCAGTCATGTGGGGCTGGAAAGCATCACGCAATGTAAAGTAAGCACTGGCGCTTACCTTCTCTTCCGAGGAGTATTTACTCTGTGGATAGAGAGGAGCTCTTGCCTCTGGCTCAGCCTGTGTTTAGCGTTAAGAGCTAAGGCCGAGAAAAAGCCCAGAGGTGGGGTTGTGTGGGGGCTGGAAAGCATCTTCCAAATAAACAGATCTGACTCAAGGCTTTTGCTTTTCTGAAAGCAGGGCTGCTGTTTACCTCTGCGGTGGCCTGCTCCCTCCTCACCGTTCAGAGTGGCAGTGTTAAATGTTGGCACGTCTCTGCAGGTCTCCAGGCAAGCGGCCATGTCCTATGCATGATATACTGCGAGAGGCAGTGGGCTTGCCTTGTTCGTAGCAACGGTTTGAGCTCCTTGCCCCTCACCCATGGCATTGAGGAAGCATCTCACAGGCCTTGTACCTTCCTGCAAAGCCCCTTTTTATGTCTGACTTTATTGCACAAGTGCTCCCTGACCTCAGTCCTCCGTGTCCATCTGAGAGAGGGAACACATTTGCCCTTTATGGAAAAACATTTCGGCTTTCTCAGTCCCCGAGGCTCACTCAGGTGCCTACACGGAGCCTGGCCTCCAGCAGGGCTGCCGAAGAGGAGTGAGGACTGAGCTGCCTTTTCTGCATGTCCTGCGTGACTTTGGGTGAGAGCCTGCCTTCAGCAAGCCCTGCTGGTCACTGGGGTAAGGGGATGATTGCCCAAGGGCTGCCCGAGTGTTTCTAGGTATATAAATGTTTGTCTGCAAAGTAAACTGTCACTTGCCAGGAGAAGGATTTGCTACTCTTAGCATCAGCCATCTGAAACTTAGGACTGGTTGACAGGGAAAGTCAGGCACCTCCAGTTTAACCCGTGCATTAACCTTTACGTAGCCAAAGCAAGTTACGTGGTCGCATCTCGCCTCTGGTTGTTCCACGCGAGAGTCGGCGCCAGCATGCTGATGGCCGGGTAGCTCGGCTCGCTCTCCCCTTGGTCCTGCGAGGAGGGCAGCTGAGCTGCAAAGCTGCTAACCCTACCCTGCTCCGGTAGCTGCGCAATGGGAGAGGCACACACATAGCTCTGGGAACAGCGTGCATACTTGGTAAATTCCCCTCTTCCCAGGGCTTATACGTTTGAAGCACTTCCAAGAGGTATCCAAGCATGGGAGTTAGAGTATGTATCCATAACACTGCTCCATCAAAGAGAATATCCACCACACAAAGGCGGTGACGCCTTTGGAACTTGCTCAGACCAAAAGCAGTTGGCCAACCGTGGGGTGATGTAAACGCAAAGGAGGATTTCTTCGGTCTGGGACATCAGACATTTATTCTGAAATGCAATGTTCGATAATGTGTGTTATCTGCGCTTGCAAAACTACACAGAGTCATAAAAAACCACCTAGCCTTTAATAGCGCAACCACCCATTCGGTTCTGAACACTGGAAACCAGATGCCCATCCATTAGCGCTATGAGTAATACCAAATTAATCTCGTCATGCAGTTTTGTGATGTGATCAGCAGGCGAGCCTGCAGAAATCTCCCTGAGCGGAGGATGGGAGGGAGGTAGGGGACAGGCTCTCCCCGTGCAGCACCCACACGGCTTGCAGCTGGGGCACTGCCTGTGCTGCCCCGGGGACTCTGCCAGGTTGGGCGATTCTTTTCAGGGGAGCTCAGCTAGCGAGGAGCCGTGATACCAAGGTCTCTGGCAAAGTCTGATCCCCTCGAAAGGGCCATCCACAGGGCTCAGGTAGGAGAAAAGTCATCTGGGGAGTAGCAGAACTGGAGAAGACAGATTAGCTTGGGATCTGGGTTGTCTTGAGAGGTGTTTCCTGGAGTGGGGGCCGTTGCTGAAGTTCTCCTGTCGGTTAGGGCACTCACACAGGCTCCCTCTCTCCCACCCACCGCCTGGTCTCCTTACGAACCTTCTAGTGAAGGGTTAAGCTACGCAGCATTTGCTTCCCCCTCAGGGACCTAGTGAGAGCTGTCTCTTCTCTCCAGGCACCTGTTTTCTCAAACTTGTAGGAACTTCTAATCCATAGGACACGTCTCCTTCTTTCAGAGCCAATTGACAGTAACGGCAGAGTTGCAGAACAATTTGGGTCAGGCGGGTGTCACCGGGCTCAGCCCCTGCTCCAAAACTTCAAAGGTAGGTCAGGTTGCTCAGAGCCTTGTTTGGTCAAATTTTGAGTATCCCCATGGACGGAGAATCCGCTGCCTCTCTGGGCTCCTGCTCAGTGGTTTCACTGTGCCACGGGTGTGGGGGGACACAGGCTGATGGGGTTCAGCATGATGACAGGCATCTCAGATCCTCGGGAAACCAGGGGCATGGAGCTGAAGGCTCCCCGTGGTGTCTGCTGGGGACCTGGCTGCATGAGATGCTGCAGCCACAGAAAGAGTGGCTTTGAAGTCTGAGAAAAAGCGAGGACTGGTGATATTCAGCAAAAAGGAGATTATAGAGCACAGGGATAATTTATACCTGTGTGTAGGAGATGACTTACAGACAAAGCCGTTAAGGAAGCTGGGTTAGATCTGTTTGGAGGAGATCTGTTCCCTTGCCCAGGAAAGCTCGGCCCAGGCATGTCCCTTTCTCACCCAGTTTTGCAGAAGAGTTAATAAATGAATGTAAACGATTTTTTTTTTTTTCCTTAGGTTTAGAAGGGACTAAGAGAGCTGCTGGAGGACTCCTGCAAAGGCAGGTTCATCCTTTTTGTAACTGAACTGAAACAATGGAAAAAATGAGGAAGAACATGAAAAAAATGGAATAATGGCCCCAAGCATAAATTTATCCAGGCGTGCTTATGAGTCACATAATGTTACAACCCAGGTTCCCGCTGGTGTCTGGGGCTGCCACCTTTGACGTCCTCCCAGAGCCCAGCAAGATCCTCGCACACAAAGATATTCAAATCTAGTTCAAAATTACAATAGGTGAGTCAGCTCAAAATTCCCCAGGATCAAGCCCTTGCTTTTTTTCCCCAGTGTGTAGCGATGGCCTCAGTTCCTGGTTGCGTGCAACCACCTGGCCATCCCCCTCCTTCCCTCCGTCGCATGCACGTGCCCGCTTGGTGGGATTAGCACCGGGGCAGGCAGGGAAGCTTGGTTTACATCCCGACACACCGTGCCTTTGTTGGAAGTACCCGGGAGGCAGTAGCTGTAACCCGCATGCCTCTTTGCCATGGGACTGCAAAATACTTTCGCTCTGCACTTGGATAAATGGGAGAAAGATGCATCTGTAGGACACGTGAAAACTGCCCGTCTCTGTCCATGCTGTGGGTTTCCGCAGGGCTCCTTGGAGTCACCGGGCTTGCTGCAGGGCTTCTGCCTGGGCCAGCAGAAACCAGCTTCGCCTTTAAATCGTTTCCCTCTCGCCCAAGATGCGACTCTTACTCTTTTCTTTCTCTCCCACCCTGCTTGCAGCTGGGGCTTCCCCCCGAAGAGGGAGAACGGACGGTGCCACATGCCCTTTGCTCCGGCCTCTCCCTCCCCGTCGCTGGCTTGGGTCGGCCGCCTGGCCGGGGAGCCGAGAGGTGGCTGTGGCATGGGGCTGTGCGATGGTGGCCTTGGAAGGGTGTACATGTGGGCCAGGGGCCGGGACCCCCGGCTCGCATCCTCAGTTGCCCAGGGCAAGTGCTCCCGGCCCCTGTGCCCCTTACGGCAGCATCCTGCCTGGTAACGCAGGTGACAGGCCGGGTTGGCTTCATCCCCGCTGCCTTGCGTTAGTTGTTTTTGCTGTCTTTCTGTTAATTACTTTTTCTGATTGGATTTCACGAGGGGCCAGTGACGGGGACTCGCCGGCACGCGTGCGGGCGTTTCTCCTGCCGGTGAGGCTGCACTGCCTCCCTGCCCATGCCACTGCAGAAGAAACAGCCCGATGACCTTTTCAGCGAGTGCTTGGAGGAGGGTTTCCTCCTCTGCGGTAAGAGCAGCAGGTGCAGGATTTTTCTGTCAACAATAATGAAAATAGTGTCGTGGAGGAAGGAAACCAGAGGGGCCAACAGCGACTGCTGCCACAGACGGCGCTTTGCCCGGGACCCTGCGCTTTCTGAGGAGGTGAAGGCGGTTGCAGTAAGGATGGGATGCATGAAATTCAGCTACTGGACGTTACAGCTCCTTGAATGATCTTTTCTCTGTGTGTGGCAGCTTTAAATAAATCAGCAAAGGCAGAGGAAGCCCTATCCGAGTTCAGTGTGTTATTTTTTGATGAGTAGCCGATGATAGGTGGCTCCTTTGGGCCGGCTCTGCTCTCAATTACACGCCTGTAGACTAAATAATTCAGCAGCAGCTAAAAGGTGCGCTGTCGAGCCGCCCGCAGCTGCAGCGCTGACCGCTGCCCAGCCTCCTCCGTGAATTTTGTGCAGAGCTAATTTTGGACAGGCGTAAGGAGGTGAAACGTCAGTGGAAGCGGTTCCTTGTTTTAAACAGGCTAATGTTGGTGTAGGGATGGAGAGGAATCAGAGTTACTGTTTTTATTTCAACTTTGTAAGGACTACCTCTTTCAGACCCTAGTGCTGTAGCTCCTCTCCGGAGGCTGCCTGATAGCGCTGCCTTCGTTCCCCCCGTTCATTTGATGTACGGTTTCTCAGCTGATTTATACACCTCATCCTGCCCTTTAAAATAGGGCTGGGTTTGGAAAACTTAGTACCTTTTTGCATACGTTTTTTCAGACCGTTTCTTGGGAGAAGGTGAACTTTTAAGGCGTCCAAACCCAGGCGGCAGGCTGGGGACTTGCCAGGGTGCTGCGTTATTAACCCCTCACAGTTTCTGCCCTGAAATGTGGGGGAGCATCAGGAAACGGGGTGGGTGCTGAGGACGTTTGCTGTAGCACTTGCTTTTTGCATGTGCCCGTTTAAAGATGTTATCTCTCACAGTCAATGTTGTCAAGTTTCAGTTTTCGGTAGTATTTTTACTCTCAGGCAAATTTGTTGGTGGTTTTTTTTTCCTTTTTTCAAAGAACTTAAAAAAAAAAATAATGCCACCCGACCCATGTAACATTTTAAAGGCCACTTTCTGTTCCTGTCGCATGTGACAAGGCGCAGGTCTGGCGGGTGCAGCAGCCGGGATATCTTTCTGAACGCAGATCTCTTATGGGCGAGAAAATATGGGCACGTAAATAGGGGTGCGGGTTTATTTCTGCTGCAAGCCCCTGAGAGCTAATGGATGTTAAAACCTGTTTAATGCCTGTGGTGGTGGGGTCAGTCCCGCTGCCCGAGGCCGGCTGTGCTGAGCTCTCGTCTCAGCCGCTTTGCCCAACCTTAGAAACAAGCGCAGGCACGAGCGACCGCCCGAGCTCGCAGGAGGTAGCAGCGTTCACGTTCAGCTGCCCGGGCATCTGCAGGGCTCCTGCAGCACCGACCCCGGCTCCTCCCACGTTCATTTTTGTTTTCCATTTCGCTTCTCCTTGCACTTGCTTTCTTTGGCCGGGTTTTAACCGTTTCGCATGTGCACGGTGTGACTCCAGCAGCTGGAGCCTACTTTGTACCCCTTTCGGACTGTTCTTCCTTTATCCCTCCCTGGTTGCCATCGCCTGCACGCCCTCCCATCAGTTTGCACAGCTCCACTGACCCCCGCCACCCTAGCTCCCGATTTTCTCTCTGAAAATGGAATGGCTTGGTGCTTTCACCTTCTCATAAATAGCCTCCAGCAGCACGCTGGGTGATTGTAGGGAACACGGCGACACCATCCCGTCCCTGGGGCAGGGACCAGCATTGCCCCTCGCGCTGCCCAAGCCTTTTCCCTCCAGTGAACAGTCACATGACGGACAAGGATAAACCAAATTCACATGGATTATATAAAACATGGCACGGAGAAGCACCGAGTCAGCAGTGTGGGGCTTTCCCCTGTCCCAAAACACTACCTCGCTCCTCCCGACACGATGCAGGAGGCATGGCTTGGGCAACCGTGCGCTGGCGGGGGTACGCACGCACCCCCGCACCCACGCAGCCCGGCTGCCTTCACGGGCTGCTGCACCTTCCCGTGGGGTGCTGCAGTACCCCACTCCGCGCAGCCACGTCACCGCCAGCACGAGGGAGGAGGCCTCTGCAGACGACGCTGTTCAAGACACCTTTCCCTAAAAGCTGTTTCCCTGAAGGTTTCCGCTGCCCCGGCACACTTGGCGTGACTCATCCTTGTATTTGTAAAGGCACTCCCTTTGCGTTTGCCATGCTTTGCTGGAGAAAATGAGATGGTTCCTGTTTTGCTGGAAGGCCTTACGATGCCATGACACGGTGCATTTTGGGTGAACATTGCTATGTATGTCGCTGGCGACTGCTGTTTGGAAACACAAGTTTCTTCCTCCTACAGAGACACTTTATGAGCATTTTTGGTTGGTTGGTGGAGGAAAATGTACAGGGAAAATGTAAATGAGGAGCATGAGCAAAGCTGATACAAGACCTCTTCATGAGCATTTCAAAGGGCTCTTCTAAAATGAATCAAATTTCCGTGCGAACTTCCTGCGAAAAACCCAAAAGTTCAGTTTAGGATCAGTTACCTAGAGATCAACGACCCGCTGTGCCATGCCTGGCCCCCTCTGCTCTCCTGGGGAGGCTGCCGGGCGCCCGCACACCCCACGCCAGGCTGAGCGCATCCTCCCTCGGGGACCGGGATGCAGCCGAGCATCCCGACCGGCTCCTGCCGCAGCTGGAGAGCGGCAGCGCGGTGCTCCCTGCCAGCACCGCAACTGCTAAATGTGAGCTGGGGAATTCACAGCACTGTAACAGCAAGTCTTCCTCTGCACGGCCTGTGTGGCTGCCTCTGCTGAAGTGACCGTCACCAGAGCCCCTTCATTTTATGGTTTTTACACAGTTTCAGGTTCCAGATGGGATGGAAGAGAAGCGAAACCAGAGCAGCGCGACAAATGATAGTGAGGAATTACAGTTATGGCAAGTCCACATTTATTCACGGAAATCTGGTTAACTAGGTTCTGAATAGTTTTACTTAAATCTCTTAAGTTTCTATCTGAATAAGGCCTTTAAAAGCAGACAGATGATACTAAATCAAGTTCTCTGCGAGCTTAGCTGCAGGAACGAGTTACCCCATCCCACTGACCGGCTCTGACTGTCTGCAGGAAATGCTAATTTGAGGTAACGTAGCCTTGATGAAAGGGAAAAAAAGGGAATTAGCTAAAGGAGCATCTGTCCCAGCGGGTCAGTGGGATGATATTTTAATTTAGATGCTTTAATTAACCAAACACGATCTCCTTGTGTAAGGAGCTTCTCACTGCTCCAGGGGATGGAGGGCATTCAGGCACCGGACGGCCATATCCATGGCCACTCCATTAGGATCATTACCCCTCTCGCTCTCCGCGCACGTAAACACCGCAGGCCCGCCAAGCTAAAACAACGTCCCGGCTGGGTCACTTCAGGTAAAGCCAACAGGATGTGCAGTGACTTCCCTTCCCTCGGCAGCAGCGCAAACAGCCCCAGCGCCCCGTCGGGAGCCGGTACCCGTGGCCAGATGCACGCTGTCCGTCAGCGGTGGCGGCTGGCACCCTCTAAACAAGAGTCTTTCCCCCCCCGGGCCCGTGCTAAATGACGCACGACGCCAGGCCGCTCGATTGCCTTACAAAGGAAAGCCCGGGCTCAGCGGGGGTACAGCTGCCTGGTTTATTTTTGTCATCCTTTGGATGTTTCTTCATGCGCTGACTTCAAGGAAGTTGTTACGAAGATAGGCTTCGGTTTTAAAGAGTGGCATGAGGGAAAGCGAGCTGCCCGCCCCGAGCCAGTTGCCTCCAGTGGAAGGGGGGAAGGCCATCAGGGATGGAGTTGGGCTCTGAAGCCCAGAAACGGACCTGAACGCTGCTGGAGATCAAGGACGGAGGAAAGTGGGCGTGAGGGTTTCTAGAGAAGTGCTGCTGCGGGGTCTGGGGAAGGACGTCCTGCCCAGCACCTCCTCTGCTTTTTCCGATGGCTTTGGTTGATCTGGAGAAGGATGTGCCTTCCTACAAATCGTTTGAACCTTACAGCTACAACAGCTCTCATGGTATATCCCTAAAGCCTGCGCTAAGCCAGCCCCCAAGCTCCTCATTAGGACAGAGCTAGTCAGCAACGCCGTCCTGCAGGACCGCTACCCTCGCCAGTTGGATGCTGCTGCCCGCGTACCTCTGCATCCGGAGGGCAGGGCCGTACCCTGACGTCCAGAGGGCTCAGGCCGGTGGGAACCGCTGTAGCTCACAAGCCAGTTGCATTTCACCCTGACGCCTTTCCCTGCGGCAAAACGGCTGTGTTTTTGGCCAAAGCCTGGGTCCTCTTTCTGGAGGCTATGTCCTGGTTTGAAAACAGCAGGGCCTCTCTTTATTGGAAGAGTAAATCATGCTCTTGGTTAAAAATTTGTGTGCCATTCATGCCTAGCATTTTATCGACATGAAAAGTCTCCCAGTTGAGACCAATTCTTCTGGATTATTGGCAGAGACCAAGCTGGTGAAGAGCTTACTCTTAGGAGTGTCCTCTGGCCTTCAGCTTGATCTGAAGGTTATTTACATGCCCCTTAGTCTAGCAGCAGCACCTTTCACAAAGTTGCGAGTCATTCGTTGTCGGTCCTGTCCTTCATCTGACAGTCTGCACGTCTCCTTACACATCAAAAAATACCAGTAGGTGTTTTTGCCGCAGCACTGCCCCAGAAACTCACACTTGATACTTTCTCCACCGGGAACCCCACACCGTACATCATCGCTGCTTTCCAGGATCCAGGGCAGAGCCTTGTTTCCAAGCTGCCTACCTTCATGCTAACAAATAAAACAGTATAAATAATTTATAAACTTTTATTTTAAATTAAAGATCATTCCTCTCTGGCCCCATTTCTATTTAAAATCCTGCTAAACTGAGTGTCTCCTGCAAATACGAGTGCATTTACTGTCAGATGGGCAGCACTGCTCAAGGGCATTGGGCTCAGCTCCATTTTCATCGCGACTCCGGGCAGCAGTTGTGCAGCTGGGGAAGTCCGACCGTATCTTCCACAGGGACGGGCCTCTCACTCCGCTCTTGTGTACCTCTGGTAGGTGTTTCTGCACTGCTTAGAGCAAAACTCATTTTCTCGTTGCTTCCCCTGACTGAGTAAATATGTGCTCAGTGCCATGGCATTGTTCTTTGGCTTTGGGCTGTTTCCAGCTGATTAATTATTACGGCCACACGGTAGTTTTTACAACAGGAGGACAGGGATGTGCGTCAGATCACTGGCCCGACTGGACCAGTATCCTGTCTCCAGAAACGACTTGGAACAGGTATTTTGGAGAAAATTATTGAAGGCGGGGCAAGTTTATAGTGATTTTTCCTTGGTAAATCTGCCCAGCAATTTGGAGAGTTTATGAACTGGAGGTTGCATCTGAATGACCATATTTAATAGTCCTGATGGACATGCCTTGCAGAGATTTGTCTAATTCCTTTTTGACCCTGTTCATGCTTTTAGCCTCTCCAATATCCCCTGGCGACGAGTTTCTCTGTCCAGCTGCATGTGTGAAAAGGTACTGCTCTTCAGCTGCTTCAGAGCAATTGCCTGATAATTTAGCCATAAAACAAGCATTCTGATTTCATCAGATACTGAGGCTATGAAAGTGAAAACGTGCCATATGCGCTCAGATTTCCCCAAACCGCGCGCATGGTTTGGGCACGCATTGAATCTCAGTTACCTGGACAAATGCATTAGCAAGCGAGTCTTCAGTGACACTCCCTGGGCACACGTAACTCATCCCACCTCTGCAGGAGCCCAGCCGAGACCTACAAAAACTAGCTTTACCGTGTCACTGGGGCACCAAATGGAGACAGGCGGTTGCACGAGAGCGGTTGTTCATCGGGGGGTGCTCCCGGGCAGAAGGTAGCGGGGTGGGCGTGCAGGGGCCCCGCAGCAGCGGTGGCGGCGATGCCTTCCCGGGGCACCAACCCGAAGCAGGGCCAACCTTTGCTTAAGGGTCCCATGGCGTGAACAGGCGCAGCGTAACCATACTGAGGGGCTAAAAATAGCGGCTCGCTAATCGGCACTGTGCTAAGCGTGTGGGGGCTTGTACGAAAGGGGGGTTGGAAGAAGCGCTGCCCACGGCAGGAGGCCTGCCGGCGTGAGCGGCGCTTTCAAGCATCGGCAGCTGAGCGAGAGCAAGTGCATCGCCTGTCCCCGCTGCTACGGAAAGTTGCTGCCATCGCGCTACCTGCCTGACCTCGGGGGTACGGCATCCCCCAAAGAGGCAGCGCATGCAAATGCCTTGCACAGCTGTACTTCCGACCGTGCAAAGAAAAAAGCCCATCGTGTGCAATGAACAAACCTATTTTTGAGATTTTTTTAAAAGCCCTTCCTTCATGCCATTGTCTGGTTTTCACTGAAGAGTGTTACTTTCTTTCAAAGAGGAAGCAGGTGCTTAGAAAGGATTTGGTTTTGCAGCAGAGAGAAAACTGCAGGACGCGTGGCCTTAGCTCAGCCCCGCTTTGCATGGTCCAGAACGCCACGCTCTCGCTGGAGCCGCTTGCGCTGAGCATCCCTCCAAAGGCCAGCCGGAGGGGTGGCGGGCTGCAGCCGGCCTTACCTTCCCGGGGCGACCCGGGGCGCACACACGCTCACACGGGTGCGCGCACGTGCACGCACACGCACGCACAGGCCGTCCCCGCTGTTGCCCCTTAGCTGGTGAAAAGCGACCTGAAGGGCAGCAAGCTGGCTTCACTTTTTCTATCTATCTGATAAAAAGCAGAGATAAAAGGCAAGTTTCTAAGGTGACAAAATGGAGCTGAAAGCAAGCGTCACTGTCAGTCAGGGGCCATATACAGTACGCTGTGCCTTTAGGAGTCTTGCAAACTTTAGCTACAACGCCTAGAGATGAAAGGGAAGGGAAGGGAAGGGGGAGGAGAGAAAGGCAATACCAACTGTTTCTCTGTCCTTGTCTCTGCCTGCAGACTTCTACCCTTTCTTTCCAACTTGGATGAAAGTGGCCGCCGGGCTGAGAAGTTTTTGAGCAGGACTTACTAGCCAGAGAAGCAGCTGGCATGGCTGCTTCTCCAGAAACCAAGCTGAAACCAAGATTTTTTTTTTTCTCCTAAGATTTCACAAGCTTTTCAAAGAAATAAGCACAGGTAATCAGTTTTAACCAGAGATTCATTTTATCTCATTGCTTCACCAATACTTGGATCATTTTGTAGCAGCTGTCGATGAAATGCTGTTTCATTGCGCAGGACTTACAAGCCTGAGGAAAGCTCCCGCTAGCCACCCTCCCTTTCCTTCTCCGACAGCGGTTTGCATGCGTGCCGAGCCAGAGTGGCATTCCTGCACGCAGCCGCGGCGTCCGTGCCCAGACGGATGCTCCGTGTGGCCTTGGGGACCAGCAGCGAGAGGGAGCACACTAGAGAGGGCCCGATTTCCCGGCTGTCCGCTGACAAGGGACCCTTGGGACAAGGCCAGCGCAGAGTTGAGGACCAGGGGTCGGCTCCCTCTTGACACCCCACGTGAGAGCACCTGTCCCCTGCAACAGCTGAGCCAGGGGAGAACCGAGCTCCATGTTGTGCTGGGGATGGAGTCTCCATACCCTGAGCTAGTCCCCTATGGCTGCTTTGCTGTGCCACGACGCCAGAGTTCGTGAGTGTATGCTGAGGCTGGAACTGATTTTTTTTTTTCTAGCAGCAGTGAGACCATTTCCAAGCGCAACAGAACATCATACATGATACATATATCAGATGTCATCCTCACTTTACCGGGATAGCGCTAAGACAGGAGTCTGGCACACAGCAGTCTCTGATCCGTGTTAAGCATGCAATCACCTGTTTTTAAGCCTGGCTTACCTATCTAAGGGAGAAGCATGCATTTTCTCCATGCTTCAGGAGTGGGTGACTGCACCCCATGAGGGCTTATCACTTCCCTTAAGCCCCATGCAATGAACAGTCACGCGAGTTCTCGAGCATCTTGCCCGTTCGCGCTGGTACAGCTTGCTCTGTTCGTGGGCAGGAGATGCTCTACCACGCTGAAACAGGCACCTGTTTTGGCCTGCAAAACCTGTGTATTACCTGTGCATTCAGCAGAAAGCAGTCAACCCACAATATTTCGGTGTGTAAGCCATGAAGCCCTTTCTCTTTCAAATTGCCGCTGTATTGTGTTAGCTGTTTGTGGCCGCCGCTTCCGTTTCCCCCAGATGGCTGGTATTGCTCAACGCAGGGGCTGCCTGGGCATGAACGAGGGAGGGGGACAGCTCGCCCCCCCCCCCCCGCCGTCAGCGGTGCTTTGCACGGGCCCCACAAAACGGAAGGGAGACAAGAAAAGAAACGGGAACTTCTTTTTGGAATGGTTTAATTCCAAAACTGAGAGAAGAAGCGAAATTTAAATAAAGAGGACTGGTTTTAGTAAAGGGGGGGTGAACTTGCTAACCTTGCAGCGAGCAGTTCCCATGCTGCGGTCTATGGAGGAATGGCTGGATTCAGTACAACAGTTTCAACTCCTTATTTTCAGTCACTAATCTGTATTAAATATCAGCTGGCGTGACATGAAACATTCCCTTGGTATCTTCCAATGTGCAGGGAAATCTCAGACTACCTCTGGAGTGAAATTTAGCCAAAGAAAACTGCTTAAGCCTCAGTTCCTGAGTTATTAGTAAAGTGTGACATGAGAGAAGGTGCAGCTTCGTACGTCCATGGGGGTTAGTATGACGAGTCACGTACTTGTCTTAGCCTAAAAAGAAATAGCACTTTGACTATTTTTCTGTGTCTACATTAGAGGTCAGAAAAAGAAACAATACCAAAAGAGAAAGAAAGAAAGAAAGAGGAAAAAGAATACATGCCAAACTTAGGGTTGTGAAGTCACACTTCGCAACTGAAATTTCCCTCGAAAATACCTGACACAATAGCAATGTGCGCCTGATTTTTGAATGAATAGTTCATATGATTTTTCACTTAGGAAGGCTGAGAGCAGAGCAGTGGGAACTCCCACCCAGCGGGACTTGCAGAAGTGGGTGGATGGTAGAGACCAAACGGCAAGTCAGGAAGTTTTGGGCATCAACTGTAGTGCAAATCTGGCCTGAAATCCTTACTAAAGCTCTAGGAAGAGAACCTGCTAGCAGGTACCACTGGCCTCACCGGTATCGACAGGGACTCGTCGCCTCTGCTCCGGTGGGAAAAGGGCCCTGAGGTTTCCTCTGGTTGCATCACTGCATCTCCCAGGTATGGTCAAAGGCCATTTTGATCAAAAAAGGAAATGCTGTTTGCAGATTGTAAATGGGGAAAAATGGGATAAACCCAAGTGTTGTTCTGTAGCATATATGACTGATCCATAAAAAGATGCACTGAGTTACAATTTCTTTAGGAAAATACATAAAAACTATGACATGCTTCCCCTTAGCTTCCATAACATAAAACTTCAGTGTGATCCAAAGGTCAGAAAGAAGCATCTCCTCTCAAAGAAATGCAGGACAAAGCATTTCTTGAAATATCCGTGAAAAGTATTGTATAGGGCATTTGACAAGCTTCCCATCCTCCGGATGACATTTGCGCCTGTGGCTCTGGGAATAAGAGAACATTTCAGATTCCTTGGACAAAACCAGGCTAAAATGGAATTACAGCTGCGAGCAGATTAACAAACTCTGAGTAAAACATATTATGGGACCGTAGCAATTATCTAGCAAAACTAAGCATGCTAGAACCCCGGAATGATCAGGCTTGCAGGTAAACTTAAATGGAAGAGTAAACACAGGAAGACAAGGAGACATGAGGTCGGGTAGCCAAGCGTGGCAGGGGTGATGGTGCCTCTGTGAGTGCGATGGCCGTCCTGCCCCCCTATTTTGGGGCAGCGTCTCACGGGATGCCCCCCCTTCATCTGCATAGAAAATGACTATAAGGAGGCCCGTGATCTCCCCCGCCAAATCCTTCCAAAAATTATTACCCTGCAGTCAAAAGTGTTGCAGAATAAAGAGTATGAGAAAGACTTTGAAATCGCATGCGTTCAATAGTAGGCTTGTTAAATGCAAGGTGATGGTGACACGTCCAGGATGATATTTCAGAGAAATAAAGAACAGGTCTACTTTCCTGTTCTTGAACCAGAAGTCATCTGTGAAAAGATGCAAGTTAAAACTGAGTAAAAAATGATCGACCAAGACGTGCAAAGATTGAGGTTGGTTTAAATAGATATATATAAATATACATATTTTCACAAATTCAAATTATACAAATATATATAAATTCAAATTTTCTTCATGCTTGAATGAAAGTATGTGTGGAAAATGGTGTTAATTTATTTTCATCAGGGCTAGATATTATCCTGGAGCAATTCCATCTTAGCCAGTATAGGCACTAGAGTAGGTCTATCCAAATGCTCTAATTTATGATTAGTTCTATATTAAGCAAGGTCAACTACAGCATCTTTATACAGGAACTAAAACCACTTAAATCTTCTCTCCATTCATGTGGTCCAATGTAAAAAAAGAAACTGAAAAACAGAGCAAAGTTTTAAAATTAGCTACCCACTACTGAAAGAGGTATTAAGCCATAATATATAATTGCCAAGCTGCCTATTAAAAAAGTGCATCTGCTAAAGTATTTTATATGCCTTCCACCAAACTTCATCCCAGTCCACCAAATCACTTCAGCACGTCCTTCGACTGATGGAAATTCTCTTGTGTTGAGCATTAAATAGGTACCTTTGCGCTTGGAAGGGTATTGGCTTGGAAGGATATTGGAAGGATATAGAAGCACCAGTATGGCAAGTGGGCCGGTGCTGGTGGCACTGGTGTTAATGAGCGAGCACCGCAGGACTCGGAGGCTGCTGGTTCAGACAGGGACATGGCATGCTGTTCGTTCCCGGAGACGGTTATAAGTTTAATCCCCTACCAGATGTGTATTTTATCATACGCTGTAAAAGGTTCCTGTACGACTTGTTCTAAAAATCCCTGAGTTACCCCCCGTGTACTGAAATAAGGGTTGGAATACATCCAAATCATACTAAACCAAGTCGTTAGCTATATTTGCATTACACTGAGTATGTAATAAAATGGGGGAAAAAAATACAGGATTTGCCGTGTAATACAACTCTGGAAATTTCATAATTAGGAGGACTAATCGACCTTCCTGAAGATAAGATTATTTCCAGGACGCTAACTGGAAATAAGAACGCATATTCAGATGTTTCTATTCAGCTGGACAAGCGGTCCATTTGCAGCACAAACCGGGTTTGCATGGCCAATAATATTGGTATAGGGCTGTCACAGCAAATCGCAGTCCTGGCCACAGCCGCCTCGGAGGGGAACCGCACGGAGGTGCCCGCAGGACTGCCTGGGGGGCCAGACGTGCTGCGCGGGGACGCTCTACCTCCCTGTACGGTATGCAGCGCCATATGTAACTGTCTTGCAGAGCAAGATGCAATCTTGCAGGGTATGGCTGCATTTTAAATGAATTCTCTGATCACTATCACAATTAATTCTTTAAATTTGACAGGGACGAGGATCCCACGTCTTGCTGCATTTCAGAGCACGGCAGCGCCTGGCGATGAGTTGCCGAACCCTTTCTGTTGCTCGCTGTAACGAAAGCGGCAGTGGTGGGGAAACAACGTGCAGAAGGGGGAAATCTAATTTTGGAGGCTGCTGTTATGGATGAGTACAACTGCTTGCCTTTGGGTGATGGGTTTTACAAGAAGCACTTCAAAACAAAACAAAACCAAACCAACAAGGTTGTACTGTGGCACTCCAGCCTCCATCATGGATTTCTTCTTCCCATGGAAATAATTTGTGATGCCTTGAATTCAGAGCCATGCTTCAGCTTGCAGAGGGTCAGGCCGATACCCCTTGCAGAGCGTAGCTTTCTGAGCTGATCAGATAGCCACAGATAGCCGTGTCTCAGCAAGTGTCACCGCGGTGCCGTGGCACAGCAAAGCACGTGGCAGAAATGAAAATACAGTGCTTTATCCAGCTATAGAGGTGACACGCTGAGGCTGGACAAGAGTAACTCACAATCTTTCTGTCATCCCATTCTGGCGAGGAACAGCTTCCTTTCCCATGCAGTCCTACCTTCTTTCACCCCATCTGCTTAAAGAGAAACTAAAACAAAACAAAAAAAACCAAGCAAGCTCTAAACATAAACAAACAAAAAAAGGGAAGACACTGATGCAGCACATCTGAAAGACGCCGGATTAGACGCCGTTGCTAGATTGCTCGGGAAAGCCTGCCAGCCAAAATACAGCTCTGTGTGCTCTTAGAGCTCTTCACTTCATGGCATCAGGCCATGAAGATGTGTCAAAGCCTTAAACTAGAAGTGAATGGCTCCTCTGCCTTGCATAGCTGATGCCACCCTGGAAAAGAGGATGGCTGCTGGTGGAAACACGCTGCAGAAGCCACCGAGGGCACTAAGTTAGTCCTTTTGCTCCCAACCCCTGCTCCCTAGGCAAAGGCCAGGGCAGAGAGGACGGGCACCAGCCAGGCTGCTGCTGGCTGCTCCACGGCTGGCCATAGATCCCTTTCCTGGCTCAAAGTCTCTAGCTATCCACTGTCATTTCTCCATAACCTGGTCTTTCTCTGCAAAAACGTAGCCACAACCAGAGTAGAGCTAAGTCCATGGTAACCTGTCCCCCACATCCTCCTGTGTCTTTCTAGTGAGCTCCACACCCACTGCAAGCCCAGAGAAGACCTTGCCTGACCCCTTCCCTTAGCTTCCCAAGCATGTCACCGCTTCATCTTTTTATAAATTTATAAAGCTTCGTCTTAAAAAGTGACTATAAATTTTGCCCTTATGGATCTCATGGGAAGATTGACCTCAAATCTCTTGTGTTTGATATTTTCTGATGTCCAGCTTATCATGGGTTAGTTACCAACAGCAGTCCCACCTACTTCGTACCTATCCACCAACAGCACTATCCATCTCCCCCCGGCTCCAGTTCTGCCTGCTGACTGAGCAATAACCTCTCTCTCCCACGCAGGGATTTCTTTAGACCCAAGCCTGTAAATAAACTTACTTTGAGGTTAGAGTTTCATGTCATTTTCAGGTCAGACTGAAAAATGCTTCTAGTAGCAATAAAAAACCCCCACCCTCCTTTCATTTCAGCTGAAGTTTAAAAGAGACTTCATCCAAGTTGTTCTTGTAAAGAAAAACTTCTCACTCCCTCTCTCGAGCGGCTTGATGGGGTTTTTACATCTCCTGACCTGCAGGGATTTTTCCCCTGTGTATACGCAGTGCCTGGTGTCCCTAGGGCAGGTAAGCAGTGTTGTTCGCTGGCTGGCTGTCGGGCTTCGCTTCAGCTCACTTCTTAGAAAGTACAAACCACGCTGAAAAGCTTGCTGAAAAGTCACCGCACGCCTTAGAAAGCGAAAACCTGCTCCTGGGCAGGCCCTGAAAGTCTGGGTGTTAGCACCGCACCATGAAAGCTCAGAGGGGATGGAGCTGCCCCACAGCCCTGGGCGGGGGGCGGGTGGACGAGGGGTGGCAGGGCACCTTCACCTCACCCCTCTGGCCTCCCACAGCTTCACTGTAAGCACCCAGTAAGTAACGCCATGCAATTTAATCACATACTATGTTATGCAGCAGAGCCAGTTTAAAAATAGGTTTCTTGGTGCGAGCCCAAGCTCCCCGTCCCTCTGCCACGTGCAGGGGGCTGCGCAAGGCGGTGTCTGAGCCTGGCTGTGATGGGCGCACAGGCAAGAGCGTCGCCCAGCAGAACTGAGCAATTGTTTCTATCTAGTTGCTGCAGACATTTTGGAGGGTGCCAATGGAGGCGTTGCTGGGGGTTGGTTTCACCCATATTCTGGAATTTATATCTACCTCTAACAAAAGGGCACGGAGAAGAAGAAACACTGGGACCTGCGCTGCTGCGAGCTCCTTTGCAAAGTGGATTTGGATGCAAAGCAAATGCACCACAGTCTGGACCAGAGGATGCAGAAATGGGTCGTGTGACAGCGATGAGCAGAGACAGCCCCAGCAGTGACAGCCCCCCGCCAGTGGTCCTCAGATGAGGTGTAAGGAAGAAATAGGTATGGCCATCCTGAGGTGGGGGCATTTCCATCCCCCCTGCACAACAGAATGCTTTTACCATTTCTAAGATTTCAGGCCGTGATGCTCAGCTTTCACAGAGAAGTGAGTTATCAGCCCATAGTCCAAGGGCTTCTTAGGGTAACCTGGTAGGCTGTGCTTTTTACAGGTGGCTGGGAGTGTTAAGGTCACTCTTATAATGCCTGTCCTCAAGGGCAACTAATCTTCAAGTACTTGTTTTCACCAAACGAGCGTGAGACTACCCAATGACCTGTTGACATACACCAAAACAGGTATACAGTCGGAAAAACTGCAGTTTGAATCAGCCCTTGGCTATCAGATGGTTTAATGAGTTCAACTTGCAGACACAGCCTGTTCTCCGTATCTTCCACACATAAAGGTTTGCAGATGGTTTATGAGATGCTACGGTCCGCGCCCTGACAGCTGCAAAATGTTCAGGTTGTTTATAGAGACTTAGAGAGAACAAGTTCAGCCGTGGCCCCTTCCCCACCTACATGCAGAGCTATATCTGGAACAAAGCGTCTGATGTTTGCACTGAACCTCATCGACCTCACTTCCACTTGCAGAGCTGAAGACAGGAGGAAACAAAAGCAGAAGACTGCAGGACCTGAACACAAGTGCAGATGTTCACTTAAGGCTTCTTCCAATGCCCTGCTCTGCAATACAGCTTTAACCTTTTCACCATTATTCTGATCAATATTTCTTTTTAATCTGATCTTACTGGGGAGAAAAGGCACTTCATGAGGAGATCTACAGCCGTGCATCCAGAACAGATACACTAAAGCATGTGTAACCTCAACATGACAGGAAATCCCTTGCCCTGCCAACGCATCCCACCAGCCCTCCTCGGGCTTGTCATCACTCGGCAATTTTTGGTGTTCAGGCACACTGCTGACAGCATTGTGTAAGCTGCTTAAACAGGAGAATCTGTGCTCTGGATGATGCCAATGAATCATGATGGAACTTTTCTGGGAAAAGGTTTTCACCAAGGTTAGCCAACAGAGCTGTAAAGTGACCTACCTCAGAGAAAAATGCCACGTACCAAGCAGTAAAGGGGGAAAAGTCCTTTGGCTAAGTGAGGGAAAGGCTTAAGAACCAACATTGCCCTCTGAGGGGAGGGCTGACTATCATTTGGGCTTTCTTTTGCTGTCAAATAAATTAGATGTAACGGAAAATAGTATTTACAGAGACTTCTGCCTGGCCCCGCAACAGCTATGAAACCCAAGACTATCGGAAAAGCAAAATCTGGAGCTTCTGCTTTGTGCGTGTTGAAGTGACGGCTCCAAGTTGCTGTCTCTGACGGGTCAGCCTTGCCCTGCCGCAAGGTGTGATGAAAGCTGACTCTGCATTTTGAAAGGCGGTGTGGTTGGAGATCTTCATCTATAGCTGAGAAGATTACCTAGCTGACTGAGGTAAGAGCAGTGACATCTGAAGGCTTGTGTTTCATCCTCCCAGAAAAGGTGCTTCAGGAATCAGGAGCCTGATAACAGGCTGTGTTGCTCTGAGTGTGAAGAAGATCCCTCACCATGTAATGGGAGAGGTGACTAGGCAGAGGGCCTGGGGAGAATTACGTCTCTTGGATTAAAGGAAAACATGTGATTTTCCCAATTTCCAGGAACTAATGGTGAATGGTAAGATCAGCTGGCTTGATTTTTATGAACATTATATTACTAACATCTGGGAAGAGCAAAATGTGACTGAAGACCCATCAAAAGAGCAGCTTGCTGGGATCCACATACAGCTCAGGATTTCGTTAAGGGGCACAGCTTCCCTTGGGACTCTGAAAACAAAATAAAGATCAGATGCAACAAACCAGGACCCCAGCTGAGTCCAGAGCAACTGAAAGGTCCGCCTGGATTTTTTTGAGCCAGAGAAGTCAGAGATCAATTTCAGGGCACTTCTTGGCTGATGCCATGAAGAAGTGTTACAATTAAGAGACTGCAGAGCACAATAACACTATCCAAATAAGTGATCATGCTGCAGAGATCATAAATGGCAGAAAAGGCAATGAACACAGGTCTGAAGGTTTTGCCTTAGGGGGTTGTTAACTCTAAACAAGTGCAAGCCCTGGATTCTGGGAAGAGGAGAAGGGGAGAGGTGAGGCGAGAAGAAGAGGAGAGGAGAGGAGAGGAGAGGAGAGGAGAGGAGAGGAGAGGAGAGAGAAGAGAAGAGAAGAGAAGAGAAGAGAAGAGAAGAGAAGAGAAGAGAAGAGAAGAGAAGAGAAGAGAAGAGAAGAGAAGAGAAGAGAAGAGAAGAGAAGAGAAGAGAAGAGAAGAGAAGAGAAGGTCTAAAACCTCACCCATGGAAATCCTATGCACTTGTTGTAAGCTAAAGGCCATAAGAAGAAAGTTGCAGTCACTAGAGGCACAAAGATCAATGCCTTAATCTTGATGTTGCTTGACTGGGGAGGCCCGAAACTTCAGATGCACAAGGCTCCTGCTTCTGTGTCATAGTGGATGTCGCTATGAACACGAACATTTCGTTCGCTTTGGCATTGAACAGATGGCAAGCAACTGGAAGGGATTCAAACAACAGTAGACATGATTTAAGAGACATTGGAAGAACTGGCTTGAGAAACAAGCAAGCAAATGTAAAACTACGGATGGGAAATGTGCTAGAGCTATTTAGAGAGTATAAAGCCAGCAAGAGAGGGGAACTATTTAGTTTTACAGAACAGAATATAAACAAAATGAATGTAACATGAGTAACCAAGGGCTCTGGAAAATTAATACTAGCTGGTCTCCCTGCACTGATTTAAGTTACCAGTCCTTTTTCTTGCACCTCCGCTACAACGGGGGCAGCAGCAAGGCAGGCAGTGGAGCGCCCCTCCACGCAGCCCACTGCATGGCAGATTTAAATCCTCACTGCTTCCAGGCTAAAAGTGCACATCAAACTGTGAGCTTGGGTGGCCGGTGTAGATCTGCTACCATTGCTTCTGCCCCAATAGCCTCAGCAGCACAGGGACGAAAAGGCAACCGTGGGTGGCAATTTCCACAGCTACCCCAGCAAGAATTTCTTGTGGCTGTGAGCAACACTCAGTGGCAGCTCCTCTGCCAGGGGCCTCAAGAAATCCATATGGAGGTGATGTAACAGGAACAAGCACCTTGCTTGGGTGGATGTCCCACACCAGAAACCCGCTTTTCAGTATGGCCGGCTCCAGTACATATTGCATATGACTTTGCTCCTTACGGCTGCCTGGCCAGCAGCTGCTGGGCATCGCTTCCCTCTTCAGCGGCTACCTGCAGTGCACCGATAGACCGTGTGAGCCCCAGTGACTTCAGCTGATCTCTCCCGCTCCTTCACAAGCCCTGTGCACAGCAGGAGAGATGACCAGCAGGAAGGGTGGGCTGCCTCTGCAGGGAAGCCCAGTCCTCCATGAATTACTGGGTGCTGGCTTTTGCTCATCACCTTCATGACTTGCATGTGCACAGAGAGCTGGCAGCACGCAGAGCACCCTTGCACACCCACTCCCTCCCTTTCTAACACTCATCCCTGTTTCCAAAGCTGGCTAGCAGGTAGCAAGTTGCAGACACTCACACTGAACCTATGCAAAATATTTTACCATGTTCACATTGGACCTTTTCCAATGCGATGCATGGCTCACTCATACCTGGCAGCAGTTTGTGGGATGCTCATGCCTACAAGTGAGCAGAGAGATGCTGGGCCCCAGGTGAGATGCCCACCCACGCACCCGTGCACTCCCGCACCCATGCAGTCCCACACCAGTGCACCCATGCACCTGCACATCCATGCACCCACATACTCGTGCACCCACGTACCCGTGCACCTGTGCACTCGTGCACCCATGCATCCGTGCACCCGGGAAGCGGCAGCAGCTCCTGCCAGCGCTGCGGCAGCGCTGTTTGCTGCCTCCCTTTTAGTGGCCATGGCAACTGCCTGTGTAATGAAGTGCTGTCAGGATCCGGGCCAGGAGCAGAGCTTCGTAAAGGAAATTAAAAAAAAAAAACCAACAAAAAACAAACAGGGAAAGGCATGATGTCAAACCATTGAAATCCAAGAACCCCTCCTGCCTGGCATCACACGCACTTTTCAACGCTGGCCCCCTGCAATCCAGCCTCGTCAGGGCTGACCCCGCTCCCAGCAGTTGAAGAGTCACTGCTCGGAGCAGTGCGTGTGCTTGTTTGTGCTGCCGTTTTCTTTCTCTCCCGTGGTAAACAAGAACAAACTGTAACCACCGCTCATATAGTTATTCTTTAAGGAAGCGGCTCAGACAATGAAACGTGTATCACTAAGCAGCTAAGCCGACAACAGGCTACGTGTTGCGGGATGCCAGGCTGGAGCGGCTTAAATAATTGTTATTGTGAGCCAGACTTGTTAACATTTGCTTTGCTGAAAAATCCCTCCACTGAAAGACAGAGGTATTTTTCAAAGTGCCAGACCTTGCAGGTCTCTCTAGGTTTGTCTCCACGAAGGGCAAATTCGCTGAGGAAGCAGGAGGGCTGGGTGCAGGGATGCCTGAGCCCTTTCTGTGCCAGCTCAGACCCAGGAGCCGCATCCCCGCCACGGTGAGCCCTTCCCGGGGCCAGGGGTGTCCCAGGCAAGCGCGCTGGAAATACGCTGCGCCCTGTGGAGCTGCAGCTCGGCTGGGTTTTGGCTGAGCGATCTCTGCCTGCCCCTCCTTGCACAGCAAGGCACAAGGAAAGGCAGTGACTGGACATGGAAACTAATACACTCGTTTTTTAAAAATCAGAAGGTGGGAATGCAGGAACAGAGGTGTGGGAGCCGTCGCTCACCGCTAACCTTTAATCCCTGGGTTCCTTGAGGGCATCTCAGCTCTGCAGCCTGCAGCCCTTGCCAGGCTGGCCTGCCACAGTGGGACTTGGGGAGAATGAGGGGGAAATGGGGAAGGAAGGCTGTTTTCTAAACAAGGGAAGGGGAAATTGCCTCTGTCCCCAGCCAGAGTGGAAATAAGAGGAAATGCTATTTTCTCCCAGGCAGTTTCTGTTGTCTTCGCAGGGCTTTTGGTCAACACAAGCCTTGGTTACCAGTGTTTGTGAGCTAAATGCTCTGGGGCAACAGCGCCGCAAGGAGAAAACACGGTAACGGAGCTTTTAACTAACGGCAAAGGGTACCCTGGTCAATCCTGTTTTCCTGCCACCGGTTTCACTTCACTGTAAAACCAAAAGTGCCTGCTCTGCCCTGCCGTCTGAGCTCAGGACAGCACTCAGCTCGTAGCTTCTTGGAGGTAACAGTCATAGCTGCTTTCTCTTTTAATAGCAATAAAACTCCCGACAGCTGTCAGTCTTCCCTGGCAGGGTCCACCGGCATGGCCTCAGCCTGCTCGAATAGCTGCAGCCATCCACGAGGAGCGGGGACGCTGCTGCTAATGGTCCCCGTGAGACACTAACCCCCTTCTAGCATTTTCTGGGACAAGGGCAGGAACTT
Organism: Phoenicopterus ruber ruber; assembly: GCA_009819775.1. Lineage (NCBI taxonomy): Eukaryota > Metazoa > Chordata > Aves > Phoenicopteriformes > Phoenicopteridae > Phoenicopterus > Phoenicopterus ruber. The sequence goes on from CM020218.1 coordinate 37,191,032, forward strand.
TGGGTGAGAGTTCTCACCCCATAAAACATGGCTCCTTTTGGCTTGTGTAAAAATGTGTTTATTATAAAGGGGGCTTTGTGCAAAGATGCGCGAGCCTACCCTTCCTTTTCCCCCTTGCCATTGCAATGCAACAACTCCCCTTCCTTCAGGGGTGAAGACTGCCAGCGTAGCCGAAGGCTCGCCCAGGCAGCTCCTCCGTGGGTTTGCATGAACCTGTTTGCAGTTCAGAGCAGAAGCACTCGTGGGTTTGGGCTGACATCTAGTGTTGGCGTAGACGAGGCCAGAGAAACCAGCTGACTCATTTCTCTCAACGTGTCAGTGGTGACCTGCAAGGAAGATGACATTTCTTTGGCTTAGTGCTTCTAATTCGGTTACAGATCTGGCCCATAAGCCCACGAATATCTTTGTTCCATTAACTAGCACAGAAAATAATAATGGCACACTCAAAAATGTAAGTGAACGTGTAGTTTTAGGCCTGGAAATCACAAAGCCAGCTCAAATTGCTTAAGTGTGCTGTTGTCTCCTCATTTTGAAGCATCTCAAAGAATAGCCACTAGTCTTGAGCACTAGAGGTTGTTTATAGGGAGGAAGACGCTTGATGGTGTAGTCTTGAACGGTTAGTTATGATTTCAAGGGACTTATCCCATCAAAAGCATTTGGTATGATGAGCTTCAGGAAACCACACTGCTGCTGCCTTGATGTGCCAATATTTGCTTGCCAGTCACATGTCATGTGGGCTCATCCTTTTCATCCTTCCCTAACTGTTACAAGCTCTTTCCACAGAAGCCAGTGTGCAAGTTCAAGTCGGTTCAGCATCGTACTGTCTCATTCCTGAGACACTTTCCTCAGAGACCTTCAGTGTCAATCAGATGCCATTCATGGACTCAGCCTCTCCACGGACGTGCGGAGTGTGACAGGGATGAGCATTGCTCATCTGGCACAAGGAGAAAGAGAGAAGCTGCTCCTACAAATACTCAGTACCTCTCAAAAGCGTGTATCCAAGGATGAACTGGAAAAAACATGCAGTCCGACTGTGAAAGTATTTCCTGAACGATGCTTTGGGTGCTCAAGTTCACCCAAAAGCTCGAGTTCACAAGGGCTGGAGGAATGACTGAACAAGTTCAAGGAAGAGACATTAACTGAGGATAATCAAGTGCAGAAAGGGGCTCAGACAGTCCCTGAATTGTTGCAGGCTGGGCAAGTGTCTGGGAGAAGTATCATCAAGTGCTTGCCCTGTTTTGATACTGCCCCGTAGGCATCTGGGTTTGGCCTCTGTCTGAAGGAAGGTGCTGGACTATAGATGACCCTTTGATTGGGCCCAGAAGGGCTGTACTGGTATCACCCTGTATCACCATTTACTGGTGGTTTTTTATTTTTAACTTGGGTCTGCTCTAACCTTTCCACATGGCGCAGGCAGAAAAAAAGTACTTTTGCAAAACAAAAGCAGTTTGGGCTCTCTCCTAAATATACCCTTTCCCATGTTCCCACCTTGAAAGCTGGATAGCCTCTTTGGAACTGCAGAAATCGGCAAAAGGGGAAAAAAGAGGGAGAGGAGAGGGATGTGGGACAATCCCGCTTCAAGTGCACTTGGGAAGTTTGTTTTTATTTTTGCCTTGGTGCTATTGGCAGGAATGTCACCATTTCACCCGGAAAGTCATGTCCTGCCCCCCTGCCCTGAGCACCAGCAGAAGACCTGGCTTCAGTTTTGCCCGACTTCTCACGTGCCCTTTGGGGGTCACCTCGCCCCTGTGCACCTCGTTTCCCCACGATGGTCCTAACAGTGCTGCCTTGACCATCCCCCTTATCTCTCTCGCAGATAAGGCCGTCAGCTTTCCTTATGGTTACACCACCTGCCTGGCACAGCAGGGTCAAGGTCCCCGTGGCAGCTTCAGAGGAATGATACCCACATACCACCTGGGGTCCCCCAGAGCCGCTCTCTCCTCCCTGTCCCGCCCTTTTCCTGAGCAGGTTTCCTTCCATTTTTAACGGATGTTTTATCCAAAGCCGCAGAAACGGGCTTCAGGCTTACGAATATGTGAAGGAAGAGGAAAATGTGTTTGTGCTCTACTTTCCCCACATAACGGGGAGGGAGCCTTGTGCAAGTGCTGTTGGTCAAAGTCGGTGGTGTTTACACAGAGGTTGGCTTTGCTGGAAGGGCCAGATGGAGTCAGGGAGCAGATCTTATCATCCTGACAGAGCAGGCACCCTGCCATTGAAGTTTGGAGCTCAGGAAGTTCCCTGCTACTGTTTAACCTTTAAATACCTGGTCTTTCCTTTCAGATTCCCCACCAAATACATGTTTCAGACAACCAGGGAATTCATATGTAAGCTCAGATGGTGCAGGGCACCTTATCCAACTAGAAACTATTTGCTCTGTACACACACTTGAACTCCAGAAAGTACATGGAGATACTTTATATAACTTGGAACCATTTAAGGACAAAGTATTCCCTCATATTGTTTTAGTTATAGTATATTTTACTCCATGCAGTGTTCAAATATATACATATCTGCACTTATATCCACTGTTTATATTTGATACAGTCCCTCTCTTTTTCTTCATGACCACATTAATGATATTATTAATGATATTCTTTGCTGCCATCACGTCACATGCAATCCCCTTCCCCAATATAAACACAAAATAGCAGAGAGTTGGTCTTGGCATGTAGAAATGGCCACTGCAAACAAACCTCTGAAGAGGAACAAGCCCTACACCAACCACTGCAGTTGCTGAAAGCACCCATCAGTGATGGACCTCCTCCTGGCTCAGCCCCGATGCTAAGGGGTACATTCCTATGACAGCGGATCCCCTGGGGAGAAAAGGGTCTGACATAGCACAAACAATATACATCAAGGGTAATAGCAACAGTTTGGCGTTTCATAACCCTCTTCCGTTATATCAAGGCCATCTTAGCACTTGAAGAATTAGAGTCTTCTTCCAAAAACCTTCTTCCTGAGGCAGCAGCTCCTGGAGGTGCCCACTTGGGCAAACACTGCCTCTGCCATGGCAAACCATGGCAGACGGGACTGTTCTGAGAGCACACCTCAGCTATAAAATCCGATGTGTTGGCTCAAATGAAGAAGACAAAACTCACTTCTCTGTTACAATGCATGCTTTTAGAGTGATTCCTATAAAACACTACTGGTTTCATATTTCGTAAAACCATATAGTGCTTTTGTTTTGAGGAAAGGGATACTAACAGCTGCACTTTGGCCACATAAACCACAACAGTTTTGGATGATTAATCATAAATTTCTGCCCATGGGCTGTCCAGAACAAAACATGCTTCAGAAACTGCTGCTTCCTTTCTCTCCTTCAGAAGAGCTTTCCCAAGCTCTTCTGATCAGTATCCCATGGATGAAGTTGCTCAGCCCAGCGTTTTGGCTGCTGGGAGATGGCGACTTGCTCCCAGGGTGCTTTGGACTCTTGCCTGTTGGCTGGTGGTAGCAACGCTGTTGTGGGAAGGACCACCCGCACGGATAGTTTCTAAGGAAACCGTCCCACGCTGGGGTATGAGCAGCCTTTCCCCTCCAGTTTTCCATCTTTGGCTTCAGATGTGCTCAAAGCGCTGTCATTAGGAAAGTGTTTAATGGCTCATGCAACGTAGCTTTAATTACTATTCATCCAGTGTCTTCCTGACAGATGCTCATGTCATACATTTTAAAATAACACGCTTGTAAGTAATCTTTAAGAAGTATTGGTCCAATTTTCTACTCGCAGGTTACTCCTGTGGCATATTCCACTGTGGCAGCAGTGCTATTGCTGGCGAGGACCGAATGAGCAGGGAGCTGTGCCTGACCCCACGGCACTCCCAAGGGATGTGCCTGACCCCTGCGCAATACTAGTTCCCAAGTGAGAACAGATATTGGAAATCACCTTCTCAGTCTGTCATGAAGGCAGAGCCATGAAGGATGCTGGAGATGCTGGGCATGAGAGACTGCCCGGGGAACGGCATGGTGACTGGCAAGGGGTAGCAGGAGCTGCTGGCACGTCAGATGAGAGGAGACCGCACCAGGAAGACCCAAGCCGGTGTCACCCATGGTGACATTGACCCTTTCCCCCAGGGAAAGGAGCAGATAACTCCAGTGCTGTGCTCAGAGCATGGAGAGCAGCTGGGCACAGGCGGTGCTTCTATGGCAGAGCACCATCTCCTGGATTTGGGCCTTGCACCCAGGAGTGGGGACCATGGTATGTCTCCAGTCCAGCCGGGGCAGAGGCAGTAACATTTGGATGCGGTTTGGGATGCCCCATTGAAGCACCTCGTAAATCCCTGCCTGCAGGACTGGAAATATTCCCATTTGCCCTGAGACTCTGCTGCCTCTGAGCAGTTGCAACCATTTCCAGCATGTGGAGGAAACTGCAGCTGTGCAGGAGTATAACAAAATAAGCCAAACTCCAAACAAGCAGAGCAAACAAGCTCTTAACCTTATTTCTTGGAAAAAAAAAAAAAAGGAATCAGTTTTCCAATGTTTCTTGCACCTGCTAAATGCATTAGCAGCAGTGTTGTATCTCGAACAGGCAGTCACAATGAAAGAAAAATAGCTTCTTTGTGGTGATCTGGTGTGCTTGTGACAGCCATTCGGGAGATGATTTACTGCTCTGTGCTGGAAGCTGGACAGCCACACTCAGTGCTCACATGGCATGAGGTTGCTCTCCATCGTTTCCAAACTTCCTTGAAAGAGCTAAGTACTTTGCCACCTATTTTCTCTTTTAAAAAACGATCAGAGCGGGGTTTTACACGCGTTGGCCATGCCAAGGAAAATAAGTCCTTACTGGGAATTGGAGGCAGCGGGCCGTCAGCCCTGGGGGTTATTACAGGGTGTCCAGTTCCAGCAGCTGACAGCACCATAGGAAATTTCAGAGGGTTTTTTGCTGCCATACAGTGGATTAGCACATCAGCGTAATGTCGGGAGGGAAAACATAGAAAATATGACCTGCATGCTATTAAAACAGATTAAGTGGAGAGCTTTGCTGGCGTCGGGCTGCCCCAGGGGACTGGTGCTGGAGGAACAGCCTATGCTTTCCACTTTGGGGCCACCAGCTGCCCCTGCTCTGCCTATGTGGCCTCGGCCATGCTTTTCCACTCCGCTTAATGGGGGGTAGCCGGGGATGTGCCAAACGGGATGCAGTCCAGAGCCCAGTACCGCAGCCCTGGTCAGCCCTGGCCTGGGGCAAAGAAGCAGCTACTTTTTCTAATAGGTTTGGACTGAAAAAAATGTTGGGGAGCCCTGGCTACTTCTGACGTGGTATCATCAGAGGAGACGGTGGCCTCTAGCACTCGCAGGCACAGCCTGCGCTTCCCTGGAAACAAGGTGAAAATGAGTTTGGGGAAGCATGAACTTCTCCACAGAGCAAAGCCCCCAGCTATGAGGCCTGGGATCAGACCTTGCTTTTGGTCAGCCAGGCAGCAGAGGTTTCATGTTCGGTGGAAGCACCACTTTTTGCCATGCCTTTCCGTGGTGGCTGCTGAGAGTGAATAGCATATCATTGGCAAACAGCATGTGCTGTTTTCATGTGCTATTTGTTTTGGTGCTAAAAGAGGAATGATGAAAGAGGAAAGTTTTTACTCGTTAGCCTGAGCAGTGGAAAGGGCACGTTTCCACCTACCTCTCTCTGTTGGTGGTCAACGTGGTGCCTTCCAGCCCACCACCACTCCTCCCTGCCCCATGTCGGCCTCAGGTCCCCCAGCGTAGCTACAGGGGACAGTATGGGAAAACAAGCCCCTGAAATGATTTGGGTTCATGACAACCTTCCTTGCCCCCTGAAAGGGTGATCGATCAGGCAGCTGAGGTTGGAGGAGTCCCAGAAGAAAGGCACCTCCTGAGGGAAGGGTCTTGAAGTCAGAAAGAAAGCAAAGCACTGTGAGTTCTGAGACCCGCTGGGAAGATGGTTGCCCAAGAAAAAGCAAGCCTTCCTACTGTGTATTTCTCTTCATTTCAGGTGATCAGAGCTTTGTTTAGCTTCTTCTCAAAGAAAACCAGAGACCCACCCAAAACTACCTACATCCTTAACTCCTGTGAGTCATTCCAGCTGAAGGGAACAACTCAAGAGCAGCACACTGCAGCGGCCGGCCACGCAGGCTAAAGGCGCGACGGCGTACAAGCACAGCCGTGCTTCACATGTGCTCTCCCTTTGCCTGTTTGCCAGTGTACAGATGAGCGGAGCTGGGCTAGAGGAAAAGCTGTGCCGCCAGAAGACGTGCGAACAGCAGCACAGGGCAGATCCCCGCCGGCGGAGGCGGCGAGGTCCCTCCGCAGGCAGACCCGAGATGGCCCCAGCAGTCCAGAGCCATTCACAGAGCAAGGGGAAAAGGAGAGCGCAGGGTCTCCAGGTTTCCAGCTTCTCCCAGCAGCACGAAGGGGAGGGGAGAGCTTTAGGTATTTCTAGGAAAGGTGGGGATGCTTGCAAACATATTGACTGGAGGATGTCCATATGAAGAGAAGAGAATTTTTATGTTGGCTAAAGTTGGAGCGTTAAAGAGGAGCCTCCACGTGGGGACAGATTTCAGGGAAAATAAAGGTATGATTTCTCTCAAGTGTACGATAAGCTGCTTGAGCAGAGAGGAGCAGGACGTCAAACGATGGATTGTCTCCACTACTGGAATTGGAAGATGTGATTATAAATCTCAGGTCTGTGGCAGAAGAGCAGTGATCTAAAGCCACTGCGTCGGGGCAACTCAGAAAGAGAATGTGGACGTGGCATAGTGAATTCAGAGCAGAGTAAAGTCACTATGCCACGTTCGCATCCTACTAAAGTCCTGCTGAAGTCTGCTTGGGGTTGCATTAAGTCAGAGATAAAGGGGACAGGAATCAAAGCAATTTATCTCGGATAGAGCCCTGTGAAGTACCCAGATGGAATATCAGATCATGTCCCCCCAGGGCTGAGAGCTGTCCTAGCTCCTGTCCTCCGATAAAAGATTCCTGCAGTGACTGAGACCGGCTCGAGCCGTAAGCGGTATGTTAGGATTTCCTAACCTGAGCACTCAGCTAGTGAGAGAAAGTAATGCCGACCCTGATGTAAAGATATGACCTTGCCCTCCTATAGGAAAGGACCTCACCGATGGTGTTTGGACAGGGATGGGACCTTACCTGTAAGAAAATCTGACGCAGATCCAGCTTTGTTTGAGAAGTTGTAGCTTGCTGATGGAGAAACACCCAAAGCTGGGAAACAGATATCATGTAAATATTGCTTTACCTAGAGCACAGGTGGGTTGTAAACCAGCCATCTCTCCTCTGTGGGAGCAAATTCCCAGAGGTGACCGGGAAGTCAGTGAGATGAGAACCAGACGCTCATCGTTGCTGCAGGATGGGCAAAGACCAGCCTTTAATCTGTGTCCTCCAGGTAAGGGCTTCAACCTCCAGCATAACCTTACTGATGAATGAGATATGGTAACTAAAAGCCAGGACCAATGACATCAAAAACATGAAAGCCAAAATGAACGAAGTGAAGTGGCACATGAGAAAAGCAACAGCAACTGTAGGCAGCAACTTGGAAACTCTCTGCAATACAGGGCATGCTCGCTGCAGGCAGTCTGGCAGCAACCAGCCTTTGGGGCCTAATCATAAATATTCTCAGGTTAGCTTAAATAATTACTGGCAGAATAAAGGCCTTTTTCTTTGTTAGGTCACACTGCGAGCTCAACTCCCACAGTCCTTAAGCACTGATGTCAGAAGTTAAAGCTGAACTCTGTATAACCTCCGGGCTATAAAGGATGCCAAATGCAAAGTATTCGGGAGTTTTAAAATGACATTTTATGCTAGCCCTGCATATTTTATTTTGTACCTATACTAAGTTCAAGCCAATGTTGCAAGTCTCCTTTGTGCTCCGTGTAGAAGCGTACCAGAAAGATCAAACATTGAGTATTATTTTATTCTTGAAAAGTAGACACATGGGCACTGATTCGCTAGATATTTCGCCTCTCAAATTACCCTCGTTTAATGGGAAAATCTGAAATCTGAATACTTTGCTGAAATAGGTCTACATTTGGCTAGCACTAGATGACTGTAAGATTGTGTAAGATTGTTAGACTTTAAGCTCATACTTGCATCTTTTAAGGCTGCTGCTCGAGCAAGGTAATAAACGGGCAGAAACTGCTGTGCGAGGCGCTGGTGGACGTGCAGAATACCCTGTTGTTCTCTTGGAGGAGTCACTGGCATATGAATGGATGTGTTGAGCTCAATGTCCTGAGGAACATGTTAGCGTCACGGCACAGCAGGAATAGTAACACCTACTTTATTTTGCTGATTATGGTTTTATGTTTTATACGAAATAAATTAACTAATCTTGATCAACTTGCTTAGCTTGCCAAGTTTCCATCCCCACCCAAACCGCGGCGTGTTGACCCCTGTTTCTAGCGTAGCAGTAAAATCTTTCACCGCCGTCCCCCACCATACAGGAAAACAACCAGACAGCAGAGACGAAGCAGAGAACGCAGTATGCAGCTACTTAGGACTATCTGGTGTTGCCATCTAGCAAACTTGACTAGGTGATTTCGACAGAGAAGTGCATTGCACAAGGTTTCCTCAGTGAGGTAAAAGCTCCTGCATTACAGGACATCGGCGTCCAGGCAAGCACGGTCTTGGGCTAATTAAGTAATAATGTTGCAGGGACATGAGTTAGAGACGTTGGGAGGTACTGGAGGTGGAGATGGGTTGATATCCAAGCAAAACTCAAATCTTTTGGAAGGAATGAAGACTGGTTTCAGCCCGAGACAATGATACCTACCCTCTCCCTGAACCGGATGGTCCTGTGCTCGGGCCGACACACCACGGGGTGAGGGAGGAGGTGGTCTTCTGCTGCATGCAGCCATGAGATGCCATCACCTGGTGCAGGCTTCCCAGTCTTTCCTTACCTGAGCTCCTACATATCTTCAGTGGCAGAGGATCACTGTGTAGTGAGTTTAAGCCCATTGGTGATCAGCTTATTTTTCTTAATTGCCTTCACGACCACTAGGAAGTAATTCATAAACCTCCGTGGCTCTGCAGGGTTCAGGTTAAAATTATTCTTCCAACCCACACTAGCTATATGAAACATGCTCTTCTTTAGGGTCATCTTTTGGGGGTTTACTCCACGTGATGCTTGCAGCATCCTTCTCCCCTCAGCCCTGCAGATGTGCAGCCTCTCCTCCTGGGCAGCAGCAGCTGGCGGCTTTAGGGCATCACTGACTGTGTTTAGTCCCACTGGAGACATGTCACTCCCTGCTGCCGTCCCCCCAACGCTTTTCTTCTCTCCTCTGCAATGAATGTCTGCTGCAGCAGTTTGGATAGTTTGTGTGTTCCTGAAGGGGTGAGAAGGAGCTGCAATTATTGCCCAAGAAAAACCCTTAAGAGAAGATGCTGTTGGAGGCCTAGGTGCTGGTCATATAACAGCTGGGTTAAGAGAGGTACTAAGCAAAATACTTTAAAAGTCCTCCTGCTGAATAAATGCTCCTGTTCTTCACCCTCTGTAAGAACATAAAATGCTGTGATGGCTGGAGCCAGTGCTCTTTGTGTTTCCCAGCCCTGGGTGCACTTTTTTCCTGTGAATTTGTCCCATGTACACTTTTAACAGTCACGGTCTTCAGGGACAAGGCGTTGCACACCTGAATGGCCCTTTGGTGCAAAGAGCCACCTCCTTTGTTCGTTCTGAACCTGACTTAGTTTCATTTAATGGAAGCACAGTCTGTTCCCCAAGGGAAGAGAGGCATGTTGGGGAACATTCACGGGGAAGGGCAGTGCCGGGGATGATGAACCAAGCCCACGTGGCTCGTTGCAAGGAAACTGGGACCCACTGAGGGGACTCCACTGGTTCGTTAAGTTTCTTCATCTCCACTCTCTTTTTCTCAAATAGAAAAGTTATTAATATGACTTGTGACTGTTGCAGCGAAGGACGGAGTAAGAGCTCTGGAGAGTTGGTCTCCAAACGTCACAATTGCCTGGACTGAGACACTTCAAAGAACATTTCAGCATCCCCTGGCTGTCCATCAGGGCCACTACTGTCCCACTTTGATGTACTCATTACCCAGCACGTGGATGCTTCCAGTAAGGCAAGTCTCATACCAGCCAGGTAGGTTAGAGGAAAACTGTGCCTCAAGAAGCTGTGGAAGATCACTGCTTTTCTCCAGGAAAGCTGGAGCCGCTAGCTTTGAAATGCTCTGTAACTAACAAGTGTGTGACTTCCTTTATACATCTGTACATGACTGACAGGAAGAGCAACCCATTTCCTATGTCTTGAATTCCTCATGACTGAACTGCTGCACACCAAAAGATTGCAGAAATAACTGACTTTACGCTAAATACTGTCCAGGAAGATCTGATGGAGCAAGCAGATGCTCTGCCTAATGCACCACTCCCTGCAGAAGCATTGGTGAGAATGTACAGTACAGGAGCAAAGACTCTGATATTAAACTTCTGCAGCTGATGACTTCTACCAAGGTAAGACCTTCAGTCAGCTCAGAAGGCAGATACATGCATTGCCAGAGGTTTCTGCGGAAGTCAGCAGAGGGGCTGGTACCACCTGTGATGTTTTCAGCTTCGGTTTGGTGGGGAGAGGAGAAACATGGACCTCAATCCAGCAGAGTTCTGACCTTAAAACTTCAGACTGGCACAATTCCTCTTCCTCTTCTTCAAAGAAACACAAGCAACTTACCATTCTTCTCAAGCCTTTTGTGGCTGGAGGTGGCCATGCTTTATTCTCTAGTGAGAGAAAAGAAACAACCAAACAAGTAAGTCAGGCTGTGTTGGCCAACACATTCAACTACTATTGTGTGGAAGGAGAACGGGAAATGAAGAGGAATTACAAGCCGACAATGAGTCATGTTATGCCTTCTTGTTTTTCTTCCAGAAGAGAAAGAAGGACAAGTTTCCTCTTTAGATTCTCTAATTCACTGGGGAAAAGGGAAACTATGTTTTATTTTTAGCAGCTTTTGTTCTTGTGTGCGCTCCTGGACCTAAGGGCATAGATACAGCGGCGCTGCCGGGGAGGCTGGTGCATCTGACAAGACAGACTGAATGGTCAGTGTGAGCCCGGAGAATTTTCTTTCATTTCTGTTGATGTGCTTGTGATTTCTGCAGGACAAGAGAGAGAGAGAGAGAGAGAGAGAGATGCAAGGACACTGGAGGCAGTTTTCCAAAAACGGAAACCTGCTTTTTGCCAAGAGGATTTCCTGAGCAATCTAAGTGGTTGAGGATCTTGTCTCAAACAAAGTTTGGATCAGTGGGGTATCTTCTCATTCAAAAATTGTGCTTAGGGATTTTCATTCCTTTATGCATGCTTCTTCCTAAACCTCCTAACTAGTGAGGACTGTTGTCCCTGGACACCAGCGCAGGCTCTGATAGCTTTTGTAAGAGCATTTGTATCAAAATATTGTTGTGCTGGAGTCTCCAAGGCCATCTGGGGCTCTATGCAGACAGGGTGCTTACAAATGAATGTGAACCAAAGCAAATCAACATTGCTTGGCAGGGATGAAATGTATTGCTAGGGTCTGTCTCTGCCAAGCTAGACTGTTTGGCTCCAGTCCCACTCTTCGGGGGGATTGTCTGTCAAAACACAATTTGGTATTGTACGGCGTCATGGTTACATGGCTCACTACTCCTTTAACCCCTCTCAGGCCTTACGCTCTTGTGATTTGTTGGGTGGAAACCTGTGACTCTCCAACTCTTAAAGCAGACCTGGGGCTCTGGTACCTTGCACCAATTGTCCCTCGTGCCACTGTGTTGGTTCAGGTAGAGCTTTCCCTTAGGAGCTGTCGACCAGTAGACTGCAACCCTCTTGAAAGGAAGACATTATTTCTTGATGCCATGAAATTATAAGAGACATATCTTTGTACCATCTCACGATGGAAGCCTGGCTTCTTGGCCTAACCACCTCAAAAACCTGTTCATCCTTTCAAGGTGGGAGTCTGGCTTGGCCACTTGATTGACTCCCCTTGATCATCCCATCCCTTTGAGAATGGCAGCTGCTGCTTCTGCTGAGACCTGCTGGCAAGCCCAGAGGCCACCCATTAGAGGACAAGCCAAGACATCAGTGTGAATGTCCTCATGGGTTTGCCAAGAGGTGTATAATCATATTGCCCTCCCCACTTCTGGACACGTTTCTGAGTTCATTCAACATAAGTACGGACATAGTAAATCACCACAGTGGCTTGGCCAAGACACACCACTCCAGGCAGCTCCAAGTCCATTACATACAGTTTTTGCTACAGTGAAAATCCTCAGTAAGCACTGGCAGAAGTGCTTTCTTTGAGCACGGGTTCTGCAGGGCCACCTCCCATCCTGGAGGCCTGGCGAGGGGCGGCAGGAGGAGGACGTGCGTATTCCCTTTGGGCGGTGGGTGAAGAGGCAGATCCTCAGCTGAGACCTCACTGAGCCTGGGGATGGGCGAGAAGAGCGGTGGCTCTCCATAGGTATGACATGCGGGATGTGCCATCCCACAGACAGGCAGCTGCCTGCACTGCTGCTCCCCGGGCTGTCACGTCTCCCGCCAGCCCGGTGCGCAGCTGCAGCCTCGTCCCCGGCAGGCAGGGCAGCAGCAGCCTTGCACAGGCTGGGACGCCGGCAAAACGCAGCCCGGCTGTCTGGGTCACGCAGCCTTCCTTGCAGCTTTCCCCTGCGAAAACACAGACAGAATTAAAGTTGTCAAGATGATAATAGCTAGCAATGCGAGGCTCTGAGGAGTAAATGCTATGTGAAAAGGGATAAACCCCTGAAGGGACTAGTTCAGTCACTATCTTGCTCTAAAGATCCCTGGGCTGGAGCTTAGAAATGCCCCTAGACCTTGGCTCAGGCTTACCTCTGATGTGAGGGTATGCCCCAAGTGCTGGGCTCTGAGATGCGGGATGCAAAAAGGGGCACATGAAAAAAAAAAAAGGAAAAAAATGAGTGGCTGGGCAAGTCACAGAGAGGGAGATGTCCACGAGGAGTGCGTTTAGTCCACTGGCAGGGAGGAAGCGTGAGGAATTTGCCTGGGAAGGTGAACACGAGCACAGCCAGCTGAAGAGCCTGAGCAGCCCTGCTCAACCGCAGGCTCCCCCTCTGTCCTCGTCCACCTGCCTTGAACGACTCCCTCCTACAGAAAATCACGGCACCCCTTCCATCGGCAGGGCATCTTCTTTCTTGAGCTGGAAGCCCCGTGGGAGAGGGGCACGGACAGCACCTCTCCGGCCACGTCCCGGGAGCAGTGATCTGCAAACAGCTGCTCCTGCTCGCGGGCACTGGCAGCCAGTACAAAGCCGTGCAAAAGGCAGGCCGGGACGCGAGGGGGGGGTGCACAGGTGTAAAGAAGTGTTTGGGGCAAGGGAGGCTGAAGGCTGTCTCGCTGAGCTTGCGTCAGCCTGGTGTTTGGTAAGAGGCGACTAGACACACTGGATGTGCAATTGGGAGCTTTGTAAGGAGCAACCAGAGGTTCAGACGTCCACATCAGGATGGCGGCCAGCTATTGCAACCTTCCCCGGGCGTAAACATCTGCAAGGGGCCGTTCCCACGATGAGCGAGACATGGGCTGGAAACACCCCTCCCCGGGGCTGTATTCTCCTCCTCGCACTGAGAAAGTCAAAAGTTACCCTTTCCCCATCTGTCCTCGTTTAGGCCAGGACGGAGCTAGTTTTGTCTCCAGCAGCTCCTGTGTTTTGGACTTAGTGTGTGAAGAATGGTGATAGTGCACTGATGTTGTTGGTTGCTGCTAAACCATCAAGGACATTTTGCAGTTTCCCAGATTTTGCTAATGTGCAGGTGCAAAAACCTGGGAGGGGTAGAGCCAGAACAGTTGATCCAAACTGGCCAAAGAGAGTATTCCATACCATAGACGTCATGCCCGGTGTAAGTGAGGGTCGGCCGGTGGGCTACTTTTTTTAGACCCCTAACTTGCCTTAATCCTTAAGCTTCCCTTCGGGTTGCTTTTTGTTTCCCTGTTTTTCCTTTTTTTTTTTTTTTCCCATTCATTCAGCTGTTTGTTCCCTCGCCTGCTCTCTCTGGAACTTGGTGTTCTGGGATAGCTGGGGGGGGGATACCCCTGCTCCCTGCCTGCTGCTCGGGACGGGCTGTATCGGTCGTCGGGTGGTGAGAAATTGTGCATCATTTGTTTTATATATTCTATTATTCTTATATATAGTATTATTATTATAATTATTAATATATTTTTATATTTTTCCTTTGCTGTCCTGGTGAACTGTTTTTATCTCAACCTGTGAGTTTTCCTTTCTCTCCGATTCTCCTCCCCACCCCAGCGGGGAGGAGGGGAGTGAGTGAGCGGCTGCGTGTTATTTCGGTTACCATTTGGGGTTAAGCCACGACACCATTCCAGTTCTGTCCGACAGGTAGCTCCTCCTCGCCTGCAGCGTTTCAGAGTTAATACAGCACTACTAACTTCTTTTATTTGGGAAAAACAAACACAATTCAAGTAAAGTGAGTTAATATGTAATTCTAGTGTACAATAGGCACTGGCATTGCATTAAAGGTATAGTTAGGCTCCTGTGGCTGGCACAAGAAGAAGGTGGTAGTGACTCACGACTAAAATGTGAATAATTTTTCATTTTTAATATGAAATTTGCCACCACCCAGCTCTTTATCTCTTAATATCTTAATAATATCAACAGCCAGAAAATAAATGTACAATTTGTTCTGTCTAATGCTGAAAACCAGATTTTTCTACTAGTGCATCAGGAGCTGGATTAGTCCCACAGCGGCACAGAGTAAGTGGAGAGGACAGGGGATCCGGGTCCAGGCAGACGTGAGCTCGCTCAGCCAGAGCTTTTAGGTACAGCCGCGCTATCAAAACACTCACGTACCCCACCTCCCGAGCTGTGGAGATGCTTTGCCTTAATCTCAGTCTGAGTTTCTACCACAAGCGACTGCCAGAAAGGTAAGAAGAAAGTGCGTGTTCATGTGGCTGGAGACGTAACGCTCTCTTTTAAAGAAGGCAGCCCCTCTCCGTGAGACCCCTGCGAGCCGCAGCCCTGACGCAGAGCTGGGCTGGCCGGCCAGACCACGCTGCTCTCTGCGGGCAGCGGTGGGGCCGTGGCTGGCCGCCACGCTCCCTCCTCGCCCGGGGCCGGCCGGCAGCGGCCCCTCACTCACCCTCCCTCGGGCGGGTTCGTGGAGCGTCCTTACACGCTCGTTACTTTTGCGCCGTGTTTTCCCCATCGCTGGGAAGCATTCTTTCTGTAGCTGGGAAGTACGGAGCTCTTCCCTTGGCTCGCTGGTGGGATGGAAGTTAATCATCTGTTTGCAATTAACCTGTGACCTCCCAGCCCGCGGCGCGCGCGGGGCAGTGCTGTAGCTTTAACGCAGGCGTTGGAAGCGGGAGGGAGGACAGCGGTGCCAGGTCCGGCCCCGAAGCTGCTGCAGATCCCTCACTCCTGCCTGTCCCGGCCCTGGCAGCGCTGCCCGCCATGGGGAGCCGCAGCCTCCTCGCCGCCATCCTCGCCGCCGCCCTCGCCTCCCTCCTGCCGCTCCCCGCCTCCCCCTCGGCCCACCGAAAGCTCCTGGTGTTCCTCCTCGACGGCTTCCGCTTCGACTACATCGATGACAGCGAGCTGGAGGGTCTGCCGGGCTTTCGGGACATTGTGAATATGGGGGTGAAGGTGGATTACATGACCCCAGACTTCCCCAGCCTCTCCTACCCAAATTACTACACGCTGATGACGGGTGAGTACCTGCATTTGCGGTGATGCGCCTCGGAGCTGCCAGCTCCCCGTGCCAAAGTGGAGGGCAGCTCCCCGTGACTTTTTCTGGCAAGGATCACATAAAAATAACACAGGTCTCGCTTTTAGCTGGGAGTTTAAAAGCACTGCGGCTTTACAGCTCAGTACTGCTTGTCTAAAACCTGCTCTGAACTTGGAAACGCCGCTTGGAGCTGATTTTTGAAGTTCCCCTTTGCTCTCCCGCGGTGCTGCCGGGTCCCTACCTGCTGCCACCGCTGCAGCACAGCCATCCAGGGCTCCCCATGGGAGCACTGATGGGGGCTGCTGCATACAGAACATAAAAAAGAGTGGGAAATGCATGGAAAGTGAATATGGAGCCTGCTCAGAGCCTGCTCAGAGCCTTTCCAGTTACTAAAAAGGCATGTAAACTGAGGGTGGCTAAGATGAGAATTTATTTTTAGTCAGCAGGTCTGTTTTGACAAGTTCAGTGTTAAATTTCTATTGAAGCTTAACAGACTTCCTGCTCTCGCAGGTCCCTGTCTTAACTTTGCCCTAAGTCCTCATATCTGGAGAATAAGATAAGATAATCTGAAATAGCCCAATAGAAAAACATTAAGGATTTTTGCTTTTGCTTCCATCTAGTTTTTCTGACTGCCCAGGAAACGCTTTCAGAAAACTGGGAGGATAGTCGTAGTTTTCATGATGCTGATTTGCTTTTAATCTAAGTGGAGCTAAACATGATTACAGTGACACTAGGGAGGTGCACAGAGTACAGCTGAGCTATTTCCATCCAAGAAAGACACCCTGGAAACAACATTTAAGTATAAATAAAAAACACACAGAAAAGTTTTTTCTGGAGTTTCCGATTCGATTTTTCTCCAGAGTTATTTAACAAACAAGACCTTCCAGCTGACAAGGAGGAGTGAGAAAATCTGTCCTCTCCTAAACTACGTGGCATCTTCTGCCGTCCTTGGAACAATACAATGCCCAGCGGTCCATATACTGCTTGCTGGGAAAGCAAATAGATGCCATTGTAAGACAAAAATCTGACATCAGTTGTGCCCAGCTTGTTTTGAAACCACTTAACCCCTTCCTCCCTGTGTTGGGAGAGGAACGCCTTTCTGTTGCACATCTCTGAACAGAAAAAAGCACAAAACTGCCCCAGGTTTTTTTCATCACTTGGAGTAAATGCAGGAGTGCAGAGGAGATGTCAGGACTGAAAATAGAGGTGTCACTCCACTGCAGACAGTGTTCTTTAGGTGTACGTAGGCAAACCAGCTTAACGCTTCATGTGTGCAAAAAGCCTTCGGACACACTTGTTAAAGAGAAGAGGGAAAGCGACCGCTTTCTCTCCTTACCACATTTAATCATCACTCCTATTAAGTGCGTATGTGTACACTGAAGTCTATAATCAGCCTTTTGAGGAGTTTTGAAAGCATCCTATTTAGTACTCACAAAGAAGGAGTTTTGGTTTAGATGATGAAACACACTACTAGACTTTCCATGTTTTTAGGGTACCAGGCTTTCTACACACCAGCCTGAAGACCAAACTCTTCTCATAAGTCTCCTAGTCTTCATGACAAGGACCTCATTGCAAACACTAATTAACTGCAAATAACAATTCACCTTCATAACACATGAGTCACGGTGGTATTAAATAGGTCAGGAACCAACCGAGATCAAAGTTCAGGTGATGAACAAGCCCAAAGGAAGATCCAAGACTGCACAATACCCCATGGCTCTGTTCTGACATGACAGCAGGGTAAGTCCCACGGCTGTGCTGTCCTTCCTACCCTCAACGCCATAGCGCAGTCTTTGCAGAAAGGAGACTTCACGTTTTAGGTGATGGTGGGGTTAGGAGCGTGGGGCACACGGCAGATGTAGCATTAGCCATGTTCAGTCTGTGCATATTTGATTCGCAAAGCTGGGACAGCTTTTGGAAAAAATGCAGCTTTCCAGGGTGACATGAGCATCACTCCATAGTGACCTGCTTAGGGATGGGCAAGTTACCATCTCCCCATCGCTGCTGTATGGGTGCAAGAAAGTTTACATCGTACCTCACCACTCGTGCATCTCCGCTGTGGGGGGGAGCTGTAACTGGGTTTGTTTCCATTTGCAACTGGGACGTATGGTACTTACATGTTGCCACAGTTTCTTCTGGGAAATCAAGGACTACAAGGACAGGCTATTCTTCATGTCTTGTCCTAAACTGCTGCATCATGAGCCGTTAAGACACTGACATTGTAACCTCCAAATTGCTGTATTTTAGCATTTGTGAGCAGTTTCATACTATATTGGCTTTTTTCAGCTAAATTAGCTTAAGAAATTTCTGGCCCCACCTGCACATTCCCAGCCCTGACTTGTTCATTATACCCCACCACTTTTTCGGATCAACACTCCCACCCCTTCTTTCTCTGCTCATTCACAAGGTCTTGTGGCCCCACATCCATTCAGGAGCATACACGGCTGCCAGGTCTAGGATGGTGTGTGCATGAAAACTCTGCGGTTGGGATGTATTTCTCTCTTGCCTCTATCCATTCGTGTGAGCAAGGCCTTGTCTTTCTGTGTGCTGCCCTTCACCCAGCATCTGCACAAGCTTCATGACTCGGGAGGCGGGTAGTTGTTACGGGGGATGTGCTCCCTCATATCAGTGGCTTTGGAGGAGGACGGTGGACTCTGCTGCTCACACACCATCACCATCGGGACAGGTTGGTCCCTCAAACCTGAACTCACCTCCTCCTCCTGCCCAGAGTTGCGGGTGGAGATCATGGTTTGGAGCATGCAGGCAGCAGCATCTGCCCCACCGTGTCTCCATGCAGATGCCAAACTTTACCCGTCAGCCCTGCCAGAAGGTAGCTTTCCTCTGCAAAGGGCAACTAGCAAGCAATAGCACAAAGCGCAGCTGCCTGATTATCTGCAGGATCTTTTAGTCATTATATTTTACCTTACTGATGTTTTCAAGAGGGCAGCCTGACTGAATTTAGTATTCACAAGAAATAGCAAGAGTTTACTGAGCTTTTCAAAGCTATAATTGAATAGATGCAACCATAACTGACGGCCAAGAGCCATGGATCTCAAACCAACTAACCATCACTACTACTCCGTTTTGCAGAGACTAGGTGCTAGGTGAAGGACAGACAGGGTGGGAAGAACGGGGCCCAGCCTAGGTGAACAAAATGGATAAATTTTGGAAGGGAAGTGGGGGAAGGGAGATGACTCGCCTGTGGTCACGCAGTGCTGCAGGGTGATGGCAGAGCTGCCTCCTACTTAAATCATCTGCTGCTGCTGTTAACCTACAAGAAAACATTTGCTGGGGCTTCCCAGAGTGACACAGAAAGCCTCAGCCCAAAGCCCGGGGCCTGCCTAGAGGTATTTTCCCTTCCTCCGCATCTACAGCAATTATGAGAAAGAAAAACAGAGCATAGAAACAAGATGAATGCTAATGGTTTGGCTTCTTCATGTAAAGTCGCCCAGTGATTCAGAGCTCAGGGAGAAGCTCCAGTCTCCCTGCGAGCCAGGGCACAGCATCATGACCTGTTATTTGCTTGAAGAAGCACCAAACAAAGCCAAGTCACTGCTGGAGCAAGGGGATCTCACTGACATGCAACTGGAGAAGTTGTCTTGTTACAAAAATTTGGTGGTATGCAAGGTAGCCCAAGGATGTACCAGCTTAAAATCCCACTCTTTGAAAAGCAATTTTCTGTAAAAACTTCATTCATGCCATGTTTCTCAGTTTTGGCTTCTACAGTGGTGTAAAGACTGGTTCTTGGGTGGTTGGGTTGTTTTCTGAGCTGCCAGGCTGGCTCCTACCTGGTGTCCTAGCTCTCCATGCTCCAGTTACGATAGTGCAGTAGTTGACCTGAAAGGCATAACGTAAAACGGCGAATTAGGTAAAAGGAATAGTTACTGCTGCCACACACGTTTGAGAGCGCTTTGCAGGGCTCAACATGGGCTTGGTAAGGGAGGGAAGAAGGACTCCAAACAGGCATATCTCAAAAGGCTCACTTAATCACACCACGTGCTGTTTGTTTTGCAAAGAAAGAAATTAAGACCACAAGCCACCTCAGGTTTTTATCCTGTAGGGAGCTTTTAATATTTCCCTTTCCCGGCCTTGGCCTGGCTCTGCAGGGAGCTCTCATGCCAAGCTAAATGGAAAGTCTGAGGTCTCCCCGTAACTGCTGCGAGCACGAGTTACTGCTTCGGAGCCCTTCGTGCCGTATCTCTCGAGAAAAGCTGCTCACACTGAGGAGTCTGGGTCTCCTTTGCCTGTCAACCCGCAGGTGTTGGGGGGCTGCTGGGGGACGCCCTGCACCCCAGCTCCCCTGAAGCCCCTCCAGCTCAGCCCACACGAGGGCCCCTCATTTTCCAGCCTCAGTCAGCATAAACACGGGTGGACGGTATCAAATCTGAGCTGGAAACTCGTGGAGGATTTATTTTCCAAGATCCTAACAACAAATGAAGTCTTTTCTGGCAGATCCTCCGTGAGGACGCGCCAGACTCCCAGTCAGCTGTGCGACCCCGTGTCCAAGAGCCATATTTCTCTTGGCCTCCATGGGAAGCAGAAGTCTCTGCTCGCAGAGGTGGGGGAGTAGGTCAGTGGGGAGCTGCTTGGAGAGGAGCCGGTGAGGGGCCTCCCTGTCCCTCTTTGAACAGGACCTCATCTTAAATACTTGGCAGAGAGGCTATGAGGTCCTATAAAGCTTGCGGGATGGAGGAGGAGGTTGAACTGAGGATGTTTCTGTTCTCCTGAACCGCAAGGTGAGGCCCATGGTCTTTGCAGGGCTGTCCCACACTTGCCGTAACTCAGTGACGGCAAGTTTGAGGCTTCTCTAAAACGCAGCGGTGGTGCATGGGTGTTTTCCCAGCTGCTGCGGCTCAGCCCTTCGTGCGCCATCACCTGCTCCTTTGCACGGCAGGAGGGAGAGGGGTGACATGGCAGAGGTCCCAGGGATGGGCGACAGTCAAAGTCTGCTCTGCCAGACTGAAGTCTTCACCCATCTTCTGTGTTCCTGCTGTCCTTCCTCCACCCCTCACCCTCAGTGCTGGCATACTTGACTGTGGAGGGGTTTTGGTGGATGATGTTGCGGTCTGACAAATAGCCAGTCTGCTTCTGTTTTCCCCTGAGCACAGCAAATCTCAACGTACGCCACACCCCGTTTATTCCACATTTTCTGGGAGTAAATGTCCTTTGGGCTTCCACCCCTGGAGTCCTTTGGGGTCTGGCTGATGTGCACACGTACTACTACCTTTATTGTTTGCTGTCAAAGGTCTCCTGGTTTGCAGCACAGCATCTCCACTCTCCGTCCACTCGGTACCCAGAGGAAACCCCATCTGGTGATGGCTCGAGCGGATGCCTCTTTTCTGCTGCCCGGTTAACAGTATCCCAGACTCCAGCCTGGTCCAGGAAAGGATGCTGACAATTTCTGTTTAGCAGTTAAGCAAGTTTTTAACTACATAAACAATACCTGCATGTTGTCTGAGGCATAAAAAAATAGAGGGATAGGAGTAAAACAGGGAAATTTATTATCGGTACACATGAACTGAAACTATTCCAACTTCACTGTCCAAGCTGATAAAAAAGCCAGAAGGACACAAAGAGCATGATGAGTGACAAAGGAACAGGATTTTTTTCTTTTTGCTCCTCTTTTAGCTACCACAGATGCCAGCAGCAGCAAAGCTTTTAAAAATTCTATTCGTGACATACAGTTTTTAAATCTAGAGTCTCTTCTTTTTCTTGGATTCAGTAGCTTTCCATTTCTCAAATTGCGTGTTGGGAACCAAAAGAACACGAAGAAGTCTGTGGTAATTCTATTAACTGGCAGGGAAGGGGTACTATCCTAGCAAGGACAGGCTGGAGAAGAGAGTGGGATCCGGGAGGGTTTTTCATTTTCACGTTCTTCAGCTCGCTTTGTTTACCCACCGCCTGCAGAAAGGCTGCAATGCCAAGTGCCAAGATTTTTCTCTTTCACACATACACAAAATCTTGTAAAAATCTGTGTTTGCTTTCTACCAGTTAAAAAAATGGAAACACTTTCAAAATGGAGAACAGAAAGTTTTCTCTAACACGAGTTCATAGGCTACAAATCGAAGCACAAAGTTTTTTCCTTCTTACTAGCTACAGCCTCACAGCTCACAGCTAGAATACCTGCTACCAGCTATTAGCAGCAGTAAGTGGACATTCACATGCCAAGGTGTTTCTTTGCCCAGAGCTAAAGTCACAGCTGATGAACAGAAAACTGCCAGAGGCTCGTACCCTCTCTAATGGTGCAGGCAGCAGCTTTGCCCATCATTTTCTTCAGGCCCTCTGTAGTGCTTGGAGCTGCCGTGCCCTTGAGCCGTACCCAGCCGTGGGTGGTGAGGGGTCTGGCGTGGTCCCTCAGCCCACTGCTGCCACTCAGTTCGGGAGACCGACTGACAGCTCGGAGCACCTGCTCTCCAGGGACACAAGACCTGCCTTCCCGCACAAGCAAGAACCTGCAAAGCCTTAGCTGGATGCTTTGGAAGCAATTTTCGTGCACCCCAGCCCTGGCCCCATTATGAAAGCATTGAATTAAGAGTTTCACACTCTTATTAAATGAATCCCCTTCAGGGGGAAAAAAAAATAACGCTGTGTATAGCAGAGATTTTTCTATGCCTTTTGATATGGTCCTACTTGGATTGCAAAGTCTCACCTGACATAGGCTAAGGTGTTTCAGCTTTGGATCTGTCTGGTATTGGAGGTCATAAAAAAATGGAAAGACTTTGCCAGCAAGCTCTTCTGAGGACATAAATTGTCCATGCACATCTTGCAGGTACTGTTTTTGCTTGGGGGCCTGCAGACGGCAGGGCCACTTTGCCCAGACCAGTGCTACCCCCTTGACTTCTCGTGAGCCCTGGTGTTCTCCAGGCCACTTAAGGGTTAGCACACAGGTTTTGTTTTTTTCCTTGTGGCCTTTCTTTTCAAAGCAGGGCAGATGAGACCCAGGAGGGGAAGAGCAGAGCAGGGCATATATCGAAGCGGGCAGAGCTGGGCCCTTCAGGATGCTCTGCTCACAGCAGGCTGGGCTCAGTCCTTGGGGACGGCAACACCACGACATCTGCTCCAGAGTGGGAATACAGTACTGGTGGCTTTAAAGTCCTGCTCTCTTCCTCCTCATGGCAGGCAGCATGAGCAGAGCATCTCCCAGGGCAAGTCATGCAGCAGGTCTCCAGGGGGGCTGGAAGTGGGGTGAGGAGCTGATAAATGAGCAGGTCTGGGTCAGCATTTAGGTGACTCTTCAAGCAAGGGAATAACAGAGGAAAGCCATTGTGGGGAGGGAAGGAAGGGGAAAAAGGGAACTGCATGTCTCACTTGGGCTGTTAAAACCTACCCACCTTATGTGTACACAGCTGTTTGCGTGGAGGAACTTAACTCTTCCCCAGCCCATATAGCCCCACAGCAGCCTGTGCTTGCATCTGCCCTCCTGGCTCTTGTCACTGGGGGAGTGGGGACATCATGGCGGGACATGGGAGGAAAGGTCTCACCATGCCGGCAAGGCACGCATGTAATGTTACATAGTACAGTACATTTAGCTAAATGCATGTACTTACGTTTGTCATCAGGTGGATACTGCATAGGTACAGATTATGGTACCTTTGCTGCGTTGGCTAATATACACACCGTGGGTTCTCTGATAAATCTGGTTTGCTCAGTGCAGAGAGGGTTTACCTCCATTTTGTTGCCCGACGCACCAAGTACAGCATTGCGCATCTGCCACACGCTGTCTCTTTAAAAAAAATATCATTGACTGTCTCAGAAGAGCATTTTCTCTTGTAGATTTAGACACAGGTGGTCCCTGTATGATGTATCATGCCTACTGGTGATCCTACGTGCTGTCCTTGCAGTCAGTGAAAGGCCACCAAAGAAAGAAGAGGAGAAAGAAGAGGTCATTTGGAAGGGGGCAAATGTTACAGGAGCACGTGCTCTGGTTTCCACATCTCACATACGGTCAATGCAGGGTGCACGGCGCTCAGCGTTACTGTGCTCTTGTTGTGGGTGGCCAAGTGGCTGCATGTTTCGTGGTTTTTTGTGGTTTTTTATTTTTGAATTTCATCTTTGTTTTGCATAGATTCATGTGAATGCTGACAAAAGTGCCTGGAGACATGGGAATGTGCTTTAGACAAAGCCAATGCTGTAAGAAGTGTAGTGTCCAAGTAAGCTGTAGCACGCAGACTTGCAAATGCTTTTGCTGGCTCTCTTCCAGAAGGATACAGCAGTTATCATATTCCTGGGAACTATACCCTCTTTGTTTTCCTCTGTTGCTTGAGGAAGGGGTGCTTTTTACTACAATTGCAGTTGAGTTTAAATAATTACATCTCTCTGTGCTGAAATTGCTTTTTGCCCCGTTTCTACTTTTGAAACTCTTAAGATAACATTTGATTACAGAGGAAAGCTGCAGTAATGGAAGCAATAATAAATTCAGCATGTTAAGGTGACTGTCTAACACCATGTTGCTATTTTGATAATCGTTAAAAAGGAGATCACCAAAGGTCATTTTCTCAGGCTGGAGAAAATAAGTTACAACAGGGCATGTAAAGAACTGAGGTTGTACAGGTGACCCAAAAGAAATTTGAGAAGTGACATTAATTCTGTGTACGAGTGTCTTTAGTGGGGCAGAAATGCCAGCTCTTGCAGGGCTTTTTAATCTGGTGAGCAAGATAGCCACGGTTGAAGATTAACAAAGGTCAAAAATAAAATTAGACACCAGGCATACTTTTTGAACAGTGTTTCCTGATGATAAATATTGGGATGAGCAACCCAAAGAAGAGATTGATTAGTTGGTTATTGATGTCTTCCAAGGTGGTCCAGGGTCTTTCTGAGAGACAAGCTTCAGGCAAGCAGATGTGAATGGCTCCAGGCAGCACTAAACGGTCATGTCTTGTGGTCTGTCTGCTCATCTGATCTTCCCTTCTGGTCCTGTGAACCAGGGATGTCTGCAATGAAAATTGGTGCCTTATAGTCTTCTAGGCCTCTTTTTCAATATAAAAAAAGAGAGTTGGAGTCCATAGAAGAATGAACTTGTCTGACGTGGAGATCAGAACAACACTGTCCTCTGTATTAGTGCACACAGTTAACTAAACTTCCCAACAACGCTACAAAGAACAGTCTCCATTCTGTTCCTTAAAGAGGTGGGCAAACTGACAGCAGACCTCAAATCCTATAGGGAGCTCACATCAGTGGCAGCTGGAGCTCATTGTTTCTATATGAAGCCTACGCTATACATCACACAAATACGGGACCTAACAGCTTTAGCACTGACCTGCAGGTTTCCCAGGCTGGCACCAGGTGCCTGCCTTGCAGTTTAGCAGGTGGGTACGTGCTTAGGAGTACGTGGGCTTCAAGAAGCTGAAGAGACGGGGTTGTCCTCTAAGTAGGAAGGCTGCATTTTTGGTGCACTATAGAGGCTTCCTTCTAGCTCTTTTGAGACTTACAGCGAAGAAAGCGCTTGGCAGCCTGAAGAGGACAGATTACTGCCCATCCAACACACCGGTTTTCCCATATGAAATCTGTTTGGTTTAATATGGTAAATAGTGACTGCCACAAATTGGGACTCCTTTTCTCCTCTGGGGAGGAGGAAATGTTTTGCATAATTGAGATACTTCATAGTAGGGAAGGAGAGTTCAAAATCCATTTTGAGGTCACACGTACACAGAGTATACAGAGTTCTCTGCTCAAAATGACGCCTTTTCAAAACAAGCACACCAAGGTTATTTCAGTTCTGATCACCATGCTCAGTCTCACAATAATCAAAGCCTGTTATCTGGATCCTTGCAATATCGTGACTCACCAGCTAATGATGGCAGTGTCTCACACATGCATGAGCTGTTGCTTTTTAAGAACTGAAAATCGTGAACTCCCAGTACAACTTAATCATCAACATTTCTTTTTCCATTTATGTTAATTCACCTGCAGATTAACTCCTAAAATACAGTATATCTTCTTTTCTGACAATGACAAGAAGTGGAAGACATCTCTTGGCTATTATATACTAGTTTCTTGGAATATAAAGTTGCCCAAGGACACCCAAGGTGCAGTAAGAGGGCTGAAAATGTTGGATGAAATGATTGCAATCGCTGTTCCCACAACTAAGAACAAAGTGTGTTCATTTAAAAAAAAAAAGTGCTAACAATAATGGAAAATAAAATTAATATATAAACTTTTTAGCCTAGTTTTTCCTTGTTTGTGGAAAAACAATGTGCCCTATGGATAAAGGAGAGGAGAAATGCAAGTTTCCCAAACTTTAGTCTGTGTTTCCAGATCGTGCTCTTATCCCTTCCCGTTCACAGGCTGCTCCCCGCAGCCCCCTGGGTCTGCGCGCTGGCGGGCACCTTAAAAAGGCCTCAGACTTGGCAGACGTTGCGTGCGTAGAAGGAGCCAGACGGCAGCCCAACACGTGGCACCCGCGCGGGCTGCCGCTGCTGTGGTTTGCGTGAGCAGACCGGGTACGGCACGTTGAGCAGGCCACGGGGTGCGGGATTTGTTTCTTCTGGCCTCAGCTGTCTAAAAGTTGGCTGTCTGAAGCTAAGCTAATGATGTGATCTTTCTCTACGATTAATAGAGAACAATATGCACCTCCAGAGGATAACTCCTCGCAGATACCTTAGATGCTTAGCTTGAGATGGTATAAATTGCTTTCTAGAGGTGCCTCTTCTTCTCCATTGACTGTGAAGGGAACACAGGTGGCTGACAAGCTTCAGCAACTAACTTTTAGGTGGCTGAACTGTGAGATATAGGCGGTTACCTAGAGGACCTCAATAAAAGGTAACAGAATCAAGAAGATCGTATGACCGGTTGCAAAGTAAGAGGTCCCTGAGTTTAAATCAGGGGTTTTCAGCTGATTTGCTGGATGAACTGGTGGTAGCAGTGGTGGTGCTGGTGGCATCCTTCCGTCGGAGAACACCAATCTAATTGTGCTGGGTTTTTTCTCCACCCCCAAAGGTCGCCACTGTGAGGTCCATCAGATGATTGGAAACTACATGTGGGACCAAAAGACAAACCTGTCTTTTGATATTGGTGTGAATAAAGAAAGCCTGCTGCCTCTCTGGTGGAATGGATCGGAGCCTTTGTGGGTCACAATGACGAAAGAAAAAAAGAAGGTTTTCATGTACTACTGGCCAGGTTAGTATGTCAAAAATTGCGACCATCTTAACGGTGCATCTTTACATCTAAGCACTCCATACGCTGTAGGATGGGTCTTTAACACAGTTCTGAAATACAGACAAAATTATGAGTGCTTTACTAACCACTCATAGAAATGAACTATCTTTTCTTAGGCCATCACAATTTGCATATACTTAGAAAGGAAAAGACTGAAGTGTCACTGGAGGTAGTGTGCCACCAAACGTTACCTTCAGGGGGGTGCTGGCTTGCAGAGGATTCCCTCCTCCACCAGCTGCTCGCTCCTCCTGCCCACCTGTAGCTTCTGCTGTGCTGAATGGTTCACAGAGCAACGCTGTAGACTGTGTCACTGATCAAAGTTAAGCAGTAACCATCCTCCCCCAATGCTTGTTTGGTTTTAACCTGGAAATTAGTAGCTGAAGATGATCTACTTTGCTGTGGGAACAGCAAAATCCAGCTGAAAGCAAAGCATCCTTTGGTGAGCTGGAGCGAGCACTTTTGTCCTCCATCATTAACTCAGCCGAGGTCCCAGTTGCTCTGAGTCCGAGACGTTCATTTGGAGGGACTTGGCTTTTCCATTGCTGGTTTGTTGGGCATTGGACCACTGAAATCACTAGGGATGTATAATAAGAAGTCTTTTCTAACAACTAGGAGTATACCCTTAGGCTGTCCATTTAGGGACCCACATGGAAACAGATGTTCCAGCTGTGCAGCCAGACCAAATCCCTTGCAAGGTACCCAGCTTCTCAACTTTTTGACCTTTTAACTCTGCTACCCAAGCAGTATGCAAACACCATCCTACGTGTAACCGCAGGCTAGAGGACCATGTGTTAGCAGAGCTGTACTGAATACAACCAATGCCAGCGGGTAGAGCAGCGGCAGCTGACTCAGGCTGTGGGCTCCTGGCCAGCTCGTCTTCTGCATCCCAATGCACGCGTGCCCGGTCACACTCTTTCCATGCAATGTGGCTAATGGCGTCCCAGAAAGAAGGCCACAGTTCTCAGGAAAGGGAAGAAAGAGAGAACCAAGATGAAAAACATTGACAAGCCATCCAGAGTGTTTCTACAGTACTGAAGAGTGAAAAGATCTGAGGGTGACAATATTGCCTTATGGACTCAAAGGCAGTCCAAGGGACTGGAATTGCAGACTAGATATAATGGTTTGATCACCCTCAGAAAAATGCTGCTTCTTATTGGAGATCACCCAAGTGACCTAACAGCAATGCAAATAGTAGGATATAGAAATTATACAAGAATGTATAAATTCTTCTAAAGATTTACAAAAAGACCTGCTTCTATACACCATTCACTTATCTACTCATGTAACTGCACTGAATAGGTATAATTATGTACTGAATAGACGTAACAGTCTACAGAGAGCTACTGAAATCCAAAAGAACACCATCGCTCTCCATTAAATGCCTTTGGACTTTACGTAGCTCCTTCATGTTGCCCTTTGAGCAGTGTCTCCCAGGGAGAAGACGTATGAAGTGTATACGTATGTATCCCTGTATACATATGTATAACCTTCCCACTTATCTATCTACTATTTCCAGTGGAAAATAGCAAGGAAGGATAGAGCCTCCCTTTAGCCAGTGCTTACGCTGCCAAGTGTGTGCATTGACTCTGTCCTACGACACAGAGGGGGAATTTGTGCCCTACTGATGCCAGTGGGAGTTTTTGCGTGGATCTGGTATTTTAGCTGTGGACTGCGACACGTACATCTCTCTGTCGTTAATTATTCGTCTGTGACAGACGACCTTTGGCTAAGTCATCAGTACCCCAGTTCAGCAAACTCTTAAGCAAACGCTCATTTTTAAGGGTGTTCATGGTCTCAAAGAGCAGATACACCCTATGGGGTCAGCACAGGGCAGAAGCAGGCTCAAACGTGGACCTGTTGAACTAAAACACAGGGCAACTGGGCTGCAGTAGGACTCCAGGTGTAACTGGAGTAAACAGAAGTCACTGCAGATGCAATGGTATTTACTTATTACATTTTCCCCATATGATTTTTTGGAACTGTTTTCTAGTTCCACAGTAAGGATGTAATCCTTACTTCTAGATTTATTATTTCAAAGCTTTAGTTCTTTAAAAGGCATTGGGCTGGGGAGCGATGCCAAACAATATGAAAGAAAAAATAAGGGTTTAATAACCAAGGTGGGTGAAGGTCCCACAAACGTTTGCACTGAGCATGATCTGCGATTAGCCATTAACTTTCCAGCCTGAGGATATATTGCTACTTAGTAATGAATCTTGCAAATCTCATAAAGATCCGAACAGGAAAAGTTTGGGAAACTGTTAATAGCAACAGCAATGTTCAGCCAAATTCATCACACTTTGTTCTGGAAGATGCTATTTTCTCTCTAGCCAGCGGTGAAGACAAATGAGACTGATCGAACGTAGCAGAAATGCGTTGTGAATGCCAGTGAGCTAATTCCCAGGGTTAGCTTACACCACTGCCATTTCCTCCTTAGAGCTAGTTCCAAGCTTTGCAAAGTCTGAACCCAAAACCTGCCACTTCGTATTCCTCCCTATGTTCCATTCTCATGCATATTCAGTGCTTAAAGGAAGAAAATCCAGACCCCAGCAAAGAGGGACATAGAGCAGGAGGGCTGTCAGATGCGAACACCCATCCATCACAGCTTTATCTGTGAGCCCGACATAAACATGGCAAAGATAACTTGTGGGCAGAATTCATCTGGGATCTCCTGGCTCTAGAAGCGGGGGAGCGAAAATACCACCGCACCGGGGGTCCCAGCCACCGCTTCTGCCAAAACGTAAGCACTTGGCTTGTAGGGACATTTTTCTGCTTTCCTCATGGCGTTTATTAGGCAGTTTCTGCTCTTCAAGGCATTCCTGGGGAAAAAGTCATGTATCCTCTGACTGTTTGCTAAGTAAAACACAACAGCTAACGCCACGCGTGGGGTGAAACGCGCGGCCTCACGCCCAGGTTGCCTGGCTGAAGCACTGCCGCTCCAGCGGATGGAGAAGCCCCAGAGGAGTGCGAGAGCATCCCGGCGGCACCACCAAAGTCAAAGCTTTATATCGCTCCTCACGCTCAGCCTGGTGGGTGATGTCAGCCCAGACCCCCAAACTCCATTTTCCGGCAGCCTATGCAACTGCTTCAGCTGAAGTGCAGTGACATCTTTTCTCAACACTGAAATGAGAGAAAGGGGAAAAAAAAGACTCTAACCTGAACCTTTCACCATTTAAACACAACATTTACCAGACCGTGGAGCTCATCTGGAAAGTTTTCAAAACCTTCTGTTATGACATGAAGTGTCCGACTGCTAAATCAATGTTTAGAAATGCAATTTAAAGCTGGCAGGGGTTCAGATCTCCATGTCAGATAGATAAAGAGGAGTCTACATATCACTGCGAAAGAAGTCCTTATTCCTGCTCCAGAACTTCGGATTTTTACGTAAAGGTTTAGCGTCATACACAACTGTGCAGGAAGGTGTCTAACATTACATCATAGCAAATATGGCTTACCTATTTGTAGTTTAACCAAGAAAAACGTAACATTCCCTTTGTCTGGCTCCAAATCCTTTTAAATTTCCTTCCCCATAATACTTAAATGAGAAAATTTACCATCTGTCCTGGCCTCTACCAAAATGAAATTTAATTATTGAAGGGTCTTCATGGCCAGTATTTTGGAATTGTAATGAGTCTTATCATCAAAAATCCAATTTTGGGCTCTGTTCATCACAGAGGGGAAAAAAAAAAAAAAAAAGAAGCTCTTGGTATCTAAGCAGCCTGAATTTTCAGTGTTACTGCCAATGAACTGCACACTTGAAGACCAATTTAGTGGCCAAAATTATTTCTAATTGTTATTGCCTCTGTAGTCTTTTATGTCATGCTCATCACTTGACAATCTAGAAATAGCAAAGACAGAGATATCTGAGCAACTAAAATATCCCAGATCCCCAAGAGGTTAATGCTTGCAGTTAAAATTATCTTGTGAGTAATTCTGAGGAACGATATCTGAGAAAATTATAATCTGATGTCAGTATCTGAAGAGGAAAAAAGAGGCAAGATCATCATATTAGTCATTGGCTATGAGCAATCATCCACCCGAACTAAAATACTAGGCATTTCCAAACGCATCCTTAACTTCTTGCCTAGCTTCGGAGCCAATCTTTTCCCAGACCCAACTGACAGAGGAAAATTTGGCTCTGAAGTTCCAGTTC
This sequence comes from Phoenicopterus ruber ruber, assembly GCA_009819775.1. Taxonomy (NCBI): domain Eukaryota; kingdom Metazoa; phylum Chordata; class Aves; order Phoenicopteriformes; family Phoenicopteridae; genus Phoenicopterus; species Phoenicopterus ruber. The sequence goes on from CM020218.1 coordinate 37,221,978, forward strand.
CATCCTGAAATACTAGCAAAGCCCACAGAAGACTACTGCGTCACCTCTAGCATCCGAGGAAGCCGAAAGCCCGTGTTTTGCTGCTGGTAGCACCCAGGACATCATGCAGAAGACTGCAGCTGCATGCCCTCAGGGCATGGGGCAAGGGCTCCTGCCTCCTGGAGATGCCTTCTGGTTGTTCACGGAATACCTTTTGTTTTCGATGATTTGGTTAGGTGGCAGCTGGGACACAATGTATAGCTGGGTAGAGATGTATAGAAGTTTTACTGTGGGGTTGTATGGAGAGTCGGTTCTTGTCAAGTTACCTGCAGGCTGTTTATCGAGGCTGCAGATTACTTTTGTGGTGGACAGAGAAACACTGCAGTAGCTCCACACAGAGGGGAGGATTAGGTCACGTAAGTTTGGGGCAACAGGGGAAGAGCGAGAAGTGAACATCATCACACGCCCGCACATTTTTTACAAAACACGTATTAGATAGAGGTTTGAAATTATTTAAATATGTTTTCACATAGAAGTAAATTAGTTGACTGTATGTTCTGTTTATTATTGCAAATAATTAATTCTTACAAATAACTAACCATAATAGATGAGGTCCCTTGAGACACACAAAGAATGTGGAGACCTGGGAGCCGCTACCGTGGACCGGTGGGTGAAGAAACTGAATCTGTCATGCGTGCTAGGGCTCTTGAACTTTTGGAAAGGGTAACCCTCATCTGACTTAACCGGCTTTGTGCAACTTAGTGAAGATTTTTTTAAATTTCCTAAGCTTAAATATTTAAGTTTTTCTAACCTTTCAGGGTATGCCTGAGAAGTCACAACCAGAGGTCTCTTAGTCAGCTTAGCCTGCAAGCGGTGTGCTTTTCCCCGTCTCCCAGTATTGCACCTCAGCGATGAGAGCTCACGTGGGCTGAGATGCAAGACGCTGGCAAATTCTCTTTACTGAGTGTCCCAGTAAGCAAACCACTGTAAATCACCTCTGGAAGTAGCTCTGCTCGCTCTAGTGCCCTCTCTGTACTTACACCTCTGCGCAACCTTCTCCCCCCCCAGCAACGAGTCAGCTTCTGACAGTCCTTACTGCCTATTTCGTTCATCCCAAAGGAGAAGCAAAGCGACCCAAATGTAGGCAGATTCAGGCTACTGCTTGGAGTTGCCTTTTTGACCTGACTGTATTGCTGTATACAGAGGCCATTTTGTAAAGGTATCTTTTTTGTGTGTGTGTGTGTGTGCCCCAGGAATACACAGAAAATGCCTAACTGTGATGGGAGGGCTCTGGGGCTCTCAGAAGACAATTTGCATGAATATAGTGTTTCTGAAAGCACAGTTCTTTTAAATATTAATGTTATTCAGCAGCACAGTAACCAGAGTGCGAAAGGGAAAAAAACCCCACAAAAACATGTTTTCGTGTGTTCGGGGCCACGTCCTCCTGTAGGATTTGTTGCCATAAATTTCTGGGCCACAAAACAGACTGTATTTTGCAAGGAAGGCTGCAAGTTACCAAGAGAGTTAATTGGTTTATACTGTTTTAATAAGACCTCCTGGGAAACAGATTTAATAGTGGAGTGCCAGTATCACATAATAAAATACAGTTTATAGAGGATATTACGATGTAAGATATTGTGTGTCTAACTGGAAGGTATTTGCTGAACTTTCAGGGAACAATATCTAAATCTATTATGTTGGAAGCCTGGAAATGAGGCTATATGGCTGCGGTAGTTAAAATGAAAACAAGTTAGCGATTTAGGTGGAAACGGTCCGCCACGGGGGAATCAAGAGTTTTATTGTGGGAAGGTCACACAGAGATCTTCCTTTTAGAGAGGGAAATAAGAGGATCCAATGTACGGTTTGCTACAAGCACTCGTCAAAACAACCTCTCTCCCCTTTTCCCTTCCCAACCGCAAGGTTTCCTGCAGGGAAGGTGTAAGGTAAGTAACGTCACGGGGAATTTACAAACCCGAACTTGGACCCCCACGGTGTGGGGTCTGTGCTCAAGGTGAAACAGCAAAGCTTACCACGTTTTTCACTCGTAGGTTGCGAGGTCGAAATCCTCGGAGTCAGACCAAGTTATTGCCGCGAGTACTTCAGCGTCCCAACAGACAAAAACTTTGCGGATGCCATCAGCGACGCTCTCGAGTCTTTGCGGTACGTCACTAGGCTTCTGCGGCGCGGGGTTTCCTCTCTCAAGGATGAGTATTGGGGTTTACTATCAGCCTTGCTCTAGGGAGATTTTCAGGATGGGCTCCCAGGTAGGAAGAGGGGGGCCGAGACTGCTTTATAGTACTGTCATAGAAACACGACCGTAACAGAAATAGGCCCTTACATTAAGATCAGAGGGAAAGATGTGCTCCTCTTTCAATCTGTAGGTTACAACACAGAGGACATCCTGACTTCCTATTTTTAATTTGCTGTTTCAAACAACTTCAAGATCAGTCTGTGAGCACCTGTTCACTGACCTGCAAGAGCAGACTTTGAAATGCTTGGATTTAGAGAGAGGTCCTGGGAATGTGGAAATTCTGAAATTCAGCTCCGGTCACTTATTTACGAAACCAATGTTTCGGCTCCTTCTGCATTTTAGAGCATCTCAGGCACAATGATTTTGGAGTGGGCATTCATTTTGTGCAAATATGGGTATAGAACAGAACAGAACAGAACAGAATCGTTCAGTTGGAGGGGACCTACAACGATTATCTAGTCCAACTGATGGGAATGATGGGAATGTATCTCTCAGCTAGCTCCTAGGAAAAACGTATGCTCCTCCCCCGGCTTTCTAGTTCCACCACCTATCATCCAAAGGTTAAGAAGGGACAATAACATGTACCTTGTAAAATCGGGGAAGATTGCACCACCACGCGCAGAGCCAATGCCTTACCTTAGCTATAATGAAGCTTCCTCTTACAAAACCTTGTTGGTGCCATAATTTATCCAATCCTAGGATGCACTTCTAACTTGCTACTTGCAAACTGCCATAGCGATTTGAATCTGAAGAGTTTCATATTCAAACGCTGAGTGTTGCGTGTCCTTGAAACGAAGGCTCCAAAATGATGAGAGCACTGCTGGAGGTGTTGCTCCCCGTTGCATACTGGGTCCTGCTGCACAGATGCTCACAAATCAGTGTTGTTTACAGCACAGGGCTTAGAGAGAAGCTGTCTCCGAACATGTGAGACATTTGATCCTGAAATGTTTTAGCTTCTATTTTAAGAAAGTTATCTGCATGTGACATGAGGAGTTCATATGTGCCATAGGAGGCTTTCTGGAGCTTCCGCAACACTTTTAATTCAGTGAACAAAGAAGGGAATGGAAAACTGAATATAGACACCAGCTCTGACTTCTGGTGGAAATACAGAATTACCATGGAAAGCTTTTTGGTCAGGTATCACCTGGGGATGGGTCAGGATATGCTTGAAGCTCCCAGTCTGGTTTCTATGAAGCAAGGGGCATAAGGCTGCTCAGGACGGGTTGCAGCTTTGTAATTGCGAACATGATTAAAAGTGAGGCATGAGCTGTTAAAACCTCTAGCCCTTCAAGCTGCTCTTTGGGGTAGCTGAAGCCCATTGAAAAAGTTTCAATAGCTAATTCACCCGGAGTCACGAGGCTGCTTGCTGCTGCCTTCGGTGGAACAGAAGAAAAGGGCAAGGACACAAGAGTGTTGGTGGGGCAGCTCGCAGGAGGTGAAAGCTGGTGATTTCAAGAAAAGAGCAAATCTCTGCCACCACGATGTCTGCCGTAAACACCAGCTACGGCTTGCTGAAGAGCCCAAATCCTACAGATTGTGCCGGAGCTGCGGGAGGTCCCATCTCTGGTGTCCCTTTACACACCATCCCCTCTTGAATTTCTGCCTGGGTTCCCTTCCTTTAAACTAAGTGCCCTGTCTGCAGCAAGGAGGGAAAGAGGAAAAAGGAACGATCGTTGATAAAATTAATAATCAGTTGTGGGTGTAAATACTGCAGGGACTTAGAGTAAGAAAGGAGGGTAGAGAACGAACAGAGAAAAGAACAGGTATGTTTTCCTCATCCTTTCTCTCAGTTGTTTTTCCCTTCATTCACCCTCTTTGTTTAGTCCTTTAAAATTCAGCAAACTATTTTCAGTGCCACCAGCCCAGCCCATAAGAAGTAAAGCCTCTGAAATGCCTTTATTGTAGGTGTCTTCATTTATCAGGATTTAGCATCTCTGGGTGGAAGAGTCTTGAGCATGTTTTATTGCCGTCTGCATCTTTTGCAAGAGCTTCTGACTCTTGATGCTGCTCAAAGGCTGGCTAATCCAGCATGTTTCCTTTCCACACCCCAACTAATTGAAAAAGCCCATTAGGCTGAGGCTGGCAATAGCTTTATGTGGGAAAACAGCCTGTGGCAGGGGCAGTCTGTCGCCTGGAGCCGTGCCTTGCTCAGCTGCCCTAATAGCAGGAGCTGGTGGTTAATGAACTGCACTTACGCTTCCACCATTAGCAAACCTTACAGGGACTTCAGGGGAGAGAGAGTAAACCCTTTATTGTGGCATGGTGGCCTAGGGGCTAACCTGAGTTTGGCCACAGGAACATCCTGGCCCATCTTCTTAACTTCATCAGGGTCCAAGGGAGTTTTATCAATGCCCTCTGCAAAGGCAGGAGTACCAAACTCATCAGGAAGCCACTGAGCTCCTCTTGCAACCAACAGAAACTATCCTTCAGGAATATTCTCCATTCTTTTCAAGCAGGTGCTTTGAGACCATTATTTGGACCAAAAATATTCAAAACTAAGTCAAGCACCTGTTTTTGGCAAGTAAAACTAAAACCTCCCTTATGTCTTTTCCGCAGCTATAATTTAAGGGCTGTTGTAATCTACCTGCCTTCCTGGACAGGTGTCATGAAGTTTGGGCGGTACTTGCAAAGTGTTTTGATAAAATATAAACCCCTTTTTGGTATTGCCATCGATGCCGTCCAGCTTTCTTCAGCAAGCTTTCCTTAGCCATTTCTTTTGAAAGTTACTGGTGATGGGAGAAGACAGGACTAACACAAAGTTAGAAAGACAGATTACTTCTCCCGTGCAAGCCATGATCAGGGATGTCTAGTTTTCTTAGGAAAACAGGCAAAAAAATGGAAACAAAGACAAACTCAATCTTACAAGCTCTGGATGTGCTGTACCCAACCCTGCAAACTCCTAAGCATGCCGCATAACTGGAGCTTGTCCCATTGATGTCATGTGCAAAGTTGAACATTTATCCTTACAGCATTGAGCCCTCACTGAGAAATCTCACCACTTGTTTTACGCAATAAATCTCTTTCTTAGCTTCTATCTTGACCAAAATGATCATTTAGTTACAGGTGAGAAGACCCGAAGCAGTCTAAGTAGCTAATTAATACAGGCACTGCAGCAGAAGAAAACTGTTTGAATAGGTTCAATGAGTGTGTACGCAATATAGAAATTACAGGGTTAAATGTTAGAAATTAATTTATGCCTAATACAGGTGGAAAGTAATGCTTAAAATTAAATTGGAGGGAGGGAAGGGCTGCTTCATTTTAAAATCATGGAGAGCGAGAAAGAACACTGTTCTGCAGAGCCAGTGGTGGAGAAATTCCCACCATGGCAGAGACCTTCAGCTTCCTACAGGACTGCTCCTCTGAGGCCTTCAGCAAACTTACAAATGCAAATGACAGACTCTCATTCATTCATTCAGTCCCTCACCTCTGTTTTTTTCTGTTCTGTCTCACTCATTACACCAGACTACTTGGGTGTCTTTAATCAGAGAAGCTGGACCTGTCAGGACATCACACAGTCTTTTTGTAGGGATCTTGATCTGGATGAGGGCATGTATTATGGATGGCATACCCTGTCATATATTAAGTACAGTAGAAAAAGACTGGATTTGAACTTCATGATCATAGATTTGCGATTTTATCCACACGACTGCTCTCAAGGAGCTTTACGGTCAACTGTAAAATGGTCATGAGAATGTAATTAAGCACTGATGTGTGCGCAATACCCACTAATTAGGCTGAGGGCATTCAGTGCAGAAATGTGTCATCAGCTAAACTTGTGCAACTCTGAGATTACCTTAGTTTCCCTTTGGTCATATTCCTGAATAAAAAACCCATCTAAAATGTCGCCCCAATTCATATCACTCGGGATTTTGTAAGGTCATGGAAGAGCCTGTCCTGAGTTGACCTCGGTGGTTTGGAAGACCTCACACAGGAGAAAGCCAGAAGCGCCAAACTTTAGTTAAAGCACATTTGACTGGTAATTCCCACAATCCTTTTAATAAGGGCATTCAGCACAGAAATTAGTATTTCTTCTGGGTCTTTCTTTGTCATTAAAGGAAAAGCCACCTTCCTAATTCGACGAGGTAGTAGAGGGCTGCCAGGCCAGCCTGTGCTTGCACATGGCAGTCTCTACCTGGCACCTCCCACGGCAGTCTCAAGCAAACTCAGGAGACTCTGGGCATGAATAACGAGCCCAGTCGTACAACAGCACAGGCTGGAAGCAAAAAATGGGGTTTTGTGGCTCTATGTGCCGGTGAGGACAATAAGGCCACAGCCAGGCGGTCTCCACGTGTGCCAGCCTCTCACCCCTTCCCCTCCCTCCCACCTCCAGCAACGGCAGTGCCGACATGGCCGCAGTGTACTACGAGCGCATCGACGTGGAAGGCCACCACTACGGCCCCTCATCCCAGCAGCGGAAGAGCGCTTTGAAGGAGGTGGACAAAGCCTTGAGCAACATGATCACGCTCATCAAGGTGAGTGGCGTCCAAAACCCCAGCTCCTGGGTGCGTTTGGAAAAGCCTTTTAAAATTGCTCTTTGTGGCACTGCCGAGTGCCTATTTAATGCCTGTTAATTGGATGCGTTGGCTGTCAACTTTTATTTCCTGAGAAACAGGGGCTACCGAGATCACGTGGAAGTCAAGGCACAACTCCCCTGATTTTTATTTTCATCGATGGCGTTATAATCCTCCTAGTGGATTGTTATACCGATAGCCCCGGGAAGCCATAAACCAATATACATGTTGTTCTGTTTATAACTTGTGTTGCCATCTGGGATTTATAGTAGGTGAACAAATCAAAACCGCTCACTTCCTAAGGTTTGTGGAGTCAGACGATTAACTTTTATAGCGGTTTTTATGGCACCACTCAGACCTCTGTACTTTAAACTTTGTTTTAAAAAACATTATCTAAATGATTTTGCAGTGAAAAAAGGAGGATACCAAACTTCTGGGTAAATGTCAATTCTATGAATATTTCTGACTGATAAATGCACATTAGAGTTTTTCATGTGTTTCAGTGAGGAGAGGAAAATGTATTTCCAATTTCACTAAATTATAAAAGCTCTAATGCTAATTGTGTTTGGGAGGAGAAGAGGGAAACCCCTGCCACAGGTGGTACCATGTCAAAGTTGCTCTTCCCCAGCCGTTTCGGCCTACAGATGAAGAACAGTGGGGTAAAATCCTGTCTAAGACCAACTGGGACGACTGGTTTGTGGGACTGGGATGCAGCGTCTGGTTATTTAGCAGGGGGGTGGGTTTATTTTGGCAAATCTTTCTTTGGCACTAACCTCTTAGACTCTTCCAGGGCAGCAAGTGGACATCCACCATTACGGGCGGTGGCAAAGCACACCGCAGGGCACTTGTGGCCGTGCTCCTTCTGGCCAACTCCCGCTAAATCAGTGGAGCTCTAACGGGCTTTAAAATTTGCCAGTGGGCATAGATGGTGCGAAACGCTTACTCGGCTGTAACGGCTGTCATGCACTCGCTTCACAGAGCAAGGGCCTTCAGCATGACATCAACGTCCTCCTCTTCTCCGATCACGGGATGACAGACATCTCTTGGACAGACAAAGTGATTGAGCTGAAAAACTATATCAATATGAGTGATACCATACAAATGAAGGACCGAGGTCCTGTTGTGAGCCTCTGGCCAGCTCCAGAGAAGCACGCGGAGGTAAGTACAGCTTATTCGTATTTATTTGGGTTTCTGTTTCCTGTTTTTTTATAACAATTGTGTCTTTTGTTTGCTCGTAACATCCAAATTCCACTCTCAGAGATGTGTGTAGAAATCAGCCTGAGGCTCTTACCAGGAGTCATACTTGGCTCCTGTGATACTCTTGTGATGCTGGTTTCTGAAGGAAAGTCACACCAGGCAAATTAAAAAGCATGATCTTTCGCCATTATTTGGCACAGATATGTGCCTTCAAACCCCACCACTATGTGCTTCTGATAAATAGCTAAAAGATTTTAGCTCAAAATCCGTTTTCAGGATTTTATATACGTATTATTCAATTTATTGACACTCTAGCTGGGATTTTCAAACGATCTGGAGGAGGTCAGGCATTTGTATTCCAGTAAACTCCCATAGAGTTTGAGGAATTAACTCCATTAGACCAGAAGCACAAAAAATAAATCTCTTACAATATTCTCCTTTGAAGAATTTTGATGAATAAGCATGTTGGATTGAATCAACCATAAAAGCCCAAGGCTAGAACTGCAGCATTTTGAGTGACAAATTAAAACAATACAGAAAAAAATTTGGAAACCACTTGAAAAGAATGAAAATGGAGCATCTGTAATTAATAGATGAGTACATTTTAGTTTAACCAGAAACCAATGCTTGAGAAGTCATTATTGCTGTCCTCAGAATATAGATGAGTGGATGTACAAAACTGGCAGTCCATGCTCCAGGTGAATAATTTTATTTTCTGTATTATATTTAAGCCAGTTCCAGTATATTGTAGCTTGTGCAATTTTTTTGAAGAGAATATTTGCTAATTTTTGCACCCAAACAGGCTCTCCAGGAATTGTATAGCTGTGATATTGTGAACATTTTAAATTAGTGCCAGAACTGAAAGCTGTCTTAGAGGCATGCACAAGTCTATCACTCAAAGTTCCGGCAGGGGATCACAGCGCTTATATATGCTCTCCTCGGCCTTAACTCCAAGATCCCTATTTTTGTAGGCCAGACCTTCAAACAAGGGCAAGTATACGTTGCGACTTCACATAGACATGGGGTTTCATCTGACAAAGCTCTTAAACGCATGCTTCTCTCTCATTAAACAGCCTAATATCCCTAAGGAGGATAAAATACAATGCGTCACACCATGGTTTTGTTTTCTTCCTTCATTTCTTTTTAGGACTTCTTACTGGAGTGCTGCTTTTTTAAGCAAAATAAAGTTGATTTTCTGGTTCCCAATAGCCAGATTCCTCTATTCTTAATCCACTTTATAGAGCCATGTTTAGGAATTAGATTGTATCATAACATAGTGGTATCACACGTAAGAGTTGTCCCGTTTTGAAGCACCAGAAGTACTTGTGAAGTACCAGGACCATGGTGGGAGGGTCGGGCTGAGTCCCACCATCACACCCTGGTGCCCTCCTTACGGCGACTGCATATCAATGCAAATCTCTTGCACACATATACACACATCATATATGCGAGGGGCACTTTGCTAAAAGGCTAGTGAAGGAACTTTCATTTTTGTTGCAGTCTTTGCTATTTATTCCTGAAGATTATTTATATTTAAGCAAAAGAGTGATGTAAGCTCTGGGGACTCCAATAACCGCCTTCTCTACTGCATATGAACATCCTCTTTAGGCATTTAAAATATTTTTCTGAAAAATTTGGGGTTTAACCACATTTGTGTGATTATATTCCAGACGGTATGATTAATATTAATAAACCACTTGTACGGCATTGTGCAGCTTCAGAACCGCAGGCATTGGCTGATTAACTTCACAGCATCCTTATGAAGCAGATGATAACTAGGCACTATCGATCCCTTTGATAGGGATTGACTGGTTAAGTGTAAGAAACACAGGTGAGGTGACATTAGCTGTTCATTCCAGAGCACAAAGGGGGACGCAGTGGCAGAGGCCAAAGGCAATATCCCTTTTCCGCATCTGTACCCAGTCCACACGGTGCCTTTGAGCATCCTTCCTCACTTAGAGCTTACTGTCTCCTGTGATGATTTGGTTTCTGCTGGTCTATCATCTCTGTAGGTTGATATACTCACATGCACACATTTGTGAGTGCGTGTATTGTAAATATATATAAAATACATTAATTCATGCATTCCTATGTGTTTATGATCAAGTTTTCATAATCTCCTAAACCATATAAGCAGGTTCTGCACAGTCGTCATCTTTGGACCGGCAAAGTCCCCGTTTGAATGTGCTGATGATTAGCCATTAGAGGGGATTACCCATTTTACAAATTCAGGTGTTTTCATGTACATAGGTGCGCATATGCTCTCTGCAGCCATATAGTGTCCTACCATTTGTTTTTCTTTGCAGATATATCAAAAATTGAAAGCTGTGGAACACATGGACGTTTATAACATACAGAATATTCCAGACAGGTTTTTCTACAAAAAAGGAAAATTTGTGTCTCCTCTAACTCTCGTGGCTGAGAAAGGATGGTTCATAGTAGAGGTAAAGTATAGAAGCAAAATACTTAGACATGAATGTGAAAAGGTGCAATATATGAAAACAATAAGAAAAATGTACAGTTCTGTGCTGGGCACTGAGTTGAAGTATTACATCATTTACTTGGGCTGACTACAACGCTAACGTCAAATACTGCTGTGTGCTTAAAAGAGCCTAAAGGCACAGCAGCTATGCCGAAGGTAGACAAAGTTAAATAGTCAAGACGGTTCTTTTTTCTGCACCGTCATAAAGCAGGAGGAGTTTTTGTATTTCCCATTCCAGTTCTGTTGCTTTACTCCTCTTCCCCCTGCCCATCTACCTTCATCTCAGGCACAAGAAGAGTGTTTCCATTTCAAGCCCTTACTATCCCTCCATTCAGCAGCACTTTGTGGCAACATTTCCTTCTGCCTGGCTTCCCACCCACAAGACTCTGTCCTAAAAACGCCCCCTTTCTCCCAAGCCCTCCCGTCTCAAAAGGGTCAGACTGGGGACTTACTCCTCAGAGATACCCAGTGCACACACTGCAAATCTGAGACCTTGTTAAGCAGAGAATCGATTAGACTCGCACACAAAGAGATTTTTCATACCAACTTAGTTACTATAACTTCTTCTTCTTCTTCTTCTTCTTCTTCTCCTTCTTCTTCTTCTTTATTATTATTATTATTATTATTATTATTATTATTTTGTCCTTGTATTGCTACTGAGCCTCTCCACATTACAGATATTAACTGCAGCCCAGCACAGCTTGGAGGGTGAAGAAACTTACATATCTTATAAGTGGGTAAATTGAAGAGCAGTACTAAAAGAAGTGATTTGCCCAAGGCCATACATTAAGTCAGTAATTTGGCGACAGAATCAAGGAGTCCTGTTTTTTTATAGTGTCCCAGCACTGTCATTAGATCACTTCGCCTCACAGATTATTGCAACTCAGCTGAGCATCTTCTTTTCATGGCCTTCAGAGATTCCAGGCTTTGCTCAAGACGGTCCACACTGCCACATTTCTCACTGGACAACCTGACTTTAGGATAATCATTTCTACAACGGAATAAAAACGCAGCTCTAAAAAAAACCACAATGGCTTTTGAGTACAGATGGGTGAGCACCAAGTTTCTGGTTTAAAAAAATATAAAAAAGTCAGAGTTAAGATTTGGGCTCATAAAGTAGGAATCTGAAACGTTTTTGCTCAAATGATTTTAAAAAATTACAACTAAACTCTCTTGTACAGAAGTTCAACACAGAACATTTTTACATATTCTGTAAAAAAAAAAAAGCACTTTAAAAAAATCATTGAAACTCTGACAAACCTTAATAACAGTGCAGCAAACACTGCTGCTATGGTAATTATTTCTGTCTCTCTGCCCATTCCTTCCCATTGTTTCTGATTTTCAAGAATGTCCTCTCATTAATGCTGTCAGATTTTCCTTCTCCTCGGTACATTTTCATTATCTGTGAATGGGATATGAAAACGAAAGTTTCCTGTCATATTTTTAAAGCAATAATTGAGCCTTCTATTATACTTCCTGCCCAAACCGCTGAAGAGAGGATGTTCAGCTCTTCCCTATCATGCTCACGGGGTGTTTTAACTCTCTGTTGGCTAGTGGATAGCTATAAGCTGTTCGAAAAAGGGAGTTTTTTGGAACCCTTTTCTTTTTTTGTGAGACAAAGCGCATGTATCTGGAAAGGTGGGGATTTTTTCCCAGCAAGGAGCATAGGAACAAAAGCCCATCCACATTTTGGTTAAAGCAGGATGAGGAGGGATTTCACACACGTCAGGCCGTATCGAAGCTGCTCTGCTAATATTACCTTGTTCCCTCCACGCGAGTGAGAGGTCCCCATCCTCCGAGCAGAATTTCCCCCAGCTGCTCTCCTGCCTGCAACAACGGCGTTAGCCCTCAGCGCCGCGTGCTCACCCCCTACCCATCCCCGTGTACTCTCCCAAGTTTTAGGGAACAATTGCTGCGCTGCTTCTAAGCACGCACATGCAGGGAAAAGCCCCTCGTCAGCAGTTCCAGACATGCCTGCTTCCGCCGTCTGTGAGTAGCAGTGCTCGCCCAAGCTTAGGCTCAGCGTGAAAACTAACGCCTCCCTTGTGAAAGAACGTAATAGGTCTCCTGACCCAACTAGCAGCAAAAATAATGGAACTGGCTGTGCCTTTGACTGCACATCTAGCTGCGAACAGGTATCTCCTAGGGTCTGGGCGGGTGATGGAAAGACACGCTGCCTCCTGCGACTGGCGGTGCTGGGGAAGCAGCTGAGCCCACAGCATCTGACAAGACCGTGGAGAGGTTTAGCTTCGGTAACGTCATGATCGTGCCAAAGAAACGCTGCAAATTAGATGTGACTTGGCTTGTCTGGCGCTGCCGCTAACAAGTGCCGTACAGGCTGTCCAATGGTGAGCAGCCCGTTGACAATTCCTTCCCGGGAACCGCAGCAAGCAGAGCCACAGCGTAAGGAGGTGCTGCGGTAGGCAGAGGGGAAGGAGTCTATTTTCTCCTTGGCTTGCTCCGAGTGCTGTCAGCGAAATAGATGGGGACAAGGAAAGAGATTTAATCTGCCAGAGAAAATTGTTTAATTATCATCTGGTACATCTGCTGACTGTTACATATGAAGAAATGCAAGGAATACTCTGGGAGTTCCCCCGGAAAGCAGTTGGAAGAGCTACACCTCATAGCCATAATCATTGCCGTCCTCAGTGCTCCTGCGCACGCTCAATTTTCTTCTTGGGCAGAGGAGGAAAACAAAACCAGACAAAATAAATGTTTGTAAAAGGAAAGGGATCCTCGGTCAGTCATCCACTTCATCACCTGCAGGGGCTGCAGCACCACTCGCCTGGAGTGGGAATGTGGGCGACTTTCTTGGGGCACCTTCTGTGCTTCTGTGACAGAGTGTGAAGCCCAGACCTTGCCGCTTTAGGGGACTGTAGCTCCTTCTCTGTAACCATCGGAGAAATTAATGCCAGGGGTCTAATGAACTGTCAGCCGATGTTCTTCGTCTAAGTGAAATTCCTGCCATAGTTTTGGGGATATCTGGAGTGTCACGTCTGCTGCCATCCCTGGGGAGCATGGGACAAGAGAAACTCACGGAGAGGGCTGGTCCAGCATTTTGAGCAGCCCCTAGGGACCGCTGCTTCCGAGTGGGCCAGGATATGGCACTGTTGTAGGTAGCCTGGTATGAGCTGTTAAAACGGAGCAGGAGAAAGTAAGGAAGGAATTTAAAAGTATGGCTTAAGTGCAATATGGGCAAGGAAAAACAAGAGTTATGATGACGAATTATTAAAGCATGGACACTGAGCAGGGAGAGAAAACTGAGAGTGGTCTATGCCAGGGAGAAGGGTCTGGGCCTGCGTTCCATGGAAGGAACCTCATTGCTTTAATACTAAAACAAGCAGGGAGAAGAAATAATAATAAATAGTATATAGTAGTATAATAAAAAGTATATAGTAGGGGTGATATTTGTATTGTCTAGGCTGACTAGTCAAACGGAGCAAAAATGGCTTCTTTTTCTATGGTGCCAGTGGCATGTTGGGCAGAACAACACACCAGCAAATCCATGGGAGTGCGTGGTGCCGGGCGGGAGAGCGGGGCTGCTAGCATGCAGTGGGAGAGGGACACCACCTTGCTTACACGTGTCACATACGGCTGCGATACTCTGTGCTCACAGCAGAAATTTAGACGAGCGAGAGGCAGAAAGTTGTCCTCCCCGCTCAGCCGGGAGGTGGCTACTCGCTGAGACGGCAAAGCCAGGGGTCACCCCTCCTGGCGATGAGCCCCCGTGCAGCTGACGGCACAGCGTGGGGGCCTGATGGGGTGGTGCAGCACACGGGGACGCGGCGCGGCACACCGCGGTGCCCCACGGCACGCCACGCGCAGCCCAGCAGGCGGGCACTAACCGCGCTCCGCTGTTGTCGCCCAGAGCAGGGACAAGCTGCCCTTCTGGGAGAACGGGACGGGGAAGAAGGAGGCCTGGCAGAACGGCTGGCACGGCTACGACAACGAGCTCATGGACATGAGAGCCTTCTTCCTCGCGTATGGGCCAGGTACAATGCCACCGTCCCCGGTGTCCCGCTCCCCTCGCAGCCCCACGGCCCCTTCCCCCACATCCCTGCAGCCCCTGGCACATCAGGACCCTGATGTGGCACTCTGCGACGCCCCGAAATTCCAAATAGATGGCAGGATCCCCTCACTACGGCTGGATGCCAGGAAGGTTTCTAGCTCTGTAGCTGTTTTACAGCTGGAGAAACAGGGCAGAGAGACGTGAAGGGATTTGGTCAGCCCCCCTTGACATCCCAGCACAGTAACTCTATCCCTTCCCCTATTTTCCAAGACAGGCCTAAACTTTTAATTCTATTTGAAACACATGAATTCTCCGTTTGTTGGTGGATTTGGACTCACCAGCGCAGAGCACTTTCTTTGGGAAGGTTGCAGCACACCTCGCCCACCTGTCCGATGGGCAGACGCGAAACCCCGGATTTCCACTTCATCAGTGGAAAACACTGCTGAGCACCAGGCTGCGACTGCGGGCGGGAGCGAAAGCAAAGCAGAATGTGCAATACAATTATTTCGGGCTATTAAATCTATCAAGCATACACAGTACAGTAGCTCCTGTAGTTAATAATTTAATTAATTTTTCTTTTTTAGTTTTTAGAATAAAATTGGACTAGAAGTAAAAATAATGAACCAAAACATTTAAAATGTGTTTGGTGAGCTATGTTGCCCTGCAGCGCCCCATATTTCCGCAGCTGAGCCCCAAGCCCTACGACGCCAACTCCTCTCTTTGCCTGTTTTCCCTGCAGATTTCCGATCCAACTTCCGAGCGCCTCCCATCAGGTCCGTGGATATTTACAACATCATGTGCAGACTGGCAGGAATACAGCCGCTGCCCAACAACGGCTCCTGGTCCAGGGTGGAGTGCATGCTCCAAAACATGGCCCCCTTGGCACCGCTCCCCCTGTGCGGCAGCTGCGCCCTGGCGCTAGCTCTGCTCTCCCTCTTCGCCGAGCAGATCTCCTTACTGTGATCCCCAAACAATGTCGGTCAGTGTCACCAGCAACTCCATCCTTCTCTTTTTTTTTTTTTAAGTTCTTCATTTGAATAATAAATTCATTAATAGAGTGCTGCTCCCCACTCCGTCGTGCTCCACCAGGCGTGAATCTGACCCATCCTGCTTTACAGCACTTATAACACAAAGCCTGGTTTTGTGCTGCTCTAAACACAGCCAGGAAAGCCGGTGCTGCTACTCTGGATTTACAGCACTGGTAACGAGAGCAGAATCCCGGCTGGCTATCCGCAAAATTTTCTGGTGGGTGCACGTGGAGATCTCTGAGCATCAAATGCATCTTACCCCAGCATCTTTAACTGAGAGGCTAACCCTGGCTCCCGGTGCTGAGAAGCTCAGCAGTGGAGATCGACCTCTGTATATTTGTGTTCTTTCTGGTTTACTCCTTCACCTCCAGCAGAGCCCCATCTTCTCCTTACAAGGCCACCCAAGCCCGGTCTATACCAACACGTGCTTCAAAGAGCCAAGCTCTTTGCTGAGCGATTGTAATGCCGAGAGAGGCGGATCGGCAGGAGAGCGGTGAGAGCATCCTACTTCTCTCAGCCTTTCCTTCTTCATTTTCCCCGAAGTGAACCCTGGCCCTGCACACCTCCAGGGCCAGGCTTTCCTCACAGACCGCAGGGGAGGGGAGGGCTGGGAGAGGGGAGAGCAGTAGAAATCCTCCACTTCAAAACCAGGAGGGAAGTGAAAAGGCATCTGGACACACAGGGGTCAGGAGAAAGTAGGATGAGGAAGCCTGGCATTTAACAGCCTCTCTGCTTTTCCTGGTGAAGATAATATCATCTGCTCAGATTTTGGGGGTTTTGTACCCAATTGCATTTCTGAAGGTTTTTCAACACTTACTGCTTTTCTACCAGCTCTTGCTCTCTACACCTCTGCCTGGTGAGCAGCACATTCCCTTTTATTCTGCAGCAGGGAGAGGCGTCTACACTGATGGACCTCCCACCCTCTCAGTTAATCCTAGCTAATATTTCCATCACAGGCTATCAAGCCCAAACAAAGCTGTAACAGTAAGTTAAACAGCAGGAGAGGATGGAGCTGTTGTCAGAGGCAATGCCTCTGAAGGTTAAGTCAAATGGATGATGTAATCCTGAAAACATCAACATGGCAGCTATATTAAACCCTTGAAAAACCTGATTTTTGCCCTACTCATTCACTCCAGCACAGCCATGGACCCACCTCGGGGCGATGTTCAACACAGGGCTGGTGGCAAAGCCAGCACCACAGTCTGTTATCTCAGAAGATTCATTTCACTTAATTGTTAAATCATCTAGTTGTCACGGTTCTTGGTGTTACACACTGGGATGGATGGATGTGTGCCATGGTGGGTCATTAGAGAGGGGTTATTTTTACATTGTTAAATTTCTACTGTGAAACGAGCTCGCCTAGAACAGGGCTGTAAGGGTCTGATCCTGCAAAGTGTCCTTTCCTCTTCGGGAGGCTGTGGCCTTCGGCAATGCCTTCGGGAGCGCTCAGCGCTTTTTCTGATATACCTCTGAACCAGGAGCTTTCTGTGACAAACTGCCTTTGGAAGGATTTAGGTCCCTCCCCATGCAAAATAAACCTCTAGGACTTATTATTCCTATAGATCCAGAGACAAGCACGATCCGAGTATGTGCAGTGAGTTTAAGGGTGAATGATTACACCGTGGAAAAAAAAACCAAACACCAAATTAAACTTGACAAAAGACTTCTGTAATAGCTGTAAAGATTTATGTAATGTGTTTTTAAAGCTCAAGTGAACCATCAAATCAATTGGGAAAAAAAAGGGAGAAAATCAGTCTTTGTTATTAGACTATTCAGTATAAAAGGCAATTTAGTGCTTTCGAAGCATTTGCAGTAGCTGTAAAACAAGCACCTATTGTTCAGAGTTCCCTGTTGCTCTTTAATGGACCAGGCTCAATGAATTCACTGGAGCACATTTTTAAAGTGAAAAAATTACCAGTATACAAGATAACCAAATGACTAAATCACCAAATTTTGTTTGAAAATCAACAGGATAGATACAGTCAATGCCTGCTAATCCCTTCACAGCCTGCCATTTTAACTCTTACAGTGAACAGAACCCAAGGTCCTTTTACAGAAGAAAAGATCTTAAAAGTATAAGGGTATATTCAGATTCTCAATTATACAAGCAGAAATTGGAAATAACAAATTGGGTCAGTTGAGTTGTTCCAGGGATGGGCTGTGACACATAAAACCAAGGTTGATCCCTGGGAGTACTTTGTGTAACTCATTTTGTCAGTGTCCACATGCGAATACTGCAGAATAAATCTTTTAATTGCAATATGATTTGTTTGACCTTAATGCCAGCATTGTGTTTATGGCAATACACCTCAAAAGATGATACTTGAGCTGTAAAAGGGAAATTTGACAGTAGACCTACAAGAAGCTCATTAGCTTCAGGAGAACTACAGCTGATTATTTTTTGAGAAGTGCACCTTTCTTCCTCAGAAATGTTGTACCTCTAAATCAGTT
Source organism: Phoenicopterus ruber ruber (assembly GCA_009819775.1). Classification (NCBI taxonomy): domain Eukaryota; kingdom Metazoa; phylum Chordata; class Aves; order Phoenicopteriformes; family Phoenicopteridae; genus Phoenicopterus; species Phoenicopterus ruber. The sequence goes on from CM020218.1 coordinate 37,239,886, forward strand.
CACATTCTCATTCAAAAATCAAGTGTCTTGACTCTAGCCTGTTTTTCTGTGTACTATGCAACGGAGGTGGGTGTATTTTAAAACCTATTTCTGAATGATGTTTTTGTACAATGACTGATTGTGAATGAGTGAATAATTCTAAGAATGCTGTTAGAAAAAAATACGCATCTTTTTGTAAATACTGTAAGAGTTTTGAAAAAAAAACACCCCACCTCTGTAACACATTGCCTTTCTTGTTTGATTGCTGCATCAAAGTGTGATAAACAGTGTTTGAAGCTTGTGCTGATTAATCATCAGAAAGATGAATGGTAACATTGTTTAGAAACGGCAAAGTTGTCAGCATGTAAATTAGGGACATTAAATACATCACACAAGATACTGTAGCTTGTATGTGCAGTCCTTTTTTCCAGATGTATTTCAATATTTAACCTTTTGAACATGCATCCAGGGACGTGTAATTCACACTAGCAAACGGACATGCAAACCATTTTGCTCTTCTAAGAGAGGTGAGCGGTGGGTGCTCTCTGCAGACGCACTTCTCCAAGCCCACCTCGTTACCATCACATCAGCTGCTTGCACAGGAGTCAGGTGCGTTGTCACTAGTACCAGGGCTCAGTGCGGTTTGGGCTTTCCGGAGCCCTCGCGGCACACCCCACTTCCCAGCACGGGACGGTGCAAATGGCGACGAGACCGCAAAAACCAACAGCAAGGGCCTCACGGACGAGGGGCCCTACTCCCGCTCTAAGCGCCACAAACCAACAACAATGTTCATGGAAGAGACTGATTTAATAGAAATAAGTCTCCAAAGCTACTCCGTGGAACTTATCTTGTTTTCCTTACGTTAACTGACCACAGGGGCAGGGAGGGCATGATGGAGGAGAAGCAGTGCAGGTACACCAACGAGTCCTTTAATTTACAGCAGAACTCCCTTTGAAGGGGCAGCACCACCAAGGTCTGCCCAGAGATGCTCCCCTCGTGTCCCATGAACACGGGTCCCGCGAACAGGAGGGTGCTGAGGGGCTGCCTGCATGGGGACAGAGCGGGAATCAGTCTCAGTCAGCTGCCCGTAGCCGTGCCAAAAATGGAAATTTCCCACCTAACTAAGCTGAGCCTTTTTTTAATCAACGAGCTTGGCGGCCGCGTAAATGGCACGGCTGGCCGGGGCTCGGCGGATGAGCCCTCCAGCATCCCTCGGGATGCAGCCCACATTGCCCGCACAGACTGCAGCCTCATGGAGACACTTCCCCATCGGCCCCAACCCTGGCCGCAGCCCTCCGCAAGCACTCAGGACTGCACAACTAAGGGGTGAATTAAAAGATGCTGTGGTGCTGGGCACCTTCCTTGTCTCCTAACTGCTCAGTAGAAGTCAAAACATCTGTCAGACGTTAAACTCCACACCTCAGGGGGAGACGCAGACGGAATGAGCGCTGGGAAGTGAAAGGCATTGGAAAAGCTCCGCGTAACGTTTCCCCCTCCTCCTTTTCTCTATAAGGCTGCGGCAGAGAGGGCAGGCGGCTGCAAATCCAACAGGAATTTTTTAAGAAAACATGGTCTAATGAAGGGAAAAGTTTGAAACCCTCCATTTTAGCATAATAAGGCTTTAATAGCTGTTTTGAAAGAACAGCTTTCACCTATATGGAAAAACGTCTTTTGTGTAGGTACTGAAGCACATTTATGTTAAGGGAAGGTTATTGTGGAGCGCTCAAAAATAAGAACATTTCAGAATTACAGTTGACTGGACGCCGTAATTCTCAAGCTTCGTACAGATGTTTAGATTATTCTGGTAAAATCTGAACCATACGGAAGTCGCTATGGACTCGCAAACTGGTATAGCGTTATCCCAAATCCGGCAAGCCTGTATCAATGGCACCGTTTCCGCTCTACCAGCCCAATTTCATCAGAAAACGCTGCCAGCAGACCCGCCCTGGTCTCTCCCTAACGCTGCCCGGCCTCTGTTCGCCGGCCGCCCCGGCCCCTCGAAGCCGCCCCGCCGGGCCGCCTTTCCCCACGGCGGCCGCTACCCCTTTCCCGGCCGCCCGGGAAGCGTCGCCCACCGGGCGGGCAGGTAACCTCCCGCTTCGGGGCCGAACCCGTCAGTCCGCAGCAGCGCCGCAAGAACGGGATTTTCTCCGTGGGCCGGGCGGGCTGAGGCGCGGAGGCGGGCGGCCGCCCGGCCCTCGGGCAGGGGGGGGGGCCCTACGGGAGATCCCCCCACACGCTGCTTTCAGGGCCTCGTTCGCCCCTTCTTTCGCGCCGACAGCCAGCAAGGCGGCGGCTGCAAACGGTGCCGCCTCCTCCGTCGCGGCTGGGTTTGCGGGGGCAAGGAGGGAGGAGCCCCCGTTTGCGAGTGGGGGGCTGCCGGCGGGGACCCCGCGGCGACCGCGACCCCGGCCCGGCAGCGGCCCCTGCCGGCCGCAGGCGCGGCACCGGCAGCCGCCGGGTCTGGGGGCGCCCGCGACCACCCCCCGCTTCGGGGGAGGGGAGGGGAACGCAGCCTTCCTGCAAAAAAATGGGGTGGTTTAAGTAGGCAGGGCTGGGGTGGAAGAAATCAGTAAATTTTAGGCAGGAGGGTTATAGCGAGCAAAGTAAGAATTGGGACTTTTCTTTCATTCTGTGTTTCTCATTGCAGTTTTTTCTCTTTCTCTCCTTTAATTCTCTTTCTGTTACCCTTTACTCTACGGCTGATTCCTCCTCCTGCACCACCGAGGCCCCCTCACAAACCTGCTACCTCCATGTAGTTTCCCAAGTGAGCCTCCTGCCCTGCCTCCCACCTGCTTCTGCCCTAATTTCAATAGGAGGCTGAGTGGCCTCAGAGAGACGTGGGTATTTACGTAGCCCTTAACAATCCTTGACAGGAATCAGCTGGATATACTTCCAAATACAGAGCTCTTGGGCTGCATCTAGAGCTGCTTTTGTTGTTGTCAAAGCCTGATCCCACTAGTGGGAAACAAAATACGTATGCAGAAGAGGGGAGCAGAGGGCGGCAGGGATGAGCGATGCAGCTCCTTGTTCCATTCTCGTTCTCACTCGCAGCTTCGCTCTAGGTTAAACGCGGCACCCTCCGGTTAGGCAGTCCCAGCAGTGCTCCTCAGGAGGACTCTGAGCCTTCACCAGCTCAGGGGGACTCTGGTTGAAGCAAGAAAAGACAGCAAGGAAACAGCGAGGAGGGCCGAGGCGAGTGGGCTGAGGCAGGGGAGACGTGGTGCCCACCTCCCACGCCAGCACAGATCAGGGCTTAGCTGAGCTCCAGGGAGCTCGTTTCGTTCCTCCCTTGGCTGCAGCAAATGAGGCATTTTAATATGAGGATTGTAGCAGCCTTCGGGAGCAAGGGGCACTGGTGTGTGCACAGGAGCCGTGTGTCCCACGCCGAGGAGTTGCAAGCAGCCATCCCCCAAACGTCAGCATCCCCTGCCGGCACCGCGTGGGCATCTCCCGCATGACTGATGTTCTGTGATTGCGGGAGTGGGCACTGGCGGCTCTTGAGCAGCCTTCTGTTGTTCTTGAGAAATTAATAATACGTTAAAACATTACTCAGCACTTACATATATTGCTTCGTCAATATTAATTAAGCCTCAAAATCAGCTGGAGACACTGGCATTCCTGCCTTGCTGGACAGAAAAATGGAGGCCGAGGTGGCACCGGCTGTTGCAGAGGCTGCGGGGGGTCAGCTGCAATCCCCACCGAACACCCGGCCGACCTGCCGCTCGCACCAGGCTCCTCCGTGCGAGGGCTCCTGGCTACGTAAACGTATATAACTGAGCCACATGTCCCTAACAGGCAGTTTTAGCCTTTCTTCAGTGGTCCAATGTACTGCTCATCCTACGGCGCCAAAACAACCAGTGCATTGGCAATCACTGTTTTGTGCTCCCCTGTTCAGGTTAGTTCTGCCCCTGCAGGCCATGGCCATACAAAGTGACTCAGGAGGGGCCTCTCACCCTCTACATGACCCCTGGGCAGAAGGAAGCTCTGGCAAATTCAAAATTCATTTTTTAAAAGTGCTTATTTACCTGCCTATGTATCTATCCATCCATCCATCTGTAAACCTCTCTCTCCGTTGCTACTCCTTGCATGTCTTCCCCATATTGTGGAGATTTTGGGGGCAAGACTTTGTTTCTGTATTTGCCAGAGTACGGAGCACCATGGTTTTCAGCTTGCAGCTCACTGATTGTCCCCGAGGATCCATGGGGTAGGAGAGGGGTGACCCTGGCCAGCCACATCCCGCACCTCGCACACGTCTCGGCTGAAAAGATGCTGTAAGAGAGAGGGAAAGCACCCCTTGCCCAGCCACGGAGGGCTTCTCTGAGCATGGATATAATAAGGAAATCACTCTGGGCTTAAAAACAAGGTTTTAAAGCAGACTTCCCGTAGCAGCTGTGAAGGACAAAAAAAACCTTAATATTTTTTAAGGTGGAGTTCAAGCAGTTTATGAGCCGGATTATACAACCTGCTTGCTTATACTGCTGCAGGGGCTGGATGGGATGACCTAGAACATCCCCTCCTGCCCTAATCTCAAATGTTTCCTTATAAGAACAGTTTTGATAGAGAAAAATAACTTTTTTTCCCCTCTAAAGAGAATAAACTTGAGAGAGCCCTGAGCTTTCTTTGCATTTCATACAGCCTCTTCCTGCAAGAACAAATGGGATGAACAAACACAAGTCCCACTGACAAAAAGATATTTAATATCCATGACACAGGGAGCTTTCCAGCAGAAGACAGACTCCGTTTTATGCAGAAATAGCTGAATGCAGCCTGTAAAGGCCCAGCAATTAATCACGCATTTGAAGAAATACAACACAGTCATAGAGGCTGAATTTTAAGTGCTTGCTGCTCCAGTTTGGACAGTGACAAATTAAGGCCCGTACAAAAGCAGGTGCGGCTCTCGAAGAAGCCCTCAGAGGGCAATTAAAAATGGGAAACCAGCTGGTAAGTGTGCAGATGTGGCAGCTAGAGCAGCTTAAGAAATGAATGCAAAGGAGGAGGCTGGAGGAATTAATGGTGTAGGAGCTGAGGCGAGTGAAACAGGACCTGCTCTCCAAAGGGGATTGCTCCATGGAAGGTGAAGTGCCTCGTCATGTGGGATGGGCAAAGCTGTGACAGCCACGTGTCCCCGCTGCGCTGGAGAGCTGCCCTGCCCCTGCCACAGACGGGCTCCAAATGCAGCCGCCACCGAAGGACCCCACAACCTGCAGGAGCTGCTGCCCCACGCGTCCCACAGCTTCCCCCCGGCACCCGGGGGAGAGCTGCGTTCGGGGATGTCTGAAGCCGATGGTATGGGCACCTCTGAAAATGCCCACGGTACCCCGTGATGGGAAAGGCAAGGGGCTGAGATCGAGGGTGGATTTTCCCAAATCAGCTCCAATGACAGCCAGGTCTGCTCCGATCCAACAGGCGATATCCAGCCCGGTTTCACATACAGTGCTTCGTTGTTCCCAGTCAGCTCATGGTCTCCAGCATTCACTGTTCTGAGTCAGTCAAGAAAATGGTTATTTTTCCTATTGAAAACACATAAAATAATTCAGATACAAGTCAAGTTATGAAGGATTTGTAATTTGCCGTCAGGGTTACCATTTAGGAAGTGTTAGCAGACTTATAAATAGTGCCACGAAAACAAACTATGAATCAGTATGAGCCGGAGCTCGTCATCCCATTCAGAAAAGGATGCCACAATTTCTCCGTGCTGTTCCTCCCACATTTACCCCTGCTCTGCCTCTCTCCACACATCCAGTGGGTGTGAGCCATCACCGGGACAGCATTTTGTAGAAATCACCTTCTACCAAAGTGCAGGCTGGGGGACTGGTCCCATTTGCCTCATCGAAGTCTGTTCTTCCCAAGTAATTTGTTGACATGAATCTCTTTCCCACTGTGAATTATATGGACTATTTCTTAGAAAAAGCTGTTGACACAGATCGCTATAGATGACTCGTTTGGTTTTTCTCCCCCCTTGTCCATAGGAAAGGATTGCTTCCGCTAACATTAAGCTTTGGCATACATTAATCCTTCTGGGAAGCTGAGCGCAACAGCATTTCATTTGAGGCTGCTGATAGCATGGCAGAGTGGACAAGGTCTTTACCAGTTTCAACGTCTAAATAAAAATTTAAAAATCTCTCGTGAAGAGCTGCTCAGCCTCTTGCCTGTCTCTGTGACGCTGAGTATTTAAGCCATTTCTTTCTTGAAAAAAAAATCTTATTTTTGTTGGCCCTATTTCCAGCATGGTGTTGACGAAGCATGGGAAATTTTCTACGTAGAAGGAGCTCTCTTTCTGCATTCACCCCCCCTCCAGCCTTGCTGTTTGTCACCAGCGTGGGTACTGACAGCCCTAACAGTGCCGTCCTAGCCAGCATGCCGAATAATAAAGCTGGTGGGCAGCTTCACCGCGGGAAACAGCCCTTCTCAGTGCCTCTACGCTTGGGCGTAGGTAGTCACTGCAGCATGGAGACCCTGTTTGGCCTAACAGCTTTCATGTAAAAAAAAGCATCCTAAGGCTGAATAATTTCTCTTATAACAAGCTCTGCGTCCAGGGCCTCGGCTAGGGAGCAGGGCCCCAGCTGGCCGGTAACAAACCCGGCCTCAAAAAGCAGTCCTTGCCAAAAATCCTGCAAGGGTGGGAAAAAGGAGGCAACCAGAGCGAGCCATGAACGCAGCCCGAGGCTGTACTGAGCGCACGAACAGCAGCTGCAGGGCAGAGACGGTCTCAGCCAGCGCTTTTCTTCTGTTTGAAGGGACAGGAATGGGCTAATTTGGAGCTGGCAGTAGGTAACCAAAGAGAAGATACAAGATGAATCTTATAGAACGATCTGAAACTGTTCTGCATCCCCCTTCCAGTTCCCCGTAACAACCACGGCGAGAAACAGAGATGCCTCCAAGTGATGTTTAAAAGTTTTCATATACCAGTGTGGTAAATAGAGTCAGCGCCAAAATTTCCCTGCTTCTGAGAAGGGGCACGAGGAGAAGCAATTGCTCCTTGCTTATCCATCTCCCTCCTGTAATCTGCTGTGTCTGGAGACTGCTGCCACGTGCAAACATCTGGGATGCATCACGGACCTTCTCTTGCTGGAGAGAGGTTTTTTGGACGCAAACTAAGCTTGGAGGTGCTCTGCAGCCTTTGCAAGGGAACAAACAGCAAGTTATTGCACGTACGATAGGAACAGAGGGAAAAAAGGGAGAAGATTTTATTCCAAGACGAATCTGGGCAGAAGCTGGTCGCCTGCTGACTCGTGTGTTCATGGAGACCCACGCCAGGGTTGCACCACTGCGTAATCCATGGCACACGGCAGCAGCCGTGAGACACAGAATTCACACACTACATGTCAGTACGGTCCAGAGATTCTTTTCATCTTTTTTACCAAAAAATAAATGCCAAGTCTTCCTTTTTAGCCTGACATGTGGGACTAACTCAGTTGCTCTGCTCTGTCTTGAGACTGACGCTGGTGGTCTCGACTGGCTAGACCTGATGATTAATTAGCCCTGCTACTAACCCAGTGTCAAAAAGGCAGCTTCCTCCTCAGCAACATCCCAGCGGCTCATTTTTAGAATGACAAACAGTTCTGAAATCTGCAATGGTCTAAATATTTTAAGGCAATAGTCTTTTATTAGTTTCTGGTTCAAGGAAAGTCCACTCGTCTCCAGGCGAACATTTTAAATGCAGCAAAAGAGCTTTTCAAACTGTTTGTCATTCTGTAAGGCTTTAGTTTTCTGGGATGTTTTTTTTTTTTTACTTCTATCTTCAAAAATAAGTGGGTTTCTCATTTTTTTTTTTTTCCTGTGCAAGCTGTGATTTGATGAAACTGTTTTCTGCTGTGTAACAGCGAAGTATGAGAAATACTGTCTCTCTGTACTGGGTTATAGATAATAATAAAACCTTAACAGGTGAAGGGTCTACCTTTAAGGAGGAACAATAAATACATTGGCTTCCTTAGGTCTGAGGACTCTTGAGTTTGTTCATCGTGAATGAATAATAAATCTCCAGGGTCCACTGGCGACTACTTACAAATAAAACACTATGGTTGGAAGGTGAAATGACTTTCTTCAGAAGTAAGCGGGGAGGAGAAGATGGGACAGAGGGCTGCCAGCCTGCTGGGCGCAGGAGCCAAGGGACAGCAGAGCAACAACAGAGCTGAGGAGCTTTTTGGGCTTCCTCTCCTACCGTGTGGGCTGGACGTGTCCTTCACCTCTGTGGGACAAGGTAGGTGGCCTGGGCTCTGATTGGGGTCCCTCTGTGGGCTTTGCACCTCTGTCCCTCGGGCTGGGCACCAAGGTGGCCTTGTGCGCTTGGACCACGATGGACAAAGTGGCCCCTGTCCCTCTCCTCCTTGTGGTGCCTCCCCTGACTGATGCTTCTGCTGCAGACCTCGGCTGACGGCGAGACCTCTGCCTCAACCCAAAGTTTCCTGGGAAGTTTCAGGCAAGGTGCCTCAGCATTCCTTTAGAAGAAAAAAATATACTGCGTTGTCTAGGTTAAAAAAAAAGGAAAAAAAAAAGTGGTTACTGTTTTACTGAGAAGCTCTGCCAGGGACATGCCTTAGATGAGGGTTACAGCTGGCCTGGTTACAAGCATCTGAAAATCATCACCAGCCTATGTCCAGCAGAAGCATGTTAAATTGCAGCAGCTGGATGCTAAATAGGACTTCTCTGGCAGGTTCACTTTGGGCCCGAGCCAGAAGCAAGCGCTGAACTGGACAGAGAAGAGCCTCTCCCCCTACAGCCTCCCCGTGCTGGGGGTGAGCGGCAGCAAGGGGCTGGGGCCCCACGGCTCGCCAGGGAGGGAGCTGAGACCAGGGGTTTGGTTCAAGGCGACGGGTGGGCTGGGCAACTGGCTGCAAGGAGCAGCAGTGTGGAGGAAGGAGGGTGGCCTCGCCGCGGAGGCAGGGGCAGCATTCACCTGCTGTAGCCAGGAAAGCAAACGCCCTTCTCTGCTGTCCCCATCCCGGTTGCTGCCCACAATCCTACGGCACACCCAGCTCTGAGGTTTGCACTTCCGAGTCCTCAAGTCTGCAACCTCGACGGCTGCTCCTGGCAGTCACTGCCCAGTGGTACGTGCGTAGTGGTGTGCATGTGGTGGAGACCACAGCTACGTAGCAATCGCAGGCTCCAGGTATGTGTGTCACAGGATGTGGTTTGCATTCAAATCCCTTCGATGCACAAGCTGCCCTGCAAAATTGATTGCCTAGGCCCTTATTTTCCGAAAACCCAGCTAATAGGACCCAAAAGGGCTGCAGTGTTGTGGCTGTGCTCCTGATGAGCATGCTCTGGTGCAGACGTTTCATCAGCAAGCGGTGCAGCCCGCCTGTGCCGAGACCGCTCTGCGATAGGAATTGCAGCACGGTGAGCGTAGGCAACCAGGAGAGGCCCTGCTGGAGCACAGTCCCGCTCGGAGCTAAAGCGCCAGCGCTGCTGCACCCTTTCACTTCTGCACGAGGAGAGCCTACACGCATGGGAGAGGCCGCTGGCTCCTGCTTGTCTGCTCACTACTGGTGCAAAGTCTGAATGCATTGGAAGCTGCTACTTTCGCGGCTTCCTGCCAGACTGACCCTCTTTGGCACTTACTAGACAACCAGTCCAATTTTACCAGCGACAAGCAGAGGGACAAGAGGAGAGAGATGCGAAGAACTCAAAACAAAAGGCTCCAGGTTTTCCTAGGAAAGCAAGCAAGCAAACAGGGTACACGTAACTATTCTAGTGTATGCACAGACATGCTGGTAGATTTATTTACTGAGTTTGCTTACTTTCACATAGCTGGCAGCATAGAGTTAGGTTTTCTGTGCTTATTAGGATGAGAGATAAGAAAAAAGATGTAAAAAAAAATGTACTTAGGATTTCCCGTTCCCAATCCCCATTCATCACTTCTGTGACAGCTGGGCTAAAAATACTTTGTTAAACATGAGGACCTAAAGGCGTAGAAGGAAGACGCTTACAAATGCAAGCTCAGCCATCTCAACACAAACCCACTGCCGACTATCAAAGTCCCAGCATCTTTGACTCTGCTACCAAACCCTTCCCCCTTCACGTACCAGCTGCGAACAGGAGTGTCGGAGCAGTGGGCTCCCTCATTGCAGTTTAGGAAAGGCTAGTAAGATGAGGCCATCTTCCTCGAAGCACAGCAGGATATTTTTAGAATTGCTTTTCTCAGCATTTACCTGGGGCCATGCCTGGTGCCCTGAGGGAGACAAAGGTGACCTTTCGTTCTAGCGCTGTTCGGGGGTTTGGGTCTCCTCTTTGAGCCCTCAAAGGACAGAGATGCTGGGCAGAAAAGCACATAGTCAAAAAAAGGAGCAGCAGTCAAAAGGAGGAAGAGAACAGAAGGGACTAAAAGCAGGGGCATATTTAGACTCCTAAACCTTTTTCAAGTCACAAACCTGCAACAGCATGGCTTGAAGGGAAGCGCTGACAGGAGCGCCGATCCTGAAGCAGCTGACCACCTTTTCTTCTCTGAGGTCTTTCTAACGAGTGGGGAGAGCGAAAAAGAGAAAGTAATGGAAAAGTGGGGAAAAGACACTATAGGATTAGGATGACATTTTGACAGGGGAGGGTGAGGAAAGGGGCAGAGGACATCTTGTGCCAAGTAATGCATGGGAAAAAAACCCAATCTGGAGAAAAAATGCCAGAAAGAGCAGAAGAGAAGGGGATTCTGAGCAATGGGAAAAAAGATAAAATGGAAGAACATTATAGAAAATAAGCTGGAGAAAAAAATAGACCCTAAAAAAACAGCTGAGAGGCTGATGGAAAAAGGGAAAGTCTGGAGAGGATAACTTTCAAAAATGTTGTCTTATAGATGTAAGATATCTGTAGATAGGGATGGAAGTCTGTTGTTTTGAAGTCAGTGCTCTCAGCAGAAAGGCACGATCCAACAGCAAGAGAATAGTCCTTCAGCCAAGCAGTGGCCCTCGACATTTTAAGTATGTTATAGGCCATGTTTCACCAGAAAGATGTCACTTGCTTAAGATCTTCAGTTAACCTGTCAGTAGAATAAGTATAAAGAGAATTCAAGCCCAGTTTCTAAGCAAGTTCTGAAGTGCAAGGTGCGATGGGTTTGGACAACAGCAATTTCCTTCTAGATAACAATCAGCCTAATCTATCGCCTAAAATAGGAGCCCACCATCAGGACTGAAAGAGAAACAAAGCCCTCTGTGAGGGGAAACCAGTGTTGGCAAACTTCTCCAGCAATACTGAAAAGGCCTTGAAAGTCTGATTCTGACCACCACCCAAAATTTGCTTTCCCTGTGCAAAGCACTAGGTCAACGCCGGCATAAAGCCCTAACCAAGCCCTGCCTAACTTTGGCTTTTTTGACCTGTAATTCAAAATTCACAAATTTAAGAAGATGGATTACAAAGGGAGGAGATGGATGAAGGGGAACCAGCAAAGACTACAAATAGCATGGTAGCAGCATGTGCCACTAGCAGGTGGCAAGCCAAGGTGCTTATGATGGCACCTATTTCCAATAGATGCTGCTTTGGTTTGTATCTCGTAAATCTTGCAAATATTCATAACCGACTTTGGCAAACAGGAGTTCTCAAGACTCCAGTACTGCAGTAAAGCTCCTGGAGCCTAAAACTTCTCAAAACCTCCTTCCAGGTGGTGGTAGAGGGCAGGAAAATGGTACCTGCACACTACATTGTCCATGTGGGCCTTTCCAATCAGCTGCTGTCACAGTGTGGAAAAAACCTGAATCATTTTTTAAAGCAGCTGAGAAAACCTCCTTGCTAGAGCCCTTTCCCTTAGGTGTGTGCACCAGGTCCTCCATTGGCTCGTGAGGATGGAGAGGAGAGAAAAAGAGGGACCCAACACCTGTGGCTCTGGGCATCAGGATGCCCTCAGGGACTTCTCATCTCCTGGAGCTCCGGTGCGTCCCAGCTGGGCGCTCACGCATTCGGTGGGGATCACACTCCCCCTGCACCCATCACCTTCACGTCCAGTCCAAACCGGGATGTTTCAAAATGGGTGAGTTTTCTCCCTTGTGCTCTTACTAGAACGGCTTAGAGACCTCTTATGAAGCATACACGAACACAGCAAGTTGTTACGGCCCTTGTTTTTCTGAGATTTCTGGTTTGTTGTGCAAGGTTTCCTAAGTGAAGGAGAGAAATAGCGTGTTAAATGGAAATGTTAAGTATTTTCTCTAAAAACCACCGATGAGTGCAAAGAATCCACTTAAAACATATAACCAAATGTTATTTAATATCTTAAAAAGTAACACAATCCAAAATGGATATTTCACACAACACTACATAAACAACATGAACACAATATTACCATATGGAGGGACTTTCAAATATAGACTTACAAAAATCCCTGTCCTTTTTTTTTTTCCTTTAAATTATTATACTAAGCATGACAAGTAATCATCATTTACAATATGGTACACTGACACAATAAAAACCATGTTACAAATGTGCTGTTATAAATCAGTAACGTTAGGGAAGACATTTCATGAACTGTAATTATTTCATATGAAATACTATACAATATAAACAGAACATCCATCTTGGATGACCTTTACAGCAACCAGAGACCAAGTAATTTTTTAATTTTTTTTTCAGTGCAAACACATTTATACAAGGCAGTCTTGGCTGCAAAACTCCCTTCTAACATACAGTAAGTCCCACTTGCATTTATTAACTCATTTAAACCTAATGCAACAGCCACATTCAGTCACTCACAGAAAATTACCTGCAGAATTATGATCCCTTTAAACGCAAGTCTCCTCCACATATAAAAGTAACATCTGTGCCAATTACTCCAAGGGCCCTTTCGTACTTCTGGGTGGGTATCCTTTGGGTGGCTCTAACCGCTACGCAACACGAGGGCAGCGTACCGCACGGAAAATCGCCCTTCCGAGGTGGGAAACGCGTGGTGGCTGTCGCAGCGTCCCCTTCCAGAGCCAGGTGCGTGCGTGTGGCCTCCTGCTCCTTCTCTGCATTTAGTGTCTCGGGGTGGGGGGGGAGGAACACGGAAACCCTCAGCTCAGAACTGAGCTTCAATGGAGTTAACGACCCATTCCCATCTCCGTCAGATCCGCGGGAGATCAGGGGGGTTACGCCAGATTTACACCCGCATAAACCGAAACCAACGTTTAGAGCGCCGCTATAAAAGAAGCGTGATGGTCCCGTTTTCTTCTAGCACCAGCTTGGCTTTTGGTGGGTCCACTGCATGCTTCTCATGCAGTAACGATGCACTTTACTTATGCTGGGGGAACATTTTAGATATATACCTTTTTTTTTTTAAAAGAATTTTCTAAAAAATAGAACATTTCTCTCTAATACTGTACAGTTTTCTCCAGAAGAGCAAAGAGAATTGTAAACTGTGGGTGTGACACCAGATTAGGAGTGCTATTTGCCTTCTCAGCACAACAATTTGAACAATCATGTTGGGAAAAGCTCTGCGAAATGTATTCGAAAAACAAATTTTTAGTTAAAATAACTGTTTCTAAAACCACCGCTGGCAGTACTCACATAACTGAAAACTGATTGGTTTTGGCACTGCTAATCTAAGAGTCTCTGCAGGACCACAAAGTAGTTTCTCTCTTAAACAAACTGAATGCATCAAAAGAACAGCTTCAGAATATAAACATTAAACACTTTGGTTAACTATTAAACTTATTCCAATAACTTTAAGAAAGAAACTGGTTAATAAATTAGTCCGCAGACTCTTAGCCTTTGTTTTTTCCAATGTGCCTGAACGTAAAATAGGGACAGTGAACTCTGCCTACCCCAAAGGCTCAGAGGCTTAGCTGGTACCCTGTCAAGCGCGCAGAGGCCCTTGGGCGAAAAGGCGTGATTTAAGTGCAAAGTATTACCTGTGTTTACGATGGCCTCTGAATACTGGTTTGCTTGTTCTCTTTTCTAAAAACAATTACTGCTGGCAAGCACTTAGGCCACGGTTTTCATGAAAATATTTGTTTTCCAATACATCTTGCTTTTTAAAGTTGAGTGAACATTGTTTTGCATGTTATGGGCATTTTACAGTGGTGCAAAGAGTCAAAAGGCTAATGATTTCTTATGATTTTTAACTGAAATACTTAAACTGGCAAAATTAGCTCAACTGATGATTGTATATTAATTTGCATCAGGATGATGGCACTAGGTTTGCTGAAAGAGGTGTTCATAATTTGGGATTTGTATATAAATGTGATCTGCTTAGGTTCAACTGCCACTTTCTTCCTTTGGTTTTTGGAAAAATCTTTCTTTCTTCCCTCTTGAAAGGTGGCTTGTTGCAGCTGGCTACTTTTCAAAAGCCAGCTTCATTTTTCTTGGAAACTCGCCCACGTTCTTTGAACAATAGGCACATACCTTGAGTAGGGACCCTAATACTGCTCCCAGTGAAGTCAATTAAAGGCTGCTGGTAATTTCCATAGGAGCAAGTGTTTCAGATGCACACAACCTAGAGAACAGAGTGCATATCGTTAAAGGAAGAGCTGTTTTAACACCCTTGCCAGTTCAGAGAAACTATGACCTGGTATGTTGACAAAGATGGAGGCAGAATAGGGCCCAAAGTATTTGAAGGCTGCCAAGAAAATACCCAGCGTGTCTTCTGTTAAACCCCAAACTGTCAATCATATTTCACAGACTGTAGATGTTCACTAATTTGCTAAATTACACATACATTTTCAAGTTCTACCAGGCAGAAATTTTAGCAGTAACTGGGGAGAGGATGGATGGTTTCAGCCTGCCTTTCACTCTTATCCCAATTATGCAGCCTTGTCAAAGTCTTTAAGTGACTCATCTGAAAGCCAGATTTTGAATATTGGAGAAGGAAATTGTGGCAATGGAAACATGATGACTTCATATGCAAGCATTGACACACAAGAGAACGCCATGACCTAACGCTTCAAAGTTTTTAACCTTGCTTTGTACAATACACTTTTCATGTTGCTGCATTTCATCAAATTCATGGAGGTAGTTATATGTGTAAAAAAAATTACCATAAAAGTAACATGTTGTATTATAATAATACATATTAAGTGTGCAAAATGCCGACAGATTTGTGTTGACCCTTTACAGTTGAACACAACACAGATTCAACCTAATCTAACTCTGTAAACCTTTAAATCGATACATTAGAAGAATGATAGATAAGCAACCATGTAATACAAGGCTATGATTTCATCAAAGGATTAGGGTGACATAAAGCACTCAAGCTCCACTCTTGTGGTTTTGTTACCAGAACCTCAAGATGGAATTTCCTTATATTCCATTGTTGGTTTTAAAAGAAAAAAAAAAAAAAAAGAATTCAAGATTAGAACGTTTCTATTTGAAACTTCTGTTTACATTCCATATTCCAAGAGTCACATTAATATTGGTACAATGCCATGTCAACACTAATATGACATTTATGTTGTCTGCTGGTCTCTGGGAACTTTAGGAGATAACATACTATACAGTTTACAGGTATGTACTATCGTATTTTGTTGGAATTATGTCTTCTGTACAACCAGCTGCCTGCATAAATTCTGATTAGTTTATGACAAACAAATATTCCCCCAAAGGTGAAATTTGTTTTTGCTGTTCACATTTTAATACTGCCGTTAGTACTTCAGATCATCACTGTAAATTTTTTTATCGTTTCGACATTTTTATTTACTGAATTGATACATACTACTGATGTCAGAGCTTGTCTCAGAAACAAAATCACAGTCAGCCACTGCATAGTATATGACAATTCCCCACAAAAACTCTGACTCTACAGTTCGCATGGAATAAGTACGGCTGGAGTTACATATTGAATAATAGGATGCATCATGCAAAGCATTATATGGTAATTAGAGCACATCTTGGAAGGTATGATAAGGCAGAAGGCTAAAGGCCAAGTGACTTTGATAACCAACCAAAAGCACAATAATTTCCTTTATGTGCACTGAAAGGTCTTATTGCTCCTATGAAATGGCAATTATACACTGAAACCAAGGAAAACAGACCTGTGCATTGAACTGGGTGTTCTTAACAGAACTGGAAACAGTTTGTGTCCAGAGTTAGAAAGCTGTTTTATAAGTAAATGAACTATATCCAATTGTATAACATAAGGCTGAATCTTCAGTAAAGACTTCTGATGACAATAGAGAACATGAGTGAAGCTCAAATGACTTTGTGTACAGAGTAATACATGTCACCAGAACCTGAT
The DNA here is from genome assembly GCA_009819775.1 of Phoenicopterus ruber ruber. Lineage (NCBI taxonomy): Eukaryota > Metazoa > Chordata > Aves > Phoenicopteriformes > Phoenicopteridae > Phoenicopterus > Phoenicopterus ruber. Next base: position 37,255,994 of record CM020218.1, read on the forward strand.
GAAAATACTGGGCTTTAATATGTACAGTTGGTTTTCATACCTGTGTACTACAAGAGCTAGACAATGTAAACGTCCCTTTTCTATGCAACAATTTGGACTGTTGAACATTTTAGTATCTTTGTTATCCTTCCACCAATTCGTCTGTTCTGACAGAGAAAAAAAAAAGAAAGTTAAATTTGAAGTCTGTCTGTTGCACTACTAGGTTGCATGAGTAACAGAGCAGAATGTGACCCTATACCTACAAATTACTCTTGGAGTTTAACTATCCTTAGAAGTTACTCTGCAGTAATTAGCATAGTACTAATTACTTTGGAGTAACAGTTTAGGGGAGAGCGATTAGGATATACCATACCTACAGAATTCAGATTTCTACTGCCAACCATGTGGACACATTTAATTTCTAGAAACTAGACATGTCCATAAAATGCTAAATTGCAAATAACATCCACTGAATAAAAAGGCCAGAAGTTTATAATTCTCTAAATTTTTTTCTCTGATAATCACTACAATGTATGCTATTTTTAATAGCCTAATTTAGGCACTCTATTTAATAAGCTACATAAAATAGATTTATGTCCTTCCACTAGAAAGAAATCAATTCTTCAGGCCATACTTGTCATTTATATCATAAAGAATATTTTTGTTCCAAGAAATTCTGATCTAATCAGTTATTCTGATTCCTATATTAATGGCAAGTTGCAATACCGGAAGTGACACAAGAAATAGATCATCTTTTTAAATACTTGATTTATACTGGAGACATTTGTTATATTTTGTGTTGCTCCACACTGTGGCTCCATGACAGTTATAACTTTCCCTTCCTTCCCCATTCCCCCCTCTCCACAAAGGCCCACCTCCTCATTTGTGACTACGGAAGGTCAAGTATCAAGTCTCAGTAAGTAAACATCTCTCATACTTTTGAAACACAAAAGGAGAAGCCATGTCCCTTCCCACCCTCCGTACTTAAAAAAACCTAAAACAAACCCAAACCTCTCTTTACTTGCTTAAATGGGTATTTGCAAAATTGTGTCACAAAAACGCACAGTGAAAATGACTGATTAGTATTAATAATTCACAGATAGAGCTGAGGTCATCACTTGTCACGTTTGGCATTGGTTTTCCTCATGGTGATGATCCTGGCTGGTTACTTTCAGCAGTGGCTCAGTTTTTGAAGTAAAAAATGATCAGCTCTGCAGCAGAGTTTAGCCTCTGACCAGGGGCATCACACATCTGTGGCATTTTTTTTAAATGAAGTTGGCAACTGCATGGACATTGAAAATGCAGATTACACTTACAGTGTCTAGACTTTCATATATGTGCTCAGTTACAATTAAGTGAAGCAAAAAGTGTACATATTATCCCTACTGCTATTCTGTTGCTACAGAGCCGCAAATGTGAAAGCAATACCTTGAAATAAAGATTTCTTTGTTGCCCCTAGTCTACATAGCAGCACAGTTTAAGTAAACACTAAAACTGTGGTTGAGATGCTTTTTTTATTTTTCCCCAAAGATGTAAACATCAGTCCCAGTGTCGTAAACTTTGCTGTATAGGATGAGACAGAAGATCTGAGGCAGGATGACTATCAGACACTAGTGACAGAAGCTTGCAGGCAGTTAGCAGGTTTCTGCAGTTTCTCAGCTTCACTTGTTGGCGGGTCTGTAGCGGCTCGGAAGTTGAACGTTGGGCCTGCGCCACCATGTGCAGGGCTCAGAGCGGGGTTCTGACGTCTGTTGCTTTCAACAATACTTGAAGTGTTGGATGCCAGGCTCTCACGAGTACTAGAACGGAAAAGAAATATATATACACACTCATATATGACATGCCTATATATCTATCGACCAGACAGGAAAGGAGAATAGAGTGTTTTATAATAGGCATCCTGTGTTTGTATGTAATGTCACGTCAATGAACCATCTCATTTTGACGGTACACATATGTTCCTCCAAAAGGGGTTCCAGAGGTACTCAGCAGTCATCATATTGTAACAGAGGTATAGCACTAAGCAGAGCTGAAGCTGTCACACAAACTGTAAGCTGAACCAGTATCAAGCATCTGGATTTTTCACCCAAGGAAATAGCTTCCATCTTGCGTGTGGAACATAATAATTTTCTTTCCTGACTGGTGCATTTTTCCACAAAGTAACTCCATCAAATCAGCTCTGTGACTAGGCAGAGCTAGGAGAGTAATCATGTAACACAGCTTCCTCTGTCATCTCCTCTTCTACCTATGTCTTTGTACACAAAATATTAACTAAAAATGCTACTTTACATTAAACCCACAATGCTTCTAAACACAACACTTCGATTTTGCTTTGCAGCTGAGACAATTGCAACTTACAAGACGCTGAGAAATCTTAACTGCCTGGTCTGCAATCATGCCCTGAACAACAACCAGTGCTGCTATTTCATTCATAAAATGGACAACGTTCCTTTAGTTCTAACATACTGTTTATCCATGGGAGTGACGGGACACTGAGCACTTTTAAAGACTAAGCCTTTTAATGATACATCTAGTTATGAATGCAGAGGAGCCTGTATTTTAGTCTACAGCTTTTAAAAAACTCAGCCAAGATATGCTAAGACTCGTTTTACCACTACTACTCTTTTTGTTCTCTTTCCGCTCTTAATAATTTTTGATCTGCAAATAATGTGTTTCTGTGCAGAGATTGATTTGGTTTTCAAATAGCCATGTGGTCCCTGGCTATGCATCCTTCACCTATATCCCTACTTCTTTGCAAAATGACATCACCACTTGCTATGGAGATGTTTACAAAGTACATTTAGAGGACTGAATGGGTTTGTTAAATAAGCACTAGAAACAGAGATACTAACAACAGAGTAGTCAGTTTAAAGTCAACCTAAATTTACCTGCTACTGAAAGGGGCAGCTCTTGCCTGCCTTGTGTGGACCTGACCCTGCCACATGTTCCTGCTGCTTCCCTGATGCTGAGCCTTGCAGCCAGCCAGATCAGGGACCGCTCTCAGTTAAATACTAGCCCTAAGAAGAAAAAAAAAAAAAAAAAAAAAAAAAAAAAAAAAAAATTAGTGCTAGCATCAGGGGAAGAGTAGGAATGCACAGCTTCACATGTGGCAGGGGAGAACGTGTCAGTGCATGGCATAGAAGGAAGAAACACCTTGTTTAGTTGGAGGGCAGATTTAAATCACCTTAAACTGACTGAATCTGGAAAATCAGTGATGCTTTTAGGAAAACTCCCATAGATCTTGTAAACTGATCAAAACGATACCGATCATCTTCTGCCAATTATTGCCTTATTGTCAGTAGTTCCAAACAGCTACGATGGGTGACACACATAGTAAGAGATCTCTCTGAGCTGCAATGACGTATGGTGCACTTCTGTTGCTCATGGTTTGATTCCTCTCCCTCTGCTTTTCAATGAAAATAGAAGCAACCTTTGTTTTTCAGAGATTGTTCAGTATTGTATCATTCTTTATGGGACCACCAATTCCAGATCTTCAAACATTTTCAATTCTGATATTACAAACCGACCATTACAACGCGTATACACAAAGACTGCAGTGAGAATTTTGCATGCAGAGCAATGTCAAAATTAGATCTTTCTTTAGGTGACAAAAGAGCGGCAGTATTATATAAGCTCTAAAAATAAAAGAATAAAATTAATATTGACAGCTAACATTTACTATATACAACTTGCATAAAAGCAATGAACAAAATACTGTGAGGCTGTTTTCCCAATGGTGATGTGTTCACGAATTTTGCACACAAAATACTTTTGAAGTTAAATGACCATTGCAAATCTCTAACTACATCCTGTTTTTTTTTCTTTTAAAATGCCCCTTTTTTCAATTTGTCACACTTTAAAAATATACTTGTTCTTTCACAGTGTAGAATTGGTAATTTTGAGTCCTCAAGCAACATTGCACACTTCAGTTTAAATTAAAAGATACCACCAAACCTCAGGAAGTTGAGAGTTACATCATCGCTGGAGACTAGAAGAATATACCTGAGGAATATCACTACATGCACGTCCTGTTCTTACACTCTTCCCTAGGCATCTGCTAATGGACACTGTCAGATGTAGGTGAATCTTACCAGCTGGATGCTGGATGGCTTTTTTGTATTTCCTAGAAAAGGGCCATGGAGTACATTTTTTTGTTATAAGGTAGGAAAGTAATAACAGCATGGTAATTATAGCCAAAGGGCTCAATTCACCCTCAGTTCAATTTATTTTTATAGACTTATACCAAGGAGTGACCAAAACTTGGCAAAATCATCCAATTTAATCATCTTGATGCAAAGCTCATAAAAAAGCCTTTGAAATATCCAGTCTATACACTGGTCTTGCAAAACCCTACAGAGTGTTGCTTTTTTTTTTTTTGCCTTTTTTTTTTTAAAGCTTACTTTGTGTGGTCTTGCCAAAAAAAGTCATTTGTTAATAAGTAAACAGTAAAATAGAAAAAAAAAAAGAGATATGTGTGGAACACAATCATTTTTAAAAGCTGCTTATCTGTTTCCCTTTTGATCTAAACAAAGTGGTATAGCAGCACTAAATCCAGTATGCTCGCCATGTTCTGTTCTCTTGTTAGCCAAGTTTAAGATTAACATGAACAGAAATTTTAGGTTTTGTGTAAATAATTAGGGAAGGAAATGTCTGCCTTTGCAATAACCAGAAATGCAAGCTTGATATTCAGCTAGCATACAGCTAGCAAAATAGTAGTCTAAGAACTGATTTTTATCCAGTGGGCATCCTATCCTGGAGGTGAAATGCACTCTGCAGAGTAAGACAGGCTGAGCAAGAAGCAAACACCACCATATACTCCCCCACAAAACCTGACTACAAGTATAGCACTTCAACTAAAAGAAGAGATTACATTTAAAAAAGAACAGTGAAAATAGCCTCATACAACAGTTGTACGTGAGAAAGATGCCAAGCATCCGCAGAACAATCAATAACAGGAATGAATTCAAAACCTTCCTAAGTTTCTTTTTTAAGCTGAACTCAGTGTAAGTGGTACAATTTACTCAAATTATTTTTCAAATTTTTTACTCAGAAAAATTATACATATGTTAAAAGCCTGCTCTAGTTTGATGATTACTGCATGCTGCAGCAGGCCCAATAATTGCTGCCTTGTCATTAACATCAAGTGGGAGTAGCCATCAAATCCAAAGGAATTTATTCCAGAGTGACATGACTTCAACTGAAAATGAAATTTAGTCCTATGTAGAAGCAGGAAATCCTTCGCATGCCTTTCTGAGAGCCTTTGCTATAGATTTAAAAAAATATAAAATTCTGAGGAATAAGAACACCGGGGGGGGCAACAAAAAAACCCCCAAAACCATTTTCTTTTGCCTAATACAAATTCAGTCTTGGAGGCTTTATTTTTAAACACAGGCAATAAATAATTTAAGCTTAAGTAAGACACTCTAAGAGAACTACCATTGTAAATTATTTCTGTGTTCTTAGAGTCATTGTTCTGAACTCTGATGGGTTGCTATCCAGGGAAAACAAAACCAAGCAAGCTCCATTCCAGCAGGGACCTAGGACTCTCAGAGGCCAGAGGGAGAAGGCAGAAGGCTCGAGTGAAGGATTCTTAACCTGGAAATGAGCTTGTGAAGTCTTCAGGGCAAGGGAACACACCAGCAACTCTCTCCTCCCTACGCCTGTAAGACTCCTAAGCACACTGAGACTTCCATGATGTCCGAGATCCCTGGAATGGAAATGACTAACCAGCACCACCACACGCAAACATCTGGACTCTTTTCCCAAGTATCTTAGGCAAGGCACCTCTCTCTGCTGATACAGCGCTGGGTCACCTCTGAAGTTCAAATAGCCTGAGCACTTTCAGCTGTGTGTGGGGAGTAGCCATTCCAGTCTCACCAGTTTGGAATGGTGATAGATACACTTCCAACATTTTTGAAGAAAACAAACAAAAGAGCCTAAACCCAAAACAATCATGACGTTTGTATGTGGGTTTTTTTTTTTGTCTGAGACAAAGATTATGCCACCTAGTCATGTCTAGTCTTCCAATTAGTCTTGTTGATCGTATCTTAGAGGGAAAGGGAAGGGGGGAGTATGCAGGAGCTCATCCCTTCATTTCTAAATGCAAACAAAAGTTTAATACAGAAAAAAAAAAAGGATACAGGGAGGTTTTCAGCAAACAGAAAATGAACTAGTACAGAGTCAATGCCGCAAATGGTCATTGGTTGCTTACGATATGGTGGGAAACCCACACATCTGAACAGCAGATTCCAGAGCTGTAGAAAACACTGTCTGAAAATGTGTGAAATTGTTTAATACGGCCCTACATTCTGTCACCAATATCACACACACATATAACTAAAACCAGAACTTTCTAGTCTGTAAAGCTGCAATGAATGTGACAGTCCTACCGTGGAGAGTTGAACCCGCTGTCCACAGTAATGCTGCTGCTGTCCATGCTGTCCAGGCGGGCTGAGTGGGTGGCTCTCTGGTTGTTGCTATTTTCTGTTTCCTTCGGGGTGAGAAGAGTAAGATTCTTCTCAAACTTCCGCTGCAGATCCCGCTCCTTTTCTCTCTCTAGGAGCCACTGCATCGTGCCAACATCATCCCTGTTCTTTTCTTCCTCGGCTTTTGTGTTGGTTCCTTCCTCTGAGTCGTCGTCATCAGATACGTTGTAGTAGTCGAAGGAGGCCTCCTGGTTTCCAGTTGTCTCTTGCTGTCTCTGTGAAACGGGCATGACTTGTGTGACTGAGGTTACTATCGCTTGTTCAAGTTTCTCACATCTGACTGGCAATGTGTCAGAGGGGGTCTTTTGATGGGGCTTTAGCAGGGGTGTGCTAGACTTATGATAACTATTCACAGAAAGAGTGTTGTGCAGAGGTTTAAAGAGTGTGTCCTTGCTGAATATTTCTTTCCTTTTATCAAGGCTGCTTGATTCAGCACTATGGTGTTGAACCAGCCGCCCATTTGCGATCACCTCTGGGGTTTGGCCAGCAATCGTTGAACCACTGCTTGGGCCCTTTGGGGACTCCTCTTTGTGCACCCCAGGCTCCCTAGCAATATGTTGAGACTGTCTTTCTGCGGGAGTAATTTTTTTGAGCCCATCTGTCCCTGTCAGCGTGTCATGATCCTCTTTATTCTTTCCCATTGGTGACGGAGCAGTAAGCACAGTCTCACTGGATGTGTTGCACTGAAAATAGTCATCGACTGCAGATTTTGTTGTGCAGGAGTTGAGCTCGCTATACGATGGCAAATTCTCTGTAGGCTTGCTTTGTTCCAATAGGCTACAAGAACTGGGGGTTTCTACACTGCAACTAGCTATTTCAGGGATGCAAGTCTCTTTGTAGCTTGCAGATGAAATCAGAGCCCTTTGATGACTGAGCGACTGAGATGGCCTTAAGGTACTATCGTCAATGTAAGTTTGGCTAGTTGTTTGGTCATCTGGGCTACAGCCTTCACCTGTATCTTCAGGTGTGCCTAAAGTAGCCGAGCCCAGAGGTCCCTTGGAGTTATCCATGGATCTAGACCTTTCTTTAGCCTTACTGGACCGCTCATTCCTTGATCTTCTATCCTGTGTATGGCTGTGGCTCCGATGGACCTTGGAGTGGGAGCTCCCCCTGGAAGGTTCAGGGAAAGGCATTTCAGTTCTTCTTTTGGCCAGCTCACCAGACACATCCCACTCTGGTGTCATGGGAAAGTGAGATTCAATCATGTTAGGATTGCTATGCATTATAAAATTATCTCCCTTGTGTTCTATTATAAAACAGCCTTCCCGTGGGGATCGAGTCAAGGGATCATAGAACTCATACTCCCTTTCAGCAGGTATATCCAAATGAGAGCCATCTGATGGGTCTCCTTTGGACACCCGAGTCTTGCTGTGTGACCTCGATTTCCCATGAGACTTTCTGTGATTCCTGCTCTTTTTACTTCGTCCACTGTGGTGAGCTGAAGATCCTGCTTTGCTTCGTTGAGCTTTTTCCTCTTCAAGTTTCTTCATTAGTGCAGTGTGCCTCATGACATTTTCCACAGTCAAGTCTGGGTTAATGCGCCTGATAATCTCCATTTCTACCTCTCTAGGTATAGTGGTAGGGGTGTCCTCGTCCCTTAGCGGCCACTCCTCTGGAGGGAACTGGGCAGAGAAATTTGCCAACTGTTTTGTCTTGTCCTTCTTAAAACTTAATCGGAATAATTTAAGTCCAAATTTCTTAGACTGCTTTTCTACATCCTTAGGCTTTGTGAGTGTCTCTGCTTTATAAGAAAAATTAACAGTACTTTTACTTTTCTCAGTAGGTGGGACCTGACATAATGAAGGAGGACAGTATGAGTCTTTACAGTCTTTTGCTGATTTCCTCTGTAGGGTAGATGCATGCATGCTGTGCATGTCTTCTCTGCAACAATGGCAGGAGTCGCAGTGGTTTTTGGGTAGTGTTCGGTCCCTGACACATCCCGAGGTGGAGGGAGTTATAGTTCCTTGTTGCGGAGAGGTACATTGAGACCTGTCAGGTATCCTCTCATCCAAATGGTACCATTTACTGTTAGTTCTTATGAGAGATGGTGTTATAAAGTAAGTCTGTGGGGTTACAATGAAATAACCATCCGGAGTTGGGTATATTTTCCTCTCCCGTACAAGCATATTCAAGGTATGCCGAAGGATTTCTGGACTGGGTGTTGGAACTCCTAGAAATGACAGTAAACGCATATCAGGGAGTGTATAAAACCGTGCAGTATTCTCTGGCTCCCCCCTCCCTAACAAAAAGCTGGTTTTTCCAACGTGCAAGCTGGAATACACTGAACAAACAAATCCAGTAAAGCACTTTGTTAGGCATTCTCTTGTCTGTTTGTTTTTCCACTTATCTCCTACACTTCAGACATATCAATTATTAATTAAATAGAAAGGAGGTCATTAATGGAGTGTTAAAAAAAAAAAACAAAAAGGAGAGAACTTCTAGTCACTTTCATTGCGCAGGTGACCTTAAGCTACAAGATGGAATCACTGGAAATCAAAGGGTGTCAGTGGAAACCTTTCACTTTTATTTTTCTTCCAACTAAATATTTATATCCCAATTCACCAGAACTATTTATTATAATACCCAGTCACATATAAAACAGTGGCTATTTGTTACTTTGGATGCCTAAGTTGTTTTTCCACAGAAGAATGCTACACAGAAAAAAAAGCATTCCCCCAAACTGCCCCTTTATCACGAACTTGATTGAACTGACTTGCTCTCCCATTAAAACATGTTTCAACTACATCAGCTGCTTCAAAAAAGACACACCTTGAAGGATACGGTTCATCTTACCCAGACTTTTCCACTATGCTGGAAGTTACAGATTTAGCTCCTAAATCTTCTCAGAGTGCCCTGCCTTTCATGTGAGATGTGAGGTACACTACCTAAGTGCGTATATCACATACTGACATAAGGACAAGTATGACAACCCTGCATCAATGTCACATTAGCCACATGGTAGACTTGGCATTGTGAGCCTGGTCCTTCCCACTACCAGTACTCCTGCTGGGTTCAGTGGTGCAGGACCAAGTCTTCAATACTTTATTAGATGAAATACCAAGTTAGCATGCTGTACATAGGAGTCAGTTCCATCTAGAGCTAAAGAAACAAGAGATTTAGTTCACAAGCTAGTTTAAACAAAAAATCTGTTTATGCTGAATAAGAAATAAAAATTCTTCATAATTTTCAGTGGAAAAAGTTATCTTCAGTCAATACATTTTGTTGAACTAAAATGCATTTTAATTTTAACTTAATGCTGGGTACTGACCCGATTTACATTTTTGGAACTAGAGAAATTTTTTTCAAAAGTTTGGATGGACTATTTTAAACTAAAAAAGTTAATATTATTTACTCTGGGTCTTAGTTTTCTTTTCAACAAAACTAATTTAGAAAAAAAAAAAAAAAGAATCAAAGAGCAACTTAGGTTGGCAGGGACCTCATGAAGTCATCTAGTCAACACCCCTACTCATAGCCAGGCCAATTTAGATCAGGTTGGTCAAGGCCTTTGTCAAGTTAAACTCTGACTATCTTCAAGAACAGAAATTCCATGGAATCGTGTGTGCAAAAACATTTCAACAAAGTATATGCTTTTTAGAAAAACACTTCACAGAAAAATCTCAACCAGGTGTACCTGCCACAAATACAGTATCTTCAGTAGCACACAGTGTCTGGTTACCAACTCTTGTCCTACGTGCCAAAGGCTGGAGCCTGCAAGCTCACTGATCTCCTTGTGTTAGCAAACATGAGGTTGACAGCAAGGACTCTGGCACTACAACCAACGCCCCATCAAAACATTAGCGACAAGAAACACAGAAGTTGTACTCAGTCCTTAACTCACCCTCTTCCTTGCTACTGGGATGCAGGCAACATAGTAAGTATTCTTATGTCTGGCTTTGAATGTTGTTAGAATTTAGAGACATGACCATACTGCTCACATCCAGTAATATCTGTAACTAAAAATCTTACAATGGAAACAGCAAAGTGTTAGGAATAACACGGACACATGAGTGAAAGCAGATACAACAGAGAAGGTGTCACGGAGAAGTACATTGGGGCAGTAAATATATTTCATGCACAGCCCACAGAGCTGAAAGATTGGGGCCGATCCAGACATATGAAGTAAAAGAGGTAAAGAAAGGATATAATTAGAGAGAATAAATGAGACTGAAAATTGGAAAAAATATACAAATGAAATGGAGAATCAGGAACATGCATTTTCTCGCCTTTTCATGCGGGTGCCCACAATTTATGTGATAATCCTAGAGAGAGTAACAAAGACCCCCAGAATTGCTGGATGAGCAAACGTGCCAGAAATAGCAACAGATGGGAAAAGCTGAAATCCAGAGAGCCGGGGGAAAAAAGGACTACCCCTCCCTAGCCCAGAGTCCTGAATCTCTCTGGACTGAAGTAAACAAAATTCTGACCTTCCTCTGGATTGTGAGGTAGTGGCAATTGGAGAGCAGGTTGCCCTCTGCATGAGCTTTCAGTAAAGCACAGGACCATTAAGAGTGATTTCAATTCCCATAACAACCAGCGGTCATCATCTAACCTCTTCTCTCCTGCGATGGAGCTGCTATGTCTGCTTGGGTAACACCACCCCTTTCACATTATGCCTTGCATCACCACAAGAAGTGGATGACCCCAAACTCAACCTCATGTGCTTCTCCATCCTGCACTGCAAATGCACCGCAGGGTCCAATCCTGGTCCAACTGAGATGCACTTGCTGTGCAGCAGCCAATCTCTCTTCCTGCCTCTACATAAACAACCTGACCGATCCATTGCATTCTCCAGGAGCTTACACGTAAATACCTCAACACACACCTACCTTTGTCTGCGAGAACTTGGTTCTTCATCCTTGTTTTACTTAAAGACTTTTTTTAACATACTGTTTCAAAAACATCGGAACAAAAACAAAAGAGAGGAAAACATTCTCCTAGAAGTTTATAGAAAAGTTAGGGAAAGAGATTGAAATGGATCTTCTGATGTTTTACACTAACTTAGGCAAAAATGCACTGCACATACATGGTAAAAATACTAATATGTGTTTTTCACCCAGTAAACCATAATGACTACAATGTGTTGGGTAAATGAGTCTCTAAACACAGGACGCACAGTAGTTGTATTAATTGACTAAGTCCTGTGAATAGAGAACGTGCAGATAAACACCAAGAAAAAAGAATAGCGTGCCTGGACAGTCAAATGATGCTGTGAAGTTAATTGTGTCAGCCGTCTCTCTGGAGTTGGAGACTATCACTTTTATCACTCCCAGCATACAGTACATCCCTGCGGTTCACTAAGCCAGCAGTTCAGATGCAGATCTTTGGAGCTCAGTATTGCCAGCTAATGCTAGCTATGAGTTTTGTTCAGATCTCTTTCAGATAGGTACTTACAGAAGCAGAAACAGACCCAAACTCAAATTAGGCTTTTCTGCATGGTGGACAGGAGCAATGACACTACTCTGGCTCCCACTGTTGCTATTTTAAATACAGATTTTCTGGCTTTCTCAAGGCTTTTGTCTTTGCCGCAACCTGCCCACATCATTTCTATACGTGACCTACCCCACTACATTCAGAAGTCTCCTTATGGTCTCCCTTCCTCCATTAAATAGGAATAAGAGAAAAAAATCCCAGTAGTTTAGAGATTCTAGCATATAAAATTTTGCATGACAGCAGCGGTGTTATTTAAGATTATGTAGTGGTTTAATAATTCAAAAGCAGAAACTGTCTGGACACTGAATCATCAGACATGTACATTTTCTGCATCTCAAGAGAGTCTACTATGCCATCCACTGAGCTTCCAGACAGAAGATTATGTCTTGTTTGCCGCTCACAAAGAACACTGACCTAGAGTGAACTCAGTTAATGTAAGACACTTATTTTAAGTGCTACATATACATTTCATATATTTAAAGAGTGAACAGTTATGAAAGTGAACATCAGAGGAATTTGCCAGCTTTCAGAAAACTGTTTGCTTCAAAAGCAATCTAGTCCAATACACACGTATTTTCTACACTGAAATTTTGAACACCTTAAAATGATTTTAATAAGTATGTGGACAAAATTGTGTGTGTGTGTGTGGGGAAATCCTTACTAAAGGCAGCATAGACTAAGGCTTGATGTTTTCTTCAGCCAGGTTCATACAGATAAGAGGGTCTGGCTGCCAAACACAGGAACAGAGGTTACAGTCTTAGCTCCTTATACTGGATTTCAAAGATTTACATTTGCTGTATGGGATTTAAACCATGGTCAATAAATTATAAAGTAGGGCTGTACAAACATCTCACTGTTTAATTCTAAGTTAGAATAATGGGAGCACATGCAGCAGGAGCCCTCCTGCTTTTTTTAAAAACCTGACAAATAACAAAAACCACAAATAAGACATGCATTATCATTACAAACTTTTTCAATAAAATAAATTCATGAAAAATGCATCCGAAGTAGTATTTAAATGGTGTTAAATCTGCTAAAATGATTTTCTCCTGATTTGAGGTTAAGGCTTAACAAGGGATAAAAGAAATACTCTGATTGGCTCATGAAATACTAGTTAAGGATGTGGAGTGGTTGCTATGTGATGTTATAAATAATTAGCATACCTTATTTCAGATAGAGCCATGGCCCAGATTTATGCCTGCACAGTGGCTCAGCAAACTAGAGGGCTAGACTGCAAGTGTAAGATCCTGCACTGAAGAAAGAGGTTTATTATTCTCAGGCAGTTTGAGAATAGCATCTGGGGTCTTAGGAAATTTATACATGCCATGAAACGCAGTGAAGCATCTGTTCATTAAAACACAAACAACACAGGCAGACAAGTGCTGCTACAGGGTGAGATACAGAGAGGTTATGTGACAATGACAGATACATCTACACTGGTAATGCTCTCCTCTCTCTCAGAGCATCAGCACCTAATTAGGAAAAATAAACTATCAGAATATGAGAGGACATCAGATGTTTTAGAATAGCCACAGTGAATGCAAGGGCTCAAAAAGTCATGGCTGATTTATGAGAGAGTTTGGGCAGACAAGTGAAAAATATCACTCAGCACAAGAAGAGGTTCTGTTTATCGGAAAGGACAAAATTTTGGGATAATCCTCATACACTGAGAGAACATGTATGTTTACTATGTTAAACATGTCATGGCTGGGAGAGAAAGGGATTTCTCTAGAGAGGGGAAAAAATTCGACAGCACAGGGTGGATTTTTTTTTTCCCCTCAAATAATTTTCTTGACGTTTTTGGGAAGTGAGGTAAGAAAAACAAGGCTCTCCTTCTTTTAACCTCAGACTTGAGAAATGCACATGTTCATGGCTAGTGGGAAAAAAAGAAGAGGCAGCAAGAGACTCTGTGCTAACTTGCCTCAGGCTGCTTCTGAGCAGAGTCTACAAAATAATCCAGCCTGTTGAATTATTTTTGATGTATGGTTCTGTCTAGCAAGAATAGCACAACAAACCAAGTCAACTGATAATCACGCTCCCAGGAAACCCAAGGGATGCCACCAATAAATTATTATTTCCATCATGCAATAATGTTTATATAAAAATATTGATAGAATCATTGGAAAAATACTTGCAATCTATGGAACTCTTCTAGTACTCTTCTTTCTTTCTATATAGAAAACATGACTTGGAAAAAGAATCATCAAAATGAATTAAACTGGAATTATAATTGTGAACTTTGCCTTCTTTGCATTCTATCCCTTACAACTTTTACCACTATTTTCAACATCAGCCAAGCATATTCAAAAAAACACCTGATAAACAAAACCACAAATTAGGACAGAAAGCCAGTATTTACAAAATATACTTGCAGTAATTTTTTCCAAAGTGCAATTATTAGATGTCAGACAGAACTGTTTATTCCAAACACAGGTCTCAATCCAGAATTATATTTTAAAATCTCAGAACTTAGTAACAGTTACAGCAAAAGTCATGTAACCTTCAAGGCTTTAAGTAACTCTTGCTCTGAAATGTAAGCAAAAAAAATTCAAAGATATTAAAACATGGCTATGGTTAGGCTGCCTAGATGAGGTAGATGCATCAGTAGTTTTCCTACTGAAGCATTTTTAACTATCTGCTTTTTACAGGTGTAAAAGAGGTACAATAGAGAAGTTTCTCAACTAGTTTAGAGAATTGTAAACTCAAGCACAGAATAGTTAAACATCTTGCGCGGGATCATACAAAGCACAAGTGAAAAAGTTGTGCTCTCTTGAGCAGTAAACCTCTGCCCAATGCATTTACACTACACTTTTAGATGTCTCTACAAGATGCATTTTGCATGATTCACCAACTCCAGACACAGACTGCCAGTAGGGAAGCAGCATATTCAAGAGTACATTCTTAATATAGGTTTCCTTTTTTTGATGTTACAGTACCTTTAATCCAAGACATTTTCATTTTACCATTTAATAAATATTATCAAATGCTGAAAAGAATGTCTTCTGAACAGTACACCAGCATTTATGAACACAGCAAGTGTATCTATGGCTCTCCAAACCCTTTAGTCATGGAGAGAGTTGTGAAGTTTAAAAAAAAAAAAAAAAAAAAAAAAAGATTTAAAAATTTTTCAAGCAAGGGTAGTACAGAAGTAGAAGCCAGAACTGTGTCCAAGAAGGCTCTGAAAATCCCTGGAAACCAGGCTGACAACCTCCTTTCAGTTTAAATATAACCTCTCCCTGAAGCAGGCACATCATTGTCATCGGACTCTATTACTTGCATCAGGCCACACCAGTTTTGAGAGCCTATCCTAGGTGGAGGAAGACATGCAGCATGTGGGAAATCTGCTCTTTGACAGAGAATGCTCTACACAGAGACCTCCATGACGTTATTTCCATGGAGACTGGACAATGACACTTGAACTGGCTGAATGATGTCAACAGAGCTCCTACGAGTTAGCTTACAACTGGCTTGAAAGCCACAAGGTGGACTAAGTCTGGTCTGGCTATGACACATGCTTTGCTCTCCATAACTACTAAAGAAGTCCTAAACTCTTTCAACTATGATGATGAAGAAGGTTATTTTGTGAGAAAAATCACAAACAAGTTTATTCTGATACCTGTCTAAAAAAAGAAACAAGCCAATACAGTTTGCTGTTTAGTACCTCAAGTAATTTTTAATATTTACATGAAGTCAGGTATTAACCTGGCAAAATGCATCTCACATGAATGGCCCTGTCAAAGAGAACTCAATTCTCTGTTATGTTTAAGAACAAAGAAAAGGTTATAAGATTAGAACTCCAAAGCCTCCTTTTACTTTTGGGTATCATCTCAAGATTAACCAATACTCCCATCCAGAAGAGTGAAGAAAAACAGACTACCAAACACTGAAACTCCCTCTTTTAAGGAAGCCAAAAAGATAAGCAACCTTTTGGTTAGGGATTAGGGATTCTTTAACTGCCCTTTTACAGACATGTGCTAATGATTTATTAATGTCCAGTTACCTGGGAAGCAGGTTGTTAGGTGCTCCATTAGTGCTTCTTGCGTGACTTGTTTTCGGGCAGAGTTCATTGCTGAGATGGCCAGGCAAAGGATTTCCCCAAGTGGAATAAACTGTGACTGACTGATGGGAGACATGCTGATGGGTGATACATCACCTGTAAAAAAGACAACAGATCTGCAATGAAGCGTTTTGTTTAAAAATCTGCTCATAGAACAGGGATGTAGAGATACAATCGGAGAAGATGCGCACAGCTCTGTAGTCGTCGTATTGAGCTGGGGATAAAACTCTTACAATGGAGAACCATCCAACAGCTTATTTCAGAACTTAGACATGGTGAACTTTGGAAAATGGGAGACATACACTATGCAGACATAGTTTCCGAAAGGGTGCAACAGACATTCAGAAAAATGCCAACCAATTAGCACTAATGGTTGCAAAACCTCATGCTTGAATATCCTACTAGGTAACTGCACAAACAAAATAGTTGTATGTATTTCTCTGGACATAAAAGGGGAGATTTCACTCCCCTTTCAAAGGCTAGCGGTATGGATCACCCACCATTTCCACTTGATAGAATATTTTTTCTTAATAGTAACAAAGATTAGAAAAAAATGTTGCTAAGTTAATGAAAAACTTTTTCACTCAGCTGATAAAGCACAGAATACTCTCTTTAGAGTCACAAAAGCATCAAACACCTTAAGACTGATACCCTGAATAAACCGCTCCTGCATCTACATGTCAAAGGTCTTTGTACAGACAACGTATTTTTTAGAAGAAAAGTTTTAATGGTTCCAGGATGGCCTGAAAATTAACTTTGTTGTAACTTTTCTCATGTTGTCTTTAAAAATAATTCATTAACCCATACTTAAAAAATCATTGAAAGATCTTCAAAACAAAAGTTATAGGAGAAATTACAATTTGATAATACCAGCATGACTACACAAATACACACCTACATGTGCATTTTAACATACTTTACATAAATACAGAAATAGATTCTGCTCTGTAGCTCCTCTTGAAGTGGTAACAGTTCCCCAATGATCTCAAATAGAGGGAAGCAGCAGGCTAAAAGATTTCCTTTTCCAGTGGAAAAGGAATAATAGAGAGTAACAGACAGAACAAGGGGTGCTTGATTACGAATCCTTTTCTGGCCACATGTCAATCAATAGCCAGGGATTAGGTTTTACCTATACCGCTTTGAAATCTCAGGAAAATCACTCTACTTCTGCTGCCACGGAGCGATACCTTGTGATCAAATCAGGATCAAATTACTGGAAACTAATTCAAATTCAAACCTTCCTCCACCATTTAGAGGATCTAGTATTTGCCCTATTAATTCTATATGCCTATTATGTCTGCTAAACAGGAACAGCAGTTTCTAAAATTGATTATCAAAATGCATTTAATCTTGCATTATACTCAGCACTTTGGGGAAAAAAAGAGAATTGGTGGGAGTAGCAAATTGCATAACTGCTTCAGTGAGACTTATGAGCAATATTTTTCAATACACCAGCTGTACAATCTGTTGTACAACAGTGATACACATTACCCAAGACACAACAATTATTTAAAATACACATTTGTGCTATGCTGTCTCCTGATTGCTTCTGCTTAATCAGGCCTGACCAGATCAATGCCTCAAGCCCAAAGCAGCAGCATTCCTCCAGCTTCAACACAGTGCACCCCAAGACCCTCCTCATCCTTATCTGACCACAGAATGATGACCTTAAAATATAACCTTTTCCAGACATTTTTTACACCTGAAAAGTACCTGTCACATGCTTTACAGATAATGGCAATCAAGAAGATCGCAGGCATCTTACAGGGAAACGCGAGAGAGACGCTTTCACATGACTTGGGAGCAAACACCATTTGTCCCCTCATCATTTCAGAATGGATAAAGAACATCACAGTTATTATATTACTATTTAGTAATAATTATACCTGCTGTCAGTTTAAACTTGTTCACAGACGAATCTCTGTAATCAGCCAGACACCTAAGTTTACCAACTTTGATCAACAGTCCCCATGCACTTTGTGTGGGGGATCAGTTTCTTTAATCATTAGTTTCACGTCTAAAAAGCATCAGAATTATGGTAAGAATTATGCAGATTTAGCTAAGCAATTTAAGGAATTACTGTCTTTCACACAGAGATTATCTGTGTCATGGGTATCCTTGTGAGCACTACTAAGTTTAGTTCAAACAGATTGCCCTCAGTTGAGGTTTGACCTTATCAGGTTCACTGGGCACTGAAATGGGCTCCCTGGGTAGCTTTAAGGGCATCCAGGTGAAGGGCAGTAACTTCCTCAATTTTTTTATCTGGACCATCAAAGACCTGGCAATTTCTTAAACCAAAGCACCATGGCAAGAGTGCCTGTGCCTACTCCCAGCCATGCACTCACACTGCCGCCTATGCAGGCGACAGGATGGGAGAGTGGGAGGAAGACCTCTTTCTTTCCTTTGCACTCGGAACAATCTGCTCACAGCTAACCAGAGTGATATTTAGGATGTAAGGAATGGGCCTTAATACCATCATCAGCTTCCTCAAGCGGGAAAGGGACTCGAGGAGGGTTATACATGAAGCCTAGCAAGTGCTGCTAATTTATGTAGGTTTGCTCTGCAGCCTCCCAGCTGCCCCCAGAGGGATGCTTGGACAAGAACTCAAACCAGTTGCTCTGCTCACCCCTAGGAGGAGCCTATCCCTCTCCCCTGACTGACAAGGCCCTGCAGAGATCCTGCAGAGATCCACCTCTAGGATCACTCCCAGTTGGGACTTGTTAACTTAAAACTGGCTAAGTACACGTTAAGAAATAACAAAGTTTACCTGGATTTTAGTAACCTTGCACTTTGCACAATCTTACCTTCCAAAGCAGGCCTCCAGCATGGAATTGCTTTTCTAGGTCAGTGTGCAGAGAACATTCAGTCTGCACATTTGACCCCTGCCAATTGGGCAGTTTCCACCGAAATACTAACTATACTTCACATAATTCATCAATATAAAACATTCAGTATCTGTTCCTTAATGTTAACACAATCTCTAGCAAAGCATGCTATAGTTAGTATGCCAGGATAACATACATCCTGCTTGCAAATATTTGGAAGCTTAACAACCATTTAATTAACTATAAAAACAACTATAATCGTCCATAAAATCATAATTTAAATGGCTTTAAATGCAATAGAAATGGCCATCAAATGCCGGTTTATGTGAGAGCCTTTCCTTCTGTTTTGTAAGGGACTATTGCCAGTTAAGCCTTATTCTTTTCCACTGAGTGCTTTTCAACCTTCTTCATTACGACAAGGGAATTCTTGTTTCACCTCTATTGTGCCAGAATTACCTCCATAGCTTGTCGTCCATAACTGTCTGCTGGAGATAATTACTGGCTCTTGGTTTAAAAAGGCTAGCACATGTCTGTAAAACTTTCAGCAGACCTAGTGACAGAAAGCCAAAACCCCCTCACTCAGGGAGGCTCTAATTTGCCAAGTTTTATCTTAACTATCCTGTGGCTCTGGGAAATTACAAGCACTCTGTGGTTATAGTTAAGTGAACAAACTTCTTTGATGCACAACAACAGAAAATACCTCGCATCTCTGATTTAATATATTAACATCAATTATGTGCATAAATACTGTTTAGCCTATTGAACAGAAGGTTTACTACAACTTCTTTAGGAAAGATCTGCTTAAAAAAAATCAAATAAGCTTTTCCTAATTTTCCTGATTTTTTTTTTGAAGACCACATCGCTTACATAAAACATCTAGCATATGGCTCCTGTTAGCTCTGACTGATGCTTGTCTCAAGCAGCTTTCTTTTGAAACCAAATTACTATCTTTGACTTTCAGATGTTTATGTTCCCAATTAAATGAAAACTGGAGCTCAGAAAGCAGTTTTCACCAGCTGACTGCATGTTTTGTTTAAATACGAGATAGATAGATATAGTTTTAGCTCTGTTTCTGCAGTGTCTTTCCAAACTTTTCTCCAAAGATTTTTAAAAAAAAAAAGTTTTCTAGACTTGTTTTAAGTGGCACTTAATTTTCAAAAATGTCTAAGCACATAACAAACAATGAATGGGATTTGTCCTCATTTATGCCTTGGGGATTTGTAGCACTACCCTGTGGGAAAAAAAATAATTATTGTTACTTAGAACAAAAGATTATGTAGCACATAAGATAAACACATAGCACATTTCTTCAGTGGATTTCAAAACATTCTGAAAAACTGGGTAACCATAACTATCCTTAACATACAGATGAGAAAGTGATGGTCTGTAACAGAGCTGGGAATGAAAATTCACACATCTTGAACCCATACCAGCCAGAACCTTTCCTGTACCCATTTATCTAGTGTCTTTGTTCTCTGAAAGTCTGGGTACCATCATCTTGGGAGAAAATGAGGTAGACTATATTCTGCACCATGTTTCAGTAATTAAACTACCAACTACATACTGATGACAGAATTTTTATTAGTGATTCTGCTGCTGGAAAGAAGTGACCTGGAAGTCAAACTCCCTGTCTCATGAAGTTTGCACGAAGATTGTTTGAAAAATCACCTCTAGACTTATAAATGGAACCAATTCAGTACAGCCATTGTGAAGGAAAATTAAGGAAATTACAGTGCAAAGCCACACTATATTAGAATTTATACACACTATTTCCTTGAAAGGGAGAAGAGAGTGTCTGACTACACTCTGCATCCTATAAAATATAGTAAGCCAAAGCCTAGTTTCTCTTCTCTTCTCTTCTCTATCCAGCCTCTCAACACCTTTTTAACCTTTTGTTTCCTGTGGATCAAGACAAACTTTAAACATGATTTTTTTTTCCCGGTTTCCACAGGAAATGAGGCTTGCACAATCACAGTCTGTCTGTGTGCATGCGCCAGAGAGGTCGAGCCTCACTACACAACAGAGATTCTAAAATGAGTGTTTGCTATGCATGCTCCATCTGCATGGAGCTTCAGGCATAGCCACCTCCCACTAGACAGAAAGGAATCGGGTCAAAAAATGCTTGTCAAGGGAAATCTGACCACTACTTTTGCTGCTTACATAACTATATTATTAATCAGAAAACATCAAACTAGAGTACAGTAACTTCATGGCACCTCATGATTAAGCGGTGGTTGCAACAGAAACCCCCTACAAAAAACATTCTTGCCAACAGCCTGTTCTGGTCAACACTCACCTATGATTTCACTCCGGAAAGAACTACAGAAAGGTCCTTTTCAAACAAAAGGTAGCTAATGAAACCAAAATTACTGGTAATGGGCAAAAAGAGGGCTCTTCAACCTAGAATATTATCACTTTTTTTTCAAGAATACCGTAAGTGAAAAGCCTCTTCTAGAAAAAGCACATTTTCAGATGTACTTAAAGAAGGGACAGATGCTGAAGAAGTTACATGTCTGCCTTGGGTTGCATATTACCCCTTTTTCCCCCCAAACCCCAACATGACTGAATCACTCTAATTATAGAATACTTACATAGATGTAGCAAACAAAACCTTTCTTATATGAATTCACAACAATGATACATAATTGCCATTTTAAGGCAGACAACATTTCCATCTGATTAAACAACAAGAGGGAACAGGAAGAATATGCAGATTTCTGTGGTATTACCCAGATTACTCTGAAATACCTTGGATCTGCACTAGAACACTAACATAGAAAAGAACACATTTTACTGGCAAAATCTGAAATAAAGAAAATTAGAAGGTGCGTTGCTTGTGCTGTTCTCAGCGATAGCTAAATCCTCCTTTTAAACCACATTTCCTGAAGACTTTTATGAACAAAGCTGCAGGTTGTGTTTACTAGACAGTTACACATCAGAGTACTGATAACAATAAGAAAAAAAATACATTAAAGATTCGTCCATTTATTCCTGTTTAAGAGCAGCTTAAACAAAGGCTCAACAAATGCAGTAACACATTCACTAACCAGCAAGCTCCTTCTGCACCTCTGAAATGCACGCACATCAAAACACACCTTCCCTTGCAGATACAGATCATGAACGCTTCAAGAATGTGGCCTGGCAAAGTGACCAATTCTAAGCAGTCTGAAGAAAACACAGCAACCTTAATAATGACCAATCATATGACAAACACTGGCCTCTGAACAAAGTTCTAGTCCCTTGCCAGTTATTAACTTCAACCATGTAAACTGATCTTTTTAATCATTCAGACCCAGCTAAAAGCATGATCTCCAGGTTCACCAAGTGGCACTAACTTTCAGAAACAGGTGCTAAATTGCTCACAGTCAGCAGACTTGTCTTACATGCATTTATCCTGCGTATTTCCTGTGATTTAAATATCCTTTTCTTTGTTCATGTCCTGTGGCCAGCTGCCTCCTGATCCAAAGTGATATCCCAGCACGTGTTACAACTATGATCGTAAAAAGTTTCTCCTGGAGCACGGAACTTTCCCAGAGGATTCAGTCAAGGAGATTTTGGTGGCGTTGCTTATCCTGGGAAGGAGGAGGGTGGGACTGTGGTTTTTTTAATATATTGTGTGCTTTAGAATGTGTTTCCTCAAACAATATTTTTCAAATGCATCTCTTAATAAATGTCCATGTCTATATTCCTGGCACACAATATGTTAAAAAAGGGGACACTTACCTGAACCCCTATGGTCTGGTTCCATGCTCCAGTACAGCATCCAAAGTAGCTGTGATGTAACAACAATGTGCATATTGGGGCTTTATATCACTGTGGAAGCTGGCTGGCTGCAGCATAGGTCAGCCCCACAGGACCTGAAAGAACAAAAACAAAGCATGCTTTTAGGCAGTAATATGCTAAACACCCACCTCAAAGCAGGAAATAAGGGCTTCCAGAAAATAAAAAAGAATGCAGTATCTATACAGGTCCACTGAAAGGAATACTATTTCACACAATTCTCACATAAGTTTGAGAAATAAATGGTTAAGAAATGACAGGGGAGGTGGAGGTAGAGAATCTAAAGGGGACTACAAATATAACTCCCACACAGTGTTTTGAAAACATCTCTGTCCTTTTGCCCTATTTCCACCGAATGTCTGGAATCACGTTCTGACACCACCCCCTGTTCCAAAGGCACTCACAGTCTTCGCAAAGCACCTCTCCACTGCAGTGCCTCAGGATTCTGCAGTGTCACTCCTCTTCTCCCTGGCTCTCTGCAAAGTGAAGTCATAGGAATGGATCAGCCAACCTGACTTCTCACTACCCTGCCCAGAATCCTTTGTGAACTGAAATGAGTCATCGCTCTGAAAAAAATCCACGGCGCAATGTTCCAGGTTTCTCCCTATGTCTGCACTGGCTTCTTTGTCTTTGAAACGAAGTGCCTCTGCTTCTGGAATGGTGCCCAGCTGCATTGTACAGGATAACAAGCCAGCCTCCTCATTAAATGGACAAGAAAGCTATTTACATGCATTAGCAAAGACAAGTTAAAGCTTTAACCCTCTAGTCAAGATAAAAAATTTACCCCTAACATATCTTCCTGATGTAATACACAACCCCCCAATACACAAAACCACAAATGCACAGACATACGTGCACAGACACACTTACACAGAGCAGTATTTTCTTAAATTATTCACTATTTAGCATGACACTTACCAGTTTTTAGTCTATTGATTAAAAAGAAAGATTTACTCTCCTTTGTCAGTCCTGAAGAATGCTGCAGACCTGCACGTAACAAACAGCTCTGCTGTACGCTGGATCAAAGTTGTGCTGCTGCAAACTGTTTATCAAAAAATTAGAAGCAGTGGGCAAGTTCTTGCAAGCTCATTTTTCATCATCCCATTCACCATTTGGGCTCACAACAAAGTGAGCCCTGAAACCACGCCAGACAGAAAATGTCAAACTGCTCCAAGTGCCGAGCGCCAGTGGAGCTGCTTCAGCTTCTACTGCTACTGATAAAGAAGGTAATGCTCAGAACGAGGTCACTGTGTCAGGATCTCACTCCCAGTGCTAGGTTTTCCTTTGCTTGGTGAGGATATGCTAAGCTAAAGCATCAGGAAAACATAGAAGAAGAGGTAGGAATAGTGTGTCATGAGAGACAGCCTGCTGCTGTTTTGGAGAAATGTTTTTAGTTGTTCGGGGATTTTCTTTTAAGAGAAGGAAACATTTAAAATTGCCTTTACTACAAAAGAACTATTTCTAGTCACGATCTAGTCATCAAAATGAGAAGACCGATATGCAGAAATGGAGGGGCAAACAAAAAAAGGAGTGCTGCCACGAGGCACTTCTTTAAAGGTTCCTGTATCCTAAGCACTCTGAAGTAGTTTGAAGCGTAAGCACATAATCCATAAATCCTGAAACACAGCACTTCACGATTCAACTGTGCTGTGCTGGAACGGGCAGTTCTCTTAGGTTCTCCCCTAAATGAACACACCAGGGTGTTTTGGACTGAATTAAATACAAAGGTCACCGTCTCCCTGTGCTGGAAGCCCTAGCCTTACAACTACCCTGGCAGTGAAACAGTCAAACCAGCCTAAAATAGGTCTATGTAAGTGTTTCAAGAGGACAAGTAAATAGCTGGGTTACACAACTAAAACACATCACTTTTGTTTACAGGTCTATGGCGATTGTTATGGAGCAAAGCCGTATTATAAACAGGCTAATTTACAAGTGTAAGGTAAACGGGGTGCTTTGCTACACCTGTAGTTACACAGTAGCCAAGATCTCCACATTAGGAGCTGGGCTTTTGCTATACACACAGTCATCAATTTCTGTGTTCCCTGAAAGGCCTCATTCCAGGAAATCTTCCTTCAACTTCACAGGAGTTTTGCCTTCCCTGGGGCTGCAGGATCAGCCGCAAAGCCTCTAATGAATCCAACTTGGCATTTGCAATGTTTGGGTCCCCCAGGATCATCCCACAGAAACTCTGGTTGTTTGTCTGCTAAGCCCACGCCTACTTTACAGCAACGAAACTCATTCCAAGAAGAAAAATTTCTGTGGGCTTAAAAGTGAATTACAACAGGCACCTACTGAAAGAAAAAACGAGAGCTCCAGTATGCTTTTCCTTTGCACCAGACAACATTCATGCAAAGCTAAATAGCTGGGCTTGTGCATGCACTACTGTTTTCACACACGTGCACATGTGTGAAAACAGTACTGAACTCATGCACAAGTTCTTGCAGCAACAGTCACGCTATTATCACCAAAGTTAAAATACTGGCAAGAAAGATAAAGGTAATACCACAACCCAAATACCCTTCCTCTCTAACAAATTAGCACTTGAACCTAAATTATATACTCAGGACCAGCTTGACTACTCTGAACAGACCAATACAACTGCAAACTCTTTGAGTGAGACAATTCCCTCTTGCACGTGTGATGCCCTAGAGACACCTAGAATGCACCGAGTCTGCACACATACCGAGGGTGCTCATGCATCTCGTGTGCACGTGCACCTAGGCATGCCTTTACTCAAATTCATCAGCTCACAGCACCATTACACAGCCCTTTAATCAGTATTAAGAACAGCAAGAAGTGCCTGATACCTAAAGCATGGCAGAGAGCAAAAGCGAAAGGAGAGACCAGCAGCGGGGAAAATGTAAATGAGTATGTTTAGAAGAGCTGAAGTTGATGGATAAACCAGTGCTGCCATCATCAGTGATGTTACTGCAGCGTAACCTCACAGGAGGAAGGCCTAGCCAAAACACCACATGCACTTCCCAATCAAGGCAGCTACTCTGTTCCTCCATCCCACATCTCCCCCCCAGCACATGACAGAAGTTGGTACTAAAACAAAAGCTGCCTATTGACAGTGTACAGCACGAATAGACCATATACTTCTCTCTGTGTAACTCCATGCATGCACATGCATCTGAATAGACCAGTACAGAATACAGGGTAGCCTGAGATCAATCTCCATCACACACTGAGAAAGCAGATGATGTAAAGATCTCATTTTCTTCCTTTGCACATGCATTGTGTTGGAGTTGAACATAGACTCCTTTGTCAAACTTCACATCAGCTTGCATAGATCCTTGAGCCCTCCCAAGCCAGGGCCTGGGATTCCCCTTCCTTTGCCACAGCCCTTTCACTATCACCAGAGGGAAACTCAAGAGGAGAAAAGGAATGTCCTCAAATGGGGGGGGGGGGGGGGGGGGGGGGGGGGGGCAGAGAACAAAAAGGTTAAAAAAGAACAACTGCCAAAAGATGCCAAGAAGATTATCAAGAGCATGAGAAAATTCAGACTAGCCTGTACCAGTTTCAGTGGATCCCGAATTTCAGAGGCTAAAATCAGTCATCAGCACTCAGCATTCAGAGTCTGTAGCTGCAGAGACTATGGTCATCTACCTTTATTATCTACCTTTACTTCTACAAGAACCAACTTCACAAAGCAGGATGCACCCAAACACAACCTGGGAACACAACCCATGAACCCTGTGGCCCCAGAAGAAACCAGACTAAGGAACATCAGAAAGATACAAACTTACACTTTTATTTATTTAGGAATTCTCTTCATACTAAAAATTTGGACATATTAGCGCCCCATTAATAACAGCTTACTTGCAGTATGCTATTAAGTTCTACTCGGCTTACCTGAACAAATCTCCTGGTTCTTTAAGAAACACAAGAGGGAACATGATCGGGGTATTAAATTCAGCAATATCCCAACAAGTAATGCCCATCTGGTTTTGTGCTAACGTTGTCTAGGAGCTTAAATACTCTTTTTGTCCCTCCTGCTGCTTACACCCCAATGTATTTGCAGAGAACATACCTCCCCTCCTTCAGATCTCATTCCACTGGTTTCAAAAAAAGCACACTCTTTTAGTGTTCTTTCTTATGTCTGCCCCTCCTATCCCTTTAACCTTTCTCGGGGACGCTTCTACATTTACTCTAACTTACGTAACTTTTCTTTAAAAAGCAACAACCAAAATTCTGCACCATATTCTAGCGCTCCAGCTAACCTCTCGCTTGTCTCAGGTACAAGGAAATTGAAATTTCCATACTTTTAATAGAAATACCCTGCCTGATACATAATAAGAACAAAACTTGCTTTTTTCACAGCTGTACTACATTGGTGGTTCGCTGTCACCCCACAACTGAACAACCGGTTCCAGATACCTTTTTTTACGCTGCCTGCAACTAATGAGTTTGAAGCAAATATTCCTGTGTTTGACTCCCAAGACCACGATCTTGCCCATTATACTTTAACAGCTCACTCTGTGGATATGATTAAGGATCTTTGACCATCCAATTCTTATTTGTGATCCATTTTTAAGCATCTCCACTTTATCACGTGCTAAAGAGAGTCACAAAAACTAAAATGAAAAACAAACACTACTTTAAGTGTTACTTAATGCAGGACAGAACCATAACACCGTGCCACACTTGCTAATACAACAACCCAGTAAACAGCATTTGAATGAACCCATCAAGTCTTAACAGGAAAAACAAAGCAACCCACAAAACCCCCTCCTCCAAAAGCCCAGTAGGTAAAACAACTGTCTTTTTAGAATTCAACTACTAAAAGAGGCTTCTTTAAATTACGGCTCACTGGAAAGTATGTTATATTTCAAACCACACAGAAGAATTCTCTAACAGATATTGTGGCTAGGACCATGGGACGGGAGGGGAGGAGGGTTTGGGGTTTTTTTTGCATAGAAACCTGTTACTATTATATTAATTCAATTAATGGTAAAGCTATATTGTCATCGACCCACCCCACCCCCTCAAAAACAAAGCCTGCCTGTTTTCTGGCAGCAAACAGTAAATGCGAGGAAAGATAGAAGCATTTAAAAAAATCTGACACGAGAGAAGATTTGGCAAGAGAGAGTGAGCACATGAGAAACAAAAGGAAAAAAAAAAAACAACAAACTGATAAATCTAGATGTTTTCTTTTAGGGTGGAAATTTTATAAAGGCAGAGAAAAATATTCTTCTACACATGCTCCTGTGAAAGCACAGAACATGGCTGTTGAAACATAACAATCAGCCTGTCTTAGCCACATGTTCTTCACTATCCTCTTCGGTTCAGCCAGAACACGTTTTCAGTGTGGCTATGGATGCTGCAGCAAATATTCAGCAAGAGTCTAGTCAGCAGCTAAAATTCTCGAAAGGTGCAGGGATGATTAGCAATACAACCCAACAGCACAGTGCGCCCTCTCTCATTTATATTGACTCTGAAACCATGGAAGGATTTTCATCCCAAAGATGATACTGTGGTGGTTACAGCTTTTCAAACAAATAGTGACGACTGGCAGATAACTTCAGGTTAAGATAAGAACCTGCAACACTGAACACAAGTCCCATGGTACTGCAGCAGCCTTTAACAGCCCAGATTTTCCTGGCTAGGAGAGAACTGATGAAAAGGCCAGGATGGAATCAATTAAAATAGTGCCAAAGTGGTTTTAAAAAGAAAAGGTTAGACACTCCAAAGACTTAGCAGTTGAGAGTTTACTGGGTCATTTTTTTTTTCCCCTATGGTGGAAAGCAGAGTTTTCACTATGGCTGGAGTACATTGAAGAAGATGTACTTTAATGCTTATGAAATCAAAGTATCTTACACCCTAATACATGAAGTAGCTATACTGGCATATTCTGCCCGTGTGCTCTACTTGCATGGGGTAGATGCAGTGGCCCATTTCCCACAATGGCTCAAAATACTTTCGAATTCTGTCCTTTGGTCTCCCCTGTGTGGGGACCAGCTGTGAGGATGGGAACATGGGAAATGCTATGGCACAACAGTTGAGCTACTTAGGAAATCTGCTGCCCCTCTCTTGCTGGTCAAGCATCTTAGAGGAAGAATTAGAAAACCAACTGCACACATTGCCACTAGTGTATACTGCATCTTAAAGTGAAATGTCCCTGTTCCAGACAGAAACAGTTGAGATCCTCAAGGACTGACAGATTTTAATTTTTTCTCCCAATTAGCATCACTATCAGCAAATGCAGCAGTCAAAAACTACCCCCCCAAATAAATGACAGTACCTGGAACCAGGGGTTCCCGCAATTAAACAACTCACTAGATGAAATGTTTCCTCCTATCCATTTCACATGGTTTTTGCTTCTTAATTTCATTGAGCACTCATTTTATTACAGGAAGCAGTAAACCAAAACCTACACCAGGCATTTTACTACTATTACAACAGTAACACCTCCCTACCTCCTGCTCTTTTCTTTTTTAACTGAAATTTCAGGAATCTGAAAATCTTCCCATACATGAGCCATAAAACCAAACACAGTATCCAAAACAAGGATGAAATTATCAATTTCACAGACAGAGCTCTCTTGCGTGACTTCTTACATATCTCCTAATTTACAGTCTTATGTTTAGACTTTTAATCACCACCCCCCTCTCATCTAACATGTTCACCGACTCTAGCAATGTGCAGACCATGCTCCTAAAAAGTATGAAACCTATTGAGCATGATTTTTTCAGCATTCACTGCATTGCCTTACACTATGTTGCTGATGTCACTATTTTGCAGAATTGCTCAGCTGTTTTGCTCAGCTGTCGCTAGTGCCTTCTGAAGACCTCCTCAGCAGTCTTAATGAACCTGAACAACTGTGATCTGACAGATAGGGTTACCACTTCATTATCCATTCCATCCTTCAGATTTCTAATATAGCTATTAAAACCCAAACATTTGGTATTGATCCCTGCTGCACAGAACACTGTTAACCCTTTCCAGGGACCAGAACTGGCCATTCTCCTTTTTTGTCCTCTGTATTCTAAACTGAGCTCGACAAGACTTTTCTCTTGGACTTTCACCAAGCATTTATAAAGCACTAGAGTGTGGACGAGTCCTTGTGCTCCCCAAGTGTCGCTATGACCCAGTTTTCTGAAAGATGAGAGCACATAAAAATAGTTGTGTCTTTGCCCTCTTATTCAGTATAGAGAGACCTAAACTAGGATATCAAGGCTAGATTCCTGAGATGATCTCAGGAGCTGCTGATGATCTCAACTTGTACTGAAATAAACCAAAAGGCTAGCAAAAGGAGAGATTTGGGATAATTTCTTGAACAAATTTGGCAAGTAACCACCAGACACAGAGAGAAAATCATATATAAGAAAAATTTCAGATCAAAGCACAGGGGATGTATAGATCCAAGCTCTGAATGACTACATTTTATGCCACTGTAAGATAATATTTTCTTAACACACATTACACCACCACCAACAACAAAGTCATTCCTTATCTTGTCATTCCTTATTCTGGACCATAAGAAAAAAGGGCTTACAGTTACTGCCATATTCTTTAAACGAGCTACCCCCACAGGCAGTACTTTAACTCACCCAGGCCTTATGGGCCCAAGGGCACATGACTCCTATTTAGAAGGGTAAGAAATGTCTCTGTCAGAGTTGGAGCTTGACAAGGTGCTCTGCTTCAAAAGCATTTCTGATCATCAGTAAACACTGCACTGCACATGGTGAAGGGGATGGTGCATGTCCCTCTCCTCACCTGGCCACCCCCTTCGCAGGGCTGGAACTGTTGCACAGACCAGCCCTTGGAAATGCCTACAGGGGATGTAAATAGCCCTAAAAGCATTTTTTGAAGCCTCTGCTGTTCCTCCTGCCTGTTTGATAGCTACAAGTTTTAGTCTTAAAGAGCTGATGTAGAGGCTACTTAAAGAAAAACCTAGGCTATAAAGATTGAATTAGCAGCAGCAGAAGATTGAAGAGAAAAACAAGAAACAATGTAAGAAAAAACACAGGAAAGGTTAAAAGGAAATGCGAGGAAAGAGATGGTTTTTGTTTGATTCCTAAAGCAGGCGATGCAGCATATGTGATGCTAATGATGAAAGAAGACTTGTTAAAAGAATCCAAATGCTTAGCAGGGCTAAACGGAAGCAGGAATAACCACCAAATGGCAAGAAATAAATTTAGTACCTCCAGCTGTAGGAAGGCTGGGAAAATATAAGGGTCTACAGGATTGCTGGAATAAGCAAAGTGGGAACGGCTGCATGTATCAGTGAAGAAAGCAGTGAAAAGAACAGTTGTTTTGTGAAGGCCGATCTGCATGTGCTCTGCATCCACTTGGTGCTTGCCTTTGTTTTGTTTTCTAGGCTGACCTTCACCCCATGCCACACAAAGGATTCAATGAAAGCCTCCGTTCAAAGTCTCAATTAAAAGGCTGAAAGAACAAAGGTATCTTGCACTGCAGTCCGAAGCCCAAGTGCCAGCGACCCGGCAGAGGGAGCATCCCCAGCAGCTCACACGTGAGCCAGAGCGCCTGGCTCTGGTGGGGGGAACCTGCATCCTACAGTGGCTTTGATGGAGCCCTCCCAGCGTTTGGAACAGGTAGAATAGCTAAGAAGAAACCTTTAGCTTGTTCTCCAAAGGGTTGCTCCTAAGCTTTTATGGTGAAAGATCAAAGCTACAGGAATGATGGGAGCTTACAGGACAGTAAAGAAAGCTGAGAGTAAATTAGTAGCGTGCACGCTAATAAGGCACACATGCAACATCACTCCACTGAGGGAGCATGCTAATGGTTTGGGCAGTTTGAACCAAAACACATGAAAGCAGTTAAGCATGTCATCACCAATACTGTCTTCAGAAGTGTTCTGCTGCTTTATGAGAAGCTCTTCAAAACACACATGCACATGTAGTTTCATAGAAAGGTGGTGTAATCCACAATGACTTGAAAATGCAGAGCTTCCCAAAGTGCATCCTGCATGCCATGTGTGGTCTGCAAAGCCTCTGCATGAGGCCTGTGATTTTTTTTTTCTTTAAATTGTGGTATTTTGTTTTAATTCTGGTACTACATTTAATTGAGGTATTGCAATGTAGATTTGTTACACAGCATCCACTTTGGTACATGCTCTGAATACAATTTGGGGAACATCTGTGTAACAGGGATAAGACAGAAACTGACCTCAGGGCTTTGGTCTAAAAGACTAATGTACTGCCAGAATTATCTTGGTGTAATTATACATATGTAAAATCCCCATTTATTCTGGAATAAGAACTTTTTTTAACCTTATTTAGCTTATACAACTTCCAAAAGTTTTATCAATGGGGGCAATTGTACATACATAATCCTGCTAAATTCCTCTGCATGACCATATAAAAATGGAATAATCAATAGTAAAAAATACTAATTTTATTAGAGGCAAGAATGTGTCATCCTGTTGTTCACTCATATGCTCCCTAACGTATTCAAAAAGTAAATGTTAAAACATTACCCTTTTCTTTTACTAATAGTTTTTCCTGGGTTCCAATAGCTTCACTCTTGAAGAGCAGACAACCGTCGACATTTAGAGTTGCAAGTACTATTTCTCTAAGAACTTCCTGTTATGGTCAAAGGCAGAGATATTAAAGGAGCCAAACTTGGTTCCTATTGCCATATGTTGTTTCTAATAGTCACAGCTTGAGTTTCAAAACTGATGTAGATTTGCACTTCCCTTTATCTCCATTGAGTGCTGCTGTGCTCTCAGTACTTCTGGAAATCAGGAGTTACTGAGGAGTTATTTAGGAGCCTATTTTAGGCACTCATTTCTGGAACCTGGCATAAAAGCTAAGACTTAAACACGAAAAGAATCCATGCACATAGACTATTTGGGAATATCTGAAAGTCTCGGATACAATGCCCACAGTTATGCATCTCCTTCATACTTCCATTTATAAGTAAGAGCCTAAAAGTCCTCTTTAGGGCATAAAGGTTTGAAGGTGATTTACGTGTATTTTGCCTTGCTCCTGACAAACTTTTGATGGAAGGTTTGATGTAATTAGTGTTCCCAAGAAAAGTTTTGGGTTTGCAAAAATCATATTCTTAAGATGAAGAAAAAGAAAAGAGGGATACAGAGTAAGGAGTTCTTGGTTTTAGAGAAAATAATTCTGGTATTCAGAGTCATTTCCTCATGATATCTCTGGAGACTGAGGATGTGAAAGCCTTGTGTAACTTTCCAGTGACATTTTCCTCCTGATAACATAACTTCTTTCAAGGGCAGGAGTAACCTTGCCAAGCATAATCACAAATTTTCCCCTCATATGCAGCCTTTGACTGTATCATTCATCACCTACGCAGACAAACATTATGCAAGCCTGTTTGCCAGATACCGCTCCTTAGGAAGTGCTTGCAGAACACCAGAAGTACATAAACTCTCCCTCAGGCCTCCAGAGAGTTGGCCATCTCCTTCAACTATGACTTCCACCAACAGTGAAGTCACAGTGCTGGCTTTCTGATATCACAGCATTCTCCGTAGCAACAGCCTATGAGGTCACAAATAAAGGATTATCACTTTGCTGCAGGATTAAGGGAACTAAGAAGCTGATCTGTCAGGAAGATGGGTTTTACTTCAAATAACGGGAATTAGGAGAATGCTGAAAATAAACGGGTTGTAAATTGTCTTTGTCTAGCATGCACCCTTTTTCCAATAATACTGTAAAATAAGATATTGCTTTCTCTGACAGCTCCCAAGTAACTGAGTGAACTGCAGGCTGCCTCTTGAGCTATTACACGGGAGATGAATCCTGAAACAACTTCTGTATCTTCTGACTCCTCAGTCATTTAATTTTGCAAGTGCAGACAGCAGTCTGACTACTCTCTTCAAATTGCCTGCTGGTTACTTTATTCACACGTGTTCAAAGCTGGCAATAAGTTCCAGAAAGTGACCAAAAGAAAAAATATTTAAAAAAAAAAAAAAAGTCTGGAAACATCTTGCCTTAGCCCACCTACTGTTTAGGCAAGGATTTGTGAAGATGACTCCAAATCAGGAGTTCATGTTCCTAAGATTGAAAAAAAATATGCATTGTAAGTTACAGTGCTTTAAACACTTGTTTAAAATGCAAGAAACAGTGATTATTTAGAATAACCTTCCCTGCAAATATATTTGCAGTCACGGGAATCTTTACTGCAAACATTACTGTTAGAATAAACACTTGTACAAATAATTTCATTACACTCTTAGTGGTTCATTTTTTTCAACAATATCTGGTTTACTCCCCAGTGAATACCCTGTTTAAAAGTTTTGTAAAATACAGAACTCTAGAACCTGTTTGAAACTATTCCAAAACCTTTATCTCTCCACTTACCCATCATGGAGCAAATCAAGAACAGCACAAGTACAATCACCCGACAAATGCTTCCCGGCCCCTCAAGGAACCACTGAGGTTTCCAGGCAACTATCCAGAGCACAAATTAAAAGTTAATTCGGTTTCAGCTTTTAAAGAGTTATAGTCCATTGGGGGAAGGGGGAATGAAAGGAAGGATGATACCAGGTGAGAACACTTACTACATTATTCACAGAAATCCTATACCTCATGCATGCTTGCACATGAAAACACTTTTTCCATATTTTGGAAGTAATTGCCCACTTTTGCAGATGTCTGGCAACTCAGGCTGCCTGATGTCTGGAAACTAGCTACTGCATGCATATAGACTCATCTCACACATGCAGCAGGTCCAACACATCAGGTGTACTATGCATGCATAATTTGTCAGGGACTGTCCCAGATTTTAAGATTAAGATCTAGAAATCCTAAAACAGCCTGGTTTGTAATTTGCAACCTGAGCTGTGATGCAACCATAAAGCAGTTGTACAGCGTGAGAGCATCTTGCAGCTTCAGGAAAACTTTGAGTAAGGGCCTACTTGCAGCTTACAGGAGCTGGAAGGAGAGACTTCCAGCATTACAAGTGTAGGCACTAATACCAATTTCCATTCTATCACTGGAAGAAAACGCTGGACAACTTTGCAGTAGCTGATCAAGACTTCACCTGGAGTCTCATCCACCGGCCTGGAAAATTTAGATCTCTGTTTCGCAGTTGAGTAACTGTTAAAAGCGTTAAGAAATAATGTAGCCAGACTGATAATATGCTTCAGTGTTTTAAATATGCTTTGAAATTTTGTAACCTATTTAAAAACGTTATTTGTTTCTTTGCCCTCCAGCACAGCAATAAAGAATCCCAAAAGAAGCGCTTAGATACACCAGATTTACTCGTTTGACCACTAAACTCTACAGCTTTCTAGGCCTGTAAATACCGGCCGAATTCAGCCGTGCTGTAAGACACTACTACCTTCAAACGAACCCTGTGCTTACGCCAGAGCCGGGTTTGACCCGGACCGTCGCTTTAAACCGGCAGCGAAGAGAAACACACGGCCTTTACTAGAACGGTAATTTTCTAGCGGCCTGCTACGGCACAACGCAACGCTCAACCGCCAACACACCCTGCGCTAATCCCGAATACAAAGGCAAGGCACCATCCACGTTTCCCGGGGGGATGAGCAGCCCCGCCGGTACAACCGGCCCGCCCGGGCCTGCCCGCCCGCCCGCCGCACCAACCGACACTCGTGTGCGAGCGAGGGGAGCGCGCAGCGCAGCCACCCACCGCCCCGCGCTGCTGACGGAGGTTTTATTGTGCAGCAAAGCGGGTAATCGACTCAAAACGGGGAAGAAACACCGGCCCGGCCCGGCCCGGCCCGGCGGCCTCCCGGTGACGCGGTACCTCACCAGCGGCACCTCCCGGCGGCGCTCAGGCGCGGCCGCCCCGCCCCGCCGCGCCGCCGTCCCGGCATGCCCCGCGCGGGGGCACGGCAGCCCGTCGCCATGGCAACGCGTGGCGGCAACGTGCCGGGCCCATCCCCAACATCTCCCTTCCCAAATCTTAAAGGGAAGCTGGCAACGTTTCAGGGCCCCCCCAAAACAAGGCAGAAAAGCAATATTCACCTAGTTCGAAGATGTGACGTTACCCACACCTTTGCGCTACACGTTTTCAACCAAAACCAGGGTGAGCATCCTCCTTCAGCGAAGGCCGCCCGTGCCCCCACCATTTTGGATATGTCAGCAGTTTCCACAGGACACACAGCTCTGTGTGCTGCTGCTGCCTCAGGAACCGCCTGGGTCCCAGCCAGGTGGAGCTCAGAAACAAAACTAAAAAAGTTCTTTGTTCATTGGTTTCTTTGGGCTTGGGGTTTCTTGTGGGGTTTCTTTGTGTTTTCATTTGAGGTTGGGGATTTTACATGGTGGTAAAGCAGATTTCCATCCAGTTCCTGTATCAGCACTCTGTCCTCATAAGAAACCTTCCCACCTGAAGTGAGGGCACGGTGGGGGCTTGGTACTCCAAAAAGCAGTAAAGGCACGAAAACCAATTTGCCTCCCCGAGGGTGGTGGCATGACGGGACGTGTGTTGCTGACACCAGAAGTCTGAACAGTCACCGCAACCAAATCCACTCCCTTCTTCAAAAGGCTAAACCCTTCAAGTATGGTATGCAACTTTTAAACTCAGCATGGCTCCATTGTTGATCCAAGGTTTCTGTTGTTTTGTTTTTAAAGTTTAAGAAGTTAAAACAAAGGACCACAGCAAAATACTCCTCTCTGACTGCTACTGAGTTGTACAGAAATTTAGGACAATTTTCCACTTTTTAAAAAAGAAGTTATCTTCTAAAAAGACAACCATAAAGGAAATGTTTTTGCACAAGAAGGCTGAAAAGACCCACTACCTCTATCTTGAATAGATACTGGAGTTTCTACCACCCAAACATGTTTTGTAAAAACAGTGACCAGCACACATGCTGAAAACCAAAGCTGTAGAGCAACTCAGAAAGCTAAACCAAACAACATTCTCCACGTCTCTTGGTTCTGCTTATAAAATGATGCCTGACTATATAGTCTTAAAAAAAAAAAAAAAAAGGCATCAAAAGCAAGCAGGAGAATTAGTTTATAAAGGCAGCTCATGGGGTAACAAAGGTGCCTTGCTATGGATCCTGAGGACGAATTTGAACTTTGCTCTGAACTTGGGCCAAAGGCTTTCTTCACAAGTGTAAATGGGCAACTTGGTTTTTAGGGCTAGTGTGTCTCATGGTCCACAGGCATCAGTGACACGTACAGCCTAACCACACCAAGCTGATGGATGTTTAGGAGAAAGCTAAAGCAGTATTTGTGTCACAGTAATTTGGTGTTTGGGACGCAGCTGATGCAAGCCCTGGTAAGACATAGGAGGTCTGCAGCATGCTGTGGTCAAGAATCAGCACCATGACCTCATCCTCCTCCAGCGCTCAGGCACCAGGGAAGCTGAGAATAGACTAGCAGCCAATTAACCACTGATTCAGCCTGAATTTCAATGTTCTTCCCTTTATGAACTCACTCATCGTTTGAATTACTTAAGGAAGCTGCACAAATGCTTTTATTCCAGACTTTGACATGCAACCCATTACTGGAGCTGGCTAACTTGAAAGAAATGGAAACTTTCTGCTTGAGCAGTGGAAAAAAAGATCAAGAAGGTAACGCAGCAGAGTAATACCAATTTTGAAAGGCAACTGCCACCACTCTAAGCAAGACTGAGAACTACTGCACAACAGCACAAGTGCTAGGATCTCCCCTGCCCTGCAACTACACACTGGAAATGCACACACAGTCCACAAGATCATCGGCACAGCCCTTTCATACTAAACAAATAGCTGAAAGAGTGAAAAAAAAAAAAAACAAACCCAAACCCCTCTATAAATCCAATTGCCCCATGCCAGGCAGTATAAAAAAGCAACAGCTGGCGATTCCTATGATCTTGCAACCCCTGGCATACAGGAAATCCCAGGCTAAGGCTCAGTGTAGAAGCTACAAGCCAAGACAGTGCAAAGGTTTTTAAAAAGGCATACCACCACATTGTGTCCAAAGCATTTTCTTACCTATACATTGATCTCCCATAGTATTGCTTTGGCTTCTCTGTTTGCCAGTAATCTTTGAGACCTTTAAACGCTAGCAATCGTCTTTTCTTCAGTAATGCCACTGAAACCCATCACTTCCTCTACAAGTCAGGTATGAGGAAACAGTTCTTTACGGGGTGACATCAGCAGTGTCTGGCATTTTACAAGATCTGGAAGAAGATGAGCCCTGCCCCAAGGAGTTCACAGCCTAGTTCAGACAGAGCCAACATGCTTCAGATACAATCTATGAGGCCATGGAAGCATGAGATCACTTCCTCCTTGTGATCTTCAGCTTTACATACTTATCAATTACTTCTATTTAAAAGATTCCTTTGGGAAAAAAAAAAAAAAAATCAACAGGGCAAAAAAAAGGCTCAATGATTTTATCAGTTTTGGTATTTGGCTTTGGGAGCAACCACGTATCTTCAGTTATTAAACATTCATGATTCCCTTTTTCCTCAAGTACAAGAGGAAGAACCCGGCAAACAACCAGGGAGGACAAGATGACTGACAATAGCTTACAGCTAAACTAGCAACTGCTCAACCAAATTGCACAATCCATCGAAGATGCGCCACGACTATTAGCTTAAGGATGATAAGCCTACAATCAAAAGCCATCATTTCTATTAGCATCTCTTGTTTGTATTTAAAGAAAATAGGGAAAAATCTGATGCTCACATATTTCTGCAGTATCTGAAAGCAAAGGATTCCTTAGCTTTGTCCACATAGTTTCTGCTAACTGGAAGCCTGTAATGATCTAACTACTACCTCCATATACAGGATTTGCCCAGATACTAAAATGTGGATTTCTGCTGGAAGCTTACAGGATGTTTTTGCTCTTTTCTCCTTCACCACTAAAAAGGAAAGATTATGGCAAAGATTAAACTAGGCTAGGCACTCAATTTGTTCCAACTTCCCACCTCTCTCTGATGCAGGTTCAAAAATGTCAACCTGAACTGAACTAACAGATGATCATCAAGCAAATTAGTTACAGCAAGAACCAAATTTGAAGCCCTGCACTGACCAGTAATCACTCCAGGAGGATATCCTCAAACAGCACACCTGGATTCTTCCAGCCACCAGGAGAAGTTCCAGGAGAGGTCCAGCACACCCAATTCCTGCAGGCCAATCATCAGGATTCCCTAAATGGCACCATGAAAACAGCTTTCATTCAAAAGCGAAGGGTGGTCAAGATGACATAAAGCTGAACCGACACATTTGTGGTGCATTCAGTGCTGTGACTAACTGATGGAAATGTGCCTGGGCCAGCTTTACGCCACCCACGTGGGGTAACTCCCTGACCATTCAAATAGTTTTTGCAGTCTGTGTTGAACACTGTGGTGCAGCAGTTACACTGCTTATGTTAATAGAGCTGACTAGGTTAGAGTTAGCTCTGGCCTGACTATACAAAATGAAGTCATGCTTACAGCCACTAGTACTCAGCATATCTTAGACATATGTTTGGCCCTTTTAGAATTTTTTTTAAATTTTGAAATCTAAGCATCTGGAAAACCTTACCGAACAGTTACGCAAAATGGTCTCTCCCATGCCAGAAATCTTCCATTTATAACAGAGAGATAGGGTTAAACAGGCAATAAAAAACCCCATACATACCCATATTGCCCTTGAAACACCCATGTCAGATGCATACATTAGAAATTATATAGTCTTGTCTGTGCTTAAAATATTACTAGGAAATCAGGTGCTTTTAATAGGCGAAACATCTAAGCTGGCAGTGGAACCAGAACCAAACTCCCTTCAACAGCTCTGGAGAAACCAAAGCTGAGCTGCGTGCTCAAAATCAGCTCACTGCACTCAGGCCTTGTTCAGCCATGCTGACAACAGGTACATTTGGGTAAGCTTCAAAAAGACCAAACCATCGCAGCCTGACCTACAGCAGAAAACAAAGTCATTGCTAACAACTATTTTCAGCTAGATCCTCTGGACTAACACTGAAAATGCTGTTGACTGGACATCATCACTGCTACTTCAGATGGCATGAGGAATCCATCAGCATGCTGGTGATGTTTTGTGGTATTCCCCTTTTGTTCACAGGAAACTAGAAGCCCTTACACAGACAAGTCATCGTTTGCCAAAGCATTCATAGATGCCTAACTGCACATTAGAGCTAACCAATCTAAAGGCTAACCGTTGCTCTCCTCACCCATCCCAGGACAGCCAGCATTTATGGTTAATCCTCTGCCATGAGTTACTTTAGGGAGCTAACCCAGCAGAAGGCTAGTCCTGCCAAAAAACCCTGAATATTTTATGCCAAACTCTGACTGGGTGCCCTGTTAGGACAGAGGAGGCCCTGTCGCAGAGCAAAGTAGGAGGCAGTAGCCCAAAGGCAATGCAGGTATGGAGAAGCAGCACCTCCGGTTCTGAGGGCCACTAGTTGTATGTAAGAACTGTTCAGCCATCATGAAACTGCATTGTAATACGGCCACTCACCACAAAAATGACTGACACAGTCACCACCCTGACAGCAAGTCCACATGATAGCCGGCATTTTCAAAGGGCCTTAAAAAGGCTTACTAAATTCTATCTGTTTTAATGGCATCTGGGTTCAGGTCTATCAGCACTGGTTTCATCTACAAAGGGCACGTTTTGCAAAAGCAAGCATAGTTTGTCATATCCGACAGACCATCGAGACTTGAACAAAGTAAGGACACATAGCTGGAATAAACAAGGATATAAGTAGCAAGCGCACATTCCACGATTGTGTTTAAAAATAGTGCTGTTCTGACAGAGACGGCATGTACCCATTTTCATCAGGAGTACCAAGGATCTGTGAAAAAGCCATCACCAGCAATAACCAAGTTTCCCAAGGAAGATGGTCTATTAGACATCAGATACCATTCTAGTGGAAAATAACACATGGGAGAAGACAGGCAGAATCCTGCATTTCTCCACCTACTGCTGGAGTATCTCCCCAAAACACATATGACACACAGTCAGAAAGAATGGCTTCACATGAACGACATCCTACTGTGTAGGATACAATTCCACTGATATTAAAATATATCAGAAAACCATGCTGATATTGTGAAATACTAATTTTGGAGAGAGGGAGAAATATTTTGACAAATGTCAGACCTTCCTGTTACTGCATTCCTGCATGAACTGTTTCTTTCTCTCCCTTCAAATTAGTTTGTTCTGAAAGGCTGCATTAGGTAGACCAATATTTAAAACATTTAAACAGTCAAATTTGAAATAAAACAGTCTGATCCTGCTGGAATTAAGTATTTCATCTGATCTAAAAACACTGGGTTTGGGATTTTCTTCCACGTGAAATTTGACTACTTTGGAGCCCTGTTTCAAATCAGAAAACAATTTCCCTAGAATCCAAAAACCTCCACAAAATAGAGCTTCTGTCTCCGAGTCAACCATATGTAAACCTCAAGTTTTACAACGTTAGTTTCAACATATGTCCTTACAAGAATATCCAGTATCATGTATATCCTCATGCAAAACTTGAGAATCCTAACACATTAGTTTCAAATGAAAACTTTCATTCAGTCTGAGCAGGATTTGAACTTGAAGTATTTTTGCCTTGTTCTGCATCTCAATCCCCCTTTTGTTAATTTATCTTGTGAATGCAATACTTGATTGATTTGCATGTGTTTATAAATATGTGTCCTGGTTTAGGCCAGGATGGAGCTAGTTTTGTTTTCAGCAGCTCCTGTGTTTTGGCTTTAGTGTGAGCAGAACAGTGATAGCACACTGATGTTGCTGGTTGCTGCTGAACCACCAAGGACATTTTGCTGTTTTCCAGGTTCTGCTAACGTGCAGATGCAAAAACTTGGGAGGGGTAGAGACAGGATAGTTGATCCAAACTGGCCAAAGAGAGTATTCCATACCAGAGACGTCATGCTTGATATAAGCGAGGGTGGGTCGGTGGGCCACTAGTTTTGACTAGATCTTTCTTGGTCCTTTGGGCTTTTGAGGCTTTTGAGACCTTTAACTTGCCCTAATCCTTAAGCTTCCCTTCGGGTTGCTTTTTGTTTCCCTATTTTTACCTTTTTGTTTTTCACTCGTTTAGCTGTTTGTTCCCTCGCCTGCTTTCCCTGGAACTTGCTGTTCTGGGATAGCTGGGGGGGGATACCCCTGCTCCCTGCCTGCTGCTCGGGACGGGCTGTATCGGTCGTCGGGTGGTGAGAAATTGTGTATCGTTTGTTTTATATATTCTATTATCCTTGTATATATTATCATTATTATCATTATTAATATATTTTCATATTTTTTACTTTGCTGTCCTGGTGAGCTGTTTTTATCTCAACCCACGAGTTTTCCTTTCTCTCCAATTCTCCTCCCCACCCCAGCGGGGAGGGGGGGAGTGAGCGAGCGGCTGCGTGGTATTGGGTTACAATTTGGGGTTAAACCACGACAATATGTATGTACAACTCAGAGTAGGAAAGCAGCAACACCATTACATCAGCCTCAACACCTGCACCATGTTGACTGAAGCAGCGAAGACCATTTATTGTTTCTCCTTCTTATTAACGTCTAACTTCCCAGCCTTACAAACTCTTTACTTCTCTGCCAGTAACAGAAATCATGCTGACTCTATTTGACTTGTAATTTCCACTGTGACTGGAGAGGCAGGTCTTAAAGAAAAAAAAAACCAAACAAACCCCAAAACCAGTGAAAATATCTAACAAATATTCTTACAATTTTTATAATGACATTTGCCCCAAGTGCCCATTTGTGTGGAAAATGTTTAAATTGTTCCATTTTAAAAAGTCTACAGTCCTAAGGGAGCTTTTAGAGTTTTATACGAAACGTTTTCATGCAGATTGAGGGCATTAAGCACTTCATTCATGCAAAAAAAAAAAAAAAAAAAAAAGAGCTTGAAGAAATGGTTCAAAAAAAAGCAGGAATATTTTAAGTCTGAGACAGAGATCTTGTCCATCACACTCACAAAGAAAACGAACTGAAAAAAAACAGCTGATAAACTACAGAACAGATTATTTCCCAAGACTTAGTCAGCATTTAATGTAAATGACTGTCACAATAATTATTCTTCTAATCTAAAATGTAAACCTTAAAAACCACCTCATTTTGCACCACAGAAGTTTACCACTCTCTATGCTAAGCTATGCGTTTAGGCAGAACAGACAGTAAGGATCCAAGACAGCCAGCGCTGGGGGAGACGCTCACCATGCGTCACCCAGAAAACAGCATCGTTTCAGCAAATTCAGACAGGAACCAAGAGCAAGATTGCTAGCCATGACAGCAGTGGGGTAACAGCCCAGGCTTCTAACAGTATGGACAAAACCTGGTTTTAAAATGGATCTAGAGCCATTTGTGAAAAGGTTTAACAGTCACCTGCAGCAGTAGCAAGAGATGGGACTCAAAGACCCCAAATGCATGTGTCTTCAGACACAGGTCGCTACCGGAAGGCAGCTGTGGGAACAGTGTTAGCTGGAGAAGCATCTGAATACCTAGAAGACAGGCTACAAAGGAGCAAGCATTAAGACAAACCCCTGCGGGGCAGCAGGACTGCTTTGGAAATGTTTATTTTTAATTTCAAATCTTGATTTTGAAGTGATAAAGAGAAGCCCCAAGCAAAGGAACCAGAACAGCGATGTTGTCTCGAGCATGATTTCATCCTCCCCACCTTGTGAGTTGCTTATCAGCTCAGAGGGACACTGTCAAGCTTAGCAGCCCAGGCTTGCTGCTGGAAGAGCATGATCCCACTGGAAGAATGTGGAGCTAGCAGGGTTTTTCAGGTCAGGCTGGGACCTGGTACAAGGCTGCAGATTAAGCAACTTGAGTGAGTGAGGCAGGAGTCTCAGGAGCAG
Source organism: Phoenicopterus ruber ruber (assembly GCA_009819775.1). Lineage (NCBI taxonomy): Eukaryota > Metazoa > Chordata > Aves > Phoenicopteriformes > Phoenicopteridae > Phoenicopterus > Phoenicopterus ruber. The sequence continues at coordinate 37,299,250 of CM020218.1, forward strand.
ACAATTTGCTCTTAGGAATAAGATGTGGAGTGCCTAACCAAGCGTTTCTGTAGGAAGGGACTGCCAGCCCTCAGTTTGTTCCTACTTTGATGTTCAAGGGATCAGAAAGTGTAACCTTTCTGTAAGTGAACAAATCATGCTCAGAAAACGTTCTGTGTCATCAACTTCTAATGTATACAAAAATACTCTGGAAAAATGAGGTTTGCTTGCTGCATGGCAAAAAGTCCAAGACTGTTTTAAAGATCTGCTGTGGTTTTACCTTAAAGCTCATCAACACTCAAAGCCCATGAAAAGCTGGCATTTTCTCACTGCTAGTGAACATATCAAATACCAGTAATAAACAAGCATTGTGAAAAGAGGATCTAACTGGTGGACAGGTTCTTGACACCTGGACACAACATTCAGGTATTTGTCTGTCATCTCTGTGAACCTCTTCTTTATCTAACTGGATCTTGTATCTTGTAGAGAGCTGCCACAAAAATCCAGGTAGATTCTAAGCGGGGCAGGAGGGACGGATGGGGAAGACCACAGATGAAGCCATGCAGCCTCTTCAGAAGAGAATCTCTCATCTTGGGAGTTAATTTTGTGCCCCCTTCTATTACAAACCCAAAGGATGCACACAAAACTGTATGGGTGAAAGTGATTTAAAATGTGTTTCTAATTATGCTTGAATAAGGAGCTGCTTGTGGAGTTATTCACACAAACTATTTCCGTTTGTTAAAGCCATTATCCTGATTCTCTGACTACTCCTCCTGCACCCCCTTAAAAAAGAAAAAAAAAACCAACCACCACGCCCCCCCAAGACAGAGAACAATTTAAATGTTTTGATGTGACAAATGCCAGACTCTAAAACACGTAAATGTGCTCAAACAGTGCACGTAAAACTCTCATCCTAGTACCTTACCTCTTCAAATAAACCTCCTGAGGTCATTCAAAATGCAAGCACTTTAAACGTACAAACACAGAAAGAACTTTCTAGCTCTCATAAGAAGATAATGAATCACGAAGTTAACTTCTTGCTTTCAAGACAACTCTCAATCGTTGCTTCAGTGATTTTGCTTTCAGCCTCACCCTGTCCCAATCCTGAAGACTTCTGCTCCAGAACACACACAGAGATCAGAAAGGCTTTGCTTAAGATTCAGAAAGAAGATAAAAAGTACGAGTGATTAGAAGTGTACTCTATCCTGCCTGAAAGGATGGGGGGGGAGGGCTGATGGTGATGAGGGGGAGCAAAAGAGCACACATGATATAATGAGAAAGGGGAAATGCTCTTCCAAAACGAGATGGAAGATGAAGGGGGGGGGGGGGGGGGGGGGGGGGGCGGGGGGGACGACACATCTAAAGAGTTATGAAGAACAAAAGAGACAAACTGGTAGTTTTTAAATTCCTGGAGAGAAAAAACATCTACAGCATTAGGGAAATGGATGTAATTTTTTAAAATTTAAGCTAGAAGACAAAAAAAATATTTAAAGGAGAAAGTGAGAGAGAGATACCTATACTGAGGGGGTTCCCAGTAGATGCTGACACCATCCGTTATGAAGCCCTGGCATTTGAAAGGGAAGGTGTCTGGAAAATGCTTTTCCTCCAAAGAAAAGCTGGACAAGTCTATGATTGGGGCAGACCTATAAGCAAGCAAACAACATCAGCACAGTGGTCCCGTTGGCTACCCAGACCAAAGAAACAAAACTAACAAGCTCTTTACTTGACCACGGGAAATGAAGGGATGGCTCTTTGGGGATGACACATGAAAACCACGGCAGAAGCCCTAGGCTGGTCTGCACCACTAAACAGGCTGAGCATCCTGAACAAATTTTCCAAGTATCTATTTGAATACAGGCCTGGGCTGCTGGCCTGGGGGATGGCAGGACTGGAAGCAGGGTGGAATCCACAGCCTCCAAATGCTGCTTGGCACTTCCAACCCTGGGACAACCTGGTGCAGAGAGGAAAGAGTTCTACCCAGGTTACTGCAGAAGTCAGAATACCTCCCAGGCAGCAGCTCCCTCACTTCATCCCCATGACCCACTATCTAAAAATTGATTCCCAAGAACTATTCTTTGGGTTGGGTTTTTGTTTGGTTTGGGGTGGTTTTTTTTTTCCTTTCTTGGTTCACTCTTCATTCTCAGGATGTAATTAAGGTTCAAAGTGATGAAAGAAGGGGAACCAGCTCTGTGTCAGCAATTAGCTCAATATCCTGTTAATATCTACCCATAATCTCTCCCAGTCTAGGCATGTATCACCTGAGAACTCTTTATTAAGAAGAAGCTCAAGACAGTTTATGAGACCCCGGGTAGATTAATTTTCCAGTGGTTGCCTCCATGGGTTACTAATCTCCTCCATTTCTTGTTATACATTCAGTTACACAGGCAACAAACAACATCTCCTGGGAATGCATAATCAGGTATTATACTTTACCTCCATGAACCCTATCCTCTTCATACCAGGGCCTGTATCCCCCGCATGAGGAATATAGGCTCAGTTAGAAATGAGAAGCCCTGTTTTCCCATGCACTAGGACATGCTCTATTATACATATTTAAAACACAATACAGCTGAGTATAAGCAGCTAGAATGACCTCGAAAGTTTTATTAAGTTTTTTTTTCCTTCCAGTTCTTTTGCTTGTTAACAAATTGGGTTAGTTTCACAGTTTATGAGTGTCAGCGCTCAGAAAAGAAAGAAAAGATCAGCAAGTTATAGTCACAGCTTTTAACGAGTTCTCAAAGTTCCTTAAAGCCCCATAAAACAAGTATCACTTACGTCCCCCATTACCTAGCACAGTGATCCATATTGAACATGTGCCACAACAGCATATGCACACCATTTCCCTTACAGCACTGCTCAGTCAAGTCAAGCCGACATGCGAGAATATGGTACCCCACATTTCCATTTTTCCCTTTTCCCAGCCTCAGTGATGACGGGTAGCAGGTCTGTAACCCAGCCTTGTCTTGAGCGTCCCCCAGGCAAACATTACTGAGTCTAGCCTTGCAGGCGTCGCGGAGGACTTCACCAGCCACTGTGGTAAGACAGTTCTGGCTATTCTGGTAGCCACAGTGATTTGGAGGCAGGCAGGCAATTCCCAATGTTGCCTTCTGCCTTCCCAATGTCTTGGGAAAACAGAGATTAACATCAAACCACTAGAGAGAGGTGACCTAAATGCTAAAAAAAACCCCCCCTGCATCCTTGCTGCTGACAGGACTATTCACTTCAGAACGGAGGGGCTCTGTCTATCTTAACAGTTTTCTCCATTTATATACATACTCCCTAACACACACACACAGAGGTTCTCACCATCAGAAAATGGTTGAATGACAGAAGGTTAACAATCACTCCTATCTCTTTTTTTTCTTGTTGATATTTTTTAAACAAAGATCAATTCAGTTTAGGCATCATTTATGGAGGTTGTTTTTAACTCAGCTCTTTTGTACATAACTACAAGGTTAGCGAAGGTAATGGCTCTGCTGCAAAAAAAGGGAATAAAAGCTCCCAAAGGATGATTTATTCCACATTCCCCAAATTCCAAAGCGAGGTCTCTCTTGCAAACTATTGTTAATAATCTGGATTCTTCTTTGCTGCATTATTATTTCACTGACAGAATTTACTGACAGTATAAAACATAAGAGATTATTTTACTCTGCATATATTTTGCAACTCCATCTCTTTTTGCAACTTACTTCTCTGAGTACATTGTTTAGAACCTAAGGCTTCGAGGTATTTACAATCCTTTATTTTCTGTGCCCAGCACAATGGGTACCCCTTAAGCCCTGTTGCAATACAAATAAATAATTACAGTAAGAATAAATCAGCATCTTCTCTTCAGCTGCACACCAGGCATGTGAACTTTGGTGAAGTCTGTGCTTGCAGAGCCCAGACCTGAATTTCTGGTCATAGGCAAGTCATTGTCAATAGAAAGGGACAGCTGTGTTGCATTGGATTGGGACAGAGAGGAAGGGTCAAGTCCAAGACTTACCCAGCAGAGGTCAGGCTAAACCAAAATTTAACCATCATTATGGGTTCTAAGAAATTATCTCCTTAGGTCCTTCACACCGTTTCCCCTCAGAATCAACCAACAAGTGTTTTTACAATGTGATAGGTACCTACAAGCTACTGTGAGAAGTTCTTTAAAACAGCAAAGGCTCCAGTTTGTTGGCCAAAATACTCCTGAAAAAGACTGAGACAGAAGTATCTGACACACTATTTGAAGACCTCGATATTATTGTTGGGGAAAAATGTATTAATTCAGTGAAATAAGAATGAAAATCCACTGCAGCAATATCAACAAAACATTGTACTTGATCTCCAAGAGCATTTAAGCGGAATTTTGCTCAGAGAGACAAAGCATAGTAAACGCTTGTAAAAATACGTATTCATACAAGTATTCATAATGACAATGTTCACAGGGAAATCACGAAAGGTCTTAGAGTTTAGGAGTCATCTGTCCACAGAACCAAAACAAAAGCATCACATATGTGATTTAACCCATAGTACAAAAAGCAAAAGAAAGACAGAAAACGCTTAAAGCAAGACTCATGCAGACAGAATAAAGTAAGCTTGCATAATGTGCTCATATGCATGACAAAGAATCTATATAGGCCCCCACAGCTTTCACTTAAAAATTTAAAAACACTACAAAAATCTAACAAAGCAGATGCAGACAGCATTCGATACCACAGTATGCCATGCTGAAATAAACTAAGTGGTACAGAACAAAAAAAAACACAGAAAAGTTAAAAAAAAAAAGTGCAGAATCAAATATGTCTGTGTATTAGTGATATATATACATATGTGCAAACATGCATTACTTGTTGAATAAACTTTTTTCCTACAGACAACATAAATGTTGGGGGGTGGAGTTCAGAGCAGGCGAGAAAGACTTTAGCACCGGTAAGATGTTCAGTACCATTACTTATGACAGCTAATACCAGAATATTGCAGACAAAGCTAATTACGCCCTGAACATTGTTTAAATCAAGGGGTTTGACACATCATCCAACAGTAAGTATGGCAAGCTGCAATACTGCATTTCACGGGGGCAGACATCAGCACTGTTACGCAGTCACTACCTTAGGTACGTAAGGAAGCGAAGCGCCTTAAGTCTGACTCAGGCAGAGTTGGAGGGCAGGGGGGAGGGGGTTGATTTCTGTTTAAAACATATACATTTAAAATCCAGCACACTTTTCTCATTGCAGCACAGACATCTAACACACTAGGTTATGTGCCGGTCCCCCCTCTTTGCTGCCTACCCAGAGAACACCAAGCCTGGCAAAGGCAACTCTGAATCCCCTTTGGGCTTCCCCGCCCTTGCCCTGCTCTGTGGTCTCAGTCAGGTTTGATCACAACCGTCCCCCTGAAGCTCCACAGCATGTAGAAGTCTTATGAACATACCTTCTTTTTTTCCCTTTTTTTTCCAGGAATATACCTTTCTTCTTAAGTCACCCTACTTAGGGCTTGCGCACTGTCTTCTAAACGCATCCTAAGATTGCCTTCCAGCCTCTGCTCTGAGGAGTTTTCCTCCAGGCAGATCAGGGGCTTAAAGAGCTGTCCCTCTATTCCTCTTGCTCCACACGTTCTCAATGATTATATTTAAAGCACTAGAACTGGCTTGCAACCTACCTGCATTGATATTTACACTTTGATGGAGGGTTGCTTTCAAGTCTTGGCTGTGCAGACAGTTGAGAAGAAAACTACCCACTTCAAGGGAAATAAACAATGCAATACAAAGTTCCAAAAATCACTGCTGCATTATTATAGGGCACACAAATACTTTTATCCACATAACACACGCACAAACCTTTCAGCTTTGAGTAAGAAAGAAAAGCATGGTCATGTCAAAGATACTGCAGGGATGCCAGAAATGGTTCTTTTCTAAACGAGACTCACACTCAGCTCTTTAGCATGCAACTCCTGCAAGGACGGAAATTATTATATGTGAAATCCTAGAGAAATAACTTAGAAACTTTTGTCTTTATTAGCCCAGCAACAGTTTCAAGTGAGGATGAAATGAAATACAAAACGTGCTGTAGAATGACTAGTAAATACTACCGTTACCCTTTAAATACCTTTTCTGTAAAACAAGAATCAATTACAGTGATTGCAAAAGCTGGGGCAGTCTCTCTCATGACCTGAAAACCATCTACTAGAACTTGGGATGAAGGCAAAAGGGAGGCACAATTCATGACATGAAAACAAGACAGAAACCACCACTGCTCCTCCAGACACAGCCCATTCATCTGGGCATCCAGCAGACAATTTTGCTTCTGTCTGCTATGCCAGCCACCCTTGTTCCATCTCCCGGCTAGTGATTAATCACTCTTCAGTGCAGCAATTCATCCAGGGCAAACCCTGGAAACAGAAAGACACTGTGGGAATCTTACGCTTCGCTTTTTAAGTGCTTTCCTCTACCGGTGAAACTGAAAGTAGTAAAGCCACGTGGTATCACAAGACAGTATTTCTGAATGCTGAAAGATATCCAAGACCTTGTGGTAAAGAGGAAAAAAAAACCCAACCCATTATGCATCGTCACATTAACTACTTAGTTGCCACTGAATACTTATCACATCATATATATAGTTCAATGAAAGTTTCTTCGATGAAAGCAAAACACTTTTCAAAACCAAACCTACAACAAACATGCCGTACAAGCAACACTCTGTCCTGCGACGATGTGTGCTGACATGCCAGCTCAGCCCCAGCAGTGCTTTGCCAACCACGGAGCTGCCTTCTTGTATTCTGCTTTTCCAGTCCAGAATTCATTGCCCTGCTGCTATCACCGCTTCGGTGTCTTCCTCTGTGCTGTTGTTAAAAACTAGCCAAAATGTAAGTTTGGTTTAGACAGGCAAATTACCTCACTTGTTTGAAGGCAATCGCCAAGCCTGCCTCAGTAAATTACATTTAGAAAAATAATAAAGTACTGAGAACCATTCTCAGGGGCCCATCTGAAATCTGGTGCTAGCTATGAGATACAGCCCTGGCTAACTCTAGCACAGGTCCACCTCAGGAGACAAAATGCACAGGATTTGAGAACAGGTTCTGTTCCTTCTGCTTTGTTTATTCTTGACAATGTCACTAGATATTTCTCGGGTTATTCCATCAACTGGACACAAAACTGCACAAAAAATGAGAACAATTATACAGAAGTATTATGTAATCAACAAAACCAGTAGTTTTGCAATTAAAGCAAGAAATGGTATAAAACAGGCCTAGATAACAAAATACACTTCTAGGTAAGATCATTAATGAAAAAAATGGGTACTCCTTGAATTAGGGGTTCAGTTTATTTTAGCACAGGCTTCAAGCTTTTGCTTAAGGCCAATGCGATTTGCATGTACTATTCCCCAACTAAATTAACAGAATTTACTTTAATTTAAAAAGCATTGTTTGTGCATAAATATTCAATTCCACTTGAGAGGAATGGCTTGTATTCACAAGGCAGAAGCTGGAATATAATCTCCTGAGATCCCTTCCAACCTGACTTTCCCTATGATCTTGACCCTCCAGGTGTTCAATTGGATGTCAATTTGTACAGGCTACTGGGATGACTGGAGAGAGGCTCTGGAAACCAAGATCTGCGCAGTCCTATTGAAAATAGCTATCGGTTCTCATGCTAAATCTCTGATGCATGTCATGCAACAGTCAACAGTGATCAATATCAGGTCTCTGATATTGCAAACTCTGACATACCTGTATCCTGTGACTTGTACTGTCACCTTGGATGTGTTAGCAACAGCAGTTCAATTAACCAAAAGTACAGACTCTGGGCCTTAATGCTATCAACCTATGTATATTTTGAACAGAATATTTATAATGAAAACTCAATAGTCAAATCTAAGTAGAGTTCTTGTTATATTTCCTAACGCATCTTTAGATTTTGCTGATGATGCTATTGGTTTTGTGCACGTTTGGGATTTTCTCTTTTGTTTTGCTGGCAGGACCAGTGAAGTCCCAGGGCTGAGACTGGTGGAGAGGCAGCAGTCCCAAGGACTGTACAATAGAGCAGTGTTTCCTAAAGTAGGTTATGCGAAGGACAAGCAGAAAGGCACAAGAGGGAGTGGTGACTGTGGAAAATATGGATGATGTCATCCTTAGGATGAGCAGATCTTTGAAAATACATGGCAGCAATTTATTTTCCTACTGGGAGCTATGCTTCCAAAAGTTGGGAAAAATGCAGACCTATCCCAGTGTTTCCTCGTTTAACTAAGTCCTTTTAGCCAACTAGTTCTAGCGATGGGGACAACCTGGTTATAAATGGCCATGTGCTTAGCCTTTGTCTTAAGCCTATGCCCAGATGACCCATTTTGTACATTTCAACCAAGAATAAAGTGACCTCATTTTCAAAAGTGCTGAGCACCAGCTGTTCCTATTGTGTGCGCAAGCCGCACTATAGGTTCCTGTTTTCAAATTCTTGACCTCAAAAGAATTTTGAGGCAGCAGAGTGATTATATGTTCTTCCACTTGCCATATGCCTATTTATTTTAGTTCAAATATAAAAGTCTGACTAAACTACTTTAAAATCCTGAGTGCTCTGAATTAGAACACGTACTCTTACCACTGGAACATGAATGCAACATAAGTGAGCCACGTGGCATTTAAAAAAAAAAATTTTTGCACAGAAAAATGACTAGATTGAAGGTCACAGTGTTTCAACCTTAACTCTTAAGTTTCTTTTTTCTTTTCCTTCTTTTTAAATGAATGGCTTAAGAATGGGAGAAAGGTAGCATTCCAGATCATTTAGCACCTGAATTTATATTTCTGGGGTGAAGTTTCTTTGCTACCTGCTACATAAAAGTTAGGTCAACAAATTCAAGATCATTTTACTACTGTTGTCAGCTAGTAGCTTTTACACAACAAACATGCATTTGCCTCTGAATAGTTTCAAACTGTTACTTCAGCGTAACACTATCATCTTGGAAGCCACAATATCACATTGCTTGTGAAAAAAATAAACATGATTACCTTATCTTTCCCCCAAATTTTAAGGCTTCAGATCAGCAAAAACAACTTACCCACAAATAACGAAACAAGCCATGCCAATGATCAGTGCACAATATTTGGTTTTGATCTTTAAATTAAGCCGTTTTTAATAAAAAGGTAGCAAGAGAAACTCAAAATATATCCAATCCGCTACAACTTTTTGTTGCATCTTTACTGATAAGATGCTCTGATTTTCATTAAGCTTGGTCTGAATGCACGGTACAGATCCCAGTAAAATGTCCTGACTAGGAGCGAGGGACTTAGTAATAAAAAAAGTCATAAATATTCTCTCTCCAATTACAATATTTTAATATTCACAGTAAGAAACTTGAAGAATAACTGCTTGTATCCCAAAATCCAATAGGTCTTGATACCTTGCTTACGTTGATTAGTCAGAGCTCTGTTTTGATTCCCCTGTAAAAACAGACCTGGTCTTGCTTCCTGAAACCTTCAAAGCCTTGTACTTCAAGATCTGCCTACATGATAGAGCAGAAAGCAAAGTGGCGGGAAGGGACCATTTCTGAAAGCAGGGTCACCGGTTAGGGGCAGAGAGCCCACAAAACGTAAGGGTGAAGTAGGCAGGAGGGTCTCAGGGTAAAAGCGAGGAGCAAAAATGTCTTCCTGCTGCACAGAGGAGATCTCATCTGAGAGAACCAGAGGTAAAGCAGATGTGCTGGTAGCTCAGTCAGTGGCTTAATCTGTTTTTCTGAAATTCTCCTCATACTTGCTGACGTTCTACAGGTCAAACTTCCTACAAACGTCAAGGAAACTATCTGAAAGTTGCTGGCAAAGTGCACAGGAAGAGGTAAAAGCTTTATTTTGGAAATAACTCAGAATAGAGCCATTCACTGTCAGGACACTGACGGTCCTGAGATGTTTGAGGGCGTTTTAGAGGACATCTTAAGATATCAATAAAGGCAATAAATAAAAACACAGTCTCTTTCTTTGGTGACACAATCTTTGAAATACAACTTCTTTCCTCAGTGTGAGGAAGATTTGTCAGTGACGTTTTGAGGAAAAAAATGGCTATAAATCCCGCAAAACCAGCTTATAAATCCCTTGACATGTCAGTACTTTCAGCTTCAGGGTTCCTGAGTGACTTCTCCACTCTCACTTGTCTGGCTGCTCCTCTAAGTACCGCAACTCGGCTCCTTCCAGGTACACTCAACTCCCCTTTGTAAAACTGCTGCTAAGCTGTTTCTCTCAAGAGCTAGGGGCATGATCAACATTTCTAAAACGTCATATTGGACCTGAGGTCCACTTCACTAACACCTGGAGAGGCAAGGCTAGAGGAGTAGTAAAAAAAAAAAATAATTAAAAAAAAAAAATCACAAAATGGAAGCTGGCAAAGTACTGCTAAACATGGAAGGTGGCATTAAGAAGCTACGAACCATCACGAGCACTTAAACACCACCAAGTTGCTGGGTTCCCGGTCTCTTTAGCTACAAAGTACCACCTGCTTCTTTGGCTTCACTGGTCCCAATATGGAGTAAAATTCAGGAATTGTGACACTGAACTTTCTACTTATTCCCAACTGCAGTGTGGGGAGTGAAAGGGAAGAGTGAAGAGAGTGAGAAGTAAGGGAAGAGGAAAAAAAGTTAACCTTTGATTAGTCAAGATGAGAAGCATAGGGACTTCAGGAGTGCTAGTTTTGAAATCAAAAAGAAACCACTTAAAAGCATGTGCGCTTACCGTTAAAACCATAAAAACCACACCTCCACTTGTTCCGTACTGCTGATGCTTTGAGAATCAGCAGAAAGCACATCCCACCTTTGACCTCCAAAGCCAGACCGCAGTATTTCCGAGGTCTCCTCTACTGGTGAGCCACAGAGCATTTGCTAATGTCACATGAAGAGCTGGCTGGTCTTGTCTGATGAACTATCCTAATAAAAGCTATAAATCCAATATTAATTTGTTCCCTAATGTATTCTTCCATGTACACTATAGTTGCAATCACAATGGAGACATCATTGCAAACAAGAGATGATACTGTCTTTTGTAATCACAGAAATGAGGATAGGCAACATAAGATTCCAACTTTTATGGTTCACACACTGTAAGAAAAAAATCTCTGACATTTTAAACTCTACAGCAGACACAGACTTCTCATCTGAACACAAGCTACAAAAGCAGGTTATGCCTTTTGCTCTTCACAGAACAAAACCAATAGAATGAACCCCCATGTACCAAGAAAGATCTGAGCATAACTATGATTTCCAGATCTCTAAAACCAAGCCGTGCCTTGTTATACCCTTGCTGCTGCTCTGAGCTGGTTTCAGGCAGCTTTTACAAGTATACAACACAGCAGGAGCCATGAGACATCCAACAAATTAGCTTACACTATTCCCACCCATTCACAAATGCCTGGTCAGACGGGCTTGGTGGCAGGCCATCGGCTCCTCGTGCAAGGGGTCTCAGAGTCCCACCACCCTGCCCCTGACCATGGGAACAGCAACCTCGCTGTCATCAGAGCCCTTCGTGGCTGTGAAAGAGGTGACAAGAGGGGGGACATAGCATTTGCCCTCATATAAATATAAGTATTTCTAGATAAAAGACTTCCAAAAAGTTGAGATACAAACGCTAAAAAGAAGGTATAAATGCAACTATGAACATCAGCTCTTTGCAATTAAACTCATTAGACGTTGGCCTTTTCCTTCTGACTACATTATTTTTGTGTCTTAAAAGATAAAAGCAGTCAGGCCAAAAAAAATACCCCAAACACTCACACACAAAACCCAGCTCCTTAGCAAATTCCATTACCACACCGACTTCAAAAATACTAAGCAATTTACACCTGCAAGCCACTTGGCTTTAGCTAGAGATAAGTGCTTGAGATAAGAGAGGTATAATTGTTCAATGTAATACCGTAGCATGTTTTATATAAACATTTGCTAACACTGCACTTCATATATTCTGTTTCAGAGTTGTGAAATGCTGCTGAATGTTCCAACTTTATTTGTGGCCCATTCCTTTCATATTTACACATCCAGGCTTCCCCTTGATGCTGAATTAAATAAATTATCTTACCCTAAAGTACCAATGGGGCAGTTATGCTTTGCAACAGAGAGCATAGCCTACAGGTTTCCAGCAGTCACCCAGCTTACTCCTTTTCACTGCTGAAGAGGCAGGGGGGAAATATTAAAAGAACTTGTTCATGAAGAGCTCTGAAATTGGGATTAAGAAGACAAACCTTTTGCTTTTAATAAAATGCTTTGGGTTTACCTGACAGCAGTTTTTTTCCATAATCTAACTATTAAGTAAATTAAATACTCTGAAGTTAGGGCCCCCATATATTTATTGGAGACCTGTTTATAGACTTTTTTTTGGTCTGGTTTCATGATGGAACGCGTGGTGTGACACTGTCTCTCTTAGCCCCGCACTATCAGTTCTTCCACATCGTAACTCTTGGACAGTATCAAGCAAATTTGATAGAGGAGTCTTGTGTCCCCACAAGTTTTGGTGACCCATCACAAGGTCTACTGAGGAGAGACTGAAGCCAAAGCTCAGCCATACAAGGAGACATCAGAGTACCGACAAGGGAGAGAAGCTCTATGAAAGAAAGCAATGGGAGAACATAGCTCACAAAAACTTCCTGGCTTTCTTCACTTTAACACCTACTTGTGAATAACTGCTGGGGAGAGCCCTGCAGCCTCCATTCAGAGAAATCTCCCTTTGGACACGTGAATTTACCTCCTGCTTCACTTGAATATCAGCCTCTGGTTCAACTCCCTGCCCTCCAAACTGCCGGTAAAATCAAGGGGGGGGGACTGTCATATTGCAATGACAGCAAGGTGCAGCTCAGGACCACAGGAGGGAAAGGTAAACTCCATAGTGTCACACCATAGCATGTTTCAGCGAGGCATGACATCTTACCACAAAATCTGGCACCTTGCCCCGATTTTAGGATTACCTGCAAGTAATATTCAGCAATAACCACTTTAGGCTCCAGTTCTTCCCCTTCCCTCACCTACATGGTTTTGACGTAAGTACCCCAGGGTCTTCTCCTTCGCCTCTACCTGAGCACCGAGAGCTCTAGGTCCACTTTCGCCCCTTGTGCAAGCAGAGGATCACCAGCCCACACGCACGTGCAAGACCAGACTGAGCTCACTGCTGTCACAGCAGTAATGCTGTTCATTTCAATGACACTACTGCAAAGACACAGTATTGCTCAATGTGGGTGTGAATACCCCCCTTTAAATCGGACAATTAGGAATAAACCAACACCACTAACGAGCGGAGGACTAAAGAGCGCTGCTTTTCATACTGCAAATGATCCTTGGTCTTCCCTGACCGTCATCAAGTGAAGTCCAATTTTGTTGCCTGGCTCTCTGTCTAGAGAAATTACTCTACTTTTGCCAGCAATGGCCTTGCTTTTGCTCTCACACTACAATAAACAACTCAGCTAAAAATCAATAGAACTGCACTGGCATACAAAGACGAATCTGACCCCATGGTCTATCAGGTCATTTTCAATAATCCTACAATTAGAGAAGCCAAATTAAACATTTAACATTTGACCTTTGCTGTTGCTTCTAGATTAGCTAATACAGATTAAAAGTACACACTTTTTTCAAGAGTTCACAAAATAAAGGCTTTAGATCCTGTAAGGAACATTTGATATGTTCTTATTGTGCCGTAGAATTTAAAATGCTAAGTTTTTTAATATGTAATAGTAACTGCAGACTCTAAAACCATTTACTTTGAAGTTACTCTGATTAAGCACCCACTAGATGGTTAGATTAGATCATGGACTGGAGTGGACAAAAAAAAAAACCAAACTCTTGTGAGAATCTCAGTGCTACAATGGTGGTTAACAACGCTTCTGCAGACGAAACAAGAAGTGACAAACTCAAAGACTGTCAAGAGTGAATTTTTAAAATTTTTTAAATTGAATTCTACTGCTAAAATTTCATCACTTTTCTGTAATTTTCACTGTTTTGCATCCTATGTTTTCTACCATTTGCATTGTTTTCCCAATGTTTGTATTTTAGTCTTGCTAGGAAACATGTCTGCAACATCAATTACAATTACTAACAGCACACACATCTAAATTAAACACTTGCAGATGTACACAAAGCATAAACAAAATACAGTCATGTTGGTATACAATATAGTCTCCCCAAATATAATACATGAAATGGATATGCTCTGATGCTATATTAACAAGTAGAATACAAAAACTTCAGTACAAGGGTGGAGATTAAAGACAGCAGTCTTAAAAAGAACTTAGTATAAGGTAAAATTATATATAACCTATATAAATATATTCTGCCACTTGGCACGTGAAGTAAAGCTATTTTGCACATACACAGGAAAAAGGTGATTCCCATGAGCGTCACTGATTGTGTATACGATGTCCCTCGGTGTGACACACAGACACACAGAGCAGCGCTGGCATTGCTGGGCAGCACCGGGCCACCACACGCCCGTGCCAGCTCACACCATGACAGAGGAAGAGCCGCCACACGCAGTTGTCCCCAGCCACATTTACACAACACACCTGAAATCTAGTTCAGAAAACGCATTTCTGTGATGCTGGGCTGTGAATTAACAGGGCTTGGGGACACAAGTTTGATGGATGTTTCAGCAGCTCTCCAGAGAGATGATGGCGACCGGACAGGTGTTCATCTCTACGCTCTGTCACCGTTTTCAAAGGCAGCCCATTTGCCAGGCACATGGATGGGGGCAGTTCAGGCCCAGATGCAAATCCAGAGATGTGGATTTTGAAATCTGCACAGCCCAATTTACCAGCCTTCAGAGACGCTGAACGTTTGGCTCCCGCAAAAACCATCACTTTCACTGAGACACCCAACGTGTCACAAGCTCAGGAAGCCATGCTGGAAAGTTACTGCCTTTAGCTATTAACTGAACAATTACCTCTCAACCAAGATTAATCTTGTGAGCCAGCCAGCGCCTCCAAAATAAGGAAAGGGGATACCTTGGAGACATGAAACGTTAGGATCCACTTCTGCAGTATTTTCTCAGGACAACTCTGTCTTCAAACAGCAATTCTGCCTGATTAATAAGTGGAAGCCTTGGAAACGACTAACGTCTTGGCACCAGATCCTGCTTGCAATGTGAAACAGGAGTTGACATTTTTGGAATGTCAAGAGTTGATATAACAAGAAACTCCTGCTTAATGCAAGCCTTTCATCTAGGCACGTGTCACCTTCAAGATGAGACGGCTCATGATGCCCAGAATTCAGAGGGGAAGAAAAGGGAGGAACTAAGGGAATAAAACTAAGTGAAAGAAGGAATAAGTGGAATTACAGAAATAATAATTAACAAATGCTTCTTCCATGACTTCAGAAGAGAATGTATGATGATGTGAATACTAGTAATATCCCAGTTACAGGAATCTGGAATTTGTGTGTGTTGTATTCGGAGAGAGGGGACTGATGTTGCCTCTTGACCTAACAGCTGATCCGCTGCTGTTCCACCACCAAAAATACCAAGAGCCTCAAAACGTTCTTCACATGTGCATATATTCCTCATTAGCAAGAAATGCTGCAAAATAGGACAGGATGAGATCTAATGCAAGTGTAGTACTGATAATGCACGCAACTCAGCGCTGCCACAGGGCAGCTCCTCGTATACAACGTGAGCAGTTGTCACTCCCCTAATATTCCCACGGGTACCACAAAGTATATCTGCAAGAGAAACGTCTTGAGGATTACTAAACAAACCATGTTGCCCAAAACAGCTGGAGGCAGGGAAGCATGCCGGGGAAGTACCACATGCACTTGCTCTCTTCCTCCTCTTCCCTGGGCATCTGTTTGTGGTCATAGCTGGACACAGCAGAGTGAGCAAGACAGACCCGGGTCATAACTGGCACGGCCACTCTTCGGTTCTCACTTGTGGTAACAAAAGGAAAGTTTCCCACACTCCTTCCAGCTCTTGCTGGGAAATGATCATCCAAAACTGCCATTGCATGGCAATGTATATCAAAGTGGTTTGGAGATTTTTTTCTTCTCCTTGCTGGTCCCCCGTAACAAAATAGCCCTCTTAATGTTATGCACAGCAATCACATACTTGCATCCATTTAGGAGCACACAAAACCCAGGTCAAATATTCTGATCTGAAAAGTTGCATTTGAAGCTAATTTGCTACCAGGGATAAATGACAGTTCCCAAGGGCAGCTGCGCCGCCAGACAGTTTTGCCACACCTAGCATTGACAGAGCTTGGTTTGACACCAACGCACGAGTAAAATCCAACAGTCAACATCATTTTGTATGCTTTAGCATTGCTTGAAATACACCATCCTATTCAACTGCCCCATTAACTAGTGAATGAATTACAAATACACAAGCGGGTAAAGCTTTTTTCCTCAGCTTTTTTAACTTACCTTTTCATTATTTAACTCTAAATGCAAGCTACAGTGAAACGCTTCATTTTACGCTAGTACATTTCTCGACAATGTAAAAAAGGGAACCACGAAAAGCTGAGTGCACTGTATTGCTGTGTACCTATGGCTCTATTTGGAACAATCAGCACTAGGATGAAAACTGAATGAGATCATCATCTGGTAGGGAGAAAAAAGTTGTATCAATTATTAGCCTTTGAAATGAGCTCAGAGACATGCAAGTGAAGGAGCAATGGTCCTGATTTAAATCCAGCGAGTTAAATGACTTGAACTGAAATCTAAGGCTGTGCTGGGGAAGCGTACTTCTCGCGGCCAGGACACAAGAACACAAGCCTGCTCTGGCAGAACAGCAACTCTGCCCACGACTCCTCTTTTTGTTCGCTGCCATCACACCCGCCCTTGTTTCTGGTAAGCCTGCCCCAGTTTCTCTAGCTGTCCGATCTGTGGCCCTTATTCAAAGGCAGACTTCAATTAAAAGGCAGCGTTACTCAGAAGTTACCGCTATTCCCTCCTCAGCCTTTCCAATTCCCTGATGTAGGCAAAGAACATGTGCAGGAGAGACGGGTACATGCATCGTTCAGGGAAGCAGCACTGCTGGGAGTTAAGGTTTCTTACCTGAACAGTCAACCAAAAAATTTGCGCACTTTTCCCACTAAAGGACAGAATCGGACCCTTGGGGACTTAGTGCACGTTCTCATGTAGAACCATTAGCGCGCACACACACATACACAGAGCATAGATTTGCAACATATAAATTTTAACAAACTTACATAAATTATGCTTTACTGTGCTGCACAGGGCAATATGGTAGACCACGTATCTGATGAAAAGTTAGTGCATGTGGCTCTAAAATAAACAGTATCTTGTATAGCTACCTCACCCTCTTCTGAAAAGTAGTAGTTAGGAACATGGTTTTTAAAACGAGGTTTCCAAAAGATGCCTTAATTTTACACTCATGGCTACTGGAGAATATTTCTGCAATTAAAATAATTAAACAGACTGAAGCCAAGATTGACTCAAAGGAAAACACCTCGTGATTTTAGGGAAAAAAAAAAAAAGTTTCATTTAGAGATGGCTATATCTCTTTCCAGAGAAATTCTAAAAAGTTGTTCAGAAACTGAGACTTCATTAGAGCTGGCTGGGAAAAAAAAAATGCAGAAAATAATTTTTTGCTTCTGTGTTCTGTGAAAATATTCCAGCCAGATCCATTCTTATGCAGACATCCCATGCAAATGCGATTTCAAGATCTCACTCCTGAAATTCAATGCCTGTGGAAGGACACTTGTCCTATACAGAGCCCAAATGATTTTCACTGAGCCATGGTCTCACAGCACTGCCATACAATGATCCTAGTGACTAACTGTATACATATATACTATTCCCCATAATTTCCCTAAGATTTTTCATGATTTCCATCACAAACCAACATAACATGTACAACTGTAAAACATTTGTATCTAAAGAGCAAGAAAGTAACTACATCCATCCACAATGAAAGCAGAGACTGAAGACCTAGGAACCTATTACAAACCCCTAAATATTCCCCAAAGATGGATTTCCTTTGTTCATAATTTTGGACTGGACTAGCGCAAAGGAAGGGAGTCAGCGCGTGGACTAAGAGCAGCGAGCCGTGCTGCTCCCACCTGTGATCTCACCTCTGCATCAGTAAACCTGCCCTGAAGTTAACGCCAGAGGCTGAGGGACCACTTGGGCCTTGGGTGAACTTTCCATGGCCAGTGATACCTGCCCTCCGTCTCTCAGAAGAGAAGTGCTGCAGACATGCCCAATTTACACACGGGGGTTGCAGCTGTTTCAAACTTAATGTTAAAGCCAATAAACCTTTTCCTCTGAAGTTTTTGTTCCCTCTACTCACCCAGCCAGCCATGCAGCATTTACACCTAAAAGCACACAAATCTTAAGAAAACCTCGTAAAAAGTATTTCCGTTTCACCCTGTTTAAAAAAATATTTAGTTTAAGGCTTATGTGTAGTAAAACAAGGTCACTGTACGATCCAAGAATGTAAATTCTCAGGAGAGCAGAATTTAGAACATCCTATGAAAATGAAGATTGCTACTTTGTTCTAAAACGCTGTGAAAATTTAAGAGGCAAAGTTAAGTACCACAATGAAAATTAGTACATCATCTTTACTGGCTTATAAGATAAACGGTCCAATTTATGCCTTTTAAAACGTTATCACATATGGTCAGAAGTTCATCTTCTGAAACTAGGTCACAGGTCATCAACAGGAAATTCATAGGAAATTATGGAGGAAATTAAAAGAACACAAATGGGCATGAAAACTAGTTTATATAATCTAGGTTCTCCCAACACAGCTTCCTGTGTTATGATAAACTCAGCTTTCTTACCGAACTTTGCCTTTTCCAGGCCACATTAAGTAAGTATTTCTGAATTGTCTATTATACTCTTTGGGCCTCAAAATGTTGAGGTCAAGTTCACTACAAAGGGCCATTCATTTTTCTTCTTTAAACAATACATCTGGGAAAGAAAACAGTAGCTGGAAAGTGTGTTTTGAGATCACTAAACGCAAGTTTCTACTCCCTCTCGGCACCTCAAGAACGAGTGTGTGAGATGCTTCATGGACATGCACACCACACTGAGGACAGCACCCAAACTCAAGAAGAGATTCTCGTATCGCTTTAGTTCCAGCATCCCAGCCAAACAGCAGCTGCATTCTCCATCACATTTGGGAAAATGATGATTAGAGGCAAGGAATCTGTTCTACGCTCATGTTAGACATACTTTTCAAAATAAAACACCTGGTCCATAAAGCATAAGGAAGAGAAAAGGCTACGGCTTATCTAGGTTATCTGGACAACTTTTGTACAGGAAAAACTGCTAAACAGCAGCAGTTACTGCTTAATCGTTTCACCTGAAAGCTAAAGCATGCTATGTGCTGCCTAGCCACCAACACCTCTAATGGATCACAGAGAAACAAAAGTCAGGAGTACTTTACAAGGCAGATACAAAATGAAAGACTTGCAAGATGCCTCTTCTGCTGCCTCTCTTCTTGCTACTTTCCTTAAATAAAAAGACCTAGTATAAATACAATCAACTTCTCATTCATTCTTTTTCACAATACCCCAAATCCATGTGCAATACACAGGCCATCCCTACCCTCAAGAACCATAGGTCCACATAAAAGTCCACAAATAAAAAGCAGTTCCTCAAATAAATTGTTAATTCTTCCTCTTTTGTCTTCGGCTTTCGCACCCTATCAGATCCAATAAAACCATCAAGATCTGTTTTATTCAACACCACAACTTGAAATTTCTAATAAATTGTGCATTTGTAGCTATCTCCTGCAGATAGCGTTTCCCACTGAAGTAACAAGAACCACTCCTATACTTTAAAAATTACAGGAATCACGTCTTCTATGATTTGATGAAAAACAGAACTATCTTTCAGTTGTGAGGAGTTGGTTGACAAGGTAAAAGCAGTAACAGTACTGAATAACAATCATTCCACATAATTTACTGCTGGAAAATTGTTATGAATGCCATGGCGTCCAAAAGTTGATCTGAACGCAGGATTTCACTTGCAGAACGAGGACTGCTCTGTTCACACGGAATACACCTATTTTTGGACATTCATTCTTACCCACTGTTACCCATTCAAGGCCTGGATTGAGATAGGACCTTTTTTGTGATTGGCAATATTATAGTACAAAATAAAGGAGCCAGTTCTCCTACTGAACAGGTTACAATCTTAGTGTAGGGAACTGCAGAAAGAGTTAAAGTGCCTAGGAAAACAAAGATGACCACTGGCACCACTGGGAACACCTCCCTCACCTCCTGACTTTCAAACCCAGTGCCTTTAATCTCTCTTTGGGGGAAGGAAAAAGGGAAACTTAGGAGGTTCATTATAAAAAAGGCTAGCCTTTTTATAATGAACTCAACCCTATTGAAAATCAAGTTTTCTTGTTTCGGTTACCTTTTGCAGACTGCTTAAAAGCTGCCAGTAGAGCCCAGGGCTCTGCCTAAACTAGACTGCTCTACCCACTCCATCATGCTGCACGCCCAAATATGCTTCCTGTAAAGCCAGGTCTCCCTTTTTTCTTCCCCCTGCCCCTCCTCCACAGTCTATTTGAGCAAGATAATTCCAGCACCTAGATGTCATCCAAGAGTGAGGTACAAAACAGCATCAGTAAAGCAGCCAACTTGATAAATGTGCTGAAAAAAAGCAAGCCAGTAGCTATAAACAACTTTCATACCCCACTCATAGCTACAGGCAGTCACTTGGGAGCAACAAATGCCGGTTTGGGAGAGTTTTGCAGCTTCAATATTCAAGCATTTTCCCTAGGACTACTCTGGTTGCCATTGGCCTTGGTACAAAAATTATTGCAAGGACAAGTAGAAAAGCACACAGTTTCCTGAGACTTTTAGAGAAGCTTTTAACCCTTGTTTCTGCTTCCTATCCTCATATTTAATCTACCTATAACTGAAAGTGTTCTGGTTCAGTTCAGACATTGAGGCCTCAGCTTCAACAGTTACTACTCCTTTTCCTTTTTCTGGTGAAAATTAAACGCAATGGTTAGGTGGAATTGCATGAAGTATTCCTTAGATACTTCTTATAAAGCACAATCCTTATTTCTAGGCTCAGATTTACATCTACTTCACCAAAAACATCTAATACCCAGTTTTGATAATTTAATGGTAGCTTTATAGTTTAAAATAATGTAATGTATCATGTTTTTCAAGGGGAAAAACCCCCACACAATTAATATTGTATTATTTAGCAATTCTTATACAAGTTCTAAATTAGCTGACAATTTTTGATCACAGCTTTAATACTGTCTAGCCTCTTCCAACCAGGTAAAAGCATACTCAGGAGAAGCCAAGAGCAATTGTATCTGAAAATTTTTTTCAACACCGCTTTACTTGAATAATGGCCCAGAGTTGAGGCGATAGGATGTTGATTTGGTTTTAATGCTGTTCACAGAGCTATCCTACAACCTGCTACAGGTTAAGAAGCAGAGTCACGCTAAAGAAGCTCCCCAGAACACTGAAAAGAAACCCCAAATTTTCGGAGGACTTCTACAATGTGCTTAGCAAAATATCATCTTTTTAGTCTTCATACCTGATTGTACTTATACCTCTTTAAACTGTGCAAAGAACGTTACAAAGATGGTAGTTTACTCTGCATACAAATGAAGGCGTATTGTTGCTCACAACTGAGCAGGTCACTGGGCTAAACCAAGGTGATCTGCAAAATGCTCACATTTCAGCCTCCTCTAACAAGTAATGCATTTTCCAAAGATGCGGCTGCTATTCGATTCCAAAATGGCAAGATACTCAACACCCTTCAAGTCTATCAAATGTTGCCAACAAAGATAAAGTATAACTTCCACACCTGTGAAAGACTGGGAGCTATTTGTGATGAATCAGTACTGTGTGTGTTCTGAACCCTTGTCTATTCTTGAAAGAGGAGCTTCCTCTATCTTCAGTAGGCTATCGTGATGTCTAGCGCACATAGAACAAACCACTTCAATCACAGGACTACTGGAAAATATACCTAGAAATGTATTCAGATTCAGACTGACACCTCTGCGCAACCACCAGTGAGATGACACCCTTTGGTGACCTGATCCTGGAGCACCTCTCTGCACCCTGACCTGGCCAAAAGTCCAAGCAAACCAGCAGAGGGAACGTGGGGACTTTGAATGCAGGCAGCTACAGAGTCTGGGGAGGAAAAATAACCTGAAACTTAGCCCTGCAGGGATGAGTGCTCTGAACTGAGACAGAAACATGAACAGGTCTAGGTAAGATAGGCACATACACAGACTTCTGTTTCTTTCCTATATTCATTCCTCTTTGATTTTACTTACAATGCCACGAACAAAAAAAGCCACTCTAGATCCCCTTGCTCATAGGTCACAGCAGCCAGGAAGAACAACAGGTACTAAAATGCGGTTTGGTCAGCTCAATGCACAAGTAGTACACGGGACACTGTCCACAGCTTGGTCTAAAAGTGAAGTCACGGATATGCAGAAAATATCTCAGTATCTGGTGGGAAAGGACCAGGCGTGGAGAGTGGCTTAACACGCAAGCATGGGCACAGCGCTGTACGTGAGTTAATACTGCACAGACAGCCACAGGAGTGAAAACCAAGGTTCTACAGAAGGAGGAGAGAGAAAATTGTTTTTTGTATTCTTTTAGGCAAGAAACCAGGAGAATAATCAGAATGAGCTAGAAACTGTGCAAAAATGACCGGCCCATGAACTTGGGCCAAGTTTGTGATCTGAAGATAGAGCACACTTAGACCCTCTCCGCAGATCAGGATGCAGAGAAAGTTCCTATTTCTCTGTCAAGGTAAGCGGATGCCCCAGAGGCCAAAAGGGACTGGAAGGCACAGCGAGCCCAGGAGCAACTTCCCAAGCACTAAAGCAAGCACAGCCCCTGCAGTAACTGAACGGAGTGACCCACTTGGGGTTCACCAGGTCAGCACAGGCTGATGCAAAGGAGACGGAGCAGGAGCCAAGAGGCAAAGCTAGCCCTGCTAGCCATCAACACCTACACGCTCTCAGTTTTTACTGTCCCATTAACGGGTCTGGTCTAAGACAGCCTAAAACTACTTACAATTCAGGGAGGCAAAGAGATCACATTACCGTTAAGCAAATGAATTGGAAGGTGTTTCTTAATACCACACTGAGCAAAAAAGAAGGTGATGCAATACTGATTATTCCATTAAATATTAATTACAGCTACTTTCAAGCTAGAACACATTCCTTTAGATAACTGAATTAAGGGACAGGAGAACTGAATGAGCTTCAAGGCTTTGCGTGTATCTGTCATTTCTCAATTACGTTAAACTGAGTTCTTCAGATCATGCATGGTTATCTCCAAATATTAATTTTTATTAGAGGTTCAAGCTTAAAAAAAAAAACAAACACCTAAGAAAAATACTCAGGACTCTCAAATTTGCTCAAATGACTCCTAAGATCCTTCTTACTGTTCAAGGAAGCTGAAGAGGCAGTCCTAGACCTTTCATCAAACATCCCTGAAACAGAAAATGAGGATGTCTTTTCCTCATACAAATTTTAATTTGCACACAGATACCATCAGTTGGATGGCAGTGTTACATACTTCTCTCCTTTCTCTTCTGCTTCAATTTGGTAATCAAACTCCAGTAACAGTAGGGCAACACCAAGACTGAATTTTATCCTTCAACTTCGGAGCACTGAAACCTCTGCAAGGAAAGTTTATAGCAAAGAGCAATAAAGTAATTGCAAACTTTTCAGAAGGTAACCTTCAAATATGCATGCTCTGGAATTAGTTTTTACCGTTGCAGAAAGCTCTTCAGACATTCCTTCGTGCTGCGTGTGCTAGACTGTTACCCTACACCACCCCCATCTCAAACTGACACATTACCTCCAACACCAAGATCTTCAATTAAAATAGCTCAAGAAAGGCTGCAGAAAAAAGTATTTCTTTCCAGAGCGCTACTCAGTTCTGGTAACATTTAATGGCTGGGTCAACCACAGGGTGCAGTTCCTCTCTCTGCTAAAACAAAATCCAGGATTTGTCCTTGTTATTTAGGAGGGGAAAAAAGAAAAAAAGCAAGAAGCTTCCAACATTTCAAAAGCTATACATACTATTTCGTGTGACTTTTTGGAGCCCTCCTAAGTTTCATTAAGTTTTATTCTGCTTGGCAGTTTCATACGATTTCTTTATTTTCCCTTCAATTAACCAGCAATCTATCAAAAACTTCAAGTATTATTTCCCCTTTTTCAGTAACATGTATGAATTTTATTGGATTCAAACTTTTCAACACCTCTTTTCACACAAGGTCAAAGCTCTACATTGTTGTAGTTTTCTTTTTCAGTGTTTTTTCTCCAAGTCAGTTCTCTACTGGGAAATTAATATTCCGCATGAACAATGAACTCCTTGCATGGCCTTTGAACCTAGTGGTTGCTAGGAGGCCTAAAGAAACCCCGGAGTACAACTGATTTAATAGCATGTATCAAGAGATTATTCAGCAGTAAAAATGTGCGATTTTTCTAAATTCCCTGCTTTTTTTCCTCCTTACTTCTATCTCCCTTCATCTGTCAAACAATCTTTAAATTTCATATGAATTGCATCTGCATCGATTTTCTATAATTATGGGCAGTTTGTTCCCCAAGTATTGAAAATGTGACTGGCAGCCACCAATGCTGCTTCTAATCAAGCACGTATCAAACTGGTCCTTACTCAGTTTTACTGAAAAGGCTGCTTAAAATCGGGTGGGCTTCACCACTCTAGCATGAGGTTTGCACTTCCATTATAAACAGGGCTCTGCTTAGAGACTGCATTTTCCCACCACGGCATTGACTGCAACACCATTACTCAGTATTTCTGTGTGCTGAAAGAAATGTACATATATATGATTCTCCGTGCCCCATTCAGGCATGCTCGAATATTAACGTTTCAAGCTTTTTAGCTTCTTACTGAAGGCCGTTTGACTGTCTGC
Source organism: Phoenicopterus ruber ruber (assembly GCA_009819775.1). NCBI lineage: Eukaryota > Metazoa > Chordata > Aves > Phoenicopteriformes > Phoenicopteridae > Phoenicopterus > Phoenicopterus ruber. Next base: position 37,324,044 of record CM020218.1, read on the forward strand.
TTTTTCATATTTCCCTAAGCAGAGTAATTAAGGCAAAACTCCAAGGTTTCTTTCCCACTCTCCACCCCCACTCCAAACAATGCGGCATTTAATTAAAAGAGAACCACAACAATGCTAATGGTGATGAGGTTAAATGGTTGGATAAACAGAATGCAGCTCTCTAAAAAGCCCATGTCTTTCAGGACACTTTCTCCCCTACAACATTCTGGGTGACAAAGAATGTATTTGTATTCCTGATCCCCACGACTTTTATGCCAGAAGACTTCCTATAGATTTCCTGCGAGGAAGAGGGTTTCCTTCAAATAGTGAGAAGTGTTTAGATACAGTAGCCATTCCTCCCAAAACTAATATTTGGAAAGGCAGTGGACAAAGATCCTTTAAAAATAAATGAATGTGGAAACTATCCATCAAGAGAGAACAATTGCATTTCCAGCTAAAAGCCTACTAAGTTGTTGGTGTCAGGTTTTGTTGTTTTGTTTGTTTGGTTTTTTTTTTAAAAACCACATTTGCTGATTTTAATTTTCAATGTATTCTCCCTCCAACAACTTTAGCAAATTACTCAAACTAAACATGACATTTGTCCTTCTTCATCAATTGTTGCAATTTAAATCAATGCACTGTATATTCATAAACACAGTATTCCGGAGGTCTGGAGGTTACTTTAAAACATTTATAGCAGATTACAAATCTATGCCCTCTGCTCCCCCAACCCCCCCAAGGACACAAGTATCTGCCAAAAAAAACGCAGGGTGACACATCTGATTCTGCAGATCGCTGGACTGCCTCGTTGGATTGTACCAATCTTGCCAAGATAAAGCTTTTACAGAGCCAGATTGCTTCCCTGAAGAATTAAAAACAAGCAAAAAACCACACCACTTGGCACAAAACGCTCACGTGAGCTCCTTCTCTTTTAAATATGGTCTTCCACACCAAAAGAAAGGCCTTAAAGTACTGACTTCAACAGAACTGACACAGCATATCTTGCAGTGGGAATATCAGGACGTTCACGCTGAACAACAAAGATCTTCGCAGTACGGACAGATTTGGCCTTCCAGCTGCTTTCAGGTCCTGCAGACCAACGAAACAAAACAACCCCTCCACCACCACCATTCTCCTCTTCTTCAGCTGTTCAAGCATAAATTATCCTTGTCATTTCCTCTCAATATGTGGCTTCCCAGGAAAGGGAAAAATCAGAGCGGCTATTGCCAAAACAACACAATATTCTTACACAGGCAGATTTTTCAATAAAATGCATATTATTTCCCTTGTGCTCAGGCGTTAAAGAACGAACAGTCACGAGACATTTTTAAAACATGAGAAATCAATCCTGACTGAAGAGATACATTTATTAGGGCCAGAGATAGGAAAGTGAGCATACAACTGACAACCACAATCTTTGGCTCAACCTTTGCAGCAGAAATGGGGGGGGACGGGGCACAGGGACTGGAAACGTTTTCAGTAATGCATAATAAATATCTTGGTTTTCTCCCTCTCCCTCTTTTTCTCCTTTAAAGGAATATGCCTACTCAACTTAAATTGAGCCTCACAGGGAAAACGTGCCTTCACGATAAATTGGAATTTGCCATCATAGTAATGAAACATTATGTCCGATCATCACAAGAAGCAGGCAGCAGAACAACAAAGGAGGTTTCCAGGATTTTCTGCCCCCAGTCCCCTCCCCATCAGCATTTTCCCAAGTCTTCTTTTGGGTGTTTATGAAATGTCTGAATTCCAAGGCCATTAAGATGCATTTCAGGATGGAGCAGCTTCCATTCACAGTAGTGAGGCTTTCCAAAATCGCACCAGCACTCCATCGGAGGCCAAGCCTCTCCCCGATGCCTGCCTTTCCTATGCTGTTTTTTGTTTTGTTTGCGCTCTCTTTCCCTTGCACAAACATGTTGGTGCAGTGTCCATTATTTCCCTACAGCCTCCTTTGAAAGCAATCGACAGACGAATATACATGCACGTGTGTGTTCCCCCACATACACAGGTCTGGTCTCCTTCTACACCTCAAATAACGAATGCAAATGTGTTTACAGTCATTTTCACCAAAGCGTGCTTTGCCAATGCAGAAACATGCAGCTGAAACCCGGAGAATAACAAGGCGAGAGCGTTTGCACAGGTGATCCTTTCCCTTTCCCAAATGGAAAAACATGAAAGCCTGATGAGTTAACTAGAGTTAACTGCATTAAAAGGGGAATGTATGGGGCAGCAGTAAATATCCAGCACATGCTTTTACGCACAAAAGGAGCAAAGGGCTCCATGCTCTGTGCACCCAGTCATTTTTATCTGCCCTCCCGCGACAGAGAGACACGACCGTTTCTCTCATACATTTATTTCACTCGACTAATAGATTTTAAACACCATATTGCGAGGGCCCTGCTGTGAATCTTGCAGAGGTACAAAATGGTGGATGTAAGCTTTTTTTTTTTTTTTTTTTACATTATTCATAACAACTTGCGCTCCCGGTCGCAGGCTCCCCACCGTACCCACCGACACAGCCTTCCCAGAGCCACACGCACATCCCGCACCAGCCTCGCAATAAAGCTCTCCCTCTCGCACCCACAAATTATGTTACAAACCTGATGTCATGTAGCCCCGTGACGCCTGGGAAATAAAAGCCGGTGGGAAGTGTTTGTGCAGCCGGTAGTCCTTCTCGCTGCGGGACCTCATGCGGTCTGAGGCCCGGTCGGAGAAGTCGGAGCTAGGCCAGGCCCGCCGCAAGGTCGTACTCCGCGTCTTCTTCATCCTGAGGATGCCCGAGCCTAAACCTCCCGCCGCAGCATGGGTCAGGCCTGGCGGCTCGCCGGGTGCGCGCTGCCTGGCATCAGCCTAGCGCGGGTACCGCCGCGGCGCAACCTGCGCGCATCTCGCCGCTGCCTCTTCTAGGGCGCCAGCCGCAGGTCCCTTCCTTTTTTTCTTTTTTTCCCCCTCGAATGATCCAATTTTACACACGTCCCACAATGCATTACACTTCATTTGCAATCGGTCCGGCTTGCGGCTCCCAGATTCGCGTGGAGGAAAGGCACGTTATGTGGCTTCTCAGGAAAAAAAAAAAGGGGGGGGGGGGGGGAGCTGGAGGGGGGGATGGGGACGAGAGATGTGCAGCGTGGGAGCTCGGGGGTCCCGAACAATGGCCCGATTCAGCCCGGCCGTGCTTAGCCAACTGTGAGCCGCGACACAAAAGGCCCAAACAAACGAGGAAAACCCCGCGGCCGCCGGTTGCGACCCCGACCGCGGCGCGCCCGGCGCTGGGGAGGCGGCGGCAGCTCCCGGCGCGGCGGGAGGAGCAGCGGGAGGAGGAGGAGGGAGAGGAGGAGGAGAAGGAGGAGGAGGAGGGAGGGCCCGGCCGCAGTACCGGCGGAAGCAGCCGCGACCCCCCCCCCGCCGCTGCCGCCGCCCCCTCAGGCCCGCGGCGCCCGGGCGGCTGGCAGCGGCCCGCGGCCCCCGGCAGCGTCGCGCCTCGCCATGGCCGACCCCGACCCTCGCTCGCCTGTCCCCGGGGCTCGACCGCTGCCGGCTCCGCGCTAGGGGCGGCCGGCGCGGGGGGCGAGGCCACCGGGGAGGCTGCCGGCCGCACCGCCCGCCTTCCCGGCCCGCCCGCCGCCCGCTCTCCGCCCCGCCGCGCCGCGAGCAGCTGCTGCTGGAGCGCCGGGCGCTGCGCCGCCGCCCGGGCTCATGCTAGTCCCGGCGCGGCCTGCGGGTCCCGCCGGGCTCCGCGCTCCCCCGTGCGGTGCCGGCCGGGGCTCGGGCCGGCTCGCAGGCACCCGCGTACAAAGCCCCGTGCGCCGCAGGGGGCTCGGCCCCCTCCCGCCCGCGCCCGCTCCGCCTCCTTTCCTTCCTTCCTTCCTCCGTGGCGGTGGCTCTTGCGGGGCCGGGGGGAGGCGGGCGCCGAGCGCGGTGCGCAGCGCCGGGCACCCCGCACCGCCGGGCTCCGGGCGCTGCCCGCGGCAGCCAATGGGGAGGGGGCGGCGGCGCGCGCCGCCCCGAGCGGCGGGAAGGAGCGGAAGGGCAGGGCGGCCATGGCAGCAAGGCCCGCCGGGCCTCGCCTCCCGGCCCCCCGGCCACCGCTCCCGCCCCGGGCCAACCTCGGGGCAAACGGATACAGCGGAGGGAAGGGGGCCGGGAGGGATTTCTATCCCCGGGGCACCCCTGCGTGGAGCTGGCGGGATTCACCCATGCAGCCTCCCTCGGCGGCGCCTTGTTTCCCCCTTGGCGCCTGGAGAGCGGCCGCTTCCCGGCTCTCCCCAGGAAGGCCTGGTCAGTCCCACCACCACGCTAAAAACACAGTGCACTCCGCAAGGATATTCCGGACACCCGGCCTACCCGCCTCGGCAGCGGGAAGGAGGTCGCCCACCCTCTCGCCCCAGTGGCACGCGTGTCTGCGCCCAGGGCACCATCTTGAACTGGGCCAGGCTGCCAGGGAAGCAGGGTTTTATCAACTCCTCATAACCAAAACGGCGTGAAGGGACTCAGTTCCTCCTCCACGAGACAGCTTTGAGCACGCTTGATGTCAGGTGGTGCCAGCGTTACCAGTGGAGGCAACTGCAATGCAGGGATTTGAAAATGTTGCCAATAAATTACTTATATTTGCATTTTTATAATTATTTAACCTTTCTTACAGTGGGTTGTGTCACATTTCTAAGAGCATGGAAAATCAGAGGACTGTAATTTTGTCGGTAATTGAAAATTTTCAATAGTGTTGCGCCAGTAAAAGGATGACCGTCGGTGAATGAATTGAACATCAAAGCCAACAGACCTTGGGACATTATCCTTTTGCTGCCTTACTGCGCAGCTTTGGGTTAATCACTTCAGTACCCACCTCAGCTCGCCCAGCTCTGCTACTGTGGGCACAACACGCACCAAAGAATCATTCAGGGTTTCATTTGCATCCATCCCTTTCACACAAGTAGAAATCACATGAATGAAACCCAGCAAGAATGTTGAAAATGAAACACTATGGGGTGCTTTCTCATTCAGCCTCATCTCCTCCTATGTGAAAAGCCATCAGGAATGGCTTGTTTCCATTGATACTTTGTATACTGGTAGCAAATGGAAAAAGTAAGATGAGCAAAAGAAATGGCCTAGAGCTCCACTAATAAAAATACAAGATATTTTCCATCATGCAACTTACTCATCTAGCAATTTACTCATCAACCTACGCAAAGCTTATAATAGAGCATGTTTTCACCCTCAGACCAGAAAAACCATAAGGAGAACTTCTAGAATCGTTCAACTGTTCTCATCGAAGGCTGAGGTTGGGACAGACTGGTTAGCATGAACTAGCTAAGTCAAACCTAAAAAACCTACCCGTTTTACACGATGTAAAAGCAAATTAAATTCTAGCCAGGAGCATTAACTCTCGTTCCACCGTCTGAAAGTTAAACGAATGATGGCTGTGCATTTCCAGCTGTGAAGCAGTGCTTGAATATAGCTGGCCAGCTAACTTCAACCTACAGCTGAACTAAACTCAACCTTTCTCCTAGTCTAGACACAGCCCTAGATATCAATCTGTTCCATTAAAAAAGACATGAGAACAAGAGGCATAATCTGAGACAAGAGACAAATATGAATAAGCAATGAGGAGGAAAAATGAGGTCAAGAAGTAGAAAGACAGAACAAAACGGAGTGGGAGGGGGAACAAACAAGACCACAGTGATCCTTACGCTGGCTTTCTGCATAATTATTCCCAACTAAAAATATTTGAGTCTAGTTTCAGAGCTAGTCTAACAAGCATCAAATCAAAAACCAGGGGATAGCTCTGCAGCTCTTGGATAAACCACACATATCCCAGTTCTTTTTGAGCAACTTGCTATGCACTAATGAACCGGTGACAGCGCACAGAAGTCTTTCAAGTAGTTTTAATGGATTCAATTTGTACACTTGCAGGAATTGTCACGAGAGTAATACAGTACATACGATTAACACATGGTATCTTCTACTTATCGATTGTAGGTATCAGACTGGTTTATAGTTTTGGGCACAGGTAACGATGCATTTTTATTGTGTGATAATTTTGAGCGAATAATTTACTCCTACAACTATGAGAAGTTATTTTCATATTAAAATGGGGAGGTGGAGGGGGGAGAAGAGAAATAAACAATCCATCTAGCAAAGTCAACTTTCCCTTCCCAAATGTGGGGAGATTTGTTTAAAAATAATTTTGGAGGCCTTCTCTCAGTACTGAGACGTTATTCCTGTGGTCAGCTAAAACTCCTTGTGTTCAGTCTTCTAACAGTTATCTTTTTTGGTTTCAGTTGAAAGTTTTCTGACATGGTATCTGAAAGAGTTCTTCCCTTTGAAGAGAGGAATTCAGAGCAAGTTTCCTCCTGCTCTTGCATTGTTTGAAGTCAAGCGTTGTTACTGGGATGAATCAAATATATAATTAAAGACCAAGTTTGAGTTTTGGCTGTTTTCTTTGGAAATAGAGCTAGAACTGTGAGTGTAACTGATTTTTTGCTTCGGTGGCCAAACTGAAATAAAATAATTTTCTTCATATGAGCTGAAAGCTAAAATTTGAGGGCTTTGGAAAAAAAATATTCTTAGACTTTTTAAATTACTTTTTTTTTTTTAATAAAAGAAAATAAGTATCTAGATTCATACGGATATGTTAGAGCAGGGTAGGGAAAGAAGAGTTCCCAGCTACAAATGGCTGTCCTGCTTGGTGAACAGTAGTACCCTACCCTTATAAGCACAGTTTGAAATAAATAAAAACATGCTGTTTAATCCAACTGTTCCAACAGGGGTGAGGAGGATCATAATGTTATTTGGTTGAAACTGTTGGGAAATTCTGCTTTAATTTACAAATATGTTTGCCTACCTGTGACACACTGGTAAAGTTTTGCCTAATTGTAAAAAAGAAATACGGAAACAGTCTGATGGAACTTGCCGGGAATAAGGGAAAATACTTCTTCAAGCAGGAATTGAACTGATGGTAATCTGATCACTTGCCATCGATGATGAAGAGGAAAAGGAGATGGTTTCAAAGCTTTCTGGTGGGTTGTGGGGGTTTTTTGTATTCACTCCCAGCTTTTTTTTTAACTAAGGGAAAGCATTGATTCAGAAGCTTTTTGTTGAAAATCAGATAAAACATTTATTTTTGTCATTTAGTATTTAAAATCCAAGAGGTACCATCTCTCTTGAATTACTAGAGGGAGAGGTGAGGCTTGGATGAGTAGACCGTAAATATCTTGGGGGAAAAAAAAGTCTGAAGTACACCAAAAATAGGCATCTTGCCTCCATTTTAACCTAACAATTCCTTATCAGGAATTGGCAACATAACAGTAGCCATTTCAAAGGCACTGGTTTAACATTGAGAATCTCAAAAAAGAGGCTTAGGTACATTTTAGACATTGCAAAGGATTCTTATGTGTTCAAACTTTCTATCCCAACCCTGCTTCAGCCCAAATTCATAGGGAGCCTGAGGCTTTTGGAGAAGCAATTCAAAATCTTAGCTTCTGAAAACCTTCCCTGTTATCTTTTAAAAAGTGAGAAAACAAATATTAATAAGGATATCTATTGCATTTGATCTTCATAAGCCCTCACTTGCTAGTTGCTAAGCTGGTCTGTTCCCATTTTACAGATGGAAAATGGCAAAAAGAAAAGGACCTAACTGGCCCAGAAGAGTATAGGAAATCAGTGACAAATACATTGTTAAAACTCTAGGGTCCCAGCTTCCATTTCATAGGCTTTTTTTTCCTCAATTGAAAAATAATAATTACGTAGCAGAGTACAATATGGTGAGCTGTGTGTGTATATATATATATTTCTCTGCATGTGTGTGTGAATGCATGCTTGTGCACGTGTGCATATGTGGTAATGGCTCTCATGTAATGTGGTATTTCAAGTTTCAGTTGGGGCTACTTCTTTTTTCCTCCCCACGACAAACAAGTTTCCATAGGGGCGAGCAGAAGGCTTCAGGAGCAGGGTGGGCTGGTGTTACTGCCTCAGCTTGACCGGCTTGGGGACTGACTGCCTGAGGTTTTCAAACAAAATAAGTGTGCAAGCCAAACACTAAAATAAAAACGGCAAAATAGTAGGACACACAAGGAGGAAAGCGATCCCCCGCTTCGCTAAGACAAAGCTACACACTTCATCTCTAAAATGATCGTCTCTCAAACTATGCATTCAAAGCCCGGGTTCTCCCTTACCCTGTCACCACCTTGCCTGTTGCACATAGTCAACTGGCTGCCTCGCAGGGAGGAAATGAAAAGGGCTTCGCTTCATTACGGCCGGCTGAGCTGGTGTCTGACAAGTGCCCAACGCCACCAGAAGAACCAACACTGTCAAGATGCCGAGTGCTCGGCACAAAGCCCTGCGGCTCCACTCTCTGCAGGTCTATGATAAGGGTCCTTTCCCAGTCCCCAGCTTCAGAAACAAAGACTATGAATAGCGCTGGTATTACTGGGACACCAGTACTGGACAAAGTCTCCCCCAACGAAGGCCACAGTCACCAGCAGCCAGGTAACACGGGGAGCAGAGGGTCATTTTGTGGCCTATGAAAACAAACCCATCAAATTCTGTATCTTTTTAAAAGGCGGAGATAGGAAGCCGCAAGATGCTGGGAAGAAAATGCAGGGCCTATGAAAGTGGGAGAGGGAGAGCAGAAAGGAATAAATAGAAAATAAACAGGGGGAAAAAAGCCTGTAGTACAAGCAGTTGAAAAGCAGTAAAGCAGAGAAGGGAGAAGGAAAGTTGAGTGAGAGAAGAGGTGGAAAAAATGTAATTAAGAACTGGGGAAAAACACCAAGCTCGGGTATAACATCACAGGCCTTGGCGATATATGGTTTTATTAGATCTACAGCTCTGCATAATAGCCTTCCTGAGAAAATATATTACCTGCATTTCTAATATTAATAAATCCATGAAGGGGGAAAACTGTCCACTGCATAAACTCACCATTTTCATGCGTGGATTCTCTCTGTATTAACAAATGTGCAGAACTCAAACTCTAAAAAAGATGTTTTTGTGCAATCCCTTACTGGTTACAGAGGTCTGGCAACAGGCTGCAGCTGTCCGTGGCTGTAGGAAGTACTAGTTTTCCCTTCCAGGTCTTTGTGATCAGATATACTGGCAAGAACAAACCAGAAAACTCATGATGCAGCACATCCTCTTTCACAGCAGCCCTTAGACTTCTGACACCAACACTATTCATTTGTCACCTCTCGCTAGTACTCGTTGTTACTCAAATATGCAAGAGAAGCCAAGTACTTGTAATCTATGCTTGTGGTCCAGGTCACAAAATAAGGCAGCCTCTCTTGATGGATTTATCGGCAAGGAAGACGTTGGGTTTGCTCACACAACCCTCTCTCCTTGGCGAGAGCATTTGAGAAACTCCACCAAAAAGGGGAAGAAAAAATGTCAAGGTCAAAGGTGCAAGTGAAAAAACTTCCAAATATAAAAAAAGGAAAATGTTACAGAGCTTATCACAAGCAAGTCTTTAGTCTAACTCCAGAATGCTATCAGGTTGTGTTACACTATGGTAGTAATCCTGGCTTAATTACAGCACCTCTTAAACCAGTTTCGGATCATATTTCTCTCACTGTTATGCTTTGGGAATGTGTGATGACAGGAATGCAGTACTGCTGCTGCACACATGCTGTAGCTCACCGATTCGTTTTTCTGTGTGCTGGCTTATGCGCTGTGGTATTTATTTTAACTTGCATGACTTTTAAGAAAAACCTGCCTGCGTTACGAGAAGAAAGGCTCCCCTGTATTTTTTCATGCCAGATCTTCTGATTGCATTTGTGCTTCTTCTGCACAGAACACAATTGATGCAGAAGTTTTAAATCTGGGTACCCAAGACTACCTAAAAACGTACCAGTGTACCAAAAGGAACCCAGGATACAGCCTTCGCGTCGATGCATGCTTTTCCTCTCCTATTATCGCTGTCTCAAAGCGGGTTAGTTAAAACGGATGGAAGCTGGGCTTGTAACTCCTCGGTGTACAAAACTAACTGGAGAGGGAGGCAAGCTGTGAATCCTGCACAGATTTTCACACAGTCAAGCATTTATTAAACCTCTCACATATAATAGAATTCAAAAACTTGGAGAAGTGGAGTTACAGCGACTCAATTCATTCACTGGCTGCTCTTCCAAAGGATATAGTAGTAAAAGATGTGCCAAAAATGTTGGCCTCAACTTTCTTGTTTTCCATTGGTGTCACATATCATTAGTACCCCGGTATTTAAGTAACATACTGATATATGAGGGCCAGCTGTAGTGTAAGTTAGAAAGACAGCCTATCCTTCTGCTTTGGGAGTTGAAAAAATAGAGAGCAAGAAGTAAGTATCTGATATAAAGCCTACCAGCAGTAAAAGCCATTACAGATTATGTTTTTAAAGAGTAATTCACCCAGCTCTGCACCTCTTCCCATTCCTCCACAGAGCCTGTGTTTCTGCTTTATGCTCCTGTAACACCTCATGCGATTGCAAAGACAGCACCTAGCACGGGCAGGCCTTGGGCTCTGATGAAGCTCCTGGGTGCTACAGCAATGCAAACAACGAGCGTATCCTGCATGTCAGGTAGGTACTTTTAAAGGAAAAATCCGTTGAGAAAGAAAAGAAAGCCCTTGGCTACAGCAAGTGGGCACTGTTTTGCATGTTGCATGGCTATCATTTATCAGTATATTAGTTTTAAACTCTAAATTCTTGTCTAAAGGAATTACTTGCCATACACAAAACTGAACAAAGCACCGCAAGCGTGTTTGCAAAGGGGACAATGAACGTATTTGATGGGCTAAAAACCGAAGCAGCATACCAAGGGAACTAAATCCCAGCAGCTGCTATAACTCCGCAGAGCATTTGCTGAACAACCCAGTACTAAGCTCACTCTCAAAATTCTTGCTTATACAGCTGTGCAATATAGTGAGTATATTTTATAGATGTATATATATAGCATGTATAACAGTCAGAGATCTTCAAAACCGTAGAGAAGTTGGGAGGCCTGAAAATAGGCTACTCCACCCTTTGTAAATAACCTCTTGTCATGAATTTACTTCCATATGTGCATGAAGCTCTGCCTATATCAAATAGGCTTTCAAAATAGTGGTTTAGCACTGAAAATGTATGGTTCCCACCCATCAGTTTGAAGAGAATGCAAGCAAGAGACAAACCCAAGAGTGAAAAAGCACTGATTCATCACCTCACAGAAAAGTAATTCAATTACTTCTTGGATATTTTACTATAGTCTTCGATTCAGAGGCTGTCTCATTGGCATATACTAGTATTTGGGCAGGAAAAAACTCTAGAGAGGAGTCATAAACACAGACAGAAATTAGGTGACTCAACACATGCCTGACCCAAAGGCTTCTGGAAAATCAATGCAAAACTATCAGCCTGCCTGTTCTCTGGACCAGACTGCAGTGTCGCAGAGTCAGTTTGTTCCCATGAAGGTGGTACTCGTTAGTCATTGGTTTTCACAGTGGGACCCTGGAGCTCCTCTCTTCTCTTCTGATGCCGCAGTAGCGCCCGTCAGAAAGAAGAGTCCACTCCTGGGACAGCTACCCTGCCTGATCCTGGTAACCACAGCTTGTTGCCGCCCTCCGCTTGGCTTTTGAAGCTCTGACATTACCCACCTGTGTGCACCCAGAGACAATTTCCCATTGCCCTGTTCAGATGAAGGTTTATGCAGGCACCACTTGCGCTTGCCTCTCTGTAGAAGCTGTTCTGAGCATTTCTCCTGAGTGCAGAGATTTTTGTATTCTAGTAGAGGAACAAGAAAAAACATTTTATAGCACTGGGTCTCAAACTTCTTCCATCACCTTGTAAAAAGTTAAATTCTTCAGCTGGGGACTAGTCCAACAAAACAATTTCTGTCTTACTAAGTGACGCCCTACATAACTGCAATCTGTTAAAGCAAATGTATCAACCACAGGGAGCTCTACTACTTTTTTCTATATATCCTTCTATATTGCTGGGTGGCTGTTGGTTGCTTTGTTATTAATTAATTTGTTTTTAAATACAAAGAGGGACTTAAATCCAGCAGAGCAGTGTTACCTCCCAGATTTTCTGAAGGTCAGTGCAAGATCTTTAACTCCTCTGTGGAGCTAAGCAGAAGGGAGCAGCACGCAAAGCGTCACCTTAGCAAAATGCTTCTAACATAGCACTTGAGTGTCACACTGGATATAAGAGCAGTCTCTGGTGTGAATTTTTCAACCTACAACTTTCCTCCAGAGTCAAGGCTGAGAACAAGTGAAACATGTAGATGTTATGAAGAAAAACATCCCTTATTACAAAGCAATATCATTGCAATAGCCAAATTGAAACAGTGAAATTAAGTAAACTAAAATCAAATTAGAAAAATAAAGAAAAAATTTCCTCTCTAGTTCTGAAAAGCATACTCCTCACTCCCACCACAAAAGCGTACTTACATCCTTTAAAGCATGTGAATGGCACTGGCATAGGATAACGTTTCTTTCAAAATGCTTTTCATATTATAATGAATTTTTGTAAGGCATAGAGAACCACTTATACTTAATATTTCTGGAAATCTAAAAAGATCTTTTTCAAAAGAAGCAAACATCTTAAGTGAGACAATTTACGTGAAAGTGACATTTCCTAGCATTAGAATTCTATTTGAAAGAATCATGTACAAAATGAAGAGCTAGAAAGTCTTTAGTCTTCATTAGAACTGATCACTATTGAGCTGCACGCAATACCTTCACAAGCCAACTGTGGTAAATCTTATTAGGTATGGTGCTCATCTCAGAAACTCTTCTAAGTAGTCACCATGTTTCCATACATAAAAATTTCAAGTGCTCTTTACCCCCAGCTATTCCAGGAATCGACAAACACTCAGGACAAACATTTCTTGGGTTCTAACAGAAAGTAAAAGAAACTCCATATGCAAGTGCTCAGCGACTGGCCTTTGATCTTTTTCTTGATAGGGGGGAGATGTTTGGTAACCTTTCCATCTGCCAGACAGTGTAAGGTAGATCAGGCAGTCTGCCTTTGCAACTGCCAGATTTCACATTTGCCAGAGCATGATGCTGGTGTCAAATTATTTTTTTCTTCCTTCATCTCCAAAGATGGATCTTACTATTATCCCAGCTGACGGAACCAAGACAAAATAAACACAGACATCCAGGACTGAAACAATGATAGACTATCTGAGAAGGCATTTAAGTGCCCTCAGTCGTCCAAGGAGTAAAAAGTTATAAAAACAACTACTTCTTTTTATTGCCCACATCCCCGTGTCATTGCTGAGGTACTTAAAAAACACAAGCCCTACGGATTTCTACCCACCACACAGTAATTACTGAAATAACAAAGAATTGGAAAAAAAGTATTTCCAAAGCCTGATGCTATTACTGAGCCGCCAATGAAAAAACTCTCACTAACACCCCTTAAGTCTATCCTCTGCACTCCTAATCTGAACACAAAAGGTTGGGTTTAAACACCCACCCCCCACACCCCGAGATTAAAACCGCCTGCAGTTTTCAGCTTCAGGCCAGCAATGACAATACTTTAAATCCTTGGCTACTGGCTTCATGAAGACACAGCCTACAGACAGTCCCCCAAAGTTCTTTGAAATGTTAAATACAAAGCAGGAGGAGGTCATAAAGGAAATATTCCTTAAAAAAGGAATGGATATCATATGCAGGCTTTTCAAATACATTTCTCAGTTGCTTTGCTTTCAGCCACCATATTCCAATGCTGCATTGTCTGAAGCTTTTGAAATAAAATTCAGGAATGAAACGAAACACACAAATTAGTGCTGTAAACAGCTGCCAATATATGCGTGTGTTACCTTTTAGCTGTCATAAATCTCTCCAATGTATATTGCACCCTACTTCTTATCTGGAAAGACTAATTATTTACCTAATAAATGGTCCTACGGCAATTATCAAAAACCTAGCCACTTAAAAGGAACATATAGGTTCTGTTGCATAATCTTCTGTATCATCTGCGCAGTTATTTCAATAGAAGCCAGTGTGGTTCCCTGCTGCACTGGAAATCCAGCTATCTTTCTGCTAAGAGCCTTCCAGTGCATACAAAAGAAACGAGGATTGTGAGACTTGTTTTATCCCCTCTTATCCCATAAACTAACAAGCCTTTTCTCCGCTGCAATTTTTCTCAACAAATACAGGTTATTATGTAGGAGGATGGGATTTTCACGATAGGTTAAAAAAAAAAAAAAAAATCAGTTTAGCGTACCAGCTTTGCTAAGAAGTACTGTCAGCTTAAACTATGAGAGAGTTGCTAGCAGAATAGGGGAGCAGGCAAACACAACGGTGCCCTGCCACTGACATAGACCCCAGCTGGAAGTGATGAGCTTTGTGGTTCAAAACTGTTGGTAGGTGGTCAAGTTTTCCTGTCCACTTGCATTCCCCTGGAGGTAAACAGGGTGGTAGTTTTATTTCTGGCCCCTGCCCCACCCTGAACACTCAATGCCTCTCCTTCCTCATTTGGGTATCTTAAACTCGATGAAAAACAAGTTTTACATTCATTTTGAAGAACTTGTGTTTGGTTTGCTCGTCTCATAAGGTCTCGCGAGCCCAGTCCATACTAGCTTCTGGCTAGATGCTTCACTAGACATCCATAGAAACATCCCTGTCCAGATTTACAGATTGTGTAGTTGAGGAGGAACATAACGAGGTGCCACAGTGATGTCCGCAGTCTGAGGAGCCTTTGGACTTCAGTCTCATGAAGGGTACCAAGAGCTAAAAACCTCTTTAATTAGATGAAGTGGTTAATGGAAGCAAGCACTCCGGCCAGCAGCAAACGTGTGGTTAAATCACTAGTGATCCTGAAGAACCAAGCTACTGCAGTTTGAAGTTATTCAAGCTGTTTAATATTGGGTTATTTGCAAATTAGTGTAGCCCAGCCCACAGAAACTGCCATTGCTGTGACTACATGCATGCTTGACAAGCTGCTGTCCTCTGTTTCTAGACATAAGTATATTATTTGGGTACCTTCACAGGAGGGAAAGCCTATTCACAGAAATGTTCCAGCTACAGAATAGGACTGAAAGGTTATAGCAGGCTCGGGAACATCACATGCTTTTGGCAAGGTAGGATGGAGGAGGATGAAAGGCAAAGGAGGGTAAGCAGAAGAATTATTGTTTCTCGATGATTAAACAAGTGCAGAAATAATGATTACAGATCACAGACATCTTTCATAACATGCCAAACTAGCACACAGAAGAACATGCCTCAATAATCACAGAATCACAGAATGGTAGGGGTTGGAAGGGACCTCTGGAGATCATCTAGTCCAACCCCCCTGCCAGAGCAGGGTCACCCAGAGCAGGCTGCACAGGACTGCGTCCAGGCGGGTTTTGAATATCTCCAGAGAAGGAGACTCCACACCCTCCCTGGGCAGCCTGTGCCAGGGCTCTGTCACCCTCACAGTGAAGAAGTTTTTCCTCATATTTAGATGGAACTTTCTGCGTTCCAGTTTGTGCCCGTTGCCCCTTGTCCTGTCCCTGGGCACCACTGAAAAGAGTCTGGCCCCATCCTCTTGACACCCGCCCTTGAGATATTTATAAGCGTTGATGAGGTCTCCTCTCAGTCTTCTCTTCCTCAGGCTGAACAGCCCCAGCTCCCTCCAGCTTTCCCCACAGGAGAGATGCTCCAGTCCCTTAATCATCTTCGTGGCCCTCTGCTGGACTCTCTCCAGTGGTTCCTCATCTTTCTTGAACTGGGGAGCCCAGAACTGGACACAGGACTCCAGATGGGGCCTCACTAGGGCAGAGAAGAGAGGGAGGAGAACCTCCCTCGACCTGCTGGCCACACTCTTCTTAATGCACCCCAGGATGCCGTTGGCCTTCTTGGCAACAAGGGCACATTGCTGGCTCGTGGTTAACTTGTCATCCACCAGGACTCCCAGGCCCTTCTCCACAGAGCTGCTTTCCAGGAGGTCAGCCCCTGACCTGTACTGGTTGCACAGGCAGTATTGGCTCTCCACAGTTTGAAAGAAGACGGGGGTCTTCTGAAACAGAGGCCCTGCCCCGACCCCTGCTTTAGGCCAGAGGAGTGGTACAAAGCCTTTGAAATGCACTGGAGAACAATCACTGCTGGGCATAGCCCTGGCAGGCAAAAATGCTCCTCGTATTCAATCCTCACTCTCGTGGCAGGAATCAATGCAAGATACATAGTGATCTCTGCCTGTCTGTTGGACTCCTTACCCCTATAAAACACGTAAGAACAAACTCCAGGTAGTTGTAACCCGCACGTAGGCTTCAGCAAAGTGTGCAGCTAAAGAAGTGTCCCTAGAGGAACCCTGGTAGGTAGTTACTTTATTGTTAGAGGAGATCAGGTCCGTAGAATTTCCTAGGAGCCAGAAGCCATGATTCAGAGACACCGTTCAGGCTTGCCTTGACTCACACTGCTTGCAATATCAACTAGAGTCAGTCAGCTTGGTTAGTTCAAGAGAAAAAAAAAAATCAGTTTGAAACAAAACTACTAGTACTCTCTGTCCTCAACTAAAGTAACCAACCACCCATTAGTTGCAAAACAATGTCGATGATTCAGTATTAATATATTTTTTAAAAATCACATATTTCTGATGAGTAAGACTTCTTGTCAATTCTAATGACACATATACCACTAACATTATAAAAGTATGGGGTTTTTTTCATAACTGTATTCTATCAACAACTCATTTAAATATTTAGTTCTACTTATTGTTTCGGTATAACCAGTTAGAGAAGTTTCCAACACATTTTACTTTTTCCCTATTTAAAGAAAAAAACCTCAAACCAAACAAGAACACAGATCTCTGAGCACATGGCTACAATAACAGAGATTCCTCTTTTAGCCAATTGAGGTGTTGAGCAGGCCACTTCAAAAGTGGTAAGATCTTGATTCGGAGGGTGTCTGAACAGATTCCTATTATCTGTACCACTTCAGAAAACTGCATTCTCCCTGATTGCTCCGCCTTGAAAATCAGTGCAAAGCCTGGCGATTTCAGAACAAACAGACTGAGAGAAGACATGGCTAGAAACACGAATTTCACCATATCCATATTCTAGTAACAATATTCTACCACCCCTGGAACAATCAGGTAAGAAATTCAAACCTTCTAACTAATAAAATAATGTTTAAGAGACCTGAGCTTACCAACTGTGAGAAAATTCAGTGGTCAAAAACAAGAACAAATTCAGAAAATGTTCGGACTACCTTTGCCCTCTTACATTAAAAAAAGGTGACGCCACACACCTTTAATGGAAAGAACTGCACAAGTCCTTTCCAAAACAGGATGCGTAGCTTCAGAGTCAGTCGCAGTGTAATCTTCTTAATTTATGTTACCCTGCACAAGCTAGGGTTCCACATTTACCGAAAAGGGTAATTACTGGGTTTAGGTTAAAAAAACCTCCAGTAACAAAATAGTTATTCTGACAAACTGGATTAATCGTGTTCATAATTCATGTATGAGTTCATGGTTTGCTTGACTTTTTTGGAAGTCAACTTTTTCTTGGATATCATGAGTTTCATGGTCAGAAACAAAACATAATCACCCACCACTCCCAAGGATGACTGCAGCAACTGAATTATTTGAAGACGGCAAGCTGAAGCTCTCTGTGACACATTTTTGTATCCGAAAAGCAGGCAAGGAAAACAATGTCGCAGAGAGAAGCAGATGGCCAATGAGTTATCACTCTTGGTCTGATGACTTACGTGGGCTGAACTTGTTTATTTACTTACATATTTGCAAAAAAAGAAGCTTTCCTTACGTTAGCAGCAGCTATATTATATATTATGTATATGTTATATACACAGTACATACCGCTACCTACACACAGCATCAAGGGATCAAGTGTGTACCTTCAAATTACCACGTGCTCTCCTGCCATAACAAAAGTCACAGTTGACCCTTGCCAGGGCCAGGGAGTTAAGCAACTGGTATATCTAACACGGCAGCTCAAGAACGGGTTAAAAGGGGATCACCGAGTAGCATCTGCCCTGCTCACTGGCTCGGGGACAGGACAGAAGTAGCTCAGGTCCTCCAGGGCAGGGAAGGGAGCCTGAAATTCCTGGCTGTACCCTTTACACTCTCCAGGAACTGCTGCCTCTGCCTGTTCACTACCCCCTTGTTGACGCAACCCCTGTGCTAACCCTGCGTGATGCGCGATGAAACCACCGTCATATGGTCCTGAAGCAACAGGCACTATTTGTGTGTCAGCGAGCCCTGTCATATGAACCATCCTTGAAAATACAGATTCTTCTTAGATCATCTCACCCCCTCTTTAGGATTGTTCTCATTATTTTCTCTTTAATTGTTCTCATTATCTTCTGGGCAGAGAAAAAGAATGCAGCCTTTCTAAGCACATAAAATCCAATTATGTATAAATACAGTGTTAGGAAAAGAATTAAAATATTTTAGCTGACAAATAAGCTGCTCAAAATCAGGAAAGAAAGGTTACTGCATGACCATCTAACCCCCTGAAAATCACCAGAGAGTATTTTCTGTCTGCAGTTACAGTAATGCTACTGCCCTCAGCTACGGTTCACAACCAGCCTTACAATAGTAAAGGCTATTGGTAAACACCTACTTGCCTGCATCTTCCGGACAAAGAGCTTTTACATTACTTTCCTACTAGCAAAAGTTTCACTGTGTTCTTGTACTGCTACTAAAGTGAGTAAAGGATTAAAAGAATTCAGTGTAATTTTATGTACTGGCAAGAATCCTGCCAGTTCAGCATTCGGTAGATTCTCTGAATTACCAGAATGTAAATGTGATGCGGGACGTGCTTATCGGCGGCCTCACAGACCGGTCTGTGTTGAAAAGAACCCCGCAGGATGGCCTCATGGATCAGCCGGTTACAGACCAGATGCTCTTCACATTCGTAGGTATATTACCATGGGGATGGACAGGGGAGCCTCTGAATAAACCACTGAGCTCCAAATAACTCCTCTTGCAGCAAGTACCCCTGCAGTCCCCAAGGACTTCGGCGGGACCGTGGGTACGGCAGATCCCGCAGCAGCAGTCCAGATACTGAAGCCCAAAAGAAGGACGCAGGTACGGTGCGGGAAAGCGGGGCTCCGAGCAGGAACGCTCACATCTGACCCATCAAATCTGGTGCAAGACAGCCCGGTGCTGTATCTGGTGCAGCATCTGAGCCTTTGTGCCAGGGTAGAGAAGTCTACCCCCATCCCTCCGCCCACTCCGTGGTGTAGGAAGTGTTACACAGACAGACTCGTGAACACCATCTGCTTAACTGCAGCATTTGACTCCCTCCCTCCAGCGTATCATAGTCTGAGATGCTCTAAGTGCACTAATACAATCCTACATTTTCCGTTTATATACGTAGTGAAGAAAAAACAAAGTCAAAATGTACTTTTCATCTCCCACAACGTTGCTCTTAGTTTTCTAACTGAATTTGCTTGCATTGTTTCTTTAAAAAGGAAAAAGAAATTATGTGGGAGCATGAAGCTTAACGAGAAGAAACTCTTATTTCAGTAAAAATTAACAGGCATAAATATGCACAATACTGACATCTGTACAGGAACGTAAAGTCTACAGAGGAAACAACTGGGTTTTTTCGTGGCATCTTTATTCATTCTACTATGAAGAAGGAACACTAAATTTCATACATTAATGCAAATACAATGAAAACTTGAATCCAGACCAGGAGAAAAACCCCTTCTTTCTAAATATGTGAAATCACTAGCCATCTTTTTCCTATTCACATCCACATTTTAAAATGAAAAGAAAAAAAGAAAAAAACAATTTTGAAGTACTTGGGTTGTCATGTCAGTGGGGTTTATTAATGCCACACGACAGTCTGGTCTATTAATTAGAGAATATATTACTTACAGCATTTCTGTAGCTTGGAATTCAAGGAACTGAACTAGCCTCCCAGCACTCTGGGAGATACGACAGCTAGTTAGACAGAGGCACACAATCCAGTACTCTCCATTTTTAAAAGCTGTCCAGTGATTTCGCTTGCCTCATCTTTCACAGTGAAAAGGATGATGTTTTTAAATTTATTTTTCACGGGAGTCCAAAGTCTCACAACTGCAAATGCGGCCACTTGGCTCTCACTGGGCTTCAGCATCCAGGGAAAAAACAAGGAGAAAATCGGTTCCCGGCAGGCTCCAAGTGAGAGTCCTAAAGGCGAACACCCCAGTGCGCTGCCTGCTCTCCAGAGCGTCCCAGGGAGCTTGCCCAGCATCACGCAGGGAGCGGAGTTAGAAACAGCACTCGCATCTCCTAGTGCCAACCCTGCGTCCTAACAAGAGGTCAAAAAGATGTTCCTCACGGACGTATTATCTGTGGGCTATATGTCAGCTTTCCCTAAACTGACAAGCACAGATAGAAGGACAGGGTAGCTTTTGAGACACACAAACGATCCACATCTTTCATTTATCTTTAATGCTAAACTATCTGTACAACGTCCCCTGAAAAAATAATTAAAAGGATTTTATTTTCGTGCTCAACTTTACGATAAAACAGTTTTGTTTGACGCGAGGAAGAATGGCATAGGAAAAAAGGAACATACTTTTAACGTAGCAGTGATTTAAGGTAGGAAGAAGAACGGAGACTGCTCACAGGGCTCATTACCACACCAAAACCCTTCACCTGTAAGGGGAAGCCCCGCCAGCCCCAGGCTCATGCTGCGATCAGCTTGCGTCTGAAAACTGGTTCTGCCCCACCTCAGCCCAGTTCCCAGCGGGCATGCCTGCGTGCCTCTAGCCCAGCCCGCCAGTCCCACCACAAGCGCTTTCTGCTCAGAGCTAGAAAGAAGGGGAAAGCAGAAGGATTTGAAATACCGATGCTTATCTGAAACGGTATATGCCAATAAGCAAAAGGGCCAACTCCAAGCAAGAGGGTTGCTTCTGACTCTCATAAGACACAACAGTTGCCAAACTAAGAAAAATATGAAACTGTTAAATGAGACGCAAAAGGATGACACAGTTCAACACTTACTGAGTATTTGCATGTGGACAGGACTGGCTCGTTTGGGATGATTAAAGCAATGTAGATCAAACTACCCGGAGCATGCAGTTCTGAGTGCTCTCCCAAGCCCAGGCAGGCCAGCCGGCCGCAGCAAAACCCAGCTAGGGAAAAGCTGTTCCTCCAGAGGCTGGCAAAAATACGGCACGCACCCCCCGCCAGGAGCCAGCGCCCGCTTGCTCCGGGCATCCGCAGCATGTTGGTGCCCCCTGGCATTTCCGCACCCTGCTCTGCGCCCGGCTCTCCCCGGCAGACGCGGGGAAGACGAGCCCTGCTCGGGCAGGGGAACGTCCCGCCAGCAGGCTGGTGCGCCTCATCTTCCTGCGCAAAGCCCTGCGCGAGGCGCAGCCGCGCCGAGATGGGCTCCCCCCGCTCAGCAAAACCTGTCGGTGCAGGGTTAGGCAGATTATACCGCGACTAAATGAAAGACTCCCTTCAAAGACGTCGAGCCGTGCCTTTGATGCCAGCTATACTCTGCTGGATGGAGATGCAGCGAGCGTGGGACGTGGAGCCGTAATTCCCTGCTGGGACTGGCTGCCTTTCTGCCAGAAGACAAGACTGGACTTACTACTGTGGCCATAGGACTCCTGCAATGAACGCGCATTAATTTAGTCCAGAATTCTATGTTTTGGTCATTTGAATAGCAGATAGCATTGGTAACCTGCTCAAATACCTTGACTCTCAGGATAAGACATTAAGAAAAGCAACTACTCAACTTACTATTCTAACATCCTGCAAATTAGAGAGCTATTAGTGGAATGACAGAATATGGAAGGTCACGGGGAGGAAATATTAATATCGCAAGTATTCAGTTCATACCGTTTTAGTAAGCTACTCAACAAAAAAAAAAAATATATGAGAAGGTAGCATTTGAAAACATTTAGAGAAACACATTCTTAAGTGAGGCTTGAAAGCCATCTGAATAAATACAGCAGAAATCTTCCACAGGCGTGGGTTTATAACTATGATTTATATTCTGATAGCCAAGCAATGAATGCAGTTTGTCAGGCACCTGAAACTGCTTTACATTTATGATTCATTTGCACAAGAACTGCTTTCAACAGCTTCATTTTTTTAAATTTGAATTATAAGACCATTAAAATAGAAGAAAGGCCCCAGCAATCCCCAATACACATCTAGCCCAACATTCAGCCTCCTAAAGAGGCCAGCGGTGCATAGCCAGGGAAGAATAAGGCGGCATTCATACCTCCCCAATACTCTCTCCATCTCCCCCCATTTTCAGCTCAAGGGATTTGCTGTGCCTGCTGTGGTTCCTCTATCGAGCAGTCTCCGTGAGACCTCTCTGCCAAAGGCTTGCCCAGTCTCCCCGTCAGCCTACGTAAACTTTGTGCACCCACAGCAACGTCCAGCCAGAAGTCCCGCAGGTTACTCCCTCCGGCATGAAGAATCACCTCCTCTTTCTTTTGAACCCAGTTCCCTTCACTTTTATTTCCCCCCAAATTATTTTGGCCTTGACAAGCAGTACCTGGATGAGCAACAACTTTAAAGTGTATCACATGATGAGTGTTGGCTAGAAGCTGAAACATCACATCATTGCACCTTGTGATTATGTCATCTTTATATACTAGCGCAGATTTATACAACATTATTGACCTTGCCTGATATGATGGGATAGTGGCTACTGAGCACTTCAAACAGTTTTATTTTTTGAGGATAGCATCGCTCTCGATATAGAAAGAATTCAGCAGTGGCATTATTGAATTTGGGAATTTATAACCAAGGTTGCATGCACAAACATTCATGACAAAGGCTGACCACAATACGTTCTTCCTTCAGAGAGGAAATGGTTCACCTCCTCATCTCTTACCGTGAAGAATGCGTTCATCCCTGATATACTGCATTTAAATATAATGAACTCTTGCCTTATTTTAATTTATTTTTGAACCAGGCCAGTTGAATGTACTCAAGAGATGGTAGTGATATAAACTACTTTTTAGTGTAGGGTTATGAAACTTGTAATGAACCATCCCACAAACTTTTTATATCAGACAGCTTCCAGAAAAGTTATTTTAGATTATTTTTCTGTTGAAAAGTGGTTATGGCATTGTAGAAAATATCCTGCCTGTAGAAATCATCAAAATACTTCAGTCTCCAATCTTGCAGTGGTTGCTCTAGGTTGGCAAATTCTTCAAACTCTAATCCTGTTTTTCTAGGAGTTCACCTACATCATCACTGCAGGACGAGAGCTCTGTCTAGGTCTTCCCCACTTTCATCACAATTGTGCCTGGAAACTTATGAGGAGTCCTAGGATGACAGGGATGACTGCAGATGAACTCAGAAAATGAGTGTAACATTTGATTTTTTTTTTTTTTTTCCCCAAAACATGTAAAACCACTGACAGACTGCCCTTGGATGGGCCATCTCTCTAGATTTTATGAAGACACAATGGAAAAAATCTGACAAAGACACACAAAAAAGTACTAGATGGTAACTGAGACACACAAGAAGTATTCGTAAGGCAGCTCTCTGGGTAATGAAGAAAAAAAAAAAGCAGAATTTTGCTGTACTTTAAAAGCTAAGCACCACGTAGTGCCCTCTGCTGCACGCAGAGGTAATAGGCAAAGCATCACTGAACAATGACATCATTTGATATTAAACAACAGGATATGTTGTACGTATGACAAATATTTATTTCCTTAATTACTCTTGTTTTCTAAAAATACTAATAAATTATGCAAACATCTTCAGTACCAGCTTAGAGCAGATGTTTTTTACACTCTCTCTTCCCATCTAGTATCCTGCTTTCTGTCTGCAAGCAAGCTGTCAACCCACCTCCCACATCTACACAGTGGGAAACTCACGCTGAGAGTGAGCCGAGACGCTGGGCGGCTGGCGGGGGGGAGCGCGCAGCACCCTCAGCATGAGATTTAATCACGAGACACTCACGACGGCCAAACAGCTCAGTGGGACGCGGTCTGCGCACTGCCCTCGCCGCTCCTCCTAAATTCAGGTGAGCTGGAAGTCCCCATCTCTCCCTACTCTCAGCTAAAAGAACCAAAACAAAGACAAACAAACATAAGGGAAGGTCCAACCTCTGATGTAATTTTCAACTGCCAAATAAATGTGCATTAACAGTCTATAAAAGGTCCTTCAGGCACAACACAAAAGAGGTAAACGCAGACTGAAGGAACCGCGAGTCTGAAGAGGATTTATTGATTGTCAGACAGAACTGAGGAGGTCTCCTAATGTGGGATACAAATATTTAATCTGATTCTGAAGTCTTATCTGCTGCCTTTAAGAAGATTAACAGAAATTCTCTTACAGCAGACTATGAATTCTGATCCATTTCGTGAACTAGGAATATTTTCCAGATGCAAGGCTTCTGCATTTTAACTAGTTTATTAGCATTCTACTCAAAATCTACTTCAACAAAGTTGATCAAGATTAAAACCTGTTCAAGGAAGTTAGGACATAAAAAAAAAGATGTTATTTGCATACATACATGTTGCTTGAAACAGGCATATCACGCATGTGAACAGACATGAAAATGTAAGGTCTCTTATTTTACATGAAACATGAAGTGTTTAAGGTTTCCACGCTGTTCTTAAACAAAAAAAAACCAGCATGAAGATGTTATGGTAGAAAAGTTCTTTCAAAAAAAAAAAAAAGTTTTCCCAAACAGATAATTTCTGCTCCAGCCTGGAATGAAAGGAGATAATCTGGAGAAGAGGGAAGAATTCATACATACGTCCTTTTTTCTGTCTTACACAGACTGAGTACAAGGCAGACAGCTAATTTCGTCGCTGTGCTTGGTTCTGCCCTACGAATCCATGCAACTGGCCAAGTTTTAGGCTTCTCCTTCGCTTCTCCTTTACATAAAGCAGCAAGGAAAGGGAAGTACAGCCAGCCGGCCCGCTGCGGCTGGCTTCCCTCCCCCGGAGGAAATCGAGGGAGTCGTCCTTTCCATTTCTTTCATTTCTGCCCATAAGCTAAGCTGGCAATGCGCCAGATAGCCCAGTCCTAAGTTTTCCATATGTTTTTTCCTAGAAATTCGTGGGCTCCAGTAGGGTCTATCCGAAGCAAGAAGAGCAGGGTAGGCGCTACAGCGGAGGAGGCAGAAAGCTCCTGCCATCTCTCCCTCCTCGTACGAGTACCCCCTGGCGATCCAAAGTGAGATGAGCTGCTTGGGGCTCTGCTCCATAGTCACGAGCTGCCCCAGCAGGCTCATCCTGCAGCCCTGCTGAACGCACGGCATCTCTGCTGGGCTACGGGAATAACGCGACGGTGATGCCAAATACCCATTTAAAGCAGGGCTGAGAAGCATCACACGTCAGGCAACCCTCAAGCGTTTGGCAGGCCTGCTTTAGATCTGTGTTGGCTGGTTGAATTCAGCCTGTTCCTGTTTAAAACAAGCTAACCTGCATTTCAACACGAAGTAGGGCTTCAGCTGGGAGCGGTCAGCGCGATGAAACCAACCCAGCAGCATATATACCGACACTCCTGCTTTTTTCTCAATAGTCAATTCATAATGAAGCTACCAGGCAACAGCTGAACATTATCTCTGTGCTATTAGCCCCACGGCTTTTACCTGAGATGTAAAAGAAGTCAAATAACCTTGCATTTGTCATGAGTGAAGAGTATGCACGCAGTTGCGGCACCTCACATAACTCAGTCTGAGCCTTTAATCTAGACAAGACCTTGATCCAAGGGCAACCCAAATCAGTCCTCAAGTCCTCACGCACAGCACTGCGTGGGCTTCTGCTCGCGACCCGAGAAGGTAATGTAATGCACCACTTGTACATGCGAATGCCTGCATCTTTCCTGTAGTCAACGAAAAACTTTAATTATATTTTCGTGATGAAAAAGTCCAAAGGGCATTGCTCTTTTAAAGCTCTATGTTAATTCTTGATACTGTCTAGAGCAGAAATACCTCTCTCTCCCACAGAACGGTACAGGATCACAAAGACACGGGCCCGTTGCCTCCTGAGCCCACAGGAACCCCACGCACCAGAACCATCCTCTTCAGCAGGGTACAGCGAGTACTTCACAATCATTACTTTTGCACATAATAACCACAGTCACGAAACGAGTCTCCCCTAAAGCAAAAAGAAAGCGTTTAACAAGGATCCTTGCATAATTTCAGGTAAAGCACATCAGTTTCCAGCTCTCCCTGTATCTTCTTACAAAAATATCCACTTGGTGAGTAGATGTATGAACACTTGAGGTGATGCAATAATGCCACAAGTGCATTGCCATCGGACACCTTTCCCACCCAGTATAACAGCCCAGATTCAAGCGGCCCTCACCCTATTTTCCCTCATACACCTACTGTGTTTTGAAGCAGAAATGCTGGGGGAAAAAAAACACAGTATGTGGTCATACATTCTCTCCTGCTCTCAGCTGTAAAATGACAACAGCAACACATCCTTCCCTCAAAGGGCTTCTGTGATCACAGAAACAGAAAAATGTCATATATGTTCCGGTACAGAGATAGCAAGGTCCATACACATACCCCGACAGAGTCTTTGTCCATCATAACCCAGATGCAGGAGAACATCAAAACTTAAGGTTGTATCAGAAATGATAAATCTGCCATTTCTTAAGCTGCAAGCGCTTGCCTTCAGAGCTTTTAATTTTAGGTTTTAGCACATAAATTCCTAAGGTGTCTTAAGGAAAATAGAAAGGCTGCTAATTACATGCATATGTGCACCCTGCACTATACATGTACAACTCTAAATATCTGCATTCTTGCATTGTGGAAAGCCATTATTCCAGAACATGCTGCCCTGATGGGTCTCATTACTGAAGGCTAATCTCATGTTGCCTCTACCACTGCTGCCACCAGGAGTACTTTGTGCCAAGTTTATAGACTTTAAAAGTTATTCTTTCTTCTTTTTTTTTTCATCTTAAGCCAAAACACTAATTTTCTGTGCAATATACTCAGTAATATATATGCAGAATACTTGTTGGCACCAGCAACTACTACATGACACTCATCAAAAGCTTAAACTATACCAAAAATATCTTCAGATTAGACAGGTTACATTGGACATTGCCTGTTGAACTTGATCCTGAACTTCAGCACCCATGTTCTCCTGGGCAGCATGAGGTGGTAGGGAAAGGCTGTGGTTACTCTGGGAGGAAGCAGGAACAAGAGCGAGCTGCATCCCCAGCGCTAAATGCAGGGCCTGGAGGGTGCTCCTGGGCAACTCCCAGCTGGAAGATGAGAGGCTCCTTTATCACCTGGTGCCCTTCAGCAAGGTACTCGGGGTATATGCTGGGTGCTGGGAACCTCTCCTTCGTCTCACGATCTCCCAGGCGATCCCAGAGCCGTTCTGGCTGCTGCTGCTTTGAAGGCTGTATGGTCAGACAGAGTACATCTTTTCTGGCGCACCTGACGTTTTCTCAAGGGGTGTATGCCATCGTAAGAAAATTTTCACTTTCTAGCTCTCTCTTGGTAAAAGCAGAACTTCATGAGTCAAAGAAAAGATGCTGCCCTAAGCCAAAGGCAATTTATACGCTGTTGCAAACAAAACCAATTTTAGAGTTCCTCTCCCCCACCCCCTGCTTCCCCTAAAAAAAGGGGGAAAAAAAAAAAATCGTTCATAACGCAGTGCATTTGGTGGCCTAAATATGGGTGTTACCAGATTCCCCACTGACACAAAGAGGTCAGAATTTGAGAAGGTGAGAAAATGACTTAAGCTTCCATAAGAAAAACTGACCTGGAACAATTAACCTGAGAACAGCACCAGGACGATGTCCCAGAAAGCTCATTTCCAAGACAAGTTTATACTGGGAGAAGTTTAGCAGTTCAGGACTGCCGAGAGTGAGTTCTCACATTTACACCTGACACAATGAATTCATTGGGACACGCAATACTCTCAGAACCCATCTGAAAAAACAACTGCTTTTTGCTACCATGTTCTTACATCATTTCCTAACCTCCTTATACAGATGCTAGGAGTAACACACCACCACATCCAGTATTCTTGGCATCTGCCTCCAGTATAGAGAAAGGAAAACTTTGTTACGCGCTTGCAAAACTCTTGAGCTCCTTTGAGAAACATCCTTGTCTTCCAGGATGCTGCCTGCTTCTCACACCGATACCGAATTACCACACACCACTCCTGATGGTCTTTACAAGTTTTGATACACTTAAAAATGCTTTCTTCAACTATAATCAGTGGTTTTAACACTTTTTTTTCTCAAATGTGAGAAGTAAAACACCATACTGTGTTCTGTCCTTCAATAAAATTGCCTACACAGCTACTTTTGACCTATGAGCGCTTGTTCTCCCTCCCGATTTTCTCTGCAAACCCACACACACAAGACAAACTTAGATTACTTGATTTTTTTTTTTTTTTTTGATTAGCCGTCTGCTGGACCTGTATTAGTGCAGATAAACATGTGAAAAAGTTACAAAACAAAGAAAGAGAGGCATACAGATGGGCTTTCACTAACCTTTTGCCAGGGTGGGGAAGCTGAAATGGCCTGCGAAGGTCGAGCCAAAGGGGACCAAACCGGGCAGCAAATTTGCTCCCGTCGGCTGGTGAGCAAGTGAGCAAGCAGGGAGAGCCGGTGGCTGGGAGGGGAGGAGGAACATACCGGGGCAGATCAGTGGTTAGCTACTAAATTAGAGAATAAGCAGCTAGGAATTGCAAATAACTGTACGCCGTCTGGGAAGTGGAGAGGAAGAGATACTTTCTGCCAAACTGCCCTGAAATGTCAAACATCTGCATTTTTCACTCTGCAGGGGTCTCTGTTCCCCCTCCTCTGCCAGCCTTCCCCGTGTGCCAGCAGAAGGCTTCTCCGCAGCCGCTGCGGACCGCGGCTTTTCACCGGGAACACCAGCTCAGTTCGCAGGAAAGCGCAGGGACCTGGCGTGCGTGCACACACCTGGAAAGGAGTGCTTGAGAGCTGCAATCCCTCCTGGGCACCACTCGCTCCTCCAAACCCTCCTCTGCAGGGACTGCTGTCTGCACCAGCTTCCAGTCTTTTTGTGGTCAAGGTAGCGGCAATGTTGCGAAAATGCCGAGATTACCAAAGTTGCTTTGATGGCCTAAGAAGGTCTCCAAAAGCCTGAAGCAAGGCAGACGTGATTAGTCGCCATAATAAAATTTCCAAATACTCCTCTGGTGAGGAAAAGTCAATGAACAAAAGACAAACCACAACCTCTGACCTACACCTTCGCTACCCAATTTTCTGTTAGAACATACCTCTGATGACTCTAACACCCTAAAACTTATAATTATGAAGCTGAATGCATTTTCATTGTGGATGGATGGTTGTGGGTGAAGTAACTTTTAAAAGCAAAATGACGGGAGACCTTTCACAATCGGAATCTCAGATCAGACCTCATTTGAAAAGCCAAGAGGATTCAGATCCGAGCCCACAGATTCAAACCTGATTAGGATCATGCTGAAGCTAAAATAGCAAAGACCTTAATTTTCCAGTCATCTGGAAAATCATCTCTTTCTCATATAGGGTAAGAGATTGTAGGGGTTGCCACTGGGGATAACAAACTCCGCATAGGTCTCAAAACATTTCTGGTTTAATGTAATTGAAATCTTGTGAAAATAAACAGCTATTATTCATAGCAATTTTGACTAAAATCTTGCAGGATGTGCTCACAAGATTTCAATGTCACTGAAGCAGATGAATCATGGTCTAACCCCCAGCCCACATGAAAATAATACCTGCTCATACCATCTCTTAGGAAAATTAATAGCCTTTAGAGCACCCCATCCTCTTTTGACTGCTCTTTTTGTTCACATTTCCACTCATAGAAGTAACACTTAATCCTCTTTTTCAGCAGACTGTTTCTGCCTTGTTTTCTGTAATCATCATTTACCTCAAAACGTGTTACGAGGGAACAGGTCATAGCATCACCACGCCTCGCTGCCTTCTCCAGCAGCGTCCTCGGCCCTGCATTGTACATGAATCCTTGCTTAGTGGTTGGTATTAAGCTTTCATGTTAGTGACTAGCCTATAGCTCTGATTGATAGTCTTCGGTGCCTTGCCCAGGTTTAGCAAATAATTACTCCTTTAGTGTTTCTGCTTTAGTTGATCCAAAGACTCGAGTTCTTTTCTCCTAGCAAAAATGCAAATACATATTAAAGTAAAACGCATCTTTTCCATTACAATTTCTAGTTGTGCAATCTTCTACCAGTTGGTTCCACGTATTTCTGTTTCCTGGGCTCTGTCTAGCTGACATTTCTCTTTAGATACCTATAGTTCTATAGCACGCGAACACCAAATCTTTTTCTTCTCTCAGAGCACTTTTTGATAGCAGAAATGTTACACGCAGTCTGGCACACCTTCAGTCTGCAGCACATCTATTCTGTGGATATTAAGGGGGACTTTGCTTTCCAGTTCAGTCAAACCAACACATTTAAATGAGTAAAAGGAAGGGGAAAAAAAAAAAAAAGAGGAATAGTTCTATATCATAATTGCATACTTATAAATAGCATGTTTTCCATGTGTGTCAGATATCAAATAGCTTAATGACAACTGATAACTGGCTGATTTCTGCAATCTGCCATCAGCTGCTATTTTCAAGAGAACACGAGCTATTCCTAATACCGCAGTACAACTCCACTTAGTTGTGTAGGAAGCTTACATTTTTCAACCAGATGGCAAGTATATACTATTTTAACCAAAATCCTGTTCTAAGAACAGCGGTCGATATAATGACAGTGCTTGACAAGCCAAGAGGCATATGAAAGTAGATAACTACATAATACCATTTAGTAGTGCCCTTTAAAAAAATAACATACTTATGAACGGCAACAGATGGGCCAGGCAATCAGGCTGCATGACCTCATTTACTGGGGGGGGAAAGAAAGTGTTTTGTTTGTTTTTTTAATTAAACTTCAGCCTTTATTTCCAAAATATACTTTGTAAAACTTGGATGTGATTTTTCTCATGCCTGTATCCAGCCAAAAAGCCTCTGCTCCCCGAGTCAAGCAGGGACGGAGCTGTTCGGCTGCATTACAGTGTGATTAATCCAACTGCATTACCACCCAACAGGGGGAAAAAGCCACCTCCAGAATACAGGGTTTGATAGGATACAAATAACCCGTTGTTAAAAATCTCTGTCATTAGAGCAATGTCTACCAATTAGCAAATAAATTATTTACACCGGCATTTATGTTGCAGCAGAGGACATTATCCTGTTCTGTTTTGCTGACATCTCCTAAATAGCAATGGCAAACAGTAGCTGTGAAATCCATTTTACATCTCGCAGAAACAAAATAACTCATCATTTTTCAGAATTATCTTAGTCTGGACACATTTTCTCTTCTTTCCCTGCCCCGGTAACAAACATCAGCCCCTTTTCAGATCTGACCCACTGTAGCCTCACATTGCTGCCGCTACCACAGGACGTGGTTTGCCCCTCCGTACTTACATTACGCCTGGGGTCCTCTCTTCAAATACAAATGGAGAATCAAGAGGAGAAGTAAACTCTGGGTGACTGAGCAGCACAACTGAAACACCCCAGGTGATCGCCGCGGCTTCTCCTCTCTTCTGTGTCAGAGACTTATCCTGTACTCAAAGCTAATTCGAGGGGAGAAGATCCAATGTCCTACCAGTCAAACACACTGAGCCTTTGGATCCTCTAAAGCCCTACCAAAGCATTTAGGAGTAGCTGTCTGTATATTTACTTTTGCCTTTTTTTGGATGTATGCCTATGTGAGAAGGAAGCAAACTCTCTTTATTCTTCACACCCATTCACACTGGATTTTTTTCAGGGTGTTGCTAAAAGAAAAAAAATCCCAAGCTAGTTCAGCTCCAAATGGCCAACCACACAACCATGTATTTTCCTCTGGTTATACTGACTAGGTTATTTTCCCACACGCTCCTGATGTGGTGAATGACTTGTCTGAGCAAGCAAGATAATGCTTTAGGCAGCAGATTAGAAAATGCAAACGCGCAGGGAGTCCAAGAGGCACCTCCTGGGCTGCGTCCTGCCCGGCGAGGCTTGCCTCTCCATCCCCAGCTGGGGCTTCGGGAGGTGCCCACCTCTCTGAAGGCTTACGCTGGGGATCTCGGGCACTGAGCGAGGTGCTACAACGTCCCCATGCCCCAACCCCGTGTCCAAAGGCAAATGGTAAGAATGACTTCTGCCAAGGGCTCAGCCCTGCTATTAATTGTGGCGACAGCTACTGCGTCACCAACCCAGGGCAGACTATTTCAGCCAGGACAGAGGTACAGCTTGCTGAGGAGACAGCAGGACAGCCTGGGAGTGCCAGAGTCCCTACTCCGTCACTTAGATGGCAAAAAGGTTAGGGAAAACCAGGGACAGAAGGGGTTAGACTGGTTCTCACCCCCCTGATTGGCAGGATGGCCTTGCTTGCCCCACACCTACCCTCAAAAGAGGACAAAGCAGGTCCTCATCCCTCGCACCCACTTCTTCATGGCAGGGAGTGCCATGTAGAAGAAGTGTCCCAGGCTTGCGGGGTCATTGCTTGCACTCCCTCCTAAACAAAAAGAGTCTCAGGAACATCTTCTACAGAGCGAGAGAATGACGACATATTTACCTCTGACCACTCTAAGTGCTGGCTGGTAATGAACAGCAAATTACCAAGAGTGTCCTGGAAGAGGTTTCCCAGCAGGGCTGTGCTGTCCACATCCCTGGAGGCTTTCAAAGACCTGACTGGATCAAGCCCTGAGCAACTTGGTCTGATCTCACAGCTGGCCCTGCCCTGAGTGGGAGGTTGGACCAGAGACCTCCTGAGGTCCCTTCCTACCCAAGTTCTCCTGGGATCCTCTTCTGTTTGACCTTCTCACTCAAACCAACGCACTGCTGACCATTTACTACCCAGGTCAGCAAGTCCTTACAAGCCCAGCACCTTCGCTAGGATTTCAGGGCCAATTCGCTGCAAAGGCACAGCGAGGTACCCTCCTCCAGCCAGGAAGGTCTCTGGACCAAGGTTCTCCTAATGGCCTCCACTGAAGAGTTCCTAACACATATAGGGCTGGGAGTCAAGAAGTGCAGAGATAAACAATGTCTCAGCTATAAAGACGGATTTTCTAGATTTCTCTATAAGCTTTTACTTTTACTACTTTCTCTGTAAGCTTTTACTGCTCAGTTTGCTTTTTTTGCATTGAAAAGAAAATCTGCATGGATGGAGCAAGAATAAAGATACCGCTTTTTTAGTATTTAGAATAACTGAAAATTTGTGTCACATCGTTAGAATCTTAACTGGAGTCGGGAGTGAATTTTACAAGTGTCAATAACAAAACAATGCTGAGAAGGAGCACCCTGACACCTCTCTTCACAGGCTCTCTTCACTTGAAATTGCAATTACAGTGATCTAGGTATGAAGACAATTCTGACATTAAAAAAAAAAAAAGTTGTTGTAATAAAAGAAAACACTGTTTTCGGTTTGCAGGGAGATCCTGAATCGCAGGTATGCCTGAACCACGGAGTACCCCCCGGCGGCTGGCAGGATGGGTCGGTCAGCTGCACCGCACAGCCCTCCCCAGGCTTCTGGCTCACGCGGTACTCGAGATCACGGCCAAGACGCCCGGGTCCACATCCCACCGCTCAGCAGCACAGAGCGGTGTGGTATCTTCTCCTGGGCAGGAGCACGGTCAGGGGCGATGGCGAGGTAGGAACAAAAGCTAGTCCTACTGCAAAGACGCCCCACGAGTTGCATCATCTCACAACGCCAAGTCAGCCTGGCTGCCTTCCATCAGGCTCATGCCCACGTACCAACGGAGCTGGCACATGGCTGTGCAGGGAGGGAAGCCACGTTTCCCCCCTAAGGGAAAGCTTGATTCATGCTAAAAGCTATACCAGTCTGGCTCTGAGGAGAGGTATCTGCCCGCCCTCGCTGACACCAAGGCTATTTAGCTTCCTCCCAGCGCCCAACCCCACAGCCTCGGCAGTCTGGGCACATCACGCCTGAGCAGCAGCGGTCCCACCAGGGGCAGAGGGATTTATGGACAAAGTGATGCACCTCAGATGTTCAAAGTCCTCGGATCCCATTTAAAGTTTCAGAGCAGGAGAGGAAAGGCAAAAAGAGAAGATGAAAAAATAAATTAAAAAAAAAGAAAAAAAATAGAGGTGTCCACAGAAACCTGCAACGCAGACAGACAGTAGCCCTGTTATCATTGTTGCAGCTCATTTAAAGACAGTACTTTTCCACACTGCAGTCACATTTCCAGTTCCTTCAGACCTACCTGGAGGGACCGAATAATTTGCATCTATCTTTTCCCAACATTCCACATATTATTTGCATTTATCGTGAAAGGGTGGAGAATAATAGTGCTTAGTGCAAGAAATAAATACATTTAAAAAAGAAATCAGTCAGCGCTGCCAGTCAGACAGATGCAAAAGTTGACAAAATACAGCCTTTCATTATTTTTTCATTCCAACCAGTGCACAAAATACATGAAATATAAAAGAGTGCCTCACATAGATTTTTTCCAGCTGAATGGAGCTTTGACAGTCAAGAACACTGCATTTTTCACATAATAAAATGTGATTTTCCATCAATTGTACCTGTAATGAAAATGTAGCATACAGCACAATCCCTTGAAAGCTAAGAAGTCGAAGCCAAGGGTGAGGCTGAAAGTTGCAAAACCGGGAGCCTCAAGGGAAGAGAAGCAGGGGGATAGAAGAGAACTGGTCCTCCGCCATTCATTTACTTCTCTGCGGATGCCCCCCTAACGGGGTCCCCCTCCTCCCGTTCCTGGTGTTGAATGGGAGGGGCAGCCAGAGCAAAACCATCCATCTGGTTCCCATCACGGGAAAGACTGCCTAGGCTAGCTCCTGCCAAAGCCTGTCATTAGCAATCAGCGTAAGAGAGAGCATGAGAAAAGACAGCACAGCTAAGACAACAAACCTAATACTTTTAATACACTAATCATAACAACAGTACTCAATTTTGTTCTTTATAAAAATATCACGGGAGTCAGATGGGTCATCCTAGTAGCCTCATTTTATCAGAGAAATTAATGTAACAGGCAACGCAAATGTTATTTTCTTCTGCCACAGTATATCCATCAGCACCTATTAGAAGCATCTACAGGAGTGAAATACGGCAAGGAAGGATAATTTGATTAAGCGGGTGCAAAATGAGTGCTACCCATTAATATACTTTGTCTCCTTTTAGCTACAGTATAATAGACATGGCATTTAAATCCTGATGCAGCCGCTATGATCCAAGATCTAGTATTTTATGAAAGCTCGGAGAGATGACCATCAA
The DNA here is from genome assembly GCA_009819775.1 of Phoenicopterus ruber ruber. Classification (NCBI taxonomy): domain Eukaryota; kingdom Metazoa; phylum Chordata; class Aves; order Phoenicopteriformes; family Phoenicopteridae; genus Phoenicopterus; species Phoenicopterus ruber. The sequence continues at coordinate 37,359,120 of CM020218.1, forward strand.
ACTGGCATGTTCTCTTGTCACAGAAGTTCAGCACAACGCTTCCCACCTCCCCTAGCCTTGCCAGCCAGGTAGAGTAACACCAGCATTTCCACAATTTCCACAAAAAACCTTCCCTTCTTGCATATCATCCTTTAAGATCTATTTTATCACTCTTTAACCACAAGTAACCAGGAAAAAAAACCAACAAAACCCAAACCCACATCCAAGTGGTCTATAGCAACCCTCCCACGGCTGCTGCCATGGGGAGTGAAGACCTGCAGGGGTATTAGGACCTCGTACTGCTGGACGCTGCACGCCGATGAAAGCAGCGCTGCCAGCTGGACTTTTCAGCCACAACTTTTCCCCCCCTTGGGAATATAATCACACGCACCCCTAATTACTAAATAAGAGTGTCTGTTAATTACCTATCTGAAGTAATTAAATCTGACTGGGGTCAAAAGTGATCTGCCAGCAGGGAACAGAGAGAGGCGGCAAGCTCTAATCCTTTGCGCTTCTCCAAACCTGCCTCAAGCCTCAAACCAGACCCCACAGGAGCTCGTTCTCCTCCCTGTCGGCAAGACAGACCCCTTGTTCAGAGCATTGCCCGGGTCTCTATGAGCTGCATTTTCCCCCATCACTTTGTCAAGAGCTGCCCCTGCTCCACTGGCTCCATCTCGCCATCCTGGAAGAGCGCATAGGAGCAGGCGAATACTTTGGGATCTCCAGGAGAGCAACCTGAGATCAGCTCTGCATCATGATGCCTCCCTTGAGCTCCTTGCACCAGAGTAGCAGCAACATCACGACTGACACTTGCACAGCAGCAATTGAAGCTGCCGAGTTTCTTTTTAAAGACCTCCTGTACTGGGAGCAGGGGACAGAGATGGGAAATGGGGAAGAAACCTCCTTCGCGAAGAATCACCATGTCTCTGCCTAAGGATGACGTGGCTCCAGCTCCCTCAGGACTGTCCCCATGCACATCACTGTCACCTGGCTTGCCTCTCTCAAGCGTCCTCCTTTTGTTAGGCTGTTCCCACGCAGATCTAATAATATCCTGAACAGATGAGTGAATACGAATAACAGCTCTTTCTTCCTCCTTTCAGGAAACTATTTCCCCATTTGTTTCTCTCATCTCCCTGCTGCGGTATTTAGCTCCAAACATTAATGACCCATTTAAGAAGGAGAAAGCTCTTCTAGGAATGACTTGCCCTGGGCTATTCCATGGGCTGCTCAGAAGTGAAATCTCACCATTTATACCCTCTTCAGTGGAAGAGGAACATTCCCAGGACCAAAGAAAAGCACAGCTAGACACAGAGATGGAAAGGGAGGGGAGATTTTCTTTGTCTCGTTCTCTCTTGCACATTTTGCTGTGATTACCATCCCAGTGCTTTAGAAAGTAAACACCACTGGGAGATCACAGCTGAGCCCCAGCCCAGGTCTGCTCTGACTTGCTACCAGATAATCAATGAGAAACTTTCCAAAATGTCTTCCCCCCCACACTTTGCGGGACAGGAACCTTTATGTCTCAGCCTGCTGTGCTGAAGCTAACACAAAGCCTCCAAAGGGTCAGACAGGCATCGGTGCCTCAGCTCGGGGTGGGACCACAGGAGAGGGCAAGGAGATGGCACCGCTGCAGGAACCTGGCCCACGCCAGCCCTTATCCCCGACCTGGCTGCGCTCCATCGCACCTGTCCTTCACTCCTGCCGGCTTGGCTTGACACTGCACGCTCACCTGCGGGTTGGTAAAAGGCTGCGTGCCGGTTTGACTCCTTCAGGTTGCTCGCTGGATCCCGGGGATCATTCCTCCTCCCAGGAACGAGGTGCGCGACCGCGGGACACAAGTAGGAACCAGCCAGGGGGCACTGCATGTCCGAGAGAGCTGAAGAGCAGGACGAGATGGAGAATGAGGACAGACAGCTCTGTGAAAAGCCGGAGGAGCAGCTTTTAAGGAAGAGATATGGTAGAAACAGAAGATGGCCCCTAAAAAAGGAAAAAGAACAAAAAAGGCTGTGGAAGAGCAACCCAGCTGCTGAAGACCAAGCAGTTAGGATGGGGGAAGAAGCAACCAGGCTACTGCTGATGGATGAGAGCTCAATTTCTCTCCTAGATCTCTCATCATAAGAAGAAGATGGAAAAGGGTGTGTCAAAACCCTCAGGAACCAGAGCTAGTAGAAATATCTCTCTCTTTTACCCCTTAAAAGTCGTGGATCAAGAAGGCTTTGCCTCCCTTTCACCATTCTTCTCATCTCTGAAACATTTTTCCTGCTGTTGTTCCACTCTGTAAACTTTCACTTTAAGGTAGCAGAAGATACTGCGTATAGGAAGCCAGCCTGTTGTTTAGACACAGTCATTCAAACCTAAACAATATAAAGAGGAAAAAAAGCGGAGGGGAAGAGACAGGCAGATGGTGGTGAGCTGTGCAGACAGGCACCGCAGCCCCGGTGTTATTGCAACATGCTGAAGCACGGTTTGCCAGAACTTCTAACTCCCTCGTTTTTACAAGCTTAAAAATGCAAATACAAAGTCTCACTGTGAGGCTGAAAGTTGGAGCTCAGGTTTCAGCTCAAAACTACATTCCTAGTGCTGTTGTGCTTGAGATTATAAAAATTATGCATATATATTTAAAAATCTGATTTGGTGTGTCTCTAAGCTTAAAAAAAAAAAAAAGTACAATTTTGGAGAGGTAAAAAAGGGAAGAACATTATAAAACGTGCTCTTCATCAGTTGATCACGTACAATTGTTTTAAAGTGATTATATATACATAATTTTCACAACAGTGTTCGCCCGAAATTCAGTAAAGCTTCTGAACGTGAAGAAGTACCTCAATACTGTTGGGTCACCCTACATTTGAAAAACAGCTTCGGACAGTTTTTAAATGCATAATGCTTGCTATTATATGTACTACGTACACTATACTTAACAGGATAGCACCCAAAAACTGTAAAAATACATCCAGGGATATTCACATTTGGAAAAAAAGAAAGTATTTCCTTTTCCTTTCACTTGAAATTATTGCAAGCCCCGCTGGGGCGGGCTGCTAGGAGAGGGCAAGCACCTGGCGACACCTTCCCCGAACACGCCGTGCACCCAGGCTCCACTCGCTGCGCCCTCCCCGGAGCCCAGCTGCTATCCCTGCATCTCAAACCATGTCGGGGCAGCCCGGCTGTGATGAACTGTCCTCATGAACAGTGAACTTTTCTTCCGATGAGGTAAGTGAATAACTATGTTTGCGCCCTAAGTGGACTATAAATCACCAAGGCATTTAGCCACTTAGCTTAGCGCTGTCAAATATACTTGGCGATGGCCAAACACAATCTGTATGATAAATTTACACAGCTGAAGTTTTCTAGACCACCAGTAATTTCTGCCTTAAAACCCTCATGACTGAGAAGAAATATAAGAGAGATGGGGCAAAATAAGAAAGAAAGTAGGAAATAAAGGAATGTTAAGTATCAGGGACCTAAAGGGGCACAGATTTCCCAGACAATGTGACAAGCTAAGGCAGAATAAAATAATCCAGAGCTAAAAATACAGAGGTAATGCTCTGCATTTAGCAATCTTGCGCTGTGTGTCAGCAGAAAGACCGGCGCTGACAGAGCGCGGTGCACAACCGGGGATCTGTTGAGGCAGAGCCGCAGATCGCATTTGGAAAGGGCTCTGCCTCCATCTCCAGCCAGGACGCGACACGCACCCGTGGCGGCTGTTCCAGCTCACACGTGGGGCTTGCCCGGGGAAACCCCACGGCGGCCAGTGCCAAAGATCCCACAAAACCAGCGTGCCACGGCGCATCGCCTCCCGCTTCCTTCCCGCTGAGACGATCTGAACCTTAAAGAAAAAAAAGGATCTGGCCGCCGGACCCTCTGTCCTCCACCTGCCCAGCGAGCGGAGCCCGGCAGGGCCGCGGCTGCGGTAAGGGAGGCCGCCGAACGCCGGGCCGCGCCGTCCCCGCGCCTGGAGGGGCCTCTAGCGGCACCCGCCGCCGCCCGGCCCCCAGCCCCGCCGCCGCGGCCACGGGGTCCCCTGCCGGCGCCCCTCTCCCCCGCACCCCAACAGCACCAGCTCCACCCCATTCCTGCTCTTCAAGCGGTGTCGCTGCGTCGGCAGCCCTGCAGCTTTTAACCGAACGCCAAGGACGTAAGAGCTGGTGCTGCTGGCTTTTTGAACTACGTATGTCATCCATATTCACCCATCCAGGGAACATAGACACGAGGTCCCCGCATGCTCCACAGACTTAGCTTTCCACAAACGGCCCCCAGAGTTGGTGAAAACGCAACTGCAAAAGCAGTCGGTGCTGGCAAGGATGCAGATCAACCCACGGCTGCCACCCAAGCTGCCGACACCAGCCCCGGGACCGGTGGACACCAGCTTTCTTCCACAGCCTGCTTGCCACAGGCTTGCCACCCCCCCTCCCATGGATGGCCCAACCCCTGACCACTGGAAGAGGCACCCCAACTACTGGAGGGCCAGCATGCTTGGGGTAAGCAGGCTCCAGCCAGCATGGAAGACTATTTTTCTTCCACTTCTCTGCAACGAAACCTGGATTTGCCACACTATCTCGGTTAAGTCTTGCAGTCTGTCAATGTTTGCCCATCAATTTGGGAAAGGGGGATAACGGCGAGGCTGAAGGCTAGGATGACCTCAGGGCTATATCTGCTGCATCACAGATAACCACCCCACTCGCCCTCCCAGGGCTCCCCCACGGGGATGCAATTAGGCAGGCAGAAGCCAATTGCTTATGGAAACATTTGCTGCGACAGAATTTCCCGCTAACACCAAGTTTAGCACAATCACAATGGAGTCCTTTTTTTACTCCCATTTAGAAGTGGAATACCAAAGGGAGTGCAAGCTCAGGCCACGCTGCATTTCCCTCACCTCCGAAGCCCACATTTATGGGTCATGTCTCTAAGTAAGGTTGTTCAGGTGGGAAGGGACCTTGGGAAGACTCCAGCCTCCTGCTCAAAGCAGGGTCAACACTGACTTCACGTGAGGTTGCGCAGGGCTTGGTCCAGTTGGGCCTTGAAAACCTCCAAGGATAGAGCTCCTAGAGCCCCTCTGACCAATTTGTCAATGCTTAATTATCCTCATAGAGATTTTCTTTTTTTACTATTTTGTCAGAAAATCAGTGGTTGCATTTCAGTTTGCAACCACTGTCCCTTGGAGCCTGGCTCCATCTTTTCACTAAGTTCCCCATAGGTAGGGGCAGGCTGCTATAAGGTCCTCCTCCAAAGCCATCTCTTCTCCAGGCTGAAGAAGCCTCTATCCCTCAGCCTCTTCCAAAGCACGTGCTCCAGGCCCCTGGCCATCAGAAAACCCAGCAATTTGACTGTTTTACATGATGTGCTACTCCTATTTTATAGAAACTAACATAAATGCTAAAATGCATATATGTGAAGCCACAGGTCGAAGATTAGACAGTTGTCTAAGAGAACAGCAACAAGCTTACCAGCTATGCATTTGTTCAAGCGCAAGACAGACAGTAGAGATCATCCATGGTTTAATAACAAGGCAAGCCTCCTTCAAGGCAGCAGAGGGAACCTACTTCCCATTTTTCACATGCCTCACTGTGAAATACACATGAATATACTTAACTCCTTGAAAACGTAATGCCTTCAGTATGAGTCATGCTCCGAAATGCTAGCGTGCTTTATACCAAAAGAGTCCTCTGATTCACATACCAAACAGGAGTATAACGATCATTTGATGCAGGTAAATTATTTGTAGCAAGAGAGACGTCATATTAGAAAAACACATGCTGTGGTCCAAGAGACTGTGCTCAGCGCCCGGTACTTGGGGAAAACTAGAAGAATGATTATCACCTTCGTATACGTTGACGGGAATGGCAATAATTAAATATTACGAGGCCTGAATAAAACTCCCAGGTGAAGGGAGCACAGGAGGCGTATCTGGCCAGCCTGAGAGGTTACTCTGGCAGCAGCCCTCCGCCTCTGCTACGGCCACAAGCCACATCCTTGGGCAGAGCTGCTAAAAAGTGCCAGCCGGAGCGAGTACTGCACCCAAGCCCAGCTCATGCCCACGTTCAGGTACCCTGGCAAGTCATTGCTGTACATGTAGGAAATTCAGCCTCTGTGCAAAACGACTTCAGCGCACCCAGTGAGTTGACGCTGTCAAGAGCTGCCACCCAAAAGCAGGGACAAACACAGCACCCTGGCTTAAGGACACTGAATAAAACTCACATCTGAGTTGCCTTTCTGCAATCCGGGAAGATGACACCAAAACCACCCAGCCAGACTGGTTAGCTGGCTACTCCGCTCCTCCGCATCGGAATCAGGATTTCCAACTTGCTCCCCAAGCGAGCTGGAAAGATGAGTTTTCACCATGACAGAGCTGCACTGAGACATGATGAGATCACTGGCAAGGCTCTCATCGACCTCAGGTAAACTCAACCGCACACTGCGACAGGCTCCAAAGAAACTTGACAAAGACAAAAATTAATACCACTACTGTTTTGGACGCAAAAAAGAAAGTTATTTCTTGTTGTTTTTCCTTACATTTCTGGGGACATCATTTGGAAGCTTATCCTCAACTAGTGGCTAATCAGTTATTTTTTTCCCATTGGTTATGTTTCAAAGGGAAAAGCATCACACTAATTCAGAACAAGGAGGTATCAGAACAGTCAGCAGGCTGTGCAGTCTCTCTGTGAGCTACAAAGCTATTGATCTGGAAGACACACATCTTCTTTTAGCTGTGATCAATTGCTATTTTTCAAACTAACCAACACAGAAAAAAATCTCCATTACCACTCAGCATGCCAAAGCATACTCGAACTGCTCCAACACGTTACGCTGGAATTAAAACAAAGAGTTATTTCTGGTTTGTTTTATTTCCTTGCTAATGTGGTGACTGTTTTAGGATCCTTTCCCGAGAGCTAATAAACCTAACATCAAAAGCAGTTGTGTCCTGGACCAGAGCAATGCCAGGGATCAGGTGGAAGCTGCAGGGCTGAGCAGTGCAGCGCGCCGTGCCCAGCACCAACGTGCTGTTTAAAGCATGGGCAAGATACTGTAGATTCTGTACTAACCAGAAGTGAATTAAAACTGTTGATACATTTGAGGGGTTGCTTACTGAACACGACAGGCTTCCCCAGGTTTTAAAGGCTGCTTGCTAGCTACTTTCTGCTTGGCTACCCAGTGGGGTATAGAGAGATGAATAGCTGTGCCTATTGGCAGCAGGTCACTGCTAAACCGGTGTTAACCAACACCTATCTATCTCTGTTCCCGAGAGCCTTACGGGAGAAGTCAGCTAAGCATAAAGCAAGGTTACGAACAGGGAGAATGTGAGATGGATGCTTATGCTGTGTCCTGGGACTGCAAGGGTGAGCTGCAGTGCTGGGGAGCAGCAGGGAGCCCTTCTCCCTCCGGCTCCAGCTTAGGGCGTCTCTGCAGCCCAGCAGGTTGGACTGCAAATACACCTCGTGGATCCTCTGCCACCCCTGGAGCTCTGCGCATCTTGGGGTGCTTTGGGAAGGAGGCCTCAAGGCACCGACGCTCTGCCAGCCTTGGAGGGAACGAACAAGAGGCAACGAATTCAGTGTCAAGGGCAGCAGCAGGGCTGGGGCAAGTAAAGATGAGTCCCACCCTGTGTGCAAGAGGCTACCAAAAGGCTTTGAGAACAACCCAGTGCACCACGGCAAGGAGAGGGTCTGGACACGAATGCCACGGGACGAACAGAGAGATTCCCTCCCGCTCGAGCACGTTCACAGCACAAGAGGCGTTCACAGCACCCCGCCGGAGCCGGGACCCAGCTACAAAGGGTTGGCAACCAGGGTGCTAATTCATAATGCATCCGTAAACACCTTTATTTTTCTGGAGCTACATCAAGGTCTGGAAACAGAAAAAACAGTTACTCCAAACCAAAAGTTGGCACAGTGGCCCTGCCTGTGATTATTTAAGAGCCAACACATTCCCAGGACAGTTAATAGCACTGCTCTCCTTAGAAAGGAGGACTCCACAGAAACAAAAGTGGAATACACAGAGAGGCAGCAGTACCACCAAAACACCAAAGTTAGAGGATTGCAAACGGGTCCGGGGGTCAATGACACACAGCTTTTGCAAAGCCCACCAAAGCACGGACTTCCAGGATATCACAGGCACGGCTCGAGAGGCAGCTACTTCTCTCTGCTCAGCAGCCGTGAGGCTTCGGCTGGAGACTTCGCCCAGCCTGGGAGATAACCCTTTCAGAAAACAGCAGGCACATTTGGGACAGTCCAAGAAGCAAGCAACAAGAGCCAAAAGACATTTGGAAACTTGATCTATAGGGTAAAAGCTCAGAAGATTAAGTAAAGAGAAGGTTACAGAGGTGGCGAATACATCCTGAGAATATACAGTCCTGAGACCAGATAACTGTATGAAAAGGATAGTCATCAGTTGTTCTACTGCACCAAAAAAAACAAAACATTACTCTACACCTAGTGAGTTTTGAGGGTACTACGAAAAAATCTTTCTGACTACATGGAGAGTGAAGGCCTGGCACAGGATTTGTTGACAGGTTGTGAAATCACCCTCATCAGAGGTTTTGAAGATAAACATCTATCCCTCTTGGGGGCAAGGAGATGAACTAGAAGATATCTCGAAGTCCCTTCTGGCCCTGAATTTCTAGAAGTACTCCAGTTCCACTGGTATGCCCTTTCTTGTCAGTAGGCTTTGATTATTAGCCTTAGAAAATTAAAATAAAATAAAATAAAAAATAAAAAAAATTAAAATAAAATCTTGTCCTTCATTTAGTTCTGTGATGATGATTCTCATTTTCTCCCTTCTGTTTTGTATTTTGTTTCAATGAGTCGTCACCCCATACCTCTGTGTCAAACGTGAGTGAACAGAACCTTCTTGTGTTCATACATATAATGAACATGGTGGATACAAAAAACCATCAGCCCTTCCAGCTTTAAAACAAAATATATCGAATTACTCCATGGCAGCGTACCCTTGAGTCTTGCACAATACCCACAGATACCGGCTTATCAAAAATAAATAGAGAATTTTGCTCAGCAGCGGAAAGAAAGTCAGAGGTGAGGGGCAGCAGGGGATAACTGAAAGATTTAAAACAAATATGTAATAGTCAGATCTGTTTCCTGTTTCCAGAGGTAAAGGAATTTCCTGTTTCCAGACCTGGCTATTTAAAGAAAATCCTGACAACAGAGGGTTTGGGGTTGGGTTTTCTTCCCAATAATGCCAAATAAAATAAATTAACAGGGCCAGTGTTCCTGAGCACATTCTTTGGAGAGGAGTGGCCGCTCGTTTGCGAGCCGCGCAGATCATCACGCCGCCGGGTGCCTCGGCGGCCTGGCTCAGCCGCAGCACCCGGCGATGGAGGAGAAGGAGGAGGAGGAGGAGGAGGAGGAGGAGGAAGAAGGCTTAGCAAGCACCCGCAGCCTCTGCACGAGGGCTCTGCCATCAGCCTCCCCTTTCAGCCCATGCCATAAGTACTGAGGTCAAGCCAGACTGACTAGTAGGTACACGGGAACAGCAAGGGGCCCTACAGCCAGCTCCGAATCTCAGCTGCTGCAGTGACTCGGTGAAATACCTGAAGACTTCTTTTCTCCAAGGATGAAGCTGGATGCTTTTCATTCCAGCTGTTTCTACAGATTAGTCCGTCAAGGGGGAAGGTGGGGGGAACCACACCAAAAAAAACCCCTAACACCCCCCACCCCCCAAAAAAACCCCAACAACCCAACAGAGAAATTCTAGCTTGCTCACTTGTGGAGTATTTCTGTCATGTTGTCATTTTTGTGGTTTTCATCTCCGCTCCAGGGCAGTTCAAATAGGTAAAAAAAAAAAGAAAAAAAAAGGGGGGGTAGGGTGGTGGATTTTTCTTCAGTTTACAATAGCAGCCGAATGTATGCAAACTGCTTTAGTGCAACATTTAGCAAGGCACTACACAGAGAGAGAACGGTTTGCTCACTTTCAAAGCAACTGAAAGGCACAGCCCTGCTGATGACTGCAGGAGAGCTTGGACCTCCTTGCTATAAAAACAGAGGTTTGAAATTGGAAGTGCACCCGTGTTCTACACTGTGCATTTTGAAAATCTGAATGTTTCATAAACTTTACATAGTTAGAATTGCTTCTTTATTTTTAAAGAAAAAGAAAAGTTACATTTGCAGGTTTTCAGCAACTTAAGACGAGAAATTCTGTCCAGGTCGGTGTGAGGAAGACAAAGCTGCACGGCAGTTTGTACTGTATTGCAGCAGGGTTTCATAGTGATTTGGAAGGGAAAACGAAACCGATTGGGTTGCGGCGGGGTTAGCTGGGCCCAGGGCTTTCATGCAGGAGATCACGAAGGCAGAGGGAAGGTGGTGCTACTTTTGTGACGGCGCAGAGCTGGGTGGTGCGACACCCACCACTCTGCTCAGCACACACATGCACCGGCTTGCAGCTAGGGCCCTTCCAGGGCGGTCGAAGGAAAAATACACAATAAGGTACTTCTAGTGATGGAAGCAAGGCAGCCTGTGACCAGCCTTCTCCTTCCTGCCCTCCAGGGGCCTGCTTCATTCTTCCGTACCTAAAATGAGACGGGGCTCATAGCTGCACAGTCCTAGCCTGCATCTTGACCAAGGAGCCTTAAGCAAAAATGTTAGTGCTCTGCAATCGTCCTGGTCTAGAAGTAGAGAGCAGAGCCTGAGAAGTTCCACCAGTCTTCGTAACACAAGAGTTTCCTGATGCTCCTCCTATTCCTGACTCCACGGCATGGACTTACCCATCTACCAGTCACGCAAAGCACGTTTAAGCAGGCCCAAATCTGGGGGAGAGGAAGGGAGTTGGACAAGATTGCCACTAACTAACCTTCGGTTCCCGTGCATCACGCCCGTGATTAAGGGAACTGGAAACATTTGTTATGGGGAAATGCAAGGGGTGTCCAAACCCAAAGAGGGCAGCAGGAGGCAAAGACAAACGGGTAGAGGAGAGGGGCTAACGCTTTCTCTAGCTACCACTTCACGTGATGCAGGGCTACACGCAGTGCCGGTTTGGCAATGGTCAGTTTGGATGGGAGCACTGTTCAAAAAACGCTGCTTCAGATTTTTGCAACATTGAAATTAAACATGATTTTGTTATTGATATTAGCTTGTCTATGAAATATTTGGGTCATTTGAGTTAAAGCACAGACAAGTGTCAAAGCGATAAGGGATTGAAAGACCAGATTTCCTGCCATTTTGCACAGAGAAACAGATGCTGGATGGAAACACACCAGCTCACTTCAGCTGCCAAAACCCAGACTGTCTATTGCAAAAACCCAGTCCATTTTTCCTGGACACTTTTTCCACCTGTTTCCTGGTAGGTAATGACATCCAGGAGCAGTGGCAGGGAAACAGCACTGTTTAAAGGTCATGGTGACAGCATTGCCCATATGACTTGGTGTAAAAGCTGTACTCCAGCTCCATTCCCACAGGGGATGCTTTTATCCCATCACACTCCCTGCTTGGTTTTCTGCGCACCAACGAAACCCATCCTCGGCACGAGCAGTCTGCAAGGGACAGCCTTCCTGCGGCTGGCACCAAGGTGGGCTCGCATGAAGATCAGCAAAATGGCATTGTGGCAACACCGGCTTGCCAAGCCTGCTCAGAGGTGGCCCGTCCGTATGATGGTCAACCCAAGTGGTTGCCCCAGGCATCCCCGAACATGGAAGCTCCCGGGTTGAGGTGAAACCCTCTTTCTAACAACCTCCACAGCCCAACGCTTTTTCTGGGCTGCACTTTCAGAGAGGGCCAGGCACAACCAGGCTTAGGAGACCCAGGAAGGTCTGCAAGAACTTTCCACAGTGGGATTTGATCATCTTTCCCCAACTTAAGACAACACCTTGCAGCCAGTAGCTATCACAAGGCTTGGCCAGAGCTGTAAAGACATTGTGTCCATCCAACCGTGCGGGAGCTGCAAACGTTACTGCATGCCTTTCACAGACACTACAGTGTTTGCCACAATGCCATAGGACTCCCAGCGTGCAACCACGGCGGCATTCCCGAGATCTCAGGGCCTGAAAAGGCGGCGAGCTTGGGACGTGTTCAAACAGCTCCAAACCATTACAGATGCTAAAGGCAAATTCTCACCTCCTTGCTCGCTCTCCCCATAGAGGAATACCGAGCTGGCCACATTTAGCCCCTGACAGCATCACCAAAAGCCTCGTGAGGCGTTTCCTACCGAAGAAGGACCAAAGCTGCCTCCTGAACAAGCGTCCCTCAGAAACAGAACAGACATTGAAACGAGCCTGCAGAATCATGCCCAAAACTCAGGATAATACATCACAAGTAGCAGTAAGTTATTCAGTGATCTGAAGCACCAAACCTCCAAGACCTGCAGTCATTCAGGAAGTCTGGAAGCAGGCAAAATTAGCTCTGATTTCAAAAGCAGCAGAACAAGTGCAAGCATGACAGCAAGCACTCTGCAGCTCCTGACCTTCGGAAAATATTGGAAAAGGTATTAAGCAGGGGAAAAAAAAAAAAAACAATAAAAGACATTCTGAAAAACAGTACATGCCTAGACTGCCTCTACCCTACCATTTTACAGCTGAGCACTTCCCAACATACGTCTCCCATGAGGTGGAGGTGGCTGGCAGGGCCAAGAAAGGAGGGCTCTCGAGGCCAGGGGTAATGACCTAAGTGACATGACTAATGAGAGCAGGCATCAGTAAGCCTCGCTTACACGCTCGCCGTCATCACTGCCAACACCAGCGGGAAGCATCTGCCAAGAAAAATCTGGTCTAGACGACAGCAAGGCATGGAGCTGCCTACCAGCTGGGGATGCAGCGACCGATGCTTTCAGTTCCATTTCTCGCTTACTCCACCAGTCTATGACACCTTGCTTCATTGGGAGAAACATATGCAGAGGAACCAGACGTGATATTTTCTTTTCAACGTCAAAATAATAGACGGGAGCAAGTTTGTCGACTTCTGTGGCATATAAACTGTGTCCCACACAACGCAAATGAGGACATCAGGTATTAAATTGAGGGCTTGTTGAATGGGAGTTTTTAAGTGTGGGATGCTGCAGGGGTTTCCTCCCTCACCATGTACAACTAATGGCCTGGATCCTGCATATTTCTGGCTTTCTGCGCTGTGATTTTATGCTACAGGGACTTCAGTCTGAATTAGTAAGACAGCTTGCACACCAAGAAAATATTTAACTAATATTTAAAAACAAGTTCTGGGTTTGGGTTTTAAGCATAACTGAAAAAAAAAAAAAAATCCCTGTGTGTAGGCTAGGTGCTTGAAAAAGTTATTGTGAGATATTCTAACACCATTCCTGCAAAAAACTTACCATCATGAGTCACTTGGTGCACAAATAATTCTCCAAACCTAGGTATCTGCAGACCACACGCATTAGCAGAATCTAGATCGAAGTTATTCAGGCCATTCAGGCAAACAAGCAATTGCTTATCGCATCAAAACCAAGTACAGGGTCACTTTCCTCTTGTTCTTTTACAGCTAAACCAATTTCATTATATGTATTTAAATTTTTAAGTGCTGTTGAGATACCATTTACATTTAATAACTTCCATTTCACACAGAAACCATGGAGGACAGTCAGCTGGAAGAGACAACAGCGGTGATACAGCAGTGACACAGGGAGGGAGGAGGGAAGAAGGCAGCTTACACATGCAGAAAAGAAAGTATCATCAGCATCATCTCCACACAACAGAAAAGCAAACCAGCAATGAAACTGGAAAAGGAGAAAAGTGGGGGGAAAAAAGCAAACAGTATGTCAGGTAGGTCACACTACACAGGAAAATGGCTAGATTGAAACTAGCTCGCAGACATCAGGAATACTCTGATACTGAGATTTTTTTCAGACCACATCAATGAATTTATATTTCACCTACCTAAAAGAGAAATCAGGGCTCTCCATTTTATCTGAAGGACATAACTTTGTTACTGGAAGATACCACTATTGGCATAAACTGGATAAACACAATGAAATCAAATAAAAGATGCAAGGCAACAGGACAAAAACTTTGAAGACCAGGTCCAACCCCCTTAAATGACCTCACTGATTGCCTGCCGCTTCCAGGCCAAGCAGCCCTAGAATCAGGAGACTGAGGAGTCACTCATAACAACAGGTCTTGCATCTTGAAACTATCTCCTCCTACATGCAGTTTCTACAGTGAGACCAGGACACACCATATACTCCTTAAACCCAAGGCATAAGCCTTTCCCTGTGGGCTTGGTACAGTTGGTGCAACGCTACAGCACAATACAGTTCTTTGTACAATCGCTCCATATTACATTTTTTCTAAGATACTGGCTTATTTGCAGGGTTTAAACCTTTACTTTTAAATGGAAAGATTTAAAATATACTTGTAATATCTAATATACATACAATATCTGTACCTATCCTCAGAAGATCACGACACATCTAGATAGCACGCGCATGACTATCAGCGCTCCAGGGGTCAGTTTTGCCTGCCTCCAAAATTTCAAAGTCCTTTCCAAAGCAGATTCCTCCCATGTTAAGTTTAATCCCGTAAAAAGTGGTAAAGACATGCTATCCGCATTCACAGAACGTGTCTTAGGACCCCAAATCTGAAGGGTCATTCATCAGCCATTCCTTAGGGAAAGAGATATTACTAGTCCCATTGCTCCCGTACCGCTCAGGGAAACGGAGATTCCAATATGCCTTGACCCAACCCCACAACGCAACTTCTCGGGGCTGACAGACGTGGATTTCACCACATACCTATGACAACAGTTTACACGGATTAGCTGGTTTGACTCAACTCTGCTCTTTTGAAACATTAATACAGCTTCAAATTATCTAGGGAGCAGCAATGTAGTCAGGCTCCCTGGTCAGAAGAGGAAAATTTTGCTTTATTCAGGTACGAAGCATGCTTTCTTCCCCATAAGTTTTCACTCCCTTCTCACCACCCTCACCCTTTGAAGTGGCCGGCTGGCTAATGCCAGGTATATTTGCCAGCGTTGTAGGTCACAGCCCAGGTGGGCAGGCTAGCACCAGTGCCCGGGTCCTGCCCAGACAGACGTGGGAAGCCCACATTTCCCAGTCATGGGTGTTCCCGTTCCATGGTCAGACAAATTGAGTACCAGCAATAGGCCCAACAATTAAATAGCAAGCTCGTATTTGGTGCTTTTCATCCATATGCTCCAAACACATTAAAAGAGAAGTGTATTAGTACTGCCGTTTGCAGTATGGGGAAACTGAGGCACGGAGAGATGAATTTCCCTACTAGATTCACATAGTGGGCTGAAACAAAGCTTGGGAGGGGACCTGTTAGCACAAGTTTGAACCTAAATAGCAAAGAAAATGAAGTTATTATCTGCATTCCATCGACTGCTGTACCATATGGTTAGACGTGGGCACAAGTCCAAGCTAAGCACCCAAACGACTCCTTCAGCTCTAATGCAACAAAGAAAACCCAAAACTTGCATCCTCATATTAATCAAAGTAATCCTTTAAGCTCTGCCTGCGTTTCTGCTGACAGTGTTATGAGGATCTACGCTGAAAATTGAACCAAAGGTAAACCCAGCAGATGAGCACAGTCTCTGACACTACATATACCTGATCCCGTCTTCCCAAACCTCTCAGCTTCCAAGAGGGTTTGTTGGTTTTTTTTTTTTTAATATGACTACAGGCTCTTTCCATTCCTGGTAAGATGGTATTTTAAAGTACGCCTTAACAAAGCTCTTGCTAAGAGCACCTTGGTTCCTGATTACATCTCCAGCACGTGTCAGGAAGATACTGCACACACTAATTACTCCTTAGCAAAATCAGAGATTCTGAGATTTAATAATTCAGTGTCTGCGATACAAGAACTAGCAAGTCTTTTATTATTAAATATTGTACAGCTTACCAAATAGAAGAAAAAACAAGTGAAAACCAGCTATAAACTGTCTTTATTTCCTTTGAAAACTGCTTTGTTCTGCTGCCCCACTGCTTGAAGTATATGACCTCATGTACAGCAAGCTCCCGTGAAATGGGGAAAATGAACCGGAAGACAAAGGACAGGAGAGGGAAGCCTTCACCTGGGTGCCCCATGCTGACAGGTTGGAGGTGCAGAGATCTTTTGTATGTTTAAAATGACACTTGCTTGGGTTTCTGCTCTCAAACCTAGGACCAACTCACTCTGGATTGCAAACTCTGCCCTTGGAGACCTGCCAGAGGCCCTCCAAGGAGAAGCAGGGAGAAAGCAGAGGGAGATACCACGATTGCTCCAATGACTCTGAAATCAGACAAGCATGTCCAAGCCAGAGTGAATGCACCAACACTACTTCATGCTGCGCATCCAGGGACTTTTCCTCTTCTGTATTTTAACAGTTCAAGCATTTAACCCAAGAAACAGTGGTGAGAGAGCCCGTTCAGACAGAACAAAACTGAAAGCCGGTCAGGTCAGCCTGTTCACTGTGCATTTAGTAGGAGGAAAAAGCAGGTACATTGACAAAAGACTGTTTCTCCAAGAAAGCCTACATTCTTTTTATGCCCTCCATAAATTCACAGACACCCCTGTAATTAATTTCAAAAGTGCTTTTTTTTTTTTTTCCTTACAAAGGTCAGTATAAGAATTTAACCTCACTGACAGGCAATGTCACGCTAGGGATGAGTTCACCAGAGTTAATAAATATTTCAGTACCGAATAGGATGCAGCACGCTTCCCAGGACAGATTGAAATGTGAAAGCGCCCTTACCCAGAAGAGTGCCTGCCTGCCTTAGATGACAGGATAACTAAGGGAACAACAAAATCAGAGCAGTTATTGCAAGGCTGGGTGTTGCCAGGGGGCGGGAGATGCTGAAGAAAAGAGATCTCCACGCAAAGATTATGAAGGCATTCAGAGAAGGCAACCACCGAGGGTATTTCGATACGGCAAAAGTAAGGCCCAGCCAACCCAGAAAGATGCTGCAGACACGCACGAGTGAGTCCTTCCTCGCCAGCTTGATGGGGAAGGGTAATGTGCGGGACGATACCTGGCTCAGCAGACGGGAGGAAAAATAGGCAGAGCCCGGAGCAGCTGAAGGAGGCGTGCCAAGAGGCAGCAACGGCAAAGATCCAGCGCAGGTGATCCGATGGTTGCACAGGCTAAAGAGACCTGGGGGAACAGGGATGCTGTATATGTACGCGTGTGTGCGTGCGTGCCTGCGTCAGGTAAGCCAGCAGGAAGGAGGTCTCGGCGATGACGGCGAGAGGTAATTACAGCCTGCAAAGGTCTGAGCTTGTAAAGACTGAATTAGATTTCCTCGAAAGTTTGTAGCCAAAGATTTTGCACGTAGTCCGGATGCATGGGATGAGCAAGAGGCAGAGACTGAAGAACAACTCACTATGTGCCCAAATGGGATGGGACTGGCAAAAATCATGGAGGGATTAAGAAAGGGTGTTTGGGAGGGAGGGGAAGGAGATGGTTCATACTACCAGTAAGCTACGCAGAGAGGAACGTCATGAGAAAGGCAATGAAAGGCTAAATGGAAAGAGATGGAACAAGGGAGAAGAGGCGAGCAATATGGAAATGGTAGCCGAGACCCTGGCGCAGGCCGGTGTACAGCAGGCAACGGGCCTGACTAATAACAAAGCCAACAGGAACGTACAGGACAGCTCAGAAATGGGGTGGCGAGAACTGAACCGAGGAGGTGCCGGGAGGACAGCCAGGGAGGTCAAAGAAGATTAGGGGATATGACAAGAGGAGAGTCGAAAGCAAAGCAGCCAAATGTGGATGGTGAAAGGTACTGACCTGACCAAGAAAGGGTCTTGAGACAGAAGAGGTGTGATGGAAAATCAGAGTTCAAGGGGAAAAGTTTCCTCATGCCCAGGAGAAAGAACATAGGGAAGACAGGAAAAAACCCCAAAGTTTTATATGGTGTTAATACCAGAACCACAAACGGAGGTAGCCCACAGGCACAAGAAATCGGGAGTTTATATAGGTGTTTTGCCTTCTGCCTGACCCTGTAATACTTCAAACCAAACATACACATTTTGCAGGGTACATTTAAACGCTGCTCGCCTTCCCACCTCTCTGCAGAGGAAAACCAAAGCCTGCCTAGGTCCCTTTTACTTCACGTTTTCCCTTCTCATTGCACCACGAGGCTGAACCAGGGCAGTGACGAGATTCAGAGAGATCCGTGTTTATTTCCGTACGCCGTGTAGGGCGCAGTTCAGCCAGAACAACGACAACAATTGTTTCCTACAATTATTACCACGTTTCACACCCTTTCCTCTGGGTTAGGAGAAGCAGCACCCCTTCCTCGACACGAGCTACAGCCAGTTTCCTTCCGCACCAGAGACCTGCAGACGTTCAGCATCTTTCTGGGTTTGTCGCTACTGTCCCAGCCCCCTTCCCCCTCACTAAAGAAACGGGGTTTCATTTGCTACCAGAAACAACTCAGTCCACGATCTCGTTTGAAGAAAAGAATTCACTTGGCACTTGTTAAAATAATTTATAAAAATATTTCAAAAATCTCATTTACACCATTATTGCCCCATTCAGAGGCACAGTTTGGTTCTTCTCTAAATCGTTACTAATTTCTGGCAGAAGGCCACATCTGGCCCATCACAATTAATCACAAGGTTCGGTGTTTTTCTGCGAAGCAAAGGGCACTGTTCTCCCGCATGCCTTTGGCAAGGAAGGCTTTGGTTTAGCTTCCTTTCAGGATGCTACAACATTTACCGCTCCCTTAATGACACTGCCAGTTACTTGTAAAAGGATGGTCATTTTACCCCACAAATAAATTTCCATCATTTCAAATGCACTAATTTAGACAGAAGGGATTTCCCAAACTCTTAATGTGATTTTGCGCTTGCTTAGCATCCTCTATCCATAGATCTTCCAGGGATGTAAACAGGGAGCCAGAGAGCACCAGCCATTTTCCAGAGCTCTTCATCATCGTCCCTGTCAAATTCACTCCAAGGGAAAGCCATAACAATAGAAGGGCATGCAACAAAGACTTCAACTTTATTTTCATTTTGTAGATGAAGGAGGTTGAAACAAAGACACGGTTCATTTCCCTGATGCCTGAAGAGTCGTTCACAGCTCACAAGGAAAGCTGTGAATTGTGTGAGATTCGAAAACAAAATACTTCAAACCAAGCAGACACACCTTGCTGGTCACATTTAAACTCTAGGCACCTTCTTACCTGTCTGTAGGGGAAAATAAATAGTTTTATAGGAGGAAAATGCGTTGTCTCCATTAGAGAGAAACAACCCATACATTGACGGGGGTGATTTGAGGACAGCTATTCACAAGTTTGCACCAAGTGGCAAAAAAAATCCCATTTACACTGTTACTTGAAGACGTTTTGGGACCAGAAATCTCCTTTTTCAGTATAAAGGTAGTCTGATAGCTAGAAGCCACTTACAGGCACCACCTTTGCCAGACACTTCCCATCCGCAGGCCCAAACACATCCCGCCTTGGATCCGTCTCCTGCTCCAGCTTCCTGACCCACCTCCTCTCACTCCCTTCCAGGTAACACGCTCTTAATTATAACTGAGATAAAATAGCTAAATGGCCACTAGCAGGCTAATAATGACAACACACCTACGTGCCTAATTTCAGAAGATTACATCAAGCATTCCTCATCAAGCTGAAACTGCTCACACAACTGTGGGGGGAGGACAGCAGCAAGCTCAGCTCTTAACCAGAAGTTGTGTATTTTGCAGGAGAGAAAAAGCAGGAGGAGGAAGGTCCTGTATCACCTTTAAACGAGGTCATGGGAGCAAAATATGGCTATTTCTTAGCCTTCTTTACCTGTCAGATAGGTCTAAAATGCAGCCCACCTTGACAAGCAGGACTTAACCATCCTGCATTCTTCACCGAGATAATTACGCCCATAATAGCTGAACCTCTGCTCTGCGTCGAAGGGTTTTTACCTTTTGTAACGTAAACTCAAGAAACGGCTTAGAGCAGAATGAGTTAGGCTTTACCAGTCAGCCCGCAAGACGCGCATATCTTGGCTTCCACAAGGCAGCTAATAGCTGGACAAAGACAGAAGCGAGAGAGAGGGCAAAACCGGCATGTTTATATAGATTGGTGCAAATGAAGATGCACTTCGCTTGACTGCTGCCCTGTAATAAAAAAGCTCACCCAAAGCAAAGATAAAGGCCCTATTTTATAAAGCTCTGCCACTATTTTGGAAGCAGAGGGTGAGTGTCCAACAGAAACACACAGGGATAAATCCTCCAAAATACTGAGCACAGCAACCCTACGCAAGGAAAGCCAC
This sequence comes from Phoenicopterus ruber ruber, assembly GCA_009819775.1. Lineage (NCBI taxonomy): Eukaryota > Metazoa > Chordata > Aves > Phoenicopteriformes > Phoenicopteridae > Phoenicopterus > Phoenicopterus ruber. The sequence continues at coordinate 37,379,254 of CM020218.1, forward strand.
TGCATTCCACACTAATACATCTTACCTCATCTGAGCTTTTTAATGGGAAAGAACAGTTTGGAGGGAAAGGAGCCCACTGATAGACTGGGAACCCCAAATCCAGTGATAAAATCCAGCTCCTCAAGAAGCCACTCCTTGCCTACTCTGTTCAAGTTTTGACCATTAAATATTCCATATCCAATGTTACATTAAATTTACAAACTATTTTTAAGTCTTCGTGGCAGAGGGTCCTTTCGACGTTCTGCTTACACGAAGGCCAAAGCACTGAAACCCCAGCCACACCGGGGCATACAGCCACCACCACAGCACAATATACACACGTACATGTACAAGGCCCAGAGGATGTCTTACATTGGCTTTCCTCTCCATATGAATATATATCCCAACTGTTCTTTTCATTTTTACTATTTCTGTCCAATTCCTTTCTTTCCATTCTCTCTTCCCTCTGTTCTCCATAGCGCTGAGTTGACACCAGACACGTCCCATACAGAGGTGCTGTCTATCTGCCACTGATCTGGCTGGCTGGGCCAGCTGGATCACGCAAAGGACTAAGCTCTGACATTACAATTGGCTTCTGAAAGTTTTCATTTTCTTAAGCTCGAAGGCCTGCTTCCCTTGCATGCAGTTACAGCATAAATCCTCCTTAATATACAAACCTACTTTGCTTTTGCAGGTATCAGTGCAATAAATGCTCTGCCAAAAATCTGGTTTTGTGCATAGTCCAGCAGATTGAAGTGTAAGGGAGCATTTATCCCAAAGCACCCCCTGTGATATAAAAGCCTTCTTTAGGATGCAGCATTTCACAAGGCGCGTTGCCACTGTAGGAAGGGGCCTGGCTGAGCCATGCTAGCAGGTGAAGGAAAGAAACAAGGGTGTGATTTTGAGATAACACTCAATGACACTGAAGCCACCACAGCAAGGAAAAACTACTGCTAAGGACTCATTAGTCAAAAATGTCTTCCTTCTCCTCAGCCTGCCACACCAACATCGGCGTGCCTTGTTCCTAACACTGTCATCAGCCTGTCTCGCACGCAAGCACGCCGGCCGAGGGTGCAGCCCCTAACACGCTCAGCTTCCCCTCACTACCCCGGCGAATTGCCAACACCCCACGTGGGCTGCACCTTATGCCCTGATCTGAGGAGCGAGCCCTTCCTCCATCCCCACCGCTCCTGGCGTTTTTGCCATGTTAAGGACATGCATGGCTCGGCTGCTTGTTTTCTTTAGGGCTAGCAAAGCAAGGCAGCAGCTCCTGGGGACACTCCATAATAGCTCGTGTCAACGCAAGGTACGTCTCAGGAGCACGCTGACGAGCTCTTCATTCAGCTCGTTGCATCCTGTGAAACCACCCCTTGAGCAGATCTGTGCAGGGAAAGACTTCCAGGTAACCACTTCTCAAACCACCGCATAAGATGGTGTAAGAAAGGCCTCTCTCAAGTGAGCATCTTGCTTGTTGGTGTTCCCTACAGTACTCATAGAGGGCCCAGCTACTGCTGCTGTCCTCCTTACTACCTGTTATGTGTAGCCCAATACCATAAGCCAAAATTGGGAAATCGTTCTCATGGGCAGATCCAAACTTAAGGAATGATATCAACAGAAAGCAAGCCCACTATGACTGTCTCATGCTATGTCATTTGCAACGCTGAATTAATCCACCAAGAACATTAAAAACAAAAACAAACAAACAAAAAACCCCAACACACAAAACCAAAAACTCCTAAGCAACAATCAGAAATGAGCAAAAAATCCTAGACGAGACCCTGTGTGAGACCCTATGTTCCACAAGAGTTCAGCAGGTATATTTTTACTTGTCAAATAGTTTCACATTGCACAGGTAGCATTTTTTTTTTTCTTCTTTTATTGGAGGTATTCATGAACTATGTTATCTTTGCTTTGCTAGTGCTATTCAAAACAGGTGACAAAAGAATTCTCCCCACCTCCCTAGATTACATGTTATCCCAAATGTTTGTACTTTACGGTCACGCTATGGAAAATATTCACATGAGTAATCACACCGAAGTCATTATAACTATCCCTGTGAAGAAACATTTAATCTCCTCTTCAGGCATTTGCAGAGATCAGGACCCAAAAGCCACTAATGTGCTGCACTCAGTTTGTTCCAAGCTCAGCATTTTTAAGCTAAACAGTCCATTTTCACATGAATACTGTAGCAAGCGTCTCCTTTTGTAATGAGCCCTTGACACCACGAACCCCTGGCTTCACGGTAGGTCCTTGCAACTCTGTAAGCTCTGGGGAGGTCCCCAGGTTTTTCTTTCAGCAACAGGGGCAAATACCACAGAGTCACTTTTCTGGTCCTTGAAACAAATTATCAGATGAAGAAAATGATGTGTCTGTAAAAGTAGAAGGAAGATCATTCAATAGGCGGCATACCAGTGCGCTGACCCCCTTCAACCCACAACGGGGAATTCAAACGCAGCATTTCCAGGCTGGCATCTTCCGCTCAATGCACCCCGTGCTTTGGCTTTCGGCGAGAAGGGCTCCCCGTCTCCAGTGCCTACTGCCCACCTTCTCAGCCCAGTCAAACCGTGGATGGCAAACCCTTACTGCTCCGAGACCACAGGCAAGGTTTGGGGTTTTTTTCCCCTGGCCCGTGGGACTCGGCGACCACAGGCGCTACACGGAGCAGAAAAGCGAGCATCTCCACACGTGACTCCTCCTGTGGACTCTTCTGGGAGCCACCTGTGGCTACAGAAACCGGCTCCGTGTTAGTTACGGGGGGAGCTAAGCAAGGTCTGGCAGCACACAAAGAAGTTCTCGAGCACGTCGGGTTTTTCTTCTGTGAATGTATCTATTTAATTTCGACTAGAAAATCTTTCAAGTTGGGGGGGGGGGGGGTGTTTGGTTTTTTGTTTTGGAAAAAAAAGATAAATCTTCCCTGTAAGACAGAGAATGCTAAAAGTTTAAAACATGACTTTCTCATTGTTTTATTACATTTTCTGAAAAAGTAGCTCTTTTGTTTGTTTCAAGCTTACCTCCTAATACTTTAATTTCATGCTCCCAAATCCTTACATGAGAAGAGAAAGAAAAACATAATTGCTCTACTAATTTCCTCCACAGGATTCATAATTCAGTCAGCTTCTGCAATATAGCTGCTCTGTGCTTTAGAGCACCCTTCTTACCTTTCCTTGCATCTTTTCTAGTCCTCTGGCTTTTTTCATGCCTTTTTTTTTTTTGGGGGGGGGGGGGAGGAGGGGGAGTTTTTCCAACTTGGGGAAACAAACTTCACACAGTATTCAACATACCTATGCACCACAGTGGTTACAGGTTGGTATAGTATCATCTTCACGGTTTTTTTCTATTTCTTATACCATAAGTGTACAGAAGGAAAAAAATCATACATTACATTTGAAACAAACTGGTAAAACACTGTAAGTTTCAAAAAAAAACAAAGAGGAAGTCTAAGTCCTGCCTTAGTTCCTGCAATTTTCTATTTATGTTTCTGTTATCAACTTGAGTATGTTTCTCAAATGTTTTTCTATCCTTTAGACTGAAGTGCCTGAGTACTTGGGCTGCTGCCTAAAGAAGGCTGAGCGAAAACCTTTGGTCCAGTTGTCTTCTCAGCCAGAATAAATACGCAAAAACTCCTCCATTGGAAAAGCAGTGACCTTCAAAAAAAAAAAAAAAACCACCCAACTGTAGTTAGGAAGGTAATTCACACCCTTGCATTTAAACATACCTAACAACGTGTTCTTGAAAGGAACAAAGACATTTTAGTGGTGTTTGTTGTGCATCTGCATTCTCAGCATTGTCCAGTCATCAGCACGCACTCGGGTCATGAGTGCCAGCGTGGGATGCCCAAGGCCACCACCATAAACACGCGCCGACACCCAACACCGACACGGGATGGGGAGGGAAGAGAGATTTCATTTAAATGAGTGGCAAATGGACTGAGAGAAGGAAATACATACTGCGCCAACAACAATCCTTTTAACACATCGCCTGTGTTTTTCCCCTCTCTATGACGTACAGTAATAAATTTCAGAAATTTCCAAAGGAACAGGACAATGCTTTTACTTTGAAGGAGTCAGGAGCTAACAGTGTGAGGTGGCTTGCCCAGACACTGCTAGCTAGTCAGAAAGAAAAAAAAATAGCTTTAGTGACTTGACCAAAGAATAGACTCCTATCTAATAAAGCCAAAGAATAGACTCCTATCTAATAAAGTCAGGCGTGCCCTTACCAATGCATTAGTCACACAGGCAGCTCTGGATTCTACATTTAGAATATCTTGTATATAATTGTCTGGGCTTGCAAATGCTACTATATCGTATTTCTAGCGATGCTTTGGGCAGCATATTTTATATGACTTACACCATCAGGAAAAGTAGGTAATCTCGCTCAACTGGCAGTAAAACTTTGCTTACACACACACACACTTCTGAACTGTTTAAATGCAAATCAGAATAACTGGAACATATGAGCAGAGAATTGCTTGATTTTATCCCACCGTATCGTCTACGATTCACCTGAAACCAGCCACTTACGTCACTACAAAGAAAGCTACAGTTTGGCCAGAAGATAACAGAAAAATGTATTTACTCTTGCTAGCAACTAAATAACATGAATATTCAACTTGACTAGCAGCCTTCATAGTTAGCCTAGAATAACACTAAGAAGTGTGACCTCCCCTCTTAACCGAGGACAGGGTGAGCTTGGCTCCAGCACTTACAGACCAGTTTCACCCAACTGCCATTATTCATGTTATCTTCTCAACCACGAGGAGAGCTGTAAATTGTTTCTGAAAGAGCACTCTCATTTCTAGAGACAGAGAAAGTATTTCCTGGCTGGACCCTCAGAAGCTGATCTGTTAATCATTCAACGGCAAAACATATTTTCTTGGGCAAGAAGAGAGGAAATGGATATTTGAAGAAAGAATAAGACAAATCGCAAAGTTTATGTTTTCATATGTTCTTCTCTCCTGTGTTCCCCTTAGCTTGAGGCATCTCTATTCCTCATTTCACTAGAAACACAATCTAACTCCTGCTGTCACTGGAAAATACCCACTGATGCAAATAAAAGTTGGATCTTTTATGTAAAATGGGATGGGAAGCTCTATAGTTACCAAGCTTGCCTCCTCCGGCAACCTGCCAGGGTTTTGGTAACAGCTCCTAAATGCACAAGGGTCGACCATCTAGATGGCTTCTTCCTTTAACTAGTCCCTTTCCAGATCCGCTGTGGTGTAGTCCCCCACATCTGCTGACCAGCCGCACTGAGCACAACCAGTCTAAGCCTGCATCAGGAGCAGGTTAACAGAGCTGTTGTATTGGGAATTGCAGTAGATTGGCCAGAAAGCTTGAAAACTTTGTACGTTTTTTGTGGTTTTAGTGACATCACAGTCTATGCAAAAATACGTAACTAGGGGTTCTTTTTTTTTTTTTTAATCATTTACTCAGAAGATGAATTCTCTGCGAGTCAATGAAGCACGTATTTTCATAGCCCTGAGGTTATCAATCAGGCTCCAGAAACACTGAAATTAAAGCGTGAACGGTCAATGTCTCCTTCTCCCCTTGTTCATGGAGACCAACTTCAAGGCCGGCAGCCTCTGTTAAGTGCTTTCTGCCAAAAGGCTGAGATAAGAATGAAAGGAAGGAGATAAGAAGGAAATGCTCCCTAACAAGAGTAGTTTGTGAGTCTAAAGCCAGAGTGAAAACATGATTTAATGAGCAGAGTAAAAAGACTGGAGTTGCTCAAGGAGCAGGTCAACTCAGACAGAAAAGTCACAAAAGAAGTGGAAAAATGAGGTTAGGAGAGAAAGAAAGAGCTCCTGGTTAATTTGTTTTCTGTAACTTCCACTCACCAAGTCATTACAACCTAATTTCTCAGCATTTAAAATTAAGGAACCGTCAGGCTTACTGGCCATTTCAAAAGGTCTACCACGACTACTTAAAGCAGCTATTGCTGGGTTTCTGGCAAAAAAAAAAAAAAAAAAAACATGGAAGAAATGGCTGGCAAAAAATAAGTCTTTCCCAAGAACAAGTGGCACAGTAAGAAGAGATCCTCTTATAAAAAGCTGCTGGCAACTATGTCTCTGTCGATCACCTTAAGCATCTGTCAAAACAGACAAACATGGCTGAGGCAGGCCAACATTTTGTGGGGTTTTTTGTGTTGTTTTGTTTCGTTTTTTTAAAGAACGAGCACATTGCAACTGAAGGCATCAGCTGCCTAATCTTGTTCATAGCTGTGGGCTCAAGAAGGTATCCCATTTGCGTCAAAAAAGACAGTGTCCACAGCGTGGGTGGAAGAGCCAGCCAGACGGCGCTGTGTGCTCCCGTGTCTCCCATTACGTGGAGAAACTGGAGGCAGGAGGACCAGGGAAACCTGTTATGCAGGAGCCAGAGTTACAAAAAGACCCGTCCACAGCAAAACACGCAGGAAACATGGAAACCATCCATGAGATCCGCCAGAGCTGCTGTCAGCTGCTTCTGTATTCAATGGGGAGTTATGGGTTAGATGATGGTCCCATCCCACAACTGGCCCTGCTGTGAGTAGGAGGTTGGATCAGGGACCTCTGGAGGACCCTTCCCACCTGAATTACCTTATGGTCCCATGAATATCTGTTTGCAGCCTGTAATGCAGAGAAAGTAAGGCTGCAGGTCCACAACAATTTATCCCGATCTCTCTTTTCCTCCCCCCTCACCCCAGGTTAGGTTTCGAGCTGGCTCACTGTGGGCTCCCCTGATAGAGCAAAGGCTGGGAGACCTTCGCGGTGCTGACCCACACCAGCTCAAACCACTGTGGCAGTGCAGACACAGAGGGCAGTTCAGTCCCTGTAGTCAGACATCTGAAAATAGACCTGCGCCTGCCTCAACGAAGAGGAAACACGGATAAAAAAGGCAAGTTAGGGACAACACTGGTAAAGATTGACTCAAGCACTTTCCATATCTACCCTATTAGGCCCCACCAGCAGATGGTTTCTCAGCCCCGTTGCTCCCGCAGCTATTCGGCACCATGCCTTGCCTTAACCATCTCATGTTTTTAAGGGTCAAAAACATGCAGTTTGCAAAACGCATGGTCTGACTTCAAAGCAAAATAGCACCATATCCATTCTAAGACCCGACTTTTGGGGGCTCAGCCCCAGCCAGCACCAACTGCAGCCAAAGGCATTTCTGGAGCCATCAGGAGGCAGGATGTCTCTGAGGAAGGTGGAGAGCTAACAGAAAAATGACAATGCCACAAGCAGCAGGGCCGCAGGTAGGCTGGGCAGGGACAGGCTGTTGTCGATGCTTCATCAGGCTGGTGTGATCCTGGCACAAAGCCAATCGTGGAGAGGAAGACTAGAGCTTGCATGCTGGCGCAAGCTTTTAAGCAGAGAGATAGCATTGAGAAAAGGTCAGTCAGGGATAAAGGTAAAAGCCACACTTGCTAAGCTCACAGAAAAAGAAATTCAAAAGGCAGGAAGCAAAAAGCCCTGAGGAATTCACTGCAACAGCTCAGTTTGTAAAGGAGGGCTACAATATCCCAACACTGCAGTGTAGTCTAGATAAGCCTGAGCTAGCTTTAATCTAGGGACTTAAGTCACTTATTGCAGCAGCTCATCACAGGCTGCCTGAGCAGCAAGGCGAGTTAGCCACTGCTGAAAACCGTAATTATTGCTGGAGTTGAAGAATGCAACCCATGCTTGAGCTGGCTAGCTCAAAACTAGCTCAGATACATTTATGTTCAGCTGCAACATATGCAGGAAAAATCAAGGAGCCTAACAATAAAACAAAGCCTGGTCATCTTGCAAAAGTGCTGAGACCTAAGGTTTCAGGAAGGGGAAAAAAAACGCCACAAGATACCGCTTCCCTTTCCACCCTTGCTTTTCCAGCATGAGAGTAGGTCACTTCCCCAGATGCACTTCTGTGCATTGCCACAGAGAGAAGAAAAGTTGACAGTACTGACAAGCATGCTCCAGCAGAAGACACAGAGTTGCCTACTGACCTGATGGGCCCTGCACTCCTTTCCTTAGTGAACAGTCAGAGCAAATAAAGTAAGGATAGCCATTTATGAAGTATTACATGTTTATGGCTCCAGATTCAAGAGAAACACCTATCTAAGTATCTGTGATTGCAAACTCACCATAGCTCTACTGAAGCTTCCAAAAGACTTATGCATGCAACTCATTCATGAAGCAGGCTGAGGGGTGCCACAGCAAGTAATTACTACAGCCCAAGTGGTGAGAAAACAGGTAAAGCAAATCCAGGCAGGTTTTGAGCACAATTTCTTTGCCCAGTTGCCTATTTACAGATTACCCCTCATTCACAAGTAACCTCCTATGTGAGTATAATTACCTAGGGGTTTGCACAGCAAGAACACCTACGACTTCAGCCCCAGGTCAGCACTGCAGTGCCCAGCACATCGATCTGACAGAACCACCAAGTTCTCTGCCCCAAAGTGCTTGTACTGTCAAACACAAGACAAGGAGCAACATTTGGACCAAGCTTTCCAGCCAGTAGACCTCAAAGTGGCAGCCACCCCTGTACACAGTTAGGCGGACTGCTCCAAAAGTTACCACCCCAGGTGTCTTTAAAGAGGGGGGGGAAGGGGGAAAGGTGCAGAGCAAGCACTGAGGTTCAGGGTAGCTGCCATAGATCAGGAATTGTGAACTATGAGAAGGGAAGGTTTGATGAAGTCTGCAGCACGCTGGTAAGGGAGCACAAGCTTCAGCTGCACGGGTACCTGCGCACTCAGGTGTTAAACGCTGGGCTTGGCAGTCAGTGGTTTTCAACTGGGAGTCTGCAGAACCCCAAATGATCTGTGAACTCCTTTCAAAAAGGCCTACAGAAAAGGAAAAGTGAAAAGTGACACTTATTTTTGCTGTATCTCCGCTGGAAAGTCAGCAATCTGCAAACAAAAGAAAGCTGAGGACCATTACACTAGTGGGTTATTACTCTCCGGGACAGGAGGCAATGTAAATGATTCAAAGCAATGGAAAATCCTCAGGAATTGGAAATGGGTGCACAAGCCACTGAGCAAAAGTGTTCACCAGTATGGAAACAAGAAAGAAATTGAAATAGCGCGTCCCAGTTGTTCAACATTTTCCTAGCTAGTGGGAAAAAAGTTCCGTCAAAATTATTTCCTTTTTACCCCCATCACTCGTCACAAAAATCAACTCTGAAGTCTGTAGCTCACTTTTCTTCCGTCTCACAAGATGATTGGTGTCTAGTGGCTCCCAGCAGACAGGATGAGTTTCGTCCTCTGCCTCAACACAAACATGGAAGAGATTGGAGAGACAGCACTGGGATTAATTTAAGTACCACTGAAACCTGAAGCCCAACAATTATCTGAGCAGAAAAATTAAAAAGGCTCATGCACTGGCATACAGATAAATCTGCTTTCCCTCTTTAAGATCAAATATGTCACTGAATGAGACTAGCTATGACAGAGAAAAGCAGAACGATGACAGATGTAGCGATTTTGACACTAAAACATTTTACAGCCATACTGCACTTGAAAGGTAGCCAAGAAGCAAGTCCCTACAGACCTTCCAACAGCTATTTGACATCACCTTCACCGAGGAGCTCTAGCTGTACACCTCTAACAAAGACAAACTAGCAATCAGAAAATACCTTGGAAACAAAAGCAAAGGACTTGAACTAATAAGAAATCTATAAACTAAAGGCTACAAGCTACTGCCATAAATGAAAAATGACAAGATGACAGCTACTAACTTCTGCCCAAGGAAAGGAACCAGAACGATCGTAGGTCAAGTTGCCTACTTTTTGTGACTTCATCTTTATTGACAAAGTATTCTTTAAGACTTCCTCTTCACACTTTTATTGAAGAAGTATTAATTAAGACTTCCTCTTCATACTTTTTCTGAAGGCACCTACAGACCCTGGATGAACTCTTCTGCTGTTTATTTTTCATCACAAATCAAAACACATCAAAAATAAAAGTGTGAAGAATACTAGTCCTGATTTTGCAAGTTTAACTCTCAAAGGGCTCCCGTCTTAGATGCAGATCACCCACTCTGGGATTAACCACATAGATTAACTCCTCAGGTGAATCTCTTAACAACAGTCAGGCAAATACAAGAACATACAACATGCCTCTATATGAAAATGTGAGACCTCCCACCAAAGTCAGACTTAACTTGCTATGTGCACATGTGGGCATCTGCGTCTTGTCGAATCGACCTCACTCAGAGTAATGGGAAACCTCTGTTTGTACAGCACTTAAAACAGTATATACACCCTCACACACATCTCTATATGAAGGAACTCAAAATTTCTTCGCTCCACCTGGAGTACTGCATCCAGCTCCAGAGCCCGCAGCACAGGAAAGACATGGACCTGTTGGAGCGGGCCCAGAGGAGGGCCACAAAAATTATCAGAGGGCTGGGACACCTCTCCTAGGAAGACAGGCTGAGAAAGTTGGGGTGGTTCAGCCTGGAGAAGAGAAGGCTCCAGGGAGACCTTATCACGGCCTTTCAGTACATAAGAAAGAGGCAAACATTTTAGCAGGGCCTGTTGTGATAGGACAAGGGGTAATAGTTTTAAACTAAAGGAGGGTAGATTTAGACTAGATAGAAGGAAGAAATTTTTTTACAATGAGGACGGTGAAGCACTGGAACAGGTTGCCCAGACAGGTGGTAGATGCCCCATCCCTGGAAACTTTCAAGGTCAGGTTGGACGGGGCTCTGAGCAACCTGATCTAGTTGAGGATGTCCCTGCTCTTTGCAGGGGGATCGGACTAGATGACCTTTAAAGGTCCCTTCCAACCCAAAGCGTTCTATGATTCTCTGAGAAAAGCTGCAAAGCTTCACAGCCCTACGAGTCCTATGTTATTCCATTCCTACCTCGCAGGCACGTCCCAATCAGCTTAAAGATAAGAGATGATACCATGTAGCTAGACCTCCTAAGAAAATGCATCAAGTACTATTAAAGTCTCTGCTTTTGATAAAAAGAGCAGACCTGACACCTATCAGACTTGCTTCCCTACCACGTGAAACACTACATCTAAAATTATCTGTTCATATCACTAAAAACCTGGCCAGCCTCCCTCTTCTTTCGGTCTCATACTCCCTCCAAATGTTCATATTCGTAAAGAAGGCTTCTCTACAAGGCTGACGTCTGGTCTGAAGATGTTTTTTTTAAAATATACTTGTTTCTAGAGTATCTAAGATTGCACAGACTGGAAGTTATTATTTGCCTGCTCCCTGTTTACCCCTTCATGACTATTCTTCTCCGCAGCTTCTCACAAAACTAACGTTTTCCTCTTTAACTGCATAGGATTTTTCAATCAGTAACACCAAAAAGGTATTTCTTTTCAACCAAAAGGGTAATTGTGACAAATTAGCAATGACAGCAGGAAAGCTCAGTGTCCTCAAAGCTTTTTTCAGCCCCACCTGGGAAACAGCTGGTGAATCCGCTCCTTTAAATTCTCTTTTCTCGAATTAAACTAGGGGGAAAATTCCCACCCTTTTATCTCTCCTGCTAATAGTGTCTAGCATGTTAGATACTGTCTTTGCTTTAGAACAGACCTTAAAATACTGTTTTTCAACTGGCTAAACCGCCTTGTGATCATGTGGCTAATCAGGACATCCCTGTAGCCCAGGCAAATTGCTGACTTCTCACAGCCAGATCAGGGCCACACACAACGTGACAACAGGCACCTGAAAACCTCCGGTCAGGCTCATCCGACCGCCCACAATCTGCTCCTCCTTTGATTTAAACGGCCATATAAACACCAAGTACGTGCCAGTCCACCAGGACCTCCTTCCTCTACTCTCCTTCCCAGTGCCGTGGACATTTCACCCTCTTCTTTGGGCTCTCAAGACTGCCGACACCAGTCTTGACAGGGGCCATTTGCAATGCCCACCCTCTTCTTTGGGCTCTCAAGATTGCCAACGCCAGTCTTGACAGGGGCCGTTTGCAACGCCTCACCGGGAGGCTCCCGCTAGCAGGTGAGCTGAGCGGATGGAAATCTTCCGCACAGGTGCTCACCTACTTCTGGCTTCAGAAGCTAGAGCATCTCGACGGCACCCTTGGATTAAGCAAGGTGTACGAGTTTCCCTGAGCGGAGACAGTGGAGACAAAGGCGGCCCTTCAGGGAAACCCAAAGAAAACACTTGGCTTGCTCTTAATGCCAGCTATTGTTATTTCATCTGTCAATGAAAAGGGAACTTGTCTGGGCACTAACCCTGCAATACGCGCAAGCAGGAGAGCAAATATTTAATGCTGGTCTGCCGGAGCGGGAGGCAAGGGCAGAGTCCACTCCCACACGGGCTGAGGAGCGGCTGGAAGGCTCGAGGGCAGGCTGAGCACTATTGGCAGCCAAATAACACATCGAGAATCCTTTTACTAAAACAATTCCCGAAAAGAAAAGAAAAAAAAAAAAATCAAAACCCCAACCCCACCAAACTCAAACACATAAAAGTTCCCTGCAGCATCACATGGAGTTTACAGGACTTCGGTTACCTCTCTGTAGAATATGAACACAATACATTAACAGGTAGTGATAAATCCCATTTACATTGGGTTGATCTCTTTGGGAATGGACATCATTGGTAATGAACTGCATGCATTGCTACTGGCAGCCCTACAGTTGCAGGGCTCTATAAGCACATGGGCCCAAGCATACAGGTACAACCAGGTCGGTAGACATGAGGTATTTACTAGGCTATTGTCTTCCTCACAATGACCTAGAGGAAGGCTGATGCACCCAGAAACCTATCTATTTCTTCCATATTCTTTGCACGTAGAAATATATTCATGGATATTATCACCAAAGTGGAAATTCGCTTTCCATGGGATCACGGGACTCGCTTTGAGAAACCTGCTCTCCTGGGGGCTGATGGGGTCCATCTGTCAGAGAAGGGGAAGAGCATCTCTGGTCATAGGCTTGCCAAGCTGGGGAAGAGGGCTTTAAACTAAAGTTGCCAGGGGAGGGAAACCTCAATCCATCCCACTTCTACCAGTTTGATGCCAGTGCCAGCAATAGATGCCCAGAGCCTGGAGAAGGATCACAGGGCAGCAGGAGAGCACCTGAAGAGCAGCACAGAGGAATTCCAGCCACTCCAGCCAGTAAGTCAGCTTCGTCGGGGGCCCAACTTAAATGCTTCTATGCAAATGCACGTAGCACGGGCAATAAACAAGAGGAGTTAGAGACGTGCACACACCTGCAGGGCTATGATCTCATTGGCATCACGAAGAGACATGGTGGGATGGCTCCTATGACTTGGAATGGAAGGATACCCGCTCTTTAGGAAGGACAGGCAGGGGAGATGGGGGGGGGTGTCACCCTCTATGTCAATGCCAGCTGGAGCACATGGAGCTCCACCTGGGGATGGACGAGGAGCTGACTGAGAGCTTATGGGTCAGGATTAAAGGGAGGGCAGGGACAGGTGACATTATAGTGGGGGTCTGCTACAGGCCACCCAACCAGGAAGACCAAGCAGATGAGGCCCTCTATAGACAGATAGGAGCAGCCTCACGTTCACAAGCCCTGGTCCTCATGGGGGACTTGAAGCACGCTGATATCTGTTGGAGGGACATCACAGCAGGGCATAAGCAATCCAGGAGCTTCCTGGAATGCATTGATGACAACTTCCTCCTCCAAGTGATAGAGGAGCCAATGAGGAGAGGTGCTATGCTGGACCTTGTTCTCACCAACAAGGAGGGGCTGATGGGGAATGTGAAGCTCAAGGGCAGCCTTGGCTGCAGTGACCATGAAATGGTAGAGTTGAAGATCCTTAGGGCAGCGAGGAGGGTGCACAGCAAGCTCACTACCCTGGACTTCAGGAGAGCAGACTTTGGCCTCTTCAGGGATCTGCTTGGTAGAGTACCATGGGATAAAGCCCTGGAGGGAAGAGGGGCCCAAGAAAGGTGGTTAATATTCAAGGATCATCTCCTCCAAGCTCAGGAGCGATGCATCCCAACAAAGAGGAAATCAGGCAGAAACGCCACAAGACCGTCATGGATGAACAAGGAGCTCCTGGACAAACTCAAGCACAAAAAGGAAGCCTACAGAGGGTGGAAGCAAGGACAGGTAGCCTGGGAGAAATACAGAGAAATTGTCCAAGCAGCCAGAGATCAGGTTAGGAAAGCCAAAGCCCCGATAGACTTAAATCTGGCCAGGGAGGTCAAGGGCAACAAGAAAAGCTTCTATAGGTACATCACTGATAAAAGGAAGACTAGGGAAAATGTGGGCCCTCTCCAGAAGGAAATGGGAGACCTGGCTACCCAGGATATGGAGAAGGCTGAGGTACTCAATGACTTTTTTGCCTCAGTCTTCATCGGCAAGTGCTCTAGCCACACCACCCAAGTTGCAGAAGGCAAGGGTGTGGACTGGGAGAATGAAGAACCGCCCACTGTAGGAGAAGATCAGGTTTGAGACCATCTAAGTAATCTGAAGGTGCACAAGTCCATGGGACCTGATGAGATGCATCTGCAGGTCCTGAGGGAACTGGCAGATGAAGTTGCTAAGCCACTATCCATCATACTTGACAGGTGGCAGTCTGGTGAAGTTCCATTGACTGGAAAAGGGGAAACATAGCCCCCATTTTTAAAAAGGGAAAAAAGGAAGACCCAGGGAACTACAGGCCAGTCAGTCTCACCTCTGTGCCCGGCAAGATCATGGAGCTGATCCTCCTGGAAACTATGCTAAGGCACATGGAAAATAAGGAGGTGATTGGTGACAGCCAACATGGCTTCACTAAGGCCAAATTGTGCCTGACAAATTTGGTGGCCGCCTACAATGGGGTTACAGCATTGGTGGATAAGGGAAGCGCAACTGACGTCATCTACCTAGACTTCTGCAAAGCATCTGACACTGTCCTGCACGACATCCTTGTGTCTAAATTGGAGAGACATGGACTTGACAGATGGACCACTCGGTGGATAAGGAATTGGCTGGATGGTTGCACTCAAAGAGTTGCAGTCAAAGCTTGATGTCCAAGTGGAGATCAGTGATGAGTGGCGCTCCTCAGGCCAGTATTGGGACCGGCGCGCTGTTTAACATCTTTGGCAGCAACATGGACAGTGGGATTAAGTGCACCCTCAGCAAGTTTGCTGATGACACCACACACGCTGTGTGGTGCCGTCAACACATTGGAGGGAAGGGATGCCGTCCAGAGGGACCTTGACAGACTCGAGAGGTGGGCCCGTGAGAACCTCATGAAGTTCAACAAGGCCAAGTGTAAGGTCCTGCACATGGGTCAGGGCAATCCCAAACATGGATACAAGCTAGGTGGAGACTGAGAGCAGCCCTGAGGAGAAGGACTTGGGGGTGTTGGTTGATGAGAAGCTCGACATGACCTGGCAATGTGCACTTTGCAGCAAAGAAAGGCAACCATATCCTGGGCTGCATCAAAAGAAGTGTGACCAGCAGGTCGAGGGAGGTGATTCTCCCCCTCTACTCCGCTCTGGTGAGACCCCACCTGGAGTACTGCATCCAGCTCTGGGGCCCCCAACACAAGAAGGACATGAAACTGTTGGAGCGGGTCCAGAGGAGGGCTACGAAGATGATCAGAGGGCTGGAGCACCTCTGCTCTGAAGACAGGCTGAGAGACTTGGGCTTGTTCAGCCTGGAGAAGAGAAGGCTCTGGGGAGACCTTCTAGCAGCCTTCCAGTACCTCAAGGGGGCCTACAGGAAAGCTGGAGAGGGACTTTTGACAAGGGCATGTAATGATAGGACAAGGAGTAATGGCTTTAAACTGGAAGAGGGTAGATTTAGACTAGATCTAAGGAAGAAATTCTTTGCTATGAGGGTGGTGAGGCACTGGCACAGGTTGCCCAGAGAAGTTGTGGCTGCCCCACCCCTGGAAACATTGAAGGCCAGGTTGGATGGGGCTTTGAGCAACCTGGTCTAGCGGAAGGTGTCCCCGCCCATGACAGGGGGGTTGGAACTAGATGATCTTTAAGGTCCATTCCAACCCAAACCATTCTATGATTCATGAAATACAACTACAGTCTGAAAGAGTGAATATTAATTTGCCTTTCTTCTTAAGCTAGAAGATTCTCTAGACTTGTCACAGGCTTTTTTTTTTTTAAAAAAAAAAAAAAAAAAACAAAAAAGTTCCTTTTTTAAAAAAAGAAATACTCATTTTACAGCCCTACAATAATACCTAAGACTCTGCTGCCAAATCTCAAACACACTGGCAGCACCCAGCTTGTTCTAATGCTAATAATACATTGCAAGCTTTACACCTCCAGCGTTAAACACAGTCCTTGCAGCCTTGCTCCTTCTTGACAGCCTCTGAACACCTAGTGTGAACATCCATTACAGCACACGTAACTTCAAGGCATCAGATCAGCAGGAGTTACTGGAGCTGCGGTTACTGGTCACGATGGACACGGCGATGCACTGCCCCGCCACCAATGCAGGGATGAAGCCACTGCTCAGCCACAGTCCAGCCCCTGGTGTTCCCACCCCAAACACACCTTTCTTCCCCTTCTGCTGGCACCAGAAGGAGGAAGCAGCCTCCCCCAAGACCAGCCTAGTCCCTCTGGCCACTGCGTTTTAGGCCATGTTATTGGGAAAGCCACTGGGACTTGCCACCTTCCAAGAGCTCCTCTTCCCTCTTTCAGCAGGATTCCCTGTACCGGGAGCAGCAATGGACTCCTCAGTATCTTCACTCTACTCTAAAGGCAAGCATCAGCTACCCTATGTGCCTTCTAAAGCACTAACCGCTAGCAAAAACTGTTTTAAGAATAAAACTTCATGAAGCTACCCAAACCACGCTCTTGAAATAAAGAGAAACATTTTTCACTATCACAGTGTATAGATCTTGTAAAGAACCAAGTTTGGTGTCATTTCATACAGTTTAAGTGAATTGGTTTGCCTTTCTAAAAGCAATCTTTGATACATCTGCATATCCCTTCATTAATCATCTGACAGTGGAATTCAAGGTTAAGCTAAAAGGCTGCTGTATTTTACTCTGACTTCTGCTGTTTTGGGGTCCCATCCCGTGTCCCTCCCCCTCAAGGAAGAACAACGACGTCTCGTATTGCATGAGTTAGAAGTATATCCAGCTCCTGAAAACACACTACAGAAGTCATTACACTGCGCATATTTAAGTGCACAGTACAGTAACTTTCTTTCATAAGAAAACCAAAAATAGGCTCAATAAGTGCTGACAGCAATATTACACCATTGGTTTTCTGCTACAGGAAAAAAAAAAAAAACAAAAACCAACTAGAAGAACCACTACTCAGATTCCCTGGGTAGTTATCGACCTTTGCATGTGTGCTCTATTGCTATTGTGGCTCAGAACAGGAGCCCGATTAAAAAAGGGCCATGAAGACCTGCTGAAATGTCAAGAGGAAAGCACTCTGTTTCATTAAAATATACATGTTTGTACATTCTTAAGATTCAGGTATTTCTCGTCACAGGTCTCAGGTGAAATTCCAGGTCATAAACTAAGGGATCAAGTACACCGGACAGAAGAAAGCATGTTTACATATTAGGTGAAGGGATTTTATTCCAAGAAGAACATAATACCCTTAAAAACCTTTCCAGATCTGGCCCACCCAGGGAGCAGTTTCGATATGGGAAACAGGAGACTGCAATAACATTCCCAGCGGCCAACAGCATTAGAAAATAATCAAAACGTTTATGCTTTTGTATTTAAAGCAAAGAAACAAAGTTTGGAGAGAGCTTGAGTTTCCAGAACCCCGTTAAATTTCTGCTACTGCAGAAAATGATTATTAAGCAGTTCCTCCCATCCTCACCTTTCACAGCCACAGTTTCTGCAGGGGAAACCACCATCTGCTTGTAGCTTTTATTTTCTCCGAACACTTCAGCCTTTACTTGATTACCAAGAAGAGGAGCCTGGCCACCACGCGTTGGCCGAAGCCAAGGGGAGTGACGTTGCTCAGAAGACAGCTTTGGAAGCCAAGAGTCTTGGAGGACACCCAGTCCGTCTGGGTTGCATCTTTTCTGCTACTCTCTCTAAATGGATGTCTCGAATGCAGATGAGAACGTGGTAAAGCTTTGGCATGCCCTACCTGGGGGACACGCTGTAATTCTCCTGGCCAGCAGAAAGGAGGACAGGTTTCCCATCCGGATGAATGGCCCAAGGCAACAGCACCAGAAGAGCTGGGAGAGAGTGCCAACTTCGTTACCATTCCCTTTACAAAGGAGCCAACTCAAAAACCTGCCACTCAAGCCCAGGGACAGCAGTGTTTTCATACACGGCCTGACCCTTCCTATAGCATCTCTGCACTAAACGCACATTTCTCTAGGAATCAAAACAAACCCATTTCAAGCTAAATTTTAAACTGCAGCAACACTCGTAGAAGGTTTGAACTTAGTCCACTAAAAGCATTACAATTTGATAAATAAAACATTAAGCAACATGCAAATTACAACTAGCAAATTACAAAGACAGGACAAAGTTGGAAACGCACTACTGAGTTTGTGTGCCGCAGAACGGCGAAGCAGAGCGGGCGAGATGGGGGTGCCTGTGGCTGGCAGCCCCGCGGCCATCCCTTGCCATGGTCCCCAGGCACCCCATCCGCCTCAGCTTTTGTAAAACCAAAAATGACTCGGTACAAAACAAGAGCAGGAGAGATGGAAAGGTGGCTTAGCAAGCAGCCTGCTGGCATGTGATGCTGGTAGCCCGGGAGCCCGCTTTAAGCACTGGGAACAACACCTGACAAGGGCTTCATTCAGCGCGCACCCGCCGCACCGCTCCCCGGCAAAGACAAGGGCCCTTTGAGGAGGGAAATGAGAAGCATTTAATTAAAGGCCGGACCCTCACGCGCAGACAAAGAGACGGAGGGAGCGAGGGCCCTGGTGCCGCTTCCGCTTCGGCAGAGCCCGGCGGCCGAGGGCTGCTCTCGGCCACCACGGTTCCCTTACAGCATCGCTTCTTCATACGGAGCGTACGCTTAACTTGCGAGGCCGGATGACTTATTTGCCACCGGGAAGGACTCCTTACTATACAATGGCTCTCTTTGTGGGGAGAAGGAGGTGGGGAGACAGTACTAGCTGGCCATTAACCTTATAAATCCTTCACTTGAGTTGTACAATGAATACCATGCGTCAGTGTATTTGACTTTGCTTCTTCAAGAGAAGCTGCTTTGAGTGAAAAAAAGGAAAAGAAACTAAATCGAATAGGTCATATCTTTCCTTCCTGTGTGATTTTTGCTTTCACAATACATTTTAGACAACTTGCATTAGTCTTGCAGACCATCCACAGCTTTCTTTAAAGAGCAAAAAGCATTTCTGACTCCAAGATTTCACTCCCAAAACACAAGCACAAACCACATACTGAGAAATCAGGCACTTTATATGCAGTCCATACTCATTTAGCTCTCGCCTCTCTCTCCCCAGTCTCTAAAAGCTGCTTTTACAAAGTACATTAAAGGCCCAACCCAACACTTCTGAGCAGCAAAGTTCTTTGCTCAAAGTTGGGAGTAAATTCATAAGCACCTCAGCCAGGCCATCAGCTTAAGTTTACCTTCTTTTTTTTTTTTCCGGCTGCAATAACCACCTCACTGATATAAAAAGTGCTTAGTATATCTCTAACTGGCTCTAAGTTGGGGTGGGAGAGAGAAGAAAAAAAAAAATTGTAGTTTAAATCCCCTGAAGCTCCCATGGTAATACCACGAGGCATACAAAAGGTGTAGATGAGTGTGCGGTAAACTCTTCCTCGGAGGTTTTATTACTACGAAACCTAATGCTCCCTCACTGAAAAGAAATTTTCATGACATAAAGGAGATAATTGGGAGGAAAAAAGACAATTCACATTTTATGACTGGCTATAGATGAATAGCATTTAGTGTCCAACAGTCTACACTGCACCATAATCATCCACTAATGACTGGAAAACTCACTGTGAAAATTACTGAACCTAAACCGGTGGGGTGTTAATTTAATTTTTGGTGGCAAAAGAGAACACGGCAGGGAGACAAAAGAAAGGGAGCACTTAGCTCCAGCTCCCAGCGCGGCAAAAAAAGTTCCCCTCCCCTATGCCTGGCCGAGCAGGAACAATGCACAACAGCCCGGCCCCGCCGACTTCGCTGAATTATAACTCCTGCTAGTTAGTTTAATTATTGCACATACATTTCTTGAAAACTCCATTTGAAACATCAGCTTCTAATTGGAGAAATTGCTCTGGGCATGACCGAAGCGTTATTATAAAGTTTGGTCACTTCTTTTCAAGCAATCGTTACAAAAGGGCACGGCCCTTCCACGAAGCGTATGAAAACCTCTCAAAGATGCCCATTGTCCGAGACACAGAAATCGAGTGCAAGAGATACAGAAGGAAGTCTCAGCTGGGAACACAAAAGGCGATGAAGACACGAAAACAAGATGGAGCATCCTGCTACACCAGCAGCGCCTCGCATAGAAGAGCTGAAAGGGGAAAAAAAAAAAAATATTCAGCTTCCAGGATGACAAATATTAGTGGGTGCAAATGGAAGGTGTGTCAAAGACAGAAATCTTATTAAAATACTAACGCTCATTAAAGCCTTAAGTTGCAAAAGCCCTGCAAAGTTACAAGAAAGCTTCAAATCGTTCTTACCAAAGACAACAAATTTCATCACGGGACCTATAGGTTTGCGTAAGGTTTCCTTCACCCTCTAAATCAGTAAATTTAGGTTTGGGGGTTTTGTTTATTCAAAGTCTGTTCATGTTTTTCAAAGCTTCCCCTTCAGCCAACTTAAAAACCTAGATACACCCACCAATTTCCTAATATCCGAGTAACTCGGATCACTGCAAAAACAGACACTGAGCAAACTTTTATGGCGTAACCATTTAGTTTAAGAAAATTACCGGAGAAGTAAGTTTTGAAGTCACAACATGAAACACTCCATCCCCTGCATCCTCAAGCCCTAAGCTGTCGGCACTAGAGCAACTTTCTGATGTGCTTCGTATTCCTGCTCTATTTCGTGGTAGAGTCTAATTTTACAATTCAAGAGTCGAATCTCTGGACACTGGAATCTGACATGAATTTTAGTCCATTTACTTTCTGGATCAGATACACCTGCACCAAGCATACTAGGACTGCCCAGTCCCTGTTAACTACAGATTACACTTTCATGAACTTTTCATTATCAAGCCAGGTGACTTAAATGTGGAAAGACCTATTCAGCAACGAGTCTCCTCCTGGTTTACATTTTACAATTCCAGCAGCAGAAAACATGCTGTGCATATTAGAGGTTTAGTATTCCCTCCTCCTCACCAGGTACTTTTTCCTCCATTTATTATCTCCACGGCCATCACAACCCGTTACTCATCGGACCAACCAAGGCTCTGGACCGCAACGAACCAGAAACGTCAGCAACACCAGCAGAGGTTTGAAAGTCAGGCTGCAGTCATAAGGGTTGTCCAAGGCTCTCCAGTACCCCGAGGTTGTTCAGCTGGAGAAGAGGAGGCATTTCTTTCGCTTGTCCCCTGCCAGGCAGCAGCAGGAGGTCAGGACACTCTCCCTGCATCAGTTTGGGGCAGGCAGCTCGTCCTCCAGCCCCCCAGTCCCAGACAGGCTCCAGGGGCAGGTGGGGTAAAAAGCCACCCCAAACTTTTCCGCAAGCAGCCAGACAGGCAAGAACTTACCCTACGGCCTGCCACAGCATTGCCCGGGTACCCCCATGGCCCTGGGGCGCAGAGAAAGACCCTCCCGGGCCAGCCCCGTGCACCCCCTCACCGCTACGCCTGCCCACGGCAACCCCCTATTCCCATCACAGCACGGCCGGGCCAGAGCAGCAGAAAACACAACCTCACCTTCATCAAAAATACTGTGCTGCTTTTTCCCCTTGACCCCATCAGTTATTTATTAACAGTAGTAAAATATTAGTGTTCTGCACCTCCCAACAGGCAGGTTTGCCTCTGCCTGAGATGCCCACTACTTTTTTTTTTTTAAAAGCTGAAAAGCATGGAGACTTTTTCTTTTTGTCTGTAGGTGTATTGTTCACTGCTTTAATGCTACAAAGTGGAGAATAAAGTGTGAGAGAGCTCCTAAATAAGTCACAGCCATTCACACATTAGGCACCTAATTATGTTGAAAATACAATTACACACATTTAAGCAGATGCTCATGCCCACGGGCCAGGCCCGTTACTTTGACTCTTCTTTAACTACCTAACTTTACAGTAAGTGCGAGTTGAATCTACTGAGATACAAGACCTGAATTATCAGTCTGGGTGTGGAAAAAAAAGGCAGTGAAAAAACATGAAAATCAATCACTTGCTCCCATCTCATTTAAGGACACTGCACAACAGGCAAGACTCCAGCAGGTCCCTACTTTTCTTTCATAGCCTTTAATCAAATACTGAGAGGCATTTGCTATTTTTAAAGTCAAAGGAAAACTTTTGGCTCCAACCTTTTGTAAATTCACAGCGAAGATAACCCCCCAAGGAATGCATATTATTTACACACCAGTGAGCTTACTCATTAACGCGAACTTCTAGCAAAAGTTGTGTTTCCGTATTTTAAAACGGGCCACAAAGACCTGTTTACATTCCTTGTCTGGCTTTAGTAACGTCAAGGTCAGAGCGCACCTTTCCACGGCCGTCCTGCACGGCGGGCTGAGGAATGCTGTCTGATGGGTACTGTCCAGGGACACCCCAAGAATCAAACACTCACCCTTACACTCCATCAAGCGATGGCGCCCATTCAAAAGCTCTTCATCCTTGGTCCAACTGGAGCCAAAAAGCTCACACGAGCTACACTGAGCAGCTACCACTAACCACCGCCTCATCTCTACACTTACCACCGCACTTCGTTGCAGAAGTAAAGGCATAAGGATTTAACAGCCTTGGGTGGAAAGCAGCACATGCAGGTTTTCTCCCCTTGTTTGCTGGCCACGAACAGCAACTCCATCCAAACCCCCGCCACAAAGCAAGCCCACTACCCAACTTTTTACCCTCCTTTAAATATTGGTGGAACGCAGAAAACGTTTCTATCACCAGAACAGGATTTACCACCTGCTCTCCAACACCGTTTTGTCATCAGAGGTTCAGAGGAAATTTCACTGTAATGACGGAAAAAAGGTCCATCAGCTCATTTTTAAATGGGCAGCTTGTCCTGAGCTTCCCCCTCAGCATGGACAAAATGGTAATATTCGAATAAGTCTGACGGGGAAATAGGGAGCGACAGAGAAGTGTCTGAAAACTGTGAGAGACAAGACTGATGACGAACAGGAGTGATCAGACTCTGCATTGCCTATTCCAGAAGGACAGCGACAGCTAAAAACATTCAAAACCGAGATTAAAAAATTAAACTGAGAAACATCCTGTTTTAAGGATGTGAGAGAGCATCTCCAACTCTGTGGTCTGTTCCAGGTGCCCATTGCATGAGACACAGATGACAGAAGTTGTACATAAGGAAAAGACAGTTTGCCTCACCATCACCACTGCAGCGACCGCGGGAAGCCACGAGACCTTGCCAGCAATAAAACAAATCCTCACAATTTGTCTTCTCTCCGTAAGAGAAGCTGCGTGTTTCAAGCTGTGAAGGTTGCAAGTTACCTTAAATCCTAAGGAAAACTTCAGTTCTGTTGTTCTTCACAACTCCCCAATATATACCCCAAATAGCCACAGCTTTATTTCTTAGAGGAGGGGACGGGGGGTGTCAAAATAAGTGCTGCAAACATTTTTGCTCTCCATGCTAGGATTTCTTTGTTTCCTGAAGGAAAATCAGGAAGAGACGTGCTCCCTCCTAGGCCGCACTGCACACAGGTGGGATTCCCTTGGGGGATCACATCATAACTCGAATCTTCAGCCCACCACTTCCCACTTACTGCTCCAAAAGCCACCTGCCTTGCACTGTGAAAAAACATACATTCCTCATCTCCTACTACTAGGTCTTGCCGTGGAAGACACCTTCACAGCAATGCTGTGACACACGTTCAAGCTACCAAGTAGATCCCACTATAAAGTGAAATAATGGTTTAGCAAGACTAGAAATGCTAAAATTATTATTTTAATGAACTTTTTCGGTTTCTAATGCTAGAAATTACTATTTTTAATGAACTGGTTATAACTGTAATTAAAAGCTTGACCTCTTTGTAAACGTTAGCAGTTATTCCCGAACGGTGTAAAGATCTCGGAGCTCAGGAGGGCGCGGGATCTTGCTGTTAGAGAAACGCGTGGGACGGACGTGCCCGAGGAGCGAGGCGCAGAAGCTGGCCCACCGAAGGACAGCCGGCATTTCACCCTGCAAGGGCTACATTCCAAAATGTACAATTTACGGTTTTAACCTCGCCCGCCGAAGGAAACGGGGGAACGCACCTCTCCAACCCGACCCTACAGCTGTCGGCCCGTAGCTCTCCTGGCGAACCCCAATTACTCGCAGCGCATCCTTGTAACGCCGCCGGTCCTCTCCGGGCTCCCCCCTTTCGCGACCGCCTACTTCTGGGGGCGCAAACCCCGCGGCGGGGAGGGCCCCCCCTTTCCGCCCCCCAGTCCCTGGCCCCGCCGGGCACCGGCGGCGGGCGCGGGCGCTCCGGCGGCAGCTCCGCGGGGCCGCCGCCGGGCTCGCCCCGCCGCCGCGCCCCCCGCCCGGGGCGGAGAGCCCCCCCCGGCGCCCCACCGGCACCTACCCAGGCACTTGATGTGGAAGCCGCTGGGGGGCTTGAGGGAGCGGCGCGCCCAGCCCTGCCGCAGCACCTCCAGGTGCTCCTCCTTGCCCTGCACCAGCAGCACCTGCTCGTCGATCCAGCCCAGGAAGAAGGTCTCGGCCACCGCCGCCGTGGCCCGCCGGTCCCAGAAGTGCTGCATGTTCTCCCGCTTGAAGTCCGCGAAGATCTCGTAGCCGATGCGGTGGCGGCCCAGCTCCGCCGCCGGCCCCGCACCGCCGCCCCCCGGCCGCCCCCCGGCCGCGGCGCCCAGGACGATGGCCAGGGAGTGCGGGGCGATCTGCAGGCACCGCTCCGCCCGGCGCGGCATGGCCGCTCACCGCCCGCCGCCGGGCACGGGCACGGGCATGCCTTCCCGCGGCCGCGCTGCCTCCCGCGGCCGGCTGTCCGCGCTCCGCGCCGCTCCGCCCCCGCCACGGCACGGCACGGCCCGGGCCGCTCCGCCCCCGGCACACCCCCGGCACGGCTCGGCGCGGCGCGGCGCGGTCCAGCACCGCGGGCGAGGCGGGGATCCCGCGGGTGCCGACCCCGCAGCGGGCAGCGGCCGCCGCCTCCCGGCCGGGAAGCCCGCACCCTACCGCGCCCCACCGCCCGCCTCCCTGTCCTAGCGCGGGAACGGGAGCACCGACCCCAGCAACGAAACGAGCCGGCTGCGCGTCCCGGCTGGCGGGGTGGGCTTCCCGTCACCCTCCAGTTTCGGGAGACCTCACCCTTCCCTTCCCCGTGTGAAACACAGGGGCATCCCCCAGCCACTTCCAGATTATCCCAGCAAGTCTCACGGCCGTTGTATTTGTGCTTCTTCCAGTGGTTACACAGCTGCAGGTGAAATACCTAGTGAGCAGCACGGACCCCGCTGTGCCCAAACATCCGTCACCACCTTCTTCACCCGCAATAATCCCGTGCCGCTTTGTGTCTCAGGGGCACTGAAATCCGGTAGCGATGGAGCGAGTGCAAGGTTCACTCCTAACTTCTGTGGGTCTTTTTCCAGCAGTTTAATATTTTGCCCTTTCTGTGCTCTGGGTCACTGGCTGCCCACAAGGCTCAAGGGAGAGCTCAGCAAAAACGGGCAAGGCACGGGGAGAAATGGAGGGGCTCCTTCCCAGCAGAGCCTGGCCTGGGGCGTGCATCAAGGCGGAAGGTGGCTGCTCAGCCGCAGGTGCTGGCGGCAGGGTGCCAATTGCACTTGTGAGAAGGCAGGTTTAGGGACCTCGCTCCCATCTTCTGAAGAAACCCTCGAACCCACAGCAAAACGCAGTCTCTCCTTTCAATGGGGCTTAAGTTCTTGAATCGGCCAGGGCTGTTGCTCCTGAATTCACTCACGTCAACATCCCTCGGCACTTTTGACCCCCTGAACCTATCACCCATTTGGTTCTAACCTCACTCAAATCCTGTGGCACTCTCCATCTGGTTTCACCCATTTCCTTCTCCAGGGCACTGTGTAACAGTCAGGCTACTCTGACATTCCCACTCCCTACTTTTTGGGTTTCATCCAGTGCTGTCTAGGCACTGTACCGAGGAAGGTCAAATTTACCAGCAACCCAAAGAGTTTTATGAGGAGACAAGTTGTATGAAGCCAACTTTACCAAAGGGGAAAACAGGGGTAAAATAAATTATCCAGAATCACTGTGAGTCATTCTGAGCCAGGAGCAGAGCCTATTAACGTTGGCTTGCAAGTCTCTAACCCCTTCCCAAGTATCCTGCACAGCACGATCTCAAGACGCCCCTCGCCTCAGCCAGCAATAGTTTTGATGGTGCTGCTGTCAATATTTCAAAGGAGAGCTTTCTCGTTGTCATTCAGCCCTAAGCTTTGCAAGAGGACCCCCCGGCATCCTCATTGTCCTCCAAACTGCTTCCCAAAGTTCACCTGAGCCATTGACTGCCTGTTAAAAGAACTAGTCTTAGTGTGTTGAAACTACTGTCATGATCTTGTCATACTCATGTTATTCTTACCTTGTGCCTTCCTCCTGTCTGCATTATATCAGCCTTTTATCTTGCCCATCATACCTTCATTTCAGTTCTCCTGGGCAGGGCTCACCTTTATGTTGCCTCTGTGTGGAGCATATCACATTGACGTCTCGACTGCTGATCAGAGTCACCAGGTGACTTAAGGGCTTGGATGGGTTTTCAGTTTTTATTCCTATCTGCAAGAACAAAGGAGCTAAATGAAGCCTTGGGATTTTTTTAGGTTTCTGCACTGGATACGTACTGAGCGCTTAGATGCAGAGCCCACATTTTGCCTACAGCCCCCGAATCCCAAGTGCTACCAAATCTGTGATCCTTCTGCTGCCTGGGGAAAAAAAACGGCATGATCAGCGCAGCATGCCTGGCAGCCTTTGGTCACGGCATCGGCGTTGCTCTCTCCATGAGCTGAGCTCCTTTTCCCTTCAATACTGATTTCTGAAGCAACTGGTGTGGCGAAACACGCCACGCAGTCATTTTCCTCCCCTTGCGCGGCAGTTGCAGTAACGCTTGTGGGCTGTCAACATCTTCCCTACCCCTGGCTTATTCTCCTGTAAAGGCTAGTCCTCAGCCTGCTAATCCTCTCCCACCCTGCTTTCATCACCTCTTCCCTCGCGCCGCTTCACGCCTCTCCCCGGCGCTCGCAGGCTGGCCCTCCCTCCCTCCCTCCCTCCATCCGCGCGTTACCCCTCCCTCCCTCCATCCGCACGCTACCCCTCTCCGCAGCTTGCACACGTGTAACAGCACACACAGCTGCAGTGGCAAGGTAACGAAAGAGACTACGCTATAATTTCTCCAAAATGTGTTGGATGGAGCATAGTACTTGTGGCACAAGTCAAAGTACACCACGTGCTGGCGTGTAGATGCCGTCCCCATAGAAGCCAGCGCCGGGATTGCCTGAGTGGAACCTCGAGGCCCTGGTTAAGAGACTCCCCTTGTTTCAAGAGCCCGGGAAAAGGCTGTGGATAACAAGTATGTACTGAGTAAACTATTCGTCATTCATTATTCCCCTTTTTTTCCCATCTCGTTACTGAGTCAAACAATTTTTTTTTCCTCAGAATTTTTGGGGGTTTGGTTTATTTTGTTTTATTTACGTTTTGTCGCTTGCCACTTGGGGACTGAACAGCATCTCCTTCCTTTGCATTCACGCTCATTCAAGGGACTTCTTCCAAGCAGTCAAGATCTACAGCCAGGCCAAAGCCGATCTGCTATCTCCCAGTAGAAATACAAGCAAGAAGACAGCCTGCAATCTTCTTACGGCCAAGTAATGAAAGCAGGTGAAGTGGAACTCCTAAGTGCCTCTGAAGCGTTTGGAAAGGCAGAAGTTTACCCTGCTAGCGGGGCGAAACCCCTGAAGATTTAGACACGACTCTGAAATGCATCAGCAGTGGCAGGAGGTCCGCAGCAAACCACCTTATTTATTCTAGGTAGGCGCAGAAAGCCAAACAAACCTGACGGAGCCGAGTTCTCCGGCTGCCTGCACCGCCTGATCCAGAGCTCAGGTGTGGTACCTCTGTCTGCTGCTGTCATGGTTTAACCCCAAATTGTAACCCAATACCACGCAGCCGCTCGCTCACTCCCCCCCTCCCCTCTGGGGCAGGGAGGAGAATCGGAGAGAAAGGAAAACTCACGGGTTGAGATAAAAACAGTTCACCAGGACAGCAAAGGAAAAATATAAAAATATATTAATAATGATAATAATGAATATATATATATGGGTAATAGAATATAAAAAATGAACGATACACAATTTCTCACCACCTGACAACCGATACAGCCCGTCCTGAGCAGCAGGCAGGGAGCAGGGGTATCCCCCCCCAGCTATCCCAGAACAGCAAATTCCAGAGAGAGCAGGCGAGGGAACAAATGGCCGAACGAACAAACAAAAAACAAAAAGGAAAAATAGGGAAACAAAAAGCAACCCGAAGGGAAGCTTAAGGATTAAGGCAAGTTAGGGGTCTAAAAAAAGTAGCCCACCGGCCGACCCTCACTTACACCGGGCATGACGTCTATGGTATGGAATACTCTCTTTGGCCAGTTTGGATCAACTATCCTGTCTCTACCCCTCCCAAGTTTTTGCCCCTGCATGTTAGCAAAACCTGGGAAACTGCAAAATGTCCTTGGTCGTTTAGCAGCAACCAGCAACATCAGTGCACTATCACCGTTCTTCTCACACTAAATCCAAAACACAGGAGCTGCTGGAGACAAAACTAGCTCCATCCCGGCCTAAACCAGGACAGCTGCAAACATCTCCTTATTAAAATCTCTCTGGCAAAAGAGTATTCCCCCTGAATTCATCAAGGACCATAGACTGGAAAAGGCAGGCTGAGGTGAAATATATATATTTAATGGTGGTTGTGCCTCCTTGATTTGTACATAGTAAGGCAAGTTACACAATTTCACAGCCTATGTAGTATGTCAGCAAGTGATCTGCTTCAGATGCAGTATTCAGGCAAGCACTTCATTCAGGACTTATTCTGTGAGGGTTTTTGAAAGATTATTTCCTGCTGGAAAACAATTTTTTAAATCTCTTTAGTGGTTTTGTACAAGAAGAAACAAGACCTTCCCTCCTTATTGTCCATCTAGTGTTGCTACCTGGCGAGAGTCTGCACACTTCAGCTGAGTCACCTCATTCCCAGGAAGAAGCTACTTTTACCGTTAGGTGGGGGTTTGGGTGCCTGAAGTGTTTGGCAAGAAACTATGGATTTTTAAGATAGTTCTCTCAGGGCCTTTTTTGAACATACCCGCATCTGTTCCCCTGTGGAAGGCTGACTGAAGCTGGAGGCTGACACTGGCAGCCCAGTGACACAGAGCTCAGTGCGACTGCCATCATCAAATACGGCGCTTACTGCAGCCCTAACGAGGCCAGAGCTCACAGACCTCGATAATAAATTTTGAGAAGAGTTGCCCTCTCCTCGTACCCCAGTAGAGAGCTGCGTGAGCCCGGCCAGACTTGCTCAGACATGGAGTTGATGTAAACTGGCTCTGGCTTCTGGCTTTGCCGCTGCAGACGTGCAGGTAGGAGAAGGGCCAGGAGCAGGTATGTCCGTAACGCACAGGCCAGATGCTCTTCTTGTCATACCTTGAGAAAAACCAGGAGCAATCTCAGAAGAGTGAATGCTTTAAAACAACGGAGATCTTGAACAGTGGTGGCAACTGGCATCTAAGAAAAGCAAGATGGTGGAAGGGGTGTGCTAGTAGTTGTTCCTTAAAACTCTTCCTAGAAGAGTGGCAGCCTTTGTAGGTAAATATAGCTCTGCATTTGCCTAGTTTGCGTCACATGAAGACACTGATTTGACACCAAGAATTCCTAAAACAGCACCTCGTTTAGCTTTACCCTTTTGTTTTGGCAACCAGTTTTTGTAATACGGGGATAATACTTCTCATGTTTGTAAAGTCCCTTGAGACCTGCTGTTAAAAATCGTCCCAGGAATGGCTGTTTGACAATCTCTGCTCTGGTAGGAGCCAAGTATTTCTGTGCTTGGTCCTGTCCTGCCATCCTCCATCAAGAAGCCCTGCTCAGAAGTCCTTGCTCAGGCAGAGTTCCCAGTGAAGTCAATGGGAGTTTCCCGCGTGAGGAGTGATGAGCTAGGTCCAAACTAAACACCCAACTAATAAGCAGCATAGGAAACAGCTGACTGCATCATTTTTAAGCTCTGTGCTTTTACTTGACTCAGACTTGCTGGCATCAAGAAGGATCCTGGGGGCAGGATGCAACCCGAGGGAGGAGAGGAGATCCCTGGTTATGGCAGGCGTGCCCATCTTCCTCTTCAGGAAAATCTTTGGCAACGGTATTAAATCTTTGCAATGAGGTGACTGCTGCTTGGATAGGTGAGCCAGTAGGTAGACAATTATCTATTGTCTGCTTAACAATAGCCTACACATACTGGGGAAGTTAGGCTGACCAGGACACAAATCACCTCCCAGCAGACACCGAAAACAAGTTCTCACTTTACTCACAGGACACGTATAATGCAGGGTACAGGTCTCTCACATTCAAATTCAGGTGCCTACGTTTAGACAGGTAAATAACACTGCACTAAAATGCAGAGATTGGAAAGGCCTTTAGTTTTATTTATTTATGAAGTTGCAAAGAGGGAAATAAGACTTACAGATGTTTTGAAGCCAAAAAGCTGGTAAACAGCTCATCACAGCGGGGCAGGTAAACGGGGCCAGAATAGATTCCCTACGTGGGAAATTCTTGACTGTAAATTAATAAGGAGGGAAGAGAAGGGTATGTTTATATCTTAACCTTCTAAATATATTTATCTAGAGTAGAGAAATTTTTCTGTGCCTTCCAACCTATAATTGTCTCTTATCTGCTGATATTGACGGTTGCTTTTGGCCAGATTACAGCCAGACACTAAGGCGGGAGCTTAGATGATGTATTTGACAGAGACAGGAGTTTGCTTCAAACTCTGCAGTTCTGCTCTACTGAAGCCATAAAGGACTCAATACCTGCAGGTAAGATGCAATTTTAATTATGGAAATGGCACGCCAGTTTGCCTAAGATACCTGCTTGTTGCATTGCCTTGCAAGAACCATGGAAAACACATTCAGGCAGCTCAGGCACTGATAGACCAAAAGAACTGGCTTTTGTTTTTATGATTCCCCTACCAGTAATGGAAAGAAATTGTGAATGAAATTGGCCATTAATTTTCATGAGCGCTCTGGAAGAGAGAGCAATAAAATCTATTTCTCTGCGCTATTTCATATTTCCTCTCGCAGCCCGTGGCCTGAAGCGTGGGGGCTCTGCTGACTCCTGACCCCGCCGAGCAAAGGCGCGTGGCTGATCCCGGGCGGTTCTCACGTCGCCGAGATAACGACCCCAAAGTCAGCCCAAGGAGATCAGAAGGTCTCCACCAGCCTTGGCATTTTAATCTGAAATTTCTCTGCTTTGAATAGGTGTGTTTTCCTCCTACTGCCCCTTCTCATGCAGTGCAAGGCAAGTCCTGTGAATAAGTGCTGCAGGCAGTGCAAAGTTGCGCTCAGGAGAACAAAATTACAGTGAAATACACATACCCCTAAGAGTATGCAAAGGTAAATGGCATGCATAGGCAAAGCGAGGTAAAGAGAAATCCTTGTTTATGTGACATGCATAGCCGAGAGCTCCAACCTGCACTGGCTCGATTTTCCTGTAGGGACCCCATGAGGCTGTTGGACCAAAAGGAGAGCGTGGTGACCCTGCGCTTTCATTCTGCAAGTATATTCTGAGCCTAAGCAAGAAGGTGAGGTAGGCAGAGCTGACCACATCTAAATGAACAATTAAATGAACTCTTCCCCTTTCTAGAAGATTTTAAGCAGGGGCTGCTATTGCAATACCCATCGGGGGGGGGGGGGGGGGGGGGGGAGTGTAAAATTAAAAAAAAAAAAAAAAAAAAAACCAAACAAACCAAAAAAGAGGATTCTGCCCGACAAGGCACTCTGCAGGCAGGGTGATCAGTGCACAGGGTGCGGGAACCAGAGCTGGGCACGGGCTTTGTGAGCAGCCTTGGCTCTGCCCTGGCAGCGGAGCTGTGGGCGACAAGCGGATGTCAGTCTCAGCTGAATAGCTCTGATGTGGGCTTGAGAAGGGTAGGGATACCATGTCTCTAACCAAAACTGGAGCTATAAAATACTGTGTTGGTGGGAACTATACAGCACATCCCTGCAGGTAGGGGTGAGGGACCTTCACTGGTGCCCCCAGGCATGGGGGGAGCTGGCACAGGGCGCTGGAGGACTAGTTGATGCATGTCGGCTTCTCGGAGAGCCCCTGGGTGGCACAGATCTGGGGAGGCTTTCCCAGACCACAGGATGGGTAAGCTCCACGGTCATTCGGCATGCCATTTTTTGGATGACAATACCTCCTTTCTGACTAGGGAAAGGGAAAGCAACTGGTGTTGGCTGGTTTTGGGTAAAAGCCCTTCGAGAATTTGCCTTGCCGTTCAGGCAGGCAGGCACCCATACAGATACAGTAAGTCAAGATACAAGGAGGATCCACCTGTGCCAAGACGTTCTTGCTTTTCCTGCCAGGAAGCACAGGCTGGCTGGCGGGCTCGCTCTCTGGAACCGCCCAGCGACATCTTTCCACTGTCTGTGCATCGATCCACTGACCACGACTCAGTTCAAAAAATGCGAGCCAGGCTTACGGCCTTCCTCTGGGCTCCCCAAAACCAAGGTTGTCTCTCTCCAACGTCCAGAGCTTTGCAGGAAGAGGATTTCTGCACCCAAGCAAGGAAAAATGCCTGTGGGAAGGGGGACTAAGCACTACCACCATCTTTGCGCTTAGGGAAAGGCTGGATGTAGCAAAGGATGTTGGATGACATGCCTGCCTTGGGTTTTAATTCACTGCTCCTGCTTGCTGCTTCTCCAACAAGTGACATCCTACCAGCATGCATTTAACAAATCTACATCTTTTCTTGATCAGGATACCAGTTTCTGATGTTTTTTGCTTGGTACAGATGCCTCTGAAAAAGGACAACATAGCCCTGAGAAAGAAATTCCCATCATGGGATTTTTTTTTTCTCTTTTTCCTTTTTACAGAAATTTCTTTTCCAGTTTGCTCTGTTCAATACTCTTCTCTCTTTTCGCTTCACTTCAGGTCTGAAGTTTCTTGCCCCCAAGGAGCTAGTTCAGTCAACGCCATGCTTGGTTTACAAATATCAAAGTAACGGGCACCTTCCAGCTGCCTACAATAAGCAATTATTACTTTTAAAACCATCCTGATACCAGTTATGGTATGGTGCAAATCAATCACCTTTTGCTCTTTTAACTGGTGAGGGGCAGCGGCCTAGCCCAGCGAATGCTGGTGTGCGCGGGGAGGCAGGCAACAGCCACCTTCTCCAGCAGGACCGGCTGCAGCTCTTCCAGCGCTGGTTTTGTACCTATCGGGTGAGTCCGAAGTCCTGGCGCACAGTAAGATTACCGTGTCTGCCAGCCATCGGCTACCTTCTCCGCTCCTCCATCATTTTCCTTTCGGTCGGAGCAAAGAGAGAAATACGAAGGGTGACGGGCTAGATGCTCGCTTTCAGGTCCCCTTTGGCAACACGGAGTTGGTGAAAGGGGTGGTGGGGTGGGTGTAAGAGAATTTATTCCTGGTTTAATAGCCCTTCGTTATAGCTAAGCCTTTTGTGTAAACGGCACTTTGGCTCCCATCTCCTGAACGCTGCTCCCTTGCATTAGACTTTTTATAATAGCCGTAACTGCACATGCGACCTCTGCTTTTATTTTATGGGAGCCGAGGTAAACCTGCCCGATGTCACAACCAGCGATCCTCACGTACAGCCAAATCGGTGAGGCAGCGTCTCCGAACGGCGGGATCCGAGGTGTGAGTCACAGCAAAGACCTGCCGGTTTCCTCGCTAGCCCTGCCTGCTCTCGGGACCGATGTCTCTCGCAGGTATTTTCAGCAGCCATCCCGCTGCTCTCCTCCTCCCTTTGCCTCGGCTTGTCAGGATTAGACAGTTTAACCAATGACCCCGATTGTCATCAATCTCAATATTGAATGCACCGAGATAATACAGGCAATTCTCTGCTCTGTGAAGACAAGCATTTATGAAGTATTTGTGAAACCATTTTAGCTAAAGAAGACAGACAGCTCTATTTTGTGCCTCATATTGCCTGACAGGTGTGGACACACCCCGGGATAACTCTCTTGTCATCCCAACTAGAAGGTCAAGAGTCTGCATTTGACAGAGAGAATCGCCTTTGGCACTCCGATAGAAAAATGAAAACACAGCAGCATCCAGAAAAAAACCCACCAAACCTTTTGTAAAGCAGGTGTGCCAGACTTAACATTTCCCAGAGCTTAATTCCTTTTAAATTTTGTGGCTCCTCTTTGAAGATTATCCACAGACCCAACAGCAGGCTAAACCAGAAAGTTTAGCTTTTGTTCTTCTGTTAGCCATTATCGGCTTATTGTTCTAAACGTGTCAGGCATCGTGAGCAGTGGCTCTCTCTCCACTCTGCTCCTCTTTTCTCCTTTGCTCCTCATCCAGCAGCACCCATCCTCCCCTCCCCTCTCCTCTCCCTCCCTCATTTTCCTGCTGTCCCTGGGGATCTCCGTGCAATGCCACGCTGCGTGTCGCGGCCAGCCCCAGAGCACAGCAGAGCTCAGCTGTGGAAGAAGAGAGCAGGGGCTGGCCTCGGTCACGGCAGCAGCCCACCGGTGACCCCACCGTGGCTCCTGCGGGAAATTCCGGCCCCATTGGGATGCGGAGGATGCGCTCAGATGGAAAGTTCACCGAGAGCTCAAGAGCTCAGTAGTGGGGCTGTAAGATGTACCAGGGAATAGTCTGAGCTTTCTTGGGTTATTTCTCAGGCTGGTGCAAATCTCAGCAGCTAAATCTGAGCCCACTTCATTGGCAAATGTCAGACCCAGGAGAAAACATAATTTCCTGCTAAGGTAGTAAAGATGACTCTTATAAACAAATTTTGTCTTGATTTTCATGGAAATGAGGTTGTCTATTTGTTTATAAAAATTGGACACATCTCTGCTTCATATTTGTGCAGAAGAGAGTTACATGAGAACAGCCAAGAACCTGATTATTTCTTTGTAAGGAAGAGGTGGGAATGAGTAATTTTTACCATGGGTTTTATGGAAGGAGCTTTGCCAGGGTATGTGGTAGATTCGGAAAAAAATACTTAGGCTTTTCCTTCTCTTTCGTGTAGGAAATGCTGCAAGTTGAAGACCCCAACAGCCAGCTTTTGTACTCCTGCTTCCCTGAGCTGAAAGAGCACATTCAGAGATGCTGCAGCTATCGACCGTATCAACCCATACTTGACCTTGAGGCCAATCTACTGTTGCTTTCAAAGGGTGGATGGCTTTGGTTGGTTCATACCGACACAGGCATGAAGAAGGCATGAGTTTATGGAAAGGAGGGAGGAAAAAGGAAACCTCAGGGTTTCCTTATTTCCCTTTCAGTTCACGCTGCCTCGTTGTATGACGCACTTGAGGTGGTGCAGCTGAGAAGACCCCTGTGGATATCAGAGCTGGATGTAACCCCACTCCGACCGGCTGGCGGCTGTGGCAATCCCGCTTCAGCCGGTACTGCCAGACGGTGCTGTATGGAGGAGAGCAGGAGCAGTTGTGTTGACTGCTGCTAATCTGAGCCTCGGTGGCTTCTGTTTTAAAATTCTTGATCTTTTTGACACTTGGCACAACATGCATGGAGCCCATGGGCATCCCTGGGGCTCTGGCAGCGAGTCCTGTCTATTGCCCTGCACTCTTAGCCATGGGCACCCTCGGGGGAAACCTGAAAGCACAGAGGAGTACAGCTGACAGCAGAGCGCTCACTGAAAACCAAGGGTGCAAGAACTTGGGTTGCACCCAAGCTGGGGTGATGAGGGACCTGGCAGACCCACTACTCCACCAATGCTGGTTTAGGTGGCCCCTGGAGCTGGGCCTCCAGTCCAACATCTCCCCCTTCTCCAGGGCCAGAGGAGGAGAAAGGAGAGGAAGGAGGTGGCACCCAGGCCAGGGTAGTGAGGAGATGGCTGGGTTATTTCTCTCGCTGGGGGCGAAGCCCTGAGCGAGCCTTCCCTGGGCCCCAAAACAGGCAGCTCGTGTTCACACCCTATCGTGGCTCAGGCTGAGGAGTAGCTGCGGTTTGTCCCTGCCAGGGGTCTGGGAAAACCCCAGCGGACGGTGCCTGCCGCAGGGGACATGAGGCCATGTGAGTGAACAGCTCAGGGCACACTGGAAACTAAATATGACGGAGCAGCAGAAAAAACGTAGTTCACGATTTATGTAAGTTTGGGGGCTTTTCTTTCTTAAAATAGCTATACAAGATACATTGCAAAATCCATCACTGATGTGCATATACCCTCAGGAGACTTTATAAGAGAGGGATCCAGGATCCCTGCAGTGCACCCCCTGCTTCCACCAGCAATGCAAACCGTGGCTCCAGGTCTGACACAGCAAACGCAGAGCATAGCTCACCGTGCAGGGCCTGGCTGCTCTTCACCACAAGACCAGTCCCTGCTCTCAGCGCTAGCTGCCTTTCCAAGACAAGGGTAAGGAAGATACCCAGCTGATTTTGAAATACCGTGTGGTCACTGAAACGTATTTTCATTATTTTGCGAGTTATCAGCAGGACGGGTGAGGGTCAGTACGACGCCTGAGCAGCAGCACAGGGTGGGGAGGGAGTCTGGGGCATGCCTTAGCTCTGCGGGCTGCAGGTTGGCCTGACTTCAAGCACAAATCCAGAGCACAGACTAAGTCCACCGATGCTACTGGGAGAAAGACAGTCTACAAGCCAGAAAAGGAAGTTTTAACCAGGTATTTACCCAGTGTCATTAACCCAAAGAGAACTGACAGCTTCCTAGAAAGTCCTTTCTCTGATGCTTAGTGGAGTCAAATGGAAAAGCCCATTCCTTACTTTGTTTTTGTTTTTGTTTTTGTTTTTGTTTTTGTTTTTTTACCATGAAAAAAATCACCATACTTAAGGAAGTGCAGCATGGGCCACAGCTGCCCCGGGAACGTGTGCTTGGGGAGCGCCCGGCAGCTCCGTCCCGAGTGGGCAGGAGCACAGTCGTCCTTCCAGCCTGTGGGTACAGGGCAGGGGAAACACCAGGAGATCCAGATCCTGGTTTGCAGGAGACAGCCACCAGCTTTACGACCTAAGGAGGCAGGTTACTTGCAGTAAAGCCATACAGCAGAGTTCAAACAGCCAGCGCTTGTTGATCTCCTCATATGGAGAAATTAATAAAACATCTAATTAATTTACCTAGTAATAGGACAGCAGTCATAAGCCAAAGTTTACCACAATGATTTGCATTACAGTAACAAACATGTAGCTTAATCATAGCTGTACATCTGTTTCCCTATAGAAAAAGTTATGCCCTCTCCCCATCACGGATCGCTCGTAACTGATAGTGCTTGTAGGTAACACAAGTTTTCCCCTAGCAATGAAATCCCGGGGAAGTGCCACGCGCTCTGCTCGGCAGCGCGTGTTTCGTCCCGCAGCACAACCCCGGCACCAAGCGCATTGTGCCAGATTCCCCCTGGGTGCAAACGGGCACAGCTCCTTTCCGCTCAGCGGAGCGACATCAGGTCTCTCCTGCAAAGAGCACGGCCCCTTAGGGACATGTAACTAACCTAGGAAACAGAAAAACGTTTCTGTTAAAATTACTCTGTGCACTCAGTAGTACCCGGCTGAGGGGGATAAGAGCATTCCCCTCTCGCTACCTAAAAACTCCTTCACTGAATTCATTAATCATTCTTATCAGCATCCCCTTCATTCCTGGCCTATAAGTGTATTTGAACTAAAAACCTCTCAAGTCCAAATCCACTCCGAGTGATGAGTATCTTCAAGGTCATAAATTAACGTAGGCAATTGCTACGTTACATACATAAAAGTCTTCAGTGGAGCAGTGGCCCTGAGAGAGACTTTATTAAAAGGTAACATTTGTCTGACCTCTCTGCAGCCTCCTAGCCAGGTAAATGTCTTATAAACGGGCTATTTTGTAGCAGATAGATAGAGAAAAATTAGCATTTTCCTTGTTATAAAGAGGCTGGTAGTTGAAAACTGGACTAAAATATCTTAATTTTGCTTTTTACTCCCTAATGTTGGCCCGCAGAAAGACCATCATATGGAAGACCAAAATATCAAGCATTCTAATATTTGCAAGTGCATTTCTAATCTCCTTCCCTCTGCGGTTATCGTATACGTTTTCATATTTATTACAGCTATTTGCTTTGTCACTTGTGAACTACCTTGAGAGAGCACGGCTCTTACAGTCGAGGGTTATCCATTACTCATCGCGTGCATCCGGGTACCAAACAAGCTTCCAGGAGACACTAAGGTGGGATTCCCTGATGTCAATAACAAAACAGAGGACGTATGTGTGTGCGTATATAAAGTGTATGTAGGTGCTTATGCCAGGCTTATAGCTGGTGACTCTGGGAAGGGCTGGGTACTGGCTGCTGTGAAGCAGCTCCGTGGTTTTGCTCACTTTTTAGGGCTGCAGCAGACGGTTTGAATCCGCCCCCAGCTGAGGCTGCAAGGCAGCCACCCCTACTTCTACTGCTCGCAAAAACGGGTGGCAAGAAGATTTTTAAGACGGCACCGTGAAATCAAACAGTGAAGAGACATCAGGCTAAGTTCATCCCATACTGCAGGCTAACGGGGTATCTTCTGTGTGGGACAGGGAACTGAAATACAAGAGGTTTTAGTCTCTTTTGGGTATTCATTGCTGGTTTATTGCAATTTATTTATTTCACTGGCATACACAGGTGTGTGTACACATACATGTATGTATATATAAAAGCTACGTAATGAGAACCATCTGGATTCAATATATTACATATAATTACTTATTAAAATAGTTTGGTAAATGAATAATTTAAATATGGTTGGCAAAAAATTATTCAAGTATGGAAACCAAATATTTTTAAAAGTTCAAGCTTTTCCTTTAACGACTTTAAAATATTCAAAAAAAACATAGTAAGTGCTAAAGAGTCCAGGTAAGACAGAAATGCTAAACATTTGCATGCAAAATGGTTTACAGGGAGAAAGTATGTGCATGCTCTAAAGTAGAAATACTGCTGGAGGATGAACAGTTCAACTTTTAGAAAGAATAATTGAAATCTCAGCCTACAGATCAGCTTCGAATGTCCTGATGGAATCAGATACTTCTTAGCAACTCCTAAATGCAAGCAAAAAAATGGCAGCTACATGTTTTCATTTGCTTTCCAGGGAGAAATTTTTGACTCCTGGATCTCCCCATCCCACTGGCAAGTTCAGACTACGGTAACTAGCACGCATAGTTAAAATAGTTTTGCATCGATACAACACATCCTATAAGCATGGCTACACGAACTTGATTGCCTTCGCACAATATCATGTTTCCCACCAAATTATCTAGAGATCTGGCAAGGAAATTTGACATAATTTTCTTGAAAAAAAATAGAATAAAATATTTACATTCTGTTCGGGTGAGGAAATTTCTACTGTCTTGAATAAATATTTGAAGTATTTTAAAATTCTATTTAAATACATAAATGCCTGGGTTTAGTTATCCAACACTTGCCATCTCTTTGGAAGTAAGAATAACAACAACATTGAGAAATGTAGAGTTTTGCTTTCCTAAAATCTGATTCATTCCCATTAGTATTTGCAACATATATTTCTTCCTTACCTCCTCCAAAATGAAAACTGTTTCGGGATAGTATGTTTCTGTAAGGCTTGCAAAGACAAAGGACAAACAAGATCAGTCGAGCTTATTCTTTTTCATTTAGCTTATCACGCTCAAGTCTACCTAATGTAACACCCTGCAACGTGACACGGTCTCGCATTTTGCCAAGTTTCACTGGCAATGAGACAACAAGGCAAAGAATGTGAAGCCTTCTGCAGCAAAAGGCGAGGAAGGTTGGTTACTTCTAGCCTGAGGGGCTTTAAGATATATGGGGCTTAAGATATATGACTAAATACGCGTACACCAAGGTGGGAGGCTTTCCAAGCTCTGGATGACACCCCTTGGGATGCAAAAGAAGAGGTGATTCAGAAGCTATAAAAAGAGAGCAGAGCTCTTTTAGACAAATTGTCTAGAAGAGTCGGAACTGCCTTGTCCCAGAAGGACTTAGAAAAAGAGGAGAAAGAGCAAGCAACCATCTTTTAAATGCCGATGTGAGCACGAACACGAGCAACACACCATGAAGAAGCCGCGGTTAATTGGTAGGTAACCATTCTTTCTCCTGTGAGCTGCTGTCCCTACGCCTAGTCACGCTGCAGGTGACACGGAGCGGTCTCCACCAGTCTCTGCGGAGCAAATGAAGACGAGTCTCAGAGCTGCGGTAAGCCTGGAAACTTCCGAGTCCTGCACCGTGTCTAGATAGTTCCACAGCAGGAGAGTGCATATGCATATTCCCACGAGGGGCAATGCCAAGCAGTATCCTCTCCTAGTCCAGAGGCTGGCGGAGCGCTCTCAAAGCGGGCTTTTGTCACAGAAATCCACGGACGCAATCTCACAGCGGGTCCCAATGCAATCTGCTGTAGAAGGAGAGTGAGGTTTTTCCTAGGAGTGCTTTGCCCTGAACAAGCAGAAAGCTAAGGCATGTCTGGCATCCCAGGTGCAAAGGACATTTCAGACAGAGTTCTGGGGTCCAGGAAAGGCAGCAGGCCAATTAGTTCCTTGACTAATTGCAAAAATCAGAGCTCATTCTAGAGGAAACTTGCAGAACTTGGAGAAAAAATGGATCAGGAAATACAATAACATAAGGGAGGTCAACCAGAAGGTCACAGTGATCTCTGGAAGCAAGTACCTATCCGCAGAGGCAAGCAAGCAAGCGGGAAAACACACTGCCTGGGTTTGAAGGGAACCTTTGAGCGACCCTCCTGGGAAGGGGGGACCTCGCTCCTGCCAAGCCCCCTCTGCCAGCAAGGGGACAGGCAGTCACGTTCTGCACGGATGGCATCCTTGCCTGTCAAGAGAGATTGACGGTATCTGAGAAGTGAAGCAGAACAGCTGGGATAAGTTTTGATCAGTTTGCATATCTTGGGAGCAGTCTGTATCTGTATTATCTGAAGTCACCTCCGTGGTTTTTTTTGCAGAGAGCACAGAGATGTAGCCCAGCATATTAGCCCTTAAATTTAGCAAGATTAAACAGGTCCCAGGTTCCACTAGGTTTGTTCAACTCTCATTTTAGAAAAAAATAAAAATAAAAATCTAGCATTTACTTCAGCAGAAACCTCAAAGCAGTTGAAATTATTTTCCCCCTTAACTAGTTTTATCAGACTACACTACCTAGAACCATGCCCACAGAGAGCTCTAAAGAACCAATTCTCCAAAATCATTTTACGCAGTATATAAACTTATTTTCTGAACCTTCTTTAAGCACAATGGCTAATTGGGGTATATCCTAATTTTTATTGACTACGTAACTCATTTCCAGCAGCACTTTACAGCTATTCAACAACCATGTTCCTGGTGAGGTAAGAAGTGTTATAAACAGGAATTTATTTCACAAGCCAGTGTGGTGAGGCAAGGGGACAAACCTACTCGGCTAGTAGAAGCTGCCTCAGTACCCCGTTGAGCAGATGTCTGTCGGGGCACGCCTGGTACCCTGAAAGCTGAGATGCAAAGCAACCTGCATAGTCATCCTGAATTTGAGAAAGCTGAACACACTTAGTCGCAAGTCCTGCACAGGTCTCCATCCTCCATTTCAGGTAGCCAGGTAAAATGCCTAGTCCTCGGAATAGAGCAGAGATTACTCCTCTGGTAGCCCTATTGGTCTCTTGTCAAAAGCATCCCTGGAGGAGGACAGGGAAGGTAGGTGGGGTACGGTACCCATGTTTGCCATTGCTCTCCTTTAGCTTAACTTCTTCACTGAGAAGACATGAAGGAGCAGGATCGCATTGTTTCTCGGAAAAGGAAGCAGCAGAGTGGGCTTAAGGAATGAGGTGCTTTTGAGATGTTTTTTTCTTCTTCCTACTCTACACACTGCAACCTCAAACCTGAAGGAGAGTCATAGCAGAAGTATACTTACCTAGAGACTTCCAATCTCCCAAGTGAAGGCAGAGAAAGTATGAAGAGAAACATCTTGTTCATTAGGACATGCAAAAAACAAGCTGGTAGAACCTCCAAAGCACCTGTGTAAATCAAAGACCTGAGAAGACCATGTAAGACCCTAAAAATTCATCATGAACTAAAATATTTCTTTTAATCCTTCCTTTTTCCTGATCTACTTATAACTAGAGCTCAGTGGCCAGAAGAAATGGGCTAGAGTACCTTTCTTTGCTCCAGACTTCACTGTAGGCCAGGAGATCCAAGGTGATGGGACATGTTCTTCCCCTCTCATGTACTTGGTAGCATAAAAGGGGAGGTAACGACATTGCTAGGGCTAAGGCTCCAGCTTAGTAGCAGTCTGAACATGTTGATCTCAAATTTTTCTCCACTGAAAGCTATTTTTAAACTAGTCTAAAAGTAGCTTCTCTTTTCTTTGATGCTTAATTAGTTCCAATTAAAACAGACTACATTTAAGTAGTATAGGTTGAAGTTTGAATGGTGCTCATCAAAACACAGTAAATGATAAAAACTGCACTTACACTGAAATATATGTGCCCTTTTTATCTCCTCAAGACTTCCAAAGGGATTTGGGTTATGAATCACAAACATACCCCTCAGCATTAGTCTTATGAGTCAGTAAGATAGTCATCATTAATCACTTCAGGCATTTTTAACAAGGTGGTTCCTGCTTGCTGCGTGTTTTCATCCACATCAGTCATTTCCATAGCATAAAAGGCGTGCCTAGTACTTTACAGACAACTAAGAAAAAGATCTTTGCTTTGTAGTTTACAGCTACAGTAAGATCACACAAGTCAAGAAAAGATTCTCTTTGCGAACAAAAAAAAGGAACAGAAATTACAACTATGGCAAAGTAGCAAGTAATTTTTTTCCGTGGTGTGAAATAAGTTTGCATTTCTATTTTTTTTTTATAAAGTTCCTACTTTTACTACTGACCATTTTAAGTAGAAACCTATTTACACAATTCACTTTAACATCACTGTAACCAAGAAAGCATTTTATGCCCTCCCCTTTCGCAAAGGAACGCAAATCACTTGCTGTTAGACTGTTTCAGGGGCAGGGGGCACCCCAGTTCTCCACCAAACCCTTGCACCACCTTGCATCAACATGTCTTTTAAGAAGCAGCAGCAGCAGAGGTGCCAGCATTGCTGTAATCTGAGCGGCTACCTAAAAGAAAAAAAAAAATAGGGAAATGACATACATTTTCCGCTCTTGTCTTTTAAATAGAGATAAGACTTATTCTATGACTGCCACTTAGTTCATGGTATTTAAGCAAAGAATAAGGAAGGTTTCATTCATTCTTCCCAGCATGGTTTGTCAGTCGTCGTCTTTTCCTCCTCTATACTAATACTGAAAAAAACCTCGTAACTCCATCTGCACTCTGTGTAGCTGTATAAGCTCGTGCATATCTTTTCAGGCCTGCCAATTAGCCTACAGTCCTTTCACTGGCAAGGAATGTTTACATGCTTCTCTAATGCTTTTCTCCAAGTATTACAGCTGTTATTTTGGACTTCAGTGCCATAAATGAATGTATCAGCCCACAAGACAGACTAAAGTTATGAAACAACAGCTGTGAAAACGATGCAATTAAGGACACAGTTTCAGAAGTACTGTTACAAGCTGTTTATTAGAACTTCACTTTGACAATAAATAAGGTATTTCCCAAGCAATCGAAATGTAATTATTTAGAAAGTTAAACAACTGAAG
The DNA here is from genome assembly GCA_009819775.1 of Phoenicopterus ruber ruber. Lineage (NCBI taxonomy): Eukaryota > Metazoa > Chordata > Aves > Phoenicopteriformes > Phoenicopteridae > Phoenicopterus > Phoenicopterus ruber. The sequence continues at coordinate 37,422,943 of CM020218.1, forward strand.
TTTTCACAATGCATTTCTTTTATATACATGATTTACTGTATTTTAAACACCAGTTCATCCGGAGCTGTACAACAGTAGGATGTCCATTTTTTAAATACACACAGCAGGAGACTACCAAGACATATCTTTAATCTGGAAGCTGTGTGTGTAAAAATAATCCAAATCCATATCAGCTTCAGGTTAGATAGTCCAACTGTTATGAATGAATCTCTCTGTTCATTAGACTAGCTGTTGCTGAATTCAAATTCGGATGTATGGCTTACACAGGGGAAATAGTGCCTTTTAGATTTATGGTTTTAAAGAACCAGTAAGCCGCTCAATTCTAACAGTACCCATTTGCAGTTTACTGTGCTACTGCACACCCTGTTCTGCCCTCAACACAAGTGGCACAGAACAAACTTCTGTAAAGGATGATCATTTTCAATGTTGTAAATCTCTAATAGTAAGTACAAACTTTGCACTTCAACTTACTCTTAATTATGAAAATGACTTTCAGTTTTGGTCAAATGAATTAGTATTTCTTCACTTAAATACTCAAGACATTTAATATGCCTTAATAATACTTTTAAGAGTTTGACATTCAAAGTTAACTTCAAAAGAATGTTCCTGTTAAATAAAGCACCAAGTTTTCCCCACATGTTTATTCCTTAAAGAAAGTCTACGAAACAGTAGGGTTTTTTTTTTTTTAAAACATTAGTTCTGCTAAGAGTTGTAATTTAAAAATAAAATTTAATTCTTATGGTTCGATCAAAGCCATGTTTCCAAAGTGAGTTTTATATATTCTGTGCAACATCCCATTTTCTTTAAGTGCAGAGGTACGGGTCCTCAAAGTTACGCAGCTGCAATCGAGTTATCATCTGCTTGACGACCCTGAGGCTTTAAGAAAATAGAGAGAGAGAATTAAAAAAAGGGCAAAATACTAAGGCTGTTATGAAACTCATTTTGCAATACATTGTGTTGATCAATGCAGCTCTAGTACACAAGTGTGACATTAAGCCTATCCTTACTTCTAATGGTTTCCAACAGTAGCAGAAACACAGAGGACATACAACTGAAATTTCGGTTTGACCTGGTGAGTACTTGGTAGAGGCCTCAGCTCCTTAACTGCCCTGTTAAATGCCAAGAGCAGCTCCTCAGACATTTGGACAGCTTAGCACAAGGCCTGGCTGATCAGAGTTCTGAGTATTACCGCAGTATAAAAAGCTGATAGTTATCAAAGGCATAAACCAGGAATGAGACTGACAGTTTCTCGGAAGAATTTTAAGCAGAATCACTAGAGATGGGAGAGAGCAAGGAGGAAGTTTTAAAGAAAAGGCATCCTTACAATAAGGTTTTCTGAGGTCCTGACAACTCTAGAGCAAAAGCAAAGAATTCTGAAGCCTGAGATTCCACAGGAGCATTGAGAACACCACGCTTCTGAGGAAAAAAAACTTTTGTATTGACTTAAGAGGACACCTTGACAATCAGTCTAGAAGAGCCACTGATTGACAGCTCACGTAAAGAGTAATGTCTGCCTATCTCTTTTGGCTAAAACAAAATTGAAAGAACGCTAGGCCTGTTTCCTGGAAACAGGATTATAGATGTCTGAACAAGTCCATCTCAAGTCATACAAACAAACTCTTCAGGCTGCTTGCTTGATAAGAGTCTGACTAAAAAGTGAATACAATATTCTGGAGACAGCAGCAGTGGAACGAGAAAGCATTGTTTTGGGCAACTGGATTTAAATTATTCTTAAAAGGTCAAAAGAAACCTGTGATCTATTTTTCATGACATGATTGAATAGTCTTCAGTCGTACCACTTAAGAAAAAAAAAAATCTAGACTGAATGATTCACTGAGAGGATGTGTTTTTAGAAGTTATTTAGGGAGGTGTGGGATGCTACAGTGTTTCTGAACCTAAGTCATATGGGTTGCTCAAACACTTTTTTTTTCAGGGGTGCTATAAATTACGGTATTAAAGTATTTCATTACATTTAGCTCACTCCATTGTACTCAAAATACAGACAACTTTAAAACTCATTTTACAGAGTAAGACACGGAATAACAAGGACAGGCTAAGCACATTCAGCTAGTTCACCTAATTGTAACCAAATACCTGTTGCACTTAGACTTCCTACGGATTCTGGTTGACAATACCAACGCACAACCCAAGACTTATCAAAGCAAATAACTGTTACAAGCTGGCCATTTTAGTCTGCTTAGAAACACTCAGCTTTGAACAGAGCTGGGGTGGTAGTTCTCAAAAACTGAGCAGCCCCACAGGGAGCCTTTAAACACAAAGCGCTTCTCAGTCTTACCTTTACAAAAATGTGTGTTGGTATGAATCGCCTGAGCAGCTGATTAGTGAAGTTTGGGAATCGCAGCAAGTTAACATGAAGAGATGGTAACTGTTGATATCCAGCCATCAGAGGATAGAAGTTATATAACATTTCCTGCTGTGTGCCAGGAAGGATTCTTAATCGGATCTTAATAAAGAAAAGAAAAAAGCCATGTACATAGATAAGTTCTGAGACCAAAAGCAGTCCTCTGTTTACTTTCTATTTATACACTGGTTACTTTCTGAAGTTGGAAAGAATGCAACTACTTTCCTATTCTAGTTAAACTATTACTCTTATGGTGAAATACCATGTTACCCATAAACAACATGACAAACGGCTCCTAGTCAGGCTTCCATTTAGCCCTTCTTTAAACGGAGTCTGCATCCATGCGTTTTTCCACATGAATTTACCATACTTTAAACATCTAAAAACCAATGAGTTTGTCCTCCCTGCACATCAGTGTATGTCTAATCAATGTATTCTTCACTACCAGATAAGCCAGCAGCATCAGTAGATGTGACAATTTTGTACCTGTTTAAGGCCAGAGAACATGAAGGCATCACTGGGTTCCACTGACACCTCCACATCCTGGACTAAGTTGGTCTTGTTTTGCAGGTGATATCTGACAGGTAGGGATTCTCGGACTCGACCAAATGATGGCAGATCTTTGGAAAGAAAGTAAGTAATCTCAAATACAAAATATATTTTTGAAGTTCCATATGTAAAAATAAGTCTATCACAAAGAGCAGTGAAAAGTTTGAAGAAAGAAAAAGATACAATAACTAGGCATCTAAAGCATTTCTGGCAAGATTTTTCAGAAAAAAAGATTAAAGAACAGAACACAATTTCATTACAACTTTTCAATAATACTTCTTCAATATCCAGTTACAACACTCCCAACTGCTAACGCTGTCCAGGAATGCTAACTAGGAAGTCACTTTGGTTGCTGTTGGGTATTTTCAGCTTACCAAAACCTTATCAGATACTGCCAGGAAGCTCCTTCAAAATAACAGACAAGGATGCTGGAAGAATCTCAGTTCAAATGAAACCGAACTGAGGAACACATAGGAATTCTACGTGTGTTCAGTGAGCTCTCCACTTTCTCTCTGCTCTTGTGCAGTGAAGTGCTAGAAGAGAAACAGTTCACCTGCCCACAAGCAGCTCCAATTCTCCAGGCTGTTCATTTCCTGGGATGCAGCCAGGGTGCGGGTGGATGCAACAATTCTTGCCATAGGCATCTAGAGTAACCTACTGGGAAGGCAGCATCAGCAGAGGTAACTCTGGCCTCTGCGCTGCCATGTCACACAGGTCGATCCATTGACAACTTTTAAGAGAACGCATTCGTGTAACTACCTTCCAGCTCTTCCCTTGAACTGAAGGGGGGAAAGGGAGGCACGGCTTGGGGCAGTCTAAGCTATGGTATAGTTTCTTTCACTAGGTCCATAATATCCAGCACCAGTTTTCTGTCTTTTGCTGCAGTAAATGCAAGGTCTGGGTGCTGTAAAACTTCAGAAGTTCTTAAAATTCTAATGGGGACATGTATGTTGCCAAAGTAACATTACCTGCATTAACATGGAGGGGAATGCTCTCTACAATGACATGTGGTAGAGTGATGACTGTACTAACAACAGGTACACTTTCCACAGGTGAACTTCTGCAAGAAAGTCACAAATGCAGACCGTGTTGAAAGTTATACAACAAAGTATCAAATGAGTACACCAAAAGAACATCACTTACATGTGACTAAACTAAAATTACAGTAATTTCAGTGGTGGAAAGAAAAAACTCAAATCTTTATATTGGATTGTTTGAATTGAGAAAAAAAAAGTGCCATAGCATGGAGATAAAATAGCAAAAGGCAAGTAAAACCACTAAACAGCTCTAAAACTAAATAAAAGCAAACTAGAAGAAAGATATACCTCAACATTTGTCTTTGAAAACTGAGTGAATAAATAAACCCACAATCCAGGGTGGGAAAACAGTTAGTTTTCCCCATTTTAAAAGTTTGATTGTTTCTACTATTGCAAAACTATTCCTTTGACTTGGCTTCTCAAGTAAAATATTTCATGACTGAAGAAAACAGGGGAGAGAAGGTGACAAAACAGCTTTGTAATTGACCTAAGATGTTACAAAGAAGAAAGCTTCATAAAATGTTAAAACCATAACCACGTAATACTTATCTCTTAAGTGAAATATGTATTTATTCAAAAGTCCAACAAGCTAAGCAGTAATTAGTAAGGTCCAAAGTCAGTGCTTGCTACAGGAAGATCCAAAATCAAAAGATGCCAAAAAAGCCCCACCACCCACCCACCATCATCCCTAAAACCAAACCAACTTATTTCCTCTCCCCATCCAGGCCAAGAGATACTTACCTCTTCCAGGAAATGATGTAACATCCCGTTGCCACTCCACTAGCATTAGTAACTGGAGGACATCGAAGGCAAAAGCACTCACTGGCACTCTCACCTGTCTGTAAAACAACTATCAGCAAGATTTTGTTTAAAATCAAAGCGTAAGTCATTACTGCAGAAGCCACCAAGTCTAAAATTCCAATATCACACAAATACAGATGTTCAGCCATAAAGGCCTTCAAGTACTTTGCAAACTACACCTACATAATATATAAATTCAATAAAGATTGAGAAGTATCTAAATATATAAAAGGGTGACACATACAAATATATGACAGTTTACTTTCTGAATGGCATCATGAGGTCTGTCATTTCTACAGAGAACAAGCCAGTGCAAATTTAGAGTTCATATACAAAAAAAGGCAAAATAATGCTAATTCAAATTCTACACTTTTCCACAACAAATGCTGAGACATCAGCATAAGATGTCTCTCATGTTTTAAAATGAAAATGAACATGGACATTTCTCTTCTCCCATCCAAAGGGACAAGAGGAGGAGGGGAGAATGAACACAAGACAAAAAAAGTCTACTGGCTTTGAGTTTTTTGGGGGGTTTTGTTGTGTTTTTGTTGTTTGTTTGTTTTGGTTTGGTTTTTTTTTTTTTTTAAGTCATTCAAGTAAAAAAAAAAGTACATTTTCACTTAGAGTGATTTTTTTTTAAAAAAAACCCACAACATTAAAAAATTAAATGTTTCAGTCATTCAAAATAATAGTTAATCTTTACTAAATCTTAGAAGGGAAAAAAAATAAGATCAACCAAAGGCTAGGCAGCTGAATAGCTGCTATCTGAGGGGGTTCATACCTCCTGACAGTTAGCTCTTTAGGAGCATCAACTGGAAGCCATGAACAAGCTTCCAGAACAAGCAGCAAGGTGCCAGAGCTGAAGATGAAATCTCATAGTTTAAAGATTAAAGGACCTCGGAAATAATTGCTTTTTGCCAGGTAACCCTTGAATCTATACAGGAACTAGAGTCTTGCAAGTCTCTAGGGTGAGATTCTGTCCACCAATATTACATGGGTGGATAGTTGCCCCATAATCAGACAGCCATTCAGACTGCCTCATTTGTATTCCAAGTTTTGACAGAATACGCATTTTCACATCTCTGACTCAGCAAATGCAAAGACAATGTTTTGTTGGAAGATTTTGAATCAGCTCGCTTGTTAAGTACTCCATTTATTTGACTTTAAAGCTAATACACAGATCTCAACCTTTAAGAGTTCAGTAAGATAATTTTTTCACATTTAAGTAATGAGCTATTAAACTGTGTTAATATAAAAAGAGATGCTTACTTCTAATTGTTTTTTATAGCCCTACCCTGTCTAGCTTCACCTTTTTCAGTTTCATGACTGCAATCATGGACATGGATCACTTTAGCCTTCAGATGCTGCCTCTATCACGTGGTAAAGTGTCTGCATTCCAGAAAGTATACGTAGTCCATACACACTGGAAATATTGCATATCTTTTCATATGGATACCTAAGAAGTTGCATATCAGAAGTACTTTCAGGTGCCTTCCCTTACATCTGTTATATTTAGATTTGCACTTTCAGGTGCTTTCCCTTACATCTGTTGTATTTAGATTTTTGGGTACCATCTATCAATCAATTCTATTTACTTGATCTAGTGAAGCAGAACTACATTTTGAAGCATACTGCTGTCTAAGTTGTGTTCTGGCAAGCAACTGTAGTATTAAGCAGCTTTCTTGTCTTTAGAGTTTGATAAGCAAACACTGTTTCAAATGTCCCCCTTTCTTACTCCCAACTTATGCATAAAGTATTCTCCTGATAGGGAGCATAATCTAATAAAACTTACCATTCTCCACATAAGATTCCAGCTGATCTACTGGGGTCATGGAAGCTGACAGCTGTAGCTGGCTGGTTACAATAGTGAGAGGCCAAGGAGAGGCACTCAGGATGTCTGTCATCAGTAAAAACGGTATATCTGCAAATACTCTGTCCAAGTGCTCCATCTGTCAAGACAGATACAACATCTGGCTATTTCTAACTAAACAGGGTGTGACTGTTGAAAACGGTATGACTCCAAAACATCAACTTTTCAAACACATACCTTTGTGGAGACAAATTTGACAGCAACATCAAAAGGAAATACTGTTTCTATGGTTACAGTTTCATCCTGTATAGGTAAAGAAAGGGGTGGGAAGAAGAGGGGAAAAAGTTATACTCAGTTTCAGACCTGACTATTGATGTCAAAGGTTGCCAATGTAAAGTTACTTTTAATCATCAATTTAACCAAGTCCTCCCCAGGGTAGAATGTCTCTAAAATATTTAAGAATAAATATAGAAAACTTTTCTTCTGATTATACTTATGAAACTGCTCACCCTAAATTTGGCTACCATACTAATGATTTTGCATTTTTTCTATCTACTAGAAAGGCTTCTAAAACTTGGAATTACAGCCTTTAGACTGAGAATATTTATTGCATTTCATGAATCGATCTCCAGCAATTGGTGCATCTTTACATCCTACCCGGTGACACTTGCAGAGGATTTCCTTCCCCTCAACAATAGTGTTGATTAAGTAAGAAACGTAAACCAGAAACATTCTTGCACCGACTGTTCCACAACGAATGTATATGGGTTTTTCCAGCTGCAAAATAAAGGAGACAGTATGAGCCAAGCTATACCTAAATTACATTAATTAGGCCTACTGCTATCCAAAACTTGTTAATCATCTTACTTAGTCCAAGAGGGCAATAGCAGAATGGGTATTATTTTGACCATAAAGAATCTCCTACGGTGTGTGATCTTAATCACGCAGTGAATGATTTTAATCAGAGTAGCACAGCCCCAGTTGCTTCGCTACTGATGCTCGTCTGTTACTTAACAGTATAAGAAGAGAATCATTACTGTGTAATATATGATATGCTCAACTTTTAATTTACTAGTCACAATTTCAGTTTGGTGCAACATCTGCATATTTGATCCTCTACCATGTTGAATCACACTTGCTGACTATTATTATCTACTGTCCATTAGGCAGGGCATTTAATTAACAGTTAAGAAATAAAATAAAGGAGGCTAATCTCATCTCCCAGATGTATCATCAATGCCAGAATATACCTTATTCCCAAATTTAGTCCAAAAGGGGATCTAGCTAAAGAAATACTAAACCACAAGTAAATGATAAGTAAAATATGCTATAAAGTATTTCATTTGTCAGTTCAGATATCTGAAAGTAAACATAGGTCCTTCTATGAGAGTCTTTTACTAGTTGATCCCCACTTTCTTAAGTGTGATATAGAAAGAAGGTTTTAAGCCTTCACCTTTTCCCCTGGTTGCAAGTCTCCTACAGGGATATCAGGAAGCAGTGCAGGAAAGGAGTCATCACATGCATCTGTTCCACGAAGAGTCACCTGAGTTTTCTGAGTCAGGTTGGCATCTTGCCCTAGGATTAAAAACAGTCTTCATATCCACACAGGCTTACATCACTGAAGCATGAAAGCAGTAACTAAAAATAGTAAGACATTCATCTCAAAAAGCAATACATGAAGAATTAACATTGTTCATTTGGTTGAGGGAAGCTTTCAAAAGTACTAGCAGAGGATAGATTTGACAACACCTTAAGTTTTCTAAGTTGGAGGGTTCACATCCTGCAAGGATTTTGTTCCGTTTATTTAGGCCAGGAAAAAAAAAAAAAAAATCTCAAAAATCAGAAATCATGTCTAGATGTTCCCTACCATATAAAAAAACACAACAAGATTATGTGATCCAAGTTTTTCTTTGAACTCTATATGAAGTAAAAAGGAAGTTTCACTGTTCTGTGATTCTTCTTTCAAGAGCATGGCTTAATGATTTTACATCTTTCTAAAACTGTTCTTCCAAATCTGTGTTGAAAGTATGTAAAAACAAATGTATAGATGTTAAATGACACCATTCTTCAGTCAGAGGTTGACTAGAATGATGGCATTACTGCAATCACGTGGAATAATTTTCCAAGCAAAACAAGCCACATCTTGCCAAAGAGTTACAACTGCGGAAAATATATCACCTTCTCTATAAAGGAAATGTCAAATTTCAATTGTTCTCTTAATGTAACCAGCAAGCCCACATTGACCTTGCATATCATGTGTTAAAGAGTCAAGATCAAGGGGAAGGGAAAAAAAAAAAAAAAGACCAACTACTAAACACTGCTTTAGGAGCCAAGCCCAAACATCCAATTAAATAAGTTTAAAGAACACTCCACTGACTTTAATGAACCTTACAACTATAGAGGGAATGTGGTTCTATTTCGGAGTACAGAGCACATATTGTATCCTATATGCTAGTGGCTTAAAAATATTTTTGCCTTTTAGGATAATTGCTATAGATAAGCATACCGAGTGTAACATTTAGACTTCACATATTGAAAACTGTCAGTGATAACTACATATAGCTAGTTAGGACTTAAACACAGAATATTTGCATTTTTTCCTTTTCATTCAGAGGAATACTGTCTCGGTTCTCCACCACTCCCCAAATTTCAAGTGGTTTAAAAACCAAATCACATTGTCCATGGCAGGCAAAAAAGGGGGGAATGGGACAGGGAGAAAATCCACAAAGACTATACTTAGATCTTTTTTCTTACTGAGGTGAAAGCATTAGACAGTGCTAGATAAATGTTTGCTATCTCCTGGGAAAAGAAAAAAAACTTAGTTATGAGCAAATTAAATAAAAGGTTAGGAAGGAATACAAAAGCTTCCATGTTTTCTTTCAAACTTGTAAAGTGTTGTCTTTTGAAAATACCCACATAAATACCACTGACAAGCAGTGGTTAAGATAACCATAACTGAATGAGTCTGTTAGCTCTTGTTCTTACCACTAGGTATCTTATCATTCCCAACCTTCACTTTGGTTTGGCTCTTAATTACTGCAGGAGAGCCATTTACTACATTTCTCTGCATTGCATCAAGAACAAGGAGTCAATTAGGAGACTGCGGGATTAAAAGAAAATAACCCCAAATACCTGGCTTCAAACCTGCTGTAAGCTTAACCTCTTTGGCCACTGTTTCCTCATGTGACTGGACTGTCACAATCAAACAATACATTTCATTAGTCAGGGCAGGAGGTTCATGACGGAGCTGAACAGAAATGTTTGGCACTCTAGAAATAATCCTTTAAGGGAAAAGACACAGTTATTGTATGTTTCTTAAACAACCGGCTGTTTTAATCTCCTTTAAACTAGGCTTAAAAACTTGTTATTTAAGAGAGTTCTCACAACTGATGGCCTATTCAACTAGGAGATGTGAGATTCCTGAAAAGCAACATGATGGGAACAACTCTATAAATAAAGTTTGGAACCCCAGTAATAAGCATTAATGGTTCAAATGTTCTGCCAGGAAAGAAAAAAGCACCCCCACCAACAGCAATCAGATTTAATTCTTTTGAATACATGTAAATCAGTGTTAGCTATTTATTATAATTATTTACCAATACAGTTTCTTAGGGATTCTTTGTTTGTGTGATGGCTTTTGTAAGAGAACAATAACATCCAGTTTGCACAAAAATCTGAGAAAAGTCTGTCTGAAAGCGAGGTGAAGGGGGGAGAACTAAAGTCCTAAAGAATTAAGGATATCTTATCCCCAGTTAAGCATATTAAAGAAGTCCCAACAAGTCTTTCTTCTTCTTTTAGGCAGAGTGATCGGGACTTTGCAGGAGACTCAGAATGATACATCATATATATTTTCAAGTTTTTACTCACATAGTGCTCGCCTGAATAGTCAAACTGTCCCAGTGCACTTCATTATCTGGAAGCTTAGGTCTTCGCCTGAAGGAACGTGCTGCCTGCAATGCTTCTTGAGATGAAGCAGCATCTCCACCTCCTCCACGCCAGTTCAGGATCACACATCGGCCAGATTCACTTCCCAGGATCAAATCCACAGAAGTGATCTGACAGACACAAATTTAAACACGTACTGATAACTTTGTCTTCACATCGCCTACTGTAAGAATATAGTTTTCTGACATACACATCTTTATTGTGCCTGTATATCTCCAAAAAGCTTCTGGCAGCTTTGCAGACTGAAGACAGCTCACCACTCCAGGATTTCATTTAATCAAACAGTGGTGGGAAAAGTATCCATGCTCATGTGTGTGCAGTGTAGTATTTTGTAGTTTCCTACCCTCTCATGGTACTATACTGCCCCCCCCGCCCCGCCTTTTTTTTTAATGTATTGCACATATTTTAAAAAAATAAACTTGAAGCCATACTTAATTTTTTGTAATAATTTTTGCTTTGGTATTGTCAATAAAATTTTACTCTAATTTTTGATACTTAGTTTCAAGAATTCAAACATTTGGAACTGCAGTGACATTAGTAACTTGTGCCAGATTAGAGGCAGCTTTGTAGTTCTGAGTTCTTTGTAAGCATCAGTGAGAAAGGTGTAAAACAAATTGACAAACCTCAACCTTCTTTCCTACATCTTCAGTTTTTGCAACAAATTTGAAAGTGAACTTTCTCGTTTTGCCAGGGACTAAACACATTGTTCCTTGCGATGACTGTTCTAGAATATCACTTTTTTGATAGGCTTCTTCTACCACACAGTATTGATTGTAATCCTACAGTGGAGGAGCAGGGAAAAGAGTTGATAAATCCAGACTTAAAACATCTTTAGAGAGTAACAGCAGTATAGCAAGTATATAGCAAGTATAGCAAGACTCCGTGTTACTGGATCAAACTATATGGGTTCTTGCTACTTTTCACACTATAGAAGTTAGACTGAGCAAGTAATTACAACACAATTCTTTGACACAAGATATCCATTATATTGATTAATGTAACTTTATGCAAGAACATCATGAGAAATAAGATATTAAAATCATCCTTCTGAAACTTTAGAGAGCTTCACAGAAAAACAAAGATATGACGGACAAACTAACCAAACTGCATTTGGGAGTTTTATCACAGTATCAATATACTTGTCAAAAGTGATAGACAATGCAAAAAAACCCCACCTTTCCAACTCAAGTATTAACAATTTTTTTAAAAGAACTTTTGAAATTTATGTTTAAAAACACTAATAGATATTATTCCATTCTTATAATAAGCTTCTATCACTAGATCAGAGATAGACAGAACATAGCTACCTGATTATTGAAACTGATGCAGAGCTTAGAAAACCTGATAGGATGAGGACAATCAGCTCTCAAGTATACATCAAACTGTACAGGAACATCAACATGAAAACTAGGAGCAAGAAATTTTGCTTTGCACTGCACTGGAATTAAAAAAAAAAGGGAAAAAGACAAAATAAGAAAAAATCCCCAAGAAGTAGGAGTTAAACACATCAAACTACAAATTAAATTCCAGAAGCATACTCTTGAAACAATCATGATAAGGATTGTTCTGTGTATACTCTTAAAACTTTTGTTTGTTAAGTGGGACAAATTTGGCCACTAACACTGTCACAGAAAGCTACTTTTCAGCACTTAACCAAAACCTTTGCAGATAAGAGGAGAGGCAGATGTCCAGCAGAAAAAAAAAAAAAAAAAATCCCGTACACTTGATACAGTTCTTTTGTAGGTAACGCTTACTTATTTCCCCTTTCTATGGGGAGTATTACTTTGCACACATTCTGCCCTCTTCCCTCAGAATCCTACTTCAGAGCACACCAGAATTGTAGAAGTCTTTCAAAAAGCAAGAGTTTACTACTTACACCATGTTTAAAGGTGTAGGTAGCCTCAGCTGGAAGTTTAGAGATTCCCCTCCCGCCCCCCGACACAATGCTCAAAGGATTCTTCTTCAGTAAACCATATTGGGGATAAGAGATCACTGGCTTCTCTCATGATATCTTACCTTACTGATTTAGATGAAGAACAGAGCAGTGCTGAAACAAGTTTCAGTGTTGCTGGCTTTAATACACACTTTGTATTTTTCCTTAATTAGTTATTTTCAAGAGATAACTACATCGAAATTTATAATCTGGTATAAATTTGCTTTCTTACTTACCAAATGGTATAAAATCTTGGACTTCTATTGTAAAAACATTACTGCCTGCCAAGGAAACACGGTCAGCCCACAATTTTTGTGATGCTTTCACAGCAGCAGTGTCACAATCAGGTTCAGGATCAGGGCTTTCATTCTGTATCCAGAGAGAAGATTACAAATAACAATAAAAGAGAAGGTTACCAAACACTGACCACTCTTAAGATTATTTAAAAGGGTAATAGGAGTGTTGCTACTTACCATTAGAACTTTTATCAGATTTTTTTCTATTCGAGATTTCTGATCTTCCTTAAGAGTAGATGCTAGCAAACAGAACAAACCCAAAAGATTACAAGACAGAAGTCCTCTTACTTTTTTTTTTAAGTTTAAAAAAAAACCCTTTCCTTTTGACTGCATCTTTCAAAAAACACATTCTAGGGGAAAAAAATTCTAACATCCATCTACCAGTAATGAAGGATTCGTTCAGTTTTCAGAAATTCCCCCATTTTAAGCTTTTCCTCTTACTTCCACTAGAACCAAGCAAAATTTTTTTTTTGTTAGATGAGCATCTCATAATTTATCAGAGGAAAACCCCAAAAGAATAACGCCTATACCTTCTTGTTATTTATGTTTAAAAACAGGAGAAATAGTAGACACCAGAAAGAGTCTGGGACATGCAAAAGGCGAGCCTGGATAACCTTAGAAACAACAACTAGAGAAGGTGACAGGAAGAAAAAAGGACTAATTGAAATAAACACTCTTCTGGTTAAGATGAAGAAAGGTGGGTTTGTCTCATTGGCTATTCTTTAATACAAAGCAGAGTAGTCTGGCTAGCTAACAGAAGATGCAAACCCCTTTTTTTACCACACCTACCCTAATAGTGGTATTAGTCAGCAATTTGGGGCACAAAAGGATTATTTCTGCAATGTCAAGTAACAGACATTACATGAAGCAGAGTGCTTACATTATTACTGTGCAGCCACCCTATGTCACATTCTTTCCCTAAAACATACCACATGCACACTTCAGCAGCAGAGTTCTAGCAAAAAAAAATCCAAGAAGCATATTTGGGATTTTAAAGTCCAGAAAAATGGTGCTAGCTTTGTTACTTACAAGGAAAAATGTTTTTCTCCTTTAGCTATATTACAGTTCTTCCTGCAGCCCAAAGCTCAGGAAGTTTCTGTTACATTATTTGAACAGTCTCAAATGAAGCTCTATGCCTCGGATATCTTGACACAGTCTATTTGAATGCGATCAATTTTATAATAGAAGAAACAGAAAATTTAACTTCCAGCATATGAGAGAAGGTAGTAAAAATTCAGCACAGATATACAGTAATTTTGTAGCGCTTACAGTACTTCAAATGATTTGACTGTGTCTGACAATGATTCGTCAGACTTCCAAATACGTGTACTTTAATTTTTCTGTATAGGCTGAGTATATTTCTTAAAAAGAATACCTCTACCCAGTAGCTCTAAAGAGTACGTTATATAATCTTTTAGCTGGGCCATCAGATATGAACATTTGAGAGCTGTTGTCAATATGGAAGTGAGAAGAGTCCACCATCCTTCACTGCGATATTCACACATGACATAATCCAAGAGCCTGCAACACAGTAAAATTGAGAGAAAAACAAGTTATACACACACCAGTATTTTCTATAAGCTTGCATTTATTTGGTATCATCAATACAAAATTCATCTTCACTAATACAAATGCTAGATTAAAGTGAAGGCTACTGTTTACATATGGCAATGATTTATTGAAAACAGCATGAAGTTACTGTAAAGAAACACATTTACTCCATGAATTTTCTATTTCAGGCTAGAACAATTTTCCCAAGAGGACAACAGGAAAACTCACCTGTCTTCACATAAAGAACTAGCAAAACAGCAACTGGACAGAAGAGTCTTAGTCCAGCATTGCATTAAAAATATACTTTACTATCGAGTATGTGGTAAGTTTTAAGAAAAACAAACCATAACCCCACAATAAAGTCCCCTTCCAAACTGAAGAATTTTAATGTTCCTTAAGCTGAGATGTTTCTTTTCCCTCCTACTTCCTATCCCCTGCTCCCTTCAAGGGTTTCAAAGATCTACAAATGACACATGTATCAACCTTTATCAGGCAAAACTGCACATCTTAATATGGTTTTTATACTGAGCAATGTTTGCTATTACTAGCAAAGCAGAGAAGTGTATTTTTTTAAACCCTGTTCAACTGTGTCAAGACAAGAGTTTCTGCCTACTTCAGAAAAGTCCACCTAAACATAAATAAGAAATGCTTGTTCATGTGATAATTAGGCTTGATACAAACTGATCTCCTTATCCTAGCCTATCTTCTCCTCCATGTAGCTTCCAGTCAGCTAGTAACAGTAAACACGTCTCTCATACCTCAAACATACTCCCTTTACAGCATGTGATCTTTGACACCTAATTAATGAAAACATTGTGGGACTCCTACTTGACATGACCTTGTCTCTGTTTCCCCTTAAAAATACAAAGTTAAGAAGCTAAGCATAAGTCACATCCTTCAGCAAAGATGGTAGCTGTACCTCAGTACTAAGCTTTCCTACCTCTGTTTTCTTAATAACAGAAAAATACATCAATAAAAATAATTCCTTTTGCTAATTCCCTGGTATATAAACAAAAGTTAAATTCAGCTACATTTCCATTTTTTTTTTTAATTTTGTAACTACAAAGTCTGTAATGAAACGTAACTATATTCTCATTGCAGTAGCAGGCAAGTTTCAGAAATCACTTCTAGGAGACAGCGAGCGAGCGCACAGAATCAGCGAGCTAGAAATAAATAATATTTGCCCAATAAGGCAAATCCCCATAACAGCTTGCAGCAGGAAGTTTTTGTACTCTAGCAACTGACTCATCATATCTGTTTTGCTTTCTTTGATATGAGTGGAGTTCGTAGACTCCAAAGCTTGTGCTTCAATCAAATCCAGGTACTAGGAGCATCTTAGATGAGCTTCCAACATTATTCCATAGCAATAAGATATGGGGTCTCAGTGAGAAGAATAGCATGTGAAAGAAGCAATCATGGATGGTACTCACTTCAAAGCTTTGGCATAATCTTTAGCGTAGTAATATTCTTCTCCCATTTGAACCACTGATAAAAAAAAGCATCAGATCAATACTGAAAGTCTTTACAAAATTAATTTAAAAAAAAATGCATCTGATTATCTATACTCACTCAAATGACTTTTCATTCTTGGACATTTGTATTTCTTGAACTGCGCGACAGCATTACTCAACAAAGTGATTATTAGCTCCTAACAGATAAAACCATTACTGATATCATTATACATGCAAACATTAGGATAATGTTACAAAACAGATTTTTTTTTTTCTAGAATAAAACTTACCGAGTGAAGGACATTTTTCTCTTTCAACTGGAGGGATAAAATCCCCATCTTCTCCTTTTCAGGATCAGAAAGGTCAAAGCCTGCGTAAGACAATGAAAAATCCATGAAATTGGAATTTTGTTCAGACCCAAAGGGAACTATTTATGTGGTGAGCTATATGCAATGCAAGCTCCAACTCAAGCACACAAACTCTTAAACATTCTTTCACCTAGGAGATGGATATATCGCTTTAAGAACTCATTCATCCTCTGTGTTCTAGAAGGGAAATTCTAGAACAAATATCATGCCTTTTGTTTAAAAGAAGTTATCTGAATCTATCCAAAAATAGTAAACTACAGTGAGACAACCTAGTCTTTAGACTGCATCTATTAACATTTAAAGCGCATATGTTAAGACAAATTTATAGCCCTTTTCCTATCTGATCTTAAGTAAGGATTCAAGCTTGTGTTTCTCTAGCAATAGAGCACACCAACACATGAAGAACTGTATAGGGCTTTAAAAGACTATAAACTCTTGCTGGAACCAAAAAACCTGAATATATTAACAGGTAAAGTTTCTCTTCACCTTAAACTGTTTAACCTTGGCAGTAGATTCTAACTTAATTTTAAAACAGTAACATGTGAAGATAAAAGAGGGCAGTGATAAAGTGGCAAAGCCCAAAGGATATGCAGAGAATAAAGAATAAGACACCAGATGGAGAGGGAGAAAAGGAAGCAAAACCACAGCCAGCAACAAAGATCTCAGGACTGCATGTGTATTCATACATAGCTCAAAGCTGTACATTCAGTCTGAATTTCTGAGAAAACACCCTCCTTAATAGGAAAACCACAAATTCCTTTCTTAGATTAAAATCTAGTCATTGCATCCTCTCAATCCATTTCAAAATCCAAAAAGCTTTTTCAGAAAAAGAAGTCATGAGTCCCTGTCTACAGTTGACAAGATACAGTACGGCTGGCAGGATGAATTTATAACAATCGCATTCAGGAACATCATTACTTTTGCTGTATCCAGTTCTCCAACTTCTTTTCTCTCCCTAGGAATAATGTATTTCACAGCCGTCAGGCATTTTTGCAGCACCCTGATTACAGACAGCAATAGAAACAAAGCAGCAGCAGAGCTTCAGTATAGCCTGCACAACTTTGCTGAAGACCTGATCCTGCATAAACCTGAGGTTCCTTTTTCTATTTGTTATAGAGATCAAAACACACTTCCTGCACTTCCAATTGACACCTGTTCAAGTAATCCCACCAACTAAACAAGAGAGCGAGGTCCCAGCCCTGCATCTGGCTCTGTGGCAAAGGGAGTACGTGCTTATGCCCACTAAGTCAGCTGGCAGGATCAGCAACTAAAGAAGTTTGTCTGAACTCCACAGATACAAGACACAGAAACGTACTTAATATTCCCTGCCGCCATGGTCTTTGCCCATAGAAGTCAAGCACTCCAGTTTGCGTTTCCAGGGGATCCGGATTGGGATATATCACAGAGGACTGTAAATTCAGCAAATAGTCATAAAAAAAGGGTTCACGTTTCATTTTAAAGCACTAAAAGTTGATCTGATGCTTCAATACACATGCATATAAAAGAAGTAGTTTGCTTTAAAACATATAACCTTTCTGGCCACCTGTATAAAAACAGTACTTCAGGAAACCCAAACATTTAAATACTTCTCATTAATTCAGTCTGACATCCTACTTCGTTCACCTCCATTCGTCTCAAATACTGTTAAAGAATAACTGGGTAATCCTTTTTAAAACTGGTTCCTAACAAGATAATGCAAGAACAACAAATAAATAACACCAGTAGGAACAAAGACATTTTTAAATAATCAGGACATGTCAGCTGGAGAGTAGCTACATATAATTAGCATGTGTGTTTAATCGATTGCCGAGATCGATTTTCCATGCAACCCTTTCTGCCAGGCAAGTGTCAAAAAAACCTGAAATAACCACCCTCCCCCCCCCCTTTTCTAATACTAATACTCTTGTTTCTCTGCTTCCTGTAAGCGACCAGATACAGTGTATGTATAGAGAAATATACTGGAAAAACAAAACAGTAAGTTTTTGAGTATCCAGAGATGTAGAAAGTATACTTTTTTAATAAGTATTTTAAAAACATGTCAGAAATATTTGTAATAAAATAAACACTAATGCGTTTGTTCAGGAGTAACCTTTCCAATGCATAACAAATACTTGTAATGTTAGTAAGCATCAGAAAAACATGTATCCTTTCCTTGGATTTAATTTATACATATTACAGACTATTCCACTACCATTTGAGACTAAAATACTAGCTAATTTACTGCCTGGTTACTTGCAAAGCATTTTATCCCCTCCCAACTTACATCATGGTTACAAAGCATACTTGCTAGTTGTTTCCGTTCCTGTGCATAGTAGGCTGCCTGCTGGTAATAGAAACCTGGATTCTGAGTCTGAATTGCTGTCAATCCCAGCTTAATAGCTTCATCAAACAAGTCACCAAAAGCCTGAAACCTATTAAAAAAAAAAATCATAACCATGATTATGTACAGAACATCAATTTGAACTGAAAGGTACATTTCAATTAAAAGTTCTGGTTAGTCTTAAGACAGATGATACTTCTCTGAACTTTTGCATCCAAGTTCTATGGATGCATTTGTGTCATACCCTGTTCATTCCCAGACAAAAAGTGGTCAATAATCAATGCAAAACAGAATGACAGCATACAGTTTTTACAGTCTAGTGTACCTCTTTCTTAGATAAAGAGCTCAGAATTTGTATCTTGCCTAGACAAGAAAAACAGTGAACTTCATAAGGTTATATAGGAACTAAACCAGAAATATCACTAAGTAAAAACATACTGTTTAGACATCCAGGCAGCATGCTCAAAAGCCAGTTCTGCACTTCCTATTTTTTTCTTGCACAAGTCAATATGTTTCCTGAACTGAGCAATTGCATCCAGCGGAGTATTATGCTGAAAACAGAGGCGACAGATCTAGAAGAAATCAAAATAAGAGGAAAAATAACTGTGTTAAGATGCTAAGGATTAGCTTTAAAAAGCCCCCCAAAACACCACCCACAAAAAACCCCAAACAAACTTAATTTTACATATTTCTGAATAGCTCAAATGGCATAGAAAACAGAGGAAGAAAAACAGATGTAATCCATAATGTACTATACCTGAAACCACATGGTCCTCTGTTTCATCTAATGTTATTTTTCTTCCCCTTCTCCCTCAAATCATCAATGGAAGAGTGCATAACTCACAGCCAAATTCAAGATGGAACTGCAGAGCCACTAGGAAGATCATTATCTTTGAAGCCTGCAGTCTGCAAATGGAATTTGATGCAGTCCAACTCCAGGATTGTTGTAAACGGTGGGATAGTTTTGTTTTACCTAACAGCCCCACAAATACCACAAAAGTATGTCTGATTCTTAAAGAGTTACTTGTTAAGAGGACTTAACAAGCAGTAACTGAACTATACTGGCTTAAGCTTTGCAAGACGACAAAAATATTTGAGGAACAAGCAACCCGTGTTTACATTCCCCCTGCACAGTGTGAGAGTTAAAGAGAATCTAGTATTTCAGACGACTGCATCTCAAATGAACCTCAGTCCTTCAAGATACTCCCAAACTTCAGCTAAGGCTCTTTTTTTTGTGTGGAATTCAGAAGTCTTTGCAAGTTTGAGTGTAATTGGTACTCCATTGATAGCTGTTTCTAATCCATCTCCTTAAAAGCAATATAAAATGGAACTTTTAAACCTTTACACGTTAAAGAGATGCATGAACTTTTTTTTTTTTTTAGTAAAGGTTGTCAAAGATTAGAATTACACCTGTTACCTTGTAGTTTATAAATCCTGCCATGGTCTTGATTTCCAGCATGTTTGTTTCATGAGCCCTCAATTCATGCACAAGATTATAGGCAGTTCTGTAATTTCTAAGCAGGAATATTTAAATTAGACTTAAATCACACAAGATAATAAAATTTAAGAACAGGATTGCCGACAGCAGAAAACAGCCTTCCAATCAGTGTTCCTCCTAGTGAAGAACTCACCCCTTACATGCATGTTTAAATAATTTTGCATTCAGGAAAATACTTGTCATAGTCTATGGCTTCGCAGTAATTTGGGGTAAAAAGGGTGGGGGAAGATTACATGAGTCTTACTTGAGAGCATTCTGCGTATCCTGTTTCAGCTCACTGAAGAACGCTATTTTGAACTGGTGTCTAACAAATAAAAGCTGCAAAACACAACCAGTGTACATCATTCACAAACATCTGAACATACCTGTTACCTACAAAACAGATACAGGTGATAATTTCAGAGGTTTACATAATATAGCAGTTGACTTGAAAAACTGACTATGCAACTGTTTCCTAATAGTTCCCTCTGCCACCATGACACAGCAGTGATCTTCCAACAGATTTAATCTATCCCAAGCCTTTCACTCTGGAACAGGGGAGAGGCTTTGTAACACCCAAAAGTCTCTACACCAGTGTTGATTGTTGGTTTGGAGCTCACCACTTAGATCCCAGTTTCCAAGAGAGGGAAGCTGGCAACTACAACGAATGTTGTGTTTCTGAGTAAATATTTAACAATCTGAAAAGCAAAAGCTAAAAGCCAAATCAAGGGCAAGTTTAAGTTCTGAGCTTCTAAGGGAAGCACTTCCCACAACTTGTTAAGATACTAAGATACTACATTCAAATAGACTAACCTATATAGAAAATTTAAATTTTTTTTCTTTAATCAGAGAACTTCATTTTTGGGCTATGGCTCTTCCTCTAAGGAAGATGTGAGGAAGACAAATAAATGTAAGAACTAAACCAATCAAAATCAAAGTTTAAGCTGCAGAAAATAAAACCAGATTAATTTTCTATACAGAGAGAAGGCATCTCAAGTTGGAAGGGGGGGAATAAAAATGTTGAAGTAACAAACAGCCCTTATTTTCATGTTTTAACATGCACTATAACTTGCACAGTATTTCAAAAATAGGGTAACGTTACCTGATGAGTGGTTTTGTTCAAGAACTCCTTATGAGATTTAACTCTTCGTATTTCTGTATAATAGTAAGTTTGTGCATGCTCATAGAAAGCATTTTCCAACCTGCAACAAAGTTGCTCATAAGTTTCACTAAGTTTTCCCACATACAAAGAATATGAAGAACTTCAGAATGAGTTACTTTTAGTCATATTTATTTCAAGGTTGGCAAAAGAAGCTTGAGGTATTACTAAACTCTTTAGTTACCACACAGGGTAAGAGTTTGCAGACAAAAACTCTTCACACAAAGCCTTACACAGGGGTAGCATAAAATAGAACAAGTAGGTTCAAGAGCCTTATGGATTGGTTTCTCATGCAACAATCTCTAGTATTTAATGAGAGAAAGTCTGAGGATAAGCTGTTAGGATTTTGCAAGGCAACAGAAAGTGGAGAGACACCAAAACAAGCAAATTTTGCAGAGGCTCCTGGGATAAGTCTGAACAGGTCAAGATCTTATTTGCTGGACTGTGGGGGGAGGAGCGGGAAGTAAAAAATAGCAGTAAATAAAATTATGAGGGCACAGTCTCGGTTTCAACATTCTGTCCAAACATCAACAGCTACCTGGGTTGCAGAGGTAACCGTCGAACTTGCATTTGCAAGATAAATGGCCCAATGGCAAGTCACAGGGCGAGAAGAGAAAGACAAAGAGGCCCAGAACACTGAATGCAGTATGAGGCTGAAGAGGATCTAAGAAGCATATGCTGTATGATCAAATTATAAGGAGTAAAATCAACTAGAACAAGACCAGAATCCAGGAGAGGAATACATTCAATAGCACTAACACACAGAGAAAAGAAAGGATGAAGTATCAGTTCTGTGATTTGGCCAAGAAGGGATCTGCAGACTTCGACTAAGGCAGATCACAAGTTGTGTTCTGCTTGCCACGCAACAGAGAGGATGGCAATGAAAACAATGGGACAGACCAACGGACAACAGTTGTTAACTATGAGTTCAGTCACAAAAGGAAGAAGAGATGAATTGAGGCTACCTATGATACTTATTTTAGCAGTATATTGCGGCTGTATAAGAAAAGACAAGCCAGTCTTAGGGGTTAAAAAAAAAAAAGTATTCTCTTTTATGACTATGAAATCTCAATTAAAAATGCCAAAACAAAAAGATTAATACCAGGAATTCTGACACGATTATAAGCTCAAACTTTTTTTTTTTTTTTAATGTGCATGAAGAGCTATTAATCCCTAATGATATAGCCTTATCTTCACAAACTTGGAGACAGTTGCAAATTGCATATCAAAATGCAACTATATGCAGTTTGCAAAGGCTTATGCTAGTTAACATGCAGTAAGCGTTCCCTCTTTAGCACTGAGCAAAATATGAAAAACTAGAAGTAACAGTTACTTTATTTTGATCAATTCTAGTAGCTGTTTATGAGCAGCATGGATACAACAGCACTGATTTATGTTGAGAACTTTACTGTTTATATATAAATACAAGGGTGAGAGAAGGAAGAATTAGTCTCTCAGACCATGACCCTTCCTCTCCCTAAGCATATCTGGAAAAATTAAAACTAATTTTAATAAACCATGATTTTCCGTAGTTTGAGCCCTTCTTTTTAGGTCTACACAAGACTGTCTTCCTTTTCCTGTTCTGTTTTTGAAAGGCCTTCATAATTTATTTGACACTGTATTCCCTGTAAATACTAAAACAGAAAGCACAAGAAATGTAAAAAAAAAAGGGGGGGGGAGTAAAGACCTGCTAAGACAGAGTTACACCTAACAAAACATTTGTAGGGAAAATTACTTTGGACCAGCAGGGCCAAAACCACTGTAGAGGTAGAAAAGCCCACTTCGCCTCTACCTGACTTGAGGAAGGGAATGTCTTGGGATATCTAATCATGTTTCTTCAAAAGCAAGATCTCTGACAGTCATTACTCAACTTCACAGAGAAAGGGGAGCTGTGTGGAATTCATCAGGTTGCAGAAGGATTCCAGTGAACTGATAAAACGTTCACCGCTGGTCTACAATCAGCATGCCACATCATAGTCATCCCAAGCTATCAACTCTGTCAACACTTCCATTAGCAAACAGAGCAAAACAGTGTTCTACAGTCACTTACCTTATAATATAACCAACAAGATGATCAGTGTGTGGAAGTACAAAGAGGGATTTTCCAGAAAGGTCACAAGCATTACATAAAGCCGCTGCCCTCTCTGATGCAATAACATCTTCCCCTAGTGAAGTCAAGGAAAGCACAAGTAAGCAGTATGCAGTGCTGCAATGTCAAACTAGCTCTAAAAGCTTGACCAGTACAAGGACTGGAAAAATCTAATACACATAAAACTGAGACCACATTCTTTCTTACTTCTTCCAGAATACTATGTGCTTCATCCAGCAGAACACATTGCAGAAACTTTCTAGGAGTGGCTTAGCTACCAACAAGGTAGAAGCATGACATAAATTTTTCATCTCCCTCACAGAATTAAATATCCCGCATCTTGAAAGACAAACATATATAGCAGGTACAGCGGAAAATAACGAAAACATCAACAAAAAATAAAAAATGGTTTGCCAGACACTAGAAAGTATGCAGCTACAGCTGAAGCAGCAGCTCTACAGAAACATAAAGGTTAAAACATACCACATTTCACAGCTTCACTTGACTCCAGAATTTTATTGATTAAAACCAAGTTAAACTAGAAGGCTTCTGTAGGTACCAAATACCCTTCCTCTAAGTTCTCATTGCTTTTACAGCTTTTCTTGATCTCAAGCAAGGTTTAAAATACAACTTACTTACAAGGAGGCATGTCATGTGTATTACACTAACATACCATTTTTTGATACTGTGTATCAAAAGATGGACTTGGACTTAAGAGGAAGAAGTTAAGGATAAAAGTATCAAACGTTTAGGGTCAACTGTCCCAAGCACTCTTTCCATTTGTATACCGTCCTGCAGCCACAATGCATGTCATGTATGTAGATGAGATTATACTAAGAACTGCAGATAATGTCACAAATGATAGTCAGGTCAGGCTGCCAGGCCTTCTGAAAAACAAGATCATCACAACTGTGTACAGAGTTTTCTAGTACCTGGAGGTAACGGTGTTTTTTTCTGAATCAAAACCACAGCAACTTTCGTATTTCTTCCCTGCAAACTTTGCCTAAAATAAAAACAACAGGGCACAGTGTCAAGGTTTCACTTCTTATTTGTGAATAATCAGAACAAAATAATATTTCAGTCTAGATGGAAGCACTGAAAGAATGCTATATAAGAAATAGAACCAAAACACAACAACATGCTGCATCATCCACAGAATGCTGTGTTCTCTGCTTTGATCAGATGGGACAGAATAATTGTGCCGAGTTTAGCAAGCAAAATTTCAGGGGCTGTTTTTACTTAAATGACTTTTAAAAATAAACCATTCCAAAAAAAAAAAAAAAAGGTTTCTTTATTGCCAGTTGTACTTCAAAAAGCAAAGTTCAAGTTCCCCTTAATTTGTGTCTGAGAAAAAAAATTATATATTTATATACCTTAGAATGCAAAAAGGATTCTGCAATTCACATTTACCATTAGCTTGTAGTACATCATGAATCAAGTGAAAAAAAACTCTACCTGACAATTTCAACTCGAGTAGCACATTCCGACTGTTTTTCTTTCCATTGCGGCTCATCCCAGTCTAGTTCATAGAACACCACAACAAGCGCTGGAACCAAATTCAGGTGTTTGTTCATCCAACCAGTCTTCAGGATTCCTTTTGGAATATACCATTCATAGGATGTCCTCTGAAAATATTGAGGCTATTAAAGCAAGCTACCAAATCCATTTACTGGCCTCTTAGCATAGCAGGAGAAAGAGAATTGCCTCTACATTCTTGTCACTTGTGGATATGTTTGTCATCTTTCCTTTAACATTCTTCTCCTCAAGCCTTTGCTTCCTATTGAGCAAGACATACACCTCATTCCCTGGCATCAGGGCCTGACGCCTGAGATATCAGCAACAAAGAACAACAGATTCCAGGTAGACTGGAGAAAAAGGTCAAGTTCAGAAGCATGTTTCACACACCTTCATGAAAAATTAGGTTTATTTTAAAAGGAGGCTGTTGAGGTGCTCTCAGAGCCAGCAGAAACCAGTTAGGATTCTTGTTCCTTGCCAGCATCACAGAATTATGTACTTTTCCAGGGATTAAACCCATTGACATTGCTTCCTAACTGCCACTGCAAAGCAGAAAGTAGAGCAGAGATATTCTTTCTGCTGCATTTCACTTCGCTAAAAGCTTTACCTTTTTTTTCAGAATACACCAAATATCTAGTTTCTCCAGAGTTAAACTTGGGGTTTCATTAAAGCTCACATTTTACAAGCATACCTTAATGCTGAATAAATGAACAGCAAGCACTTTAAAAAGCAAGTCATACTGGCTTTCTCTGCTTCTCGCCAATAAGCTAAGGCACCCTGGTTGCCTGTGTATCCACAGCGCTCCAACACAATGCCCTTGGCTTCCCCTTAGCCCTGACAGTTTTTCCTCAGATTTCAAGTTCTCACGCTTTCCCTCCAACAGCGCGGGAAGAGACCGCAGAAGCCCGGCTGAGCGGCAGCACTGCGAGTGCTGCTCAGCTGCCTGCAAACCAGGCAGGCCAGGCCAGACCAGCCCCGTGCTACGGCCCTTGCCCTCAGGGAGCCACCAGCTCCCGCATCCCTCCCCAGCCCGCCGCTGGCTTTTGCTGCGCGGACAGAGGCTTGAACGCGGTGAGGGGCCGGGCCCGCCAGGACGGGGAGCAGCCGGGGCGCACGCCGCTCGCTACCTTCGTCCTGCACTTGGGGTACTCGTGGTCGCCGGGGAGCACTTTGAAGGAGATGGGGACGCGGTCGGCCCTCCGGTTGGCGCAGAAGGCGTCCCACACGGCCCGGTGCACGGCGTTGTACACCACGTCCAAGCCGGTGAGCGTGACAAACGCCATGGGCCGGCAGCACAGCTCCACCGGGAAGTCCCACTGCGTCGGGGTCATCCTGCGCCCGGGCAGGTGGCCTATGAGGCGGCAGGAGGGCGGCTCTCAGCGCGGCGCCTTCGCGGCCCAGGCTGGCCGGCTCCTTTCCAGCTGCAGGAGCTCCCCGCCGCACGGCCGGGCGCTGACACGGCGTCGGGCCCGTGCCCTCCCGGGGCGCCGCTCACCGCCGCGGGCTGGAGCTCGACGCCGGGCAGCGCCTGCCGGGAGCGGCCGCAGGTCACGGAAGGCGGCGGCGGGCGGGGAAAGGGAGGGAGGGCCGCCGCCTCAGGAAGCGAGCGCCGGGCATCGGAAAGGCAGCAGAAGCGGCCAATCGGCGCCTCCGCTCCACCGCCGGGCCAGTCAGGGAGGGCCCGCGTGGTTGCGTCACTGGCGAAGGAGCCAGTTAACTAAAGAAGGAATAGAGGCGAGACTAGCGGAGCCGGCCAATGGGAAGAAAGGGAGGAGGTGACGACGGGAAGAGGGAACCAATAGCAGCGAGGGACGAGGTGACCCCTGCTGCCCTCAGGGGAGGTGTGTCCGTCGGGCGGGGCCGCTCGGGCCTCCCCGTGCGACACTAGCGGGGCGGGGCCGCGCCGCGCCGCGCCAGCGAGGCCCGCCCAGCCCCGGCGGCGGTGAGGGGGGAGGGAGGGGGGATCTCCGCGCGCCGCCTCCCCCGCAGCGCGCGCCATGGCGGCCAACGAGGACCAGGAGGTGAGTCCCGGGCCCTGCCCGCGCTGGGCGGGGAGGCCGTGAGGCGCCGCTGGTTGAGGGGGAGCCGGCGCGGGAGTCTCCCCCGCACCGGTCCTGAGGCCGGGAGAGAGCCCCCGCGTGGGGAGAGGGGCCTCGGAGGGGAGGCGGCCCGGGTGGCGGGTAGCGGGAGGGAAAAGCCAGCCGCTTGAGCCGGCGAGGAGCCGGGAGGAGGGAGCCGGGCGGCGGCGGGGCGGGCGGGCAACCGGCGGGGCCGTGCACAGCTTCGCGAACCAACGGCGGTTGGGTGGGGAGCTTCGTGTTCGGGCTGAAAGCGGTAACCCCCTTCTCCGCTCTGTGCTGCAGATGGAGCTGGAGGCGCTGCGCTCTATCTACGAGGGAGATGTGTGCTTCAGGGAGCTTAGCCCGGTTTCCTTCCAGTACAGGGTAAGGCAAGGTGAAGGTCTGCGAGTCCCTGCAGCGCAGCTCTGCCGTGAAGTTACTCTGCCGCGTTGTAGTTGGCAGACCAGCGTTTTTCTAAAACAAATGGGTATTCGATGGGCAGCGAAGGCTAGATCCGATGGCCGTTGTTTCAGGATCTTTGGTACGATGATGCTTGATAGCACAACACATAATATTTAGGAACCTCCTCCCAGCCCAGGTTTATTATCCCTTAGCTAGGCATCCTACTTACACGTCTATGTACTGCATAGCTAGAACTGTCGAACTGGCTGAAGGAGCCAGCATGGTGAGTAATACTTAAACTAGCTGGTCAGAAATGTCACTTACAGAGACATTTATATGTAAGCCTCTGAACCTCCCTTATTGCTCAGTTACAAGGTTCTAGTCTCTTGCCCAGAGGTAGTTGGCATCCCTTGTCTACCTGCTAAAGAGAAAATCCACAAAATGGGTGTGTGCACTGGTACGATCTGCTCGGCAGAGGCATACAGGGAGTGCTGACCTTGAGATATGTGATTAGATTCTGGCATGAAATTCTTGCCTGCTTTCTCAGATTTAAAGACCTGGAAGTTCTTCTGGGCATGGACTGAGGCAGATCTTTGGACAGCCAGAGAACTTTACTGATGAAAACTTAGGCACCCGTGAGACAGAAGGGAGACTTCTGAAAATGTCATATCCCTGTAGTGGGGAGGAGGCATCTAAAATAACCCTTTCGTGACTTCTCAAGTAACTTCAGAATAACATCAGTAATTGTAATGAGATAAGTCGATTTAATTAATTGCACTTGAATCCCATCCATGTAAGTACAGCCTTCATTCACGGATAGGACCGTTATTAGTAAATTTAATTTCCTCAAAAGAGCAAATGTGACATGCCTACAAGTCTATAATGTATCATTCTACATTTTACTAGCTTTGGTCATTGCTAATTTTTATTAGACGAAAAATAATTGTCAAAAGGTAGAACTCAATTTAAATACTGTAAAACTTAGTGTCAGACAAATGCAATCATGCATTTTTCCCATGAAAAAGAATTTGTATTACCAGAAGGCATAGTGCAAGTAAGTGCATGAGAAGGTCGAAAGAATTAGTATGCCATTTTTCTGAGCCTCGTTTGTCTTGCACATGTCTTGCATACAAAACACAGCTGTTTTCTAATCAAGTAAAGCTACCCAGTTCTTAGGTTGCACTGGCAAGGAGGAGCATGGTCACACAGCTTTCTGTATGGATTTGCTCAGTGCGCAGACAGTGCTTTCCTAAGAGAAGGATGCTGTAAACTGTACCACCACTTCTCTTCTTGGCAGCGGTGGGAACTGGACTGCAACACTATAGATGATGTCTTGATAAATGTTGCAGATTCCTGATTTATTTATTTATTATTTATTTCACCTCTAAAACAGGTGCTTCTGAATGTCAGATAGTCCACTCTGCTGAAACAGACACTATAAATAAAAAAGCACCAACTTTTTTTCTTTGCTTTTCTTTTCTTTCCTTTTTTTTTTTTTTTTCCCAATTTTGAAGTACAGTAGCCTTACCTTGATTAGGACTTTTTTTCTGGCTACACTTCATTCCACATAATTTGATGAAGCCAGATTTTGACTATTCTAAAATGAGGGAAATAAGGGAGAATTTTCGGGTGGTTTTAGAACACAAATTTAGCCAATTTTGTCGCACTAGTCTGCCAGATCCTTGTGTGAAACAGTTATTTCTGTTTGTATAGTATGCCTTTGGTAGCACCTGTACTAGTTTTAAATTTAAAAAAAATATTTGTTTTTATTTAATTTAACATAATTGTAAGTATTGTATATGTAATTTGGGTTCATTAAATTGTTTTGATGTGCATGATTATGTATATTAAAGCGTGCCTGTTTTTAATGTTATGCTTTTTTTATCCAGTCTCATTCTACTGGCTTCTTTTACTTTAAAATTTTTTACTACTCATTCTTTCTTATAGTGAAATAAAATATCTGTAGGGATGAGACATAAATATTGAAATTCTTAGCTATTATTTTTGCTATCTTATGTCACTAGTTTATCGTTGTCTTTATTTCAGTGCTGGCTTGTGGTTTGTTTTCATATTGCTCTGAGCTTGGATGTGTAGGGGGAAAAAAAAGGCGGCTTCATCTTTTCTGTTATCATATATGTTTGTATAATATTTGGCTTGCAGATGCTACAAAGTAGCTTTTAAAACCAAGCGATTAAATAAAAAAACTGTAAAGAGAGCTTTGAATGTTTCTTGCTGCTTTTCCTAGGATGAAAACTACCGGGTAGAGGTTAATATTGATGTCATAAATTTAATACTTCTTCTAGATAACAGCTTTATTTTCTAACTGATAACTTTATGAAAATAGTTGTTATCTTAAGGAATTTGGATAGTCTTAAAGACATGAAAGACTTGCATATTGGCATTGTAATCCTTAATAAGTGACTGGAAACTGTTGATTTATGAAGTTTTTCTTTTCCCTTCAGATAGGTGAAAATGGAGATCCCAAGGCCTTTCTAATAGAAGTTTCTTGGCCAGAAACATATCCACAAACAGCACCAGTCATATCGATGGATGCTTTCTTCAACAACACAATGTAAGTATTTATGACAGCTTCACTCCCAAGCCTTGTATGTGGGGGCTTTTTCGTTGACAAGCTTTTCTTCATCTGTCTAGATTATAGTTGAGTTTTATGGTTTCTTTTAGATCTTCAGCTATTAAACAAAGTATATTGGATAAGTTAATGGTAGAAGTTGAAGCGAATCTTGGAACTGCTATGACATACACACTTTTTGAATATGCCAAAGATAATAAAGAGTTATTAATGGAAAATCAGCCTGTTAACACTGTGGTAAGTAGATAAGTTCAGATTTTAATCTCTTGCTTTTAAAACTGCAAAAAAAATGGTTATTACCACTCTAAATACTTCATAGCTCTGTCTTTAAGTTGTTAATCAGTAAATTGGGTTTACACATGGTAGTGGCTAAACAGTGACACACAGAGTATGGTGCCACAATGCTCTGTGGTCTTAATTGTTATATTTGTTATTTTGCTGTTACACCAAACCGTTTGTGGGCTGCAGTTCTGTCCCACAAAGTAACATAAAAATGGAGACTTGGAGCAGAAGCAAAACTAAAGAGAACTGAAACGGAGATTAAAGGCGTCTGCTCGAGGGCAAATTACTGCAACCTTCCTGGGATGCAATGGATTGCATAAGTGCACCTCCAGGGTCTTGAATGAGTCAAGCTGTGTCTATTTGTGGCTTCTGTGTTGTGTAAGGACATTATTGGCCATTGTGGTCCCTGCAGATTTGCTTTGAGGAAGAAGGAATGGTTTCCATGCTTGGGAAGATGAATCCCTTCAGACTAAATCACACTCCATGATTAAAATTAAAAAGTGTAAGAGGTGCCCTTTGCAACTCTGAAAGGGAATAATTCCAGTCCCCAACACATGTTATTTATAACTACAATCATGATTATATGTTGATTAAAAGCTGCAGATTGCTGACAGCATTGCTTCTTTCTGACAGTCAAGATATTTCAGTATGTCAGGTTCAGTAATCACACGCAGAGGTACCTGTGGAACTAATATGCAAAATATTAACAACCATTTTTATCCTTCTCAGACTTCAGTAAGCAATAGTATTGCAACTGGAACTCCTGATGTGCCAGCAAGTAAGAAAAAAGATAAAAAGGAGCAGTTATCCAAAACCCAGAAACGAAAACTAGCTGATAAAACAGGTTTGTTCACTATAGTAATGTTTTGTTTGAGCAGTATGAGAATCCAAATTTTATAGCAGTGACATTTTGCTCGAGTCAGAATCAGTAGTCATTTGTTTATAAGATTAACTACTTTAAGTCTGTGGTCTCTGTTTTGCTTGTTTTAGATGAATTATTCTTGCCTGAGATGTTAGTTCAGGTCAAAGCAACTTTATATAGAGTAGGGATTTCAAGATGCCATTGGTTTTGTTTTATTTTTTTATCTCAATTTGTGACAAAAGTGAAATTTTCAAA
The DNA here is from genome assembly GCA_009819775.1 of Phoenicopterus ruber ruber. Classification (NCBI taxonomy): domain Eukaryota; kingdom Metazoa; phylum Chordata; class Aves; order Phoenicopteriformes; family Phoenicopteridae; genus Phoenicopterus; species Phoenicopterus ruber. The sequence continues at coordinate 37,454,057 of CM020218.1, forward strand.
AAATACTTGTGGGAGGAGAGCATTTGGGACTTCTAAAAATTCACTTTCAACAAAAGACCTGATTTGTTGATGGGCCCTCATAAATAATTCATATTATCAAGCATGTAATTTTTAAATGAAAGTATTTATTTTGGAACCCAAAATAAAACATTTAGTTTGTACCCTCCAAACAGAGGTGCTTCTGTAGATACTTCATGCTTTCAATGAAATGGTAGGGTTTTGATTGAAAAGCATTCAATATTTCAGCTAACCCTGCTGATGACTTTTATGTGTTCAACCTTAATTTTTAATAATGATCTGGATAATACTATCCTATTGCAGCAATAAGTTGTACCTGTGATAGCAATTTCTGCATAAAATGTACCTAACCTAATGTATAATTGGCAGATTACATGTTGACCGTATAAAGGAAAAGCTGCGTAAAATTTGTTCTTTGACAGAATGCATTATTGCTGCTTAGCCCAGCTCATGTTGGAGTTGCCTTCTAAATTAAATGTCAGATGGACTGAGGTGGTTTTATTTAAACAGAATTACTTTGAAGAACAAGATGTGTTTAAGATGTTAATACCTATTTTTGTTCTCATGGCTTTGTAGTGGAGAAATTAAGGGGTTTGGAACTTTAGAATTTTGTGTGTTGATTTTAAAGAAAGATAAAGATTCCCCTTAGCTTGTGTGTTGAAAATAAAACCTTATTATTCTGCAGATAATAAAGGGGAGCTTCCGCGAGGATGGAACTGGGTGGACGTAATTAAGGTAACGTGACTGTATTATATGCAGTATTATGAAAATACTGCGTATTTTAAAAATATTTTGTACTCTACATCTGAAGAAAACTAATCTGATATTTTTTCTTGCTTTTCTTCCTGACTTTGTTTGGATTTGACTGTGGTGTCTGATTCATTTCTATATGCATCCAGCATGTAAGTATTTTCAAGTTATCTTTTTTTAATGTTAAAAAGATTTGCAAGAAATAATAAGAAGTGTTGCTCATTTTGGATTCTAATTCACATATTTCTCAAATGCTTTAAAATACTTAGTCCTTCTGAATATTAAGAGTCATAAGGACTTTGATTCCTCTTGAACTTTGTTGGTTTAGTATTTCTTTTTTATTTATTGAGCAATTAAATTTTAATTTTATGATGAGAGAGCTTTGCTAGCCAAATGCACTACAAATATTCTGTCTTCATATGGCAGCAAGATGTAAACTAAAGTTAGTGGTGCTGCCAGGTTCTGGAGGGCAATGGATAAGTAAGCAGAAAAAGGGAGCCGTCCCAAGTGGGAGCACCTTGCTGTCTCCTACAAGCCCGAGCATTCTCTGCTGCAACTCCTCCAGTGAATAATTCTTTTCTACTTGCTCCCTCAGCACTGATTTCTTCCACCCTCTTGTCTTTGCTGATTCAGTGGAAATCAGTATAGCTGCTTGACAATTTTGAAAGCAAATTATTTTATTTTACGGAACTATAAGGAGTTCTCGGTGTAAGACCTAACACCAGTTCCAATTGTTAAATAAGAGCAAGTAAATGATGATGATGATGGTTTTGGGCAGATCCTTCTGAGTTAAAAGTGGCTATTTGTAGTGGATGTCTTGGGTTCCAGATAGATTTCACGACAGATGCACTACATTTAATAATGATAAACTTAGCTTTAAAAAGGAGAGGAATACTAAGTTAATGTCTCTTTTTGTATTGTGTAAACCTCTATATGGAAATTCTCTCAGAGATGTGTGGAGGTACTCTTTCCATTACTTCGTCTTTTTTATTTTGGAGAGCTGGTGACAGAGGCTTCAAATTAAATAGAAACAGTACCCTGAGGTTTTTCTGGGGTTTTGTGGTGTTGGGGGTTTTTTAAAATCAACTTTCACATTCAGGAAATAAGCTTATTTAGTGTTTAAGCTTAAGAAATAATTTTTGATGCTTTTCGGTCTCTTGGTACAGTAGCACAATCAGTCTGTATTTTTAATTAAATATACATGTGTTCTATGTAAGATGGAGATAATATTGTTCTTGTTTCCTAATAAATGGAATGGCAGTCTAAACTTTGAATACTTTCTTTTTGTGTCTCTTTTATAGTTAAGCAAAACTGGTTCTAAAGATGATGAATAAAGGACTTTGGTACAAGGAAACTCCACCTTTTAAAACAGTGCAATTTTGGGTCACCATCTTTCTCTTAATATCTTTCGTATTTGTTGAAGTAAACATTTTCTAAAGCTCAATTTCCTAACTCGCAAACCTAGTCACACAAGTTTATCCAGAGACTATGTGGTCTTCTTTGGAAAAAAAAAAAAACAACAAACTTGCCTTAAATGAAGGTTAAAATGTGACAAAGGATATAGAGAGCCACTGTGGTGAAGTGAATAGTGCTATATGCAGTGTTTATTAATTTATATTTTACTCTGTAGTAAAATCCTGTTACAGTGAACCCAATGATAGTGTAAACATTTCCTGATGTTCTTACTCCAATTGAAGAAAAAAGCACTATAACAGTGATTCGTCACTTGACAGCATAATTCATCAAAATAAATTATTCCATGGAAACAAGACCTTTGTCATTTATTTATCTAATATGAATGTAGAAGGAGAACATAAAAATTGTTACATTGCAATACAGACTAGAGCTTGTGGCCCTGTTTTCACTAGTTACTGCCTGAAATAGTAAATACTAGCGAAAGCAAGGCCCAATATTCTAGTCTGCTCAAAAATGAGTGGTTACAGCAGGAGTATGTCTTCCTTATTCTCTGCGGTATCCATCTGTTAGTCTTTCTCCAGTGTGCATCTTTACAGAAGGTTGGATGTCTGAGGGGAAAGAAAAGTGCTTTCTTGCACGTGTCTCAGTAAGTGTTGGGGTTTTGTCGCTCTTTTATTGGAGAAGTGGGCATTCCTTGGAGGGGTTTGCTGACTGAGTGGTGGGACAGTGGGAAGAAGTCAGCATTCTGCCAGATGTGTTGGAAGAACTTTTTTTTTTTTCCCCCTAATCTGCTCTCTTGTATCAGAAAGAGAAGTCATCTTTACTATATGAATGGTTACTGAATACAAGATGCCTTAATGTCCTTTATAATTTTTGTTTGTTTTGAGATGAACTTTAATAAATGCCTATTTATCTGCTGTGGTATGTGTTTATTTTTTTTTTAAATTGTGTATTGCCTACTGCACTTCTAGGGCCAAGTTTGAATTTGCAAAGGATTATTCTATTACAAAGAAAGCATTCTTAAAAATTGGTGGAAAAATTGTATCTTCCCTCTTTCGGTATATGTTTACATGTTCTTCAGGGTAGCTGTGTTTGTTATTAATAGGAGGGTCAGTCAACTTACTGAGAGTCATAGGAGAATATCCATTGTGGTCAGTACACGCAGCAAGTCCCGTGTCTCTTTGAAAGAGCGCACTCCACTGCACACACTAGGTGTACAGCATTCGGTGAGAGGGATGTTGGAGGCACAGGCTGGATGCTCTGATCAGTGGTGCTGAGATAAGAGCCTGTGTGGCCAGTACAGGATAGTTTATGTGGCTGTCATATAAGGACTTCAGCTGATGGAGTGGAAGTGTTTATGCTACTGCCTATGTCAAGAGAGCTTATATACAGCATATGTTAGTACAGTCCTCTTAAATTCTCTAAATGTATTGCAAAATTACTGCTTGTCTTCATATATATAAAGGAAAAAAAGTTACATGAAATGTGACTGCAGGTGAAGGAAAAAAATTTGAATTTGTTCTGTGCTTTTCACTCTACTGAAGAGACTGTGGAGCTCTGAAGGAAATACAGTGTGTACTGCTGTCATCAAACAAGAAGCTGTAGTTTTTACTGAAACACTGAAGTTACAGTCGGTAAATATATGTGCTTCCCCAATAAGGAAAATACTATAATTCTTACAGAATTCTTAATTTCAGAAAGTGGTGATTTCCTTTTGAACTCAACTTGCATTTAGTAAAAGCTAGTAAAATACACGAGGTAGGACTTTTTCCAAATGATGCAGTCTTGCCTTTGACATAAACTGGAGGCTCATGGCTGCAATCTGAGCAAGAGTGTCTGGCAGGGAGTAACACTGCGGGGAGAAGTTGCTCTGGTAGGACACTGTGATCCTGTAACGGGGAAGGGCATTTAGCTTCAGTCTCTGCCAGCATCAGAATGGGCAGGACTTTTTCTATTCACAAGCTCTCCAAGGGAATTGACTTGTCTTTGCTAGTATCCTTGGTGTATAAATGAAGTTGCCATGACGATTTATCTGAATAGATTAGTTAGGGAGGGTAGGGGAAGGACAAATAAGAAACACATCTCTTGCTTTTATAGTGTTACTGTATGTAACAGCAAACTTTTAAACCTTGTGAAATGCCTGATTTTTCAGCTCCTAGTCTGCCTATAAATCACACGCTCTTGTGAAGATATCTGAGCAATCTCCTCTGGTTCTGTTAGTAAATGTGTGTGTTTGGAAGTCGGCTTTCAAGGGAAATATTTTGCATTGGGAACTTTTATTTCAGTTCTTTGCTTCTATGTGAATTTTGAAAGGTAATTTGTGTCGTTAAACCATTTTCTCATACGACATGATGGTTGGAACACGGTCATTTCAAGAATCTGTGTCCTTGATATAATGGAGAGGCTTGAGCGCTGACAACTCAGGGGAGGGAAAATGTAATGATTCTTACCAAGAAGGGCAGAACTGTAAATAGAGATCATGACTGCTGAGGGAATTCTAAATGCTGTTGAAAAATACACCACCGTCACTCCCTTTTTTAAGTAAAAAACCACTGGCAGTGGAAAAACTTCATGCTTTATTTCGGTAGGACAAGAGTCTCCTGATTGTAGGGCTACGCTATCTATTTAAATTCATGGGTTTTGCAGTAGAGCTTTGGTTGGCCTGAGAAGACAAGTGTCAATACTAGTAACAGTAAAGTAAAACTAGCAAATGTCCAACATACAGGATGACTAAAAAGGAATTTGTCAGTTTACAAAATTTTCCGTACTGCGTGGATACTAATTGCCTTACTGAAGCAGTAGTTGAAAGGGCTTTTTAAAAAAATGCTTTTTATCTATAGTGGTGTTGTTGCAGTAACCACTTGGAAATCTCATCTGATCGAGCATAGCTTAGTTTTTTCGCTTTTTCAAATTTGTCTCTGAGAATCTCCTTGGGACAAATTTGGTGCAGAAAATGGAAGTGGCAATGCCAATGCTTAAATGAAGTTTAGGGTTTTTAACTGAAATTTAAAATATTTTTTTCCTCTTCAGTCTTTTAGTACATATTTGAATTGGTTAATATTCCTGATGCCTTTGAAAGTTAATTGATTTTAAGCTCTGCATTTTTTTTTTTCTTTCTAAACTTTTCTCAGCAGACTATCATTTTGTGGTTTGTTTGCTTGCTGTTAAGGAGGCGAGGAGTCTCCTCCCCGCGCCCCCCCCCCCCCTTTTTTTTTTCACCTCTGTCAGTCCTTATGGTGCCCTGGAGCACATCCCTAGGCAGTGCACTTTCCAGCCTCAACTTACAGGAGCTGTTACTGTAGGATGTATGCAGGTTTTGCTATAAAATGGTCTGGTATCTCTGAAACACAGTGACCACTTCCCAAAAATCTGTCCAGCTCTTCCTTTTGTTGTTAGAGGTATTGGAAGAATACAGAACAACCATAACAAAAAAGTATGGCAGGGGCACAAGAACTGTCACTATCACATTAGTATTTTATGCTTTATTTTGGATGAAACTTCGAAGAAGTATTTAGTTGTATTTGCATGATGTTAAATACAAGTTCATTTAGTGCTGTTAGTACCAAGACCAAAGATGCTCCATTGCAGTGTGATGTATTGGATCCCAGGGAATAACGCAGACTGCCTTTACGCAGGTTGGGTGGAGGGGTGAGGGCTGTGACTAACCAGCAGCGTGTACCTGGCATATTCTGCTCTCCCCCTTGGTCAGCCTGGCACAGCTGACACCGAAATCAAGGCTGCTAATGTCTGCAGTACCGCCGCAACTGGTTGTGCCTGGGGTGGATAGATAAAGCATGCCCAACCGATCAGCGATTAGATTTTGGTCAGTAAAAAAGCCATAGGAAAAAATCCAGCATTTCTTCATATAGGACCTTTGGTAGAAGTGCAAACATAGGGAGACTATACTCCTTTCATCTGAGGCAATATAAGTGGTTTTGGGTTATACTGCGAGCTTTGTGCTGTGAAAGTCATTGAACTGGTCTGAACCAGAAATAGTTCCCCTTTGGAAATGGTTTCCTTCAGCTGTGTGTTGTGGCTTACAGTACGGCACCCTGAGCACTTGCAGTTAACAGCAGAATGAAGAGGGGAGGAAATGTTCATTCAACAGAGAAAATACCAGAAGTGTGAGAATTCTGGGTGCATTGGAGGAGGAAGCAGAGGGGGAAAAACATCCTCGTACGCAAAACTAGAAGAGCATAGGAGATAAATCTTCATTGCTGCAGGACAATACAACAAAACAAAAGCTAAGCTTATGGCTGCAGAGCTATAAATTCTGGCATGAGGTTGCGTTATCGTAAAAGACAAGAGGATTGTCTTTCTTTCACCAACATGGATTTGACTTCATTTCAGATGGGGCTGCTCCATGGTTGCGAGAAGAATTTCTGTTTGTCTGACTTAAGCTTCCTGTTACTGTCTTTCTGAGCCCATGGAAGCAACCTCTGAAAGTCTGGTGTACTCTCAGAAATAAGACAAAACATACTGACTAGACACTGGAAAATCATGTTAGAATGTTTGATGTGGATGAAAGAAAGAATTAACTGTTTCTCTTCTTTCTCCTTCATTCAGAGCAAAGTGAGGAGTGACTCCAAATGGCTGAATTACACAAGACATAGGAGAATGTGTATCCAGACACTGGTGTCCTATGTCAGACTGAAAGTTTGTCCATCTAGTTTAAAGTTTTACATAGCTATTCCTTGCTACTGTGTCTGAGTATTCATGCTTGTGGTTCCTACAGTAGTATATGTTTTAAGTATTCACGTTTCCAATCCAGCAGAAATTTGAAAACTCTTACTGTGATTGCCTACTGCAAGTTGCTTATGTTGTGAGATGGGATAAGGTCACAGCAATGAGAGAGAAAGCCCAACTGTAACTGCGCAGCCGTAGTGGAGAGGAATGGGGTTGTGTGGGTGTCTCGGAGGGCATAATTTCTTCTGCAGTATCTTTATTACTGGTAATGATCATTCAAAGGGAAAAGTCAGTCTAGGGTGAGTTTGGAAGATACCATTCAAGAAAAGATAATTTTTCCTTCTCAAACAATTATCTGTTATAGTGTCACTGAGAGGCGATAAACATAAACATAATCTTGTATGGAGTCACTCTTCAGAGCAGGATCTTACTTTAAATCAAGTGTCTCTGCCAGTAATGCATTTTATGATTTCCTGCAGGAAAAACAAAAGTGAAGAAGGCATTGCTGTCTAAAGAGCTGCTGTCTCCACTGTAGGGAACCGTTTGATCTCTACTTATAGTGAAAACTATGGTTCAATTGACCTTGAAGAGAGAGATTTTATAATGGTACAGGGAAAATGTAGAAGGGTATTGATAAAAAGTACATGGCCTCTATAGATGGTTAACAAATTTGCACGGCATTATTAGTTTTATATTTGCCTCTGAAGATCAGCACTAGAATATTACCAGGTTTTAGTTAACTGGCATACAGCATGATTATGATTTTTTCCCCTCATGCCATATGTCTTTAGATGATAAAAGTACAGAATGTAGTATAGAAATTTATTTCCTAGATTAAAATAGTGCTAAAGTTACAAATCCACATAAAGGAAGGAAATCAATCTTACTCAGAAGTAAGGATGTGCCAAAATTAAAGCTGCCTATGTGATGTTTATATGAAAAAAAGAATGCATAGGAAGATTTTCTTTCTGTGACTACAATTTTGGGGGGTTTTGTTTGTGGGGTTTTTTTCCCTGGTAGTGTCCAAGCAGATGCTTACTGCTTTGCTTCCTAGTGTCCCTGCTGGTAGGAAAGCAGTACAAAAACCTGAGTTTTAGTATGCTCCTAAATCTGAAAAGGGAAGAAAGTTTTCACTTTGTAGAAGTAAATGAAGTAGCAGAACTGTCCCTGGAACAAAGTGGACGTTTGAAACACGGTGACCAGGTATAGAGGCAAATTCATTTGCTTTAATAAAACTGACCAGATCTGAGTGACTTTAGTGCCTGTTTCAGAGTCTGTCTTCCTTCAGTGGATCTGTGACATATAAATGCTTATGGATAATTTTAGGTTGAGTATATAGCTACAGTCCATGTGAGTAAGCATTGCTTTCAATAAATTTGCATTACAGAAGTCAGTGCAGATTCTAATGTATTGTTAATGAGCCCTAGTTCCATCCCTTTTCATTTAATGGAAGGAGAGGAGATACACTGCTTACTTCTCTGGGATGAAAGAAATCCACATGTGTGCTGTCAACGAAGGCTACCTGGACTTGGTTAACAGGCATTAAAATCACTCTGAAAGAGTTAAAATGGTACAGTTCTACAAGATAATTATAGTAGCTTACATGAACGTGGATCCTTTCTTTGTTAACTTACTTATTGTGATGTTTAAAATGCTCGGAGTGCAAGCACGTATATTAGCTTATTAGCTAGTGTGTGTATGTGTCAAATAACTGTTCAGTCAGATGAGTTCAAGAGCAGTTACCTTGTCTTTCCTAATTTCATGGCACGATGACAGTTCTCTAACTCTTTTCATGGTGCTTACCTACAGATGATATCCCTCCCCTGGTTTTCTTCCCAGCATGGGCAGAAAATGGTACTCGGCATCACTGCGTGTTTCCTTCATAGATTTTACATAGAAAGGTATATTGGGTGGGGGAGGAAGAAAAAAATTAATATAAACTACTGACTGGTACTCATGCCTCACACCTGGAACTAGTTAAGATAATCTGTGTCACATTGCAGATAATATAATGCACAAGCTACAATATGTAATTAAGATAATTGTGTCACATTGCATATAATATAATGCACAAGCTACAATATGTCTCCCTCCTGATTATTTTCTCCTGTTTTAAATGTATATACTTAAGGCCTCTGCTACAACCTCTGACTGGTAAAGATTGGGCAGAATCTCTTCGTGATCATCACAGTAATCTTTGTTTCGCAGACACAAGCCCTACTCTGCTAGATGCTGTATCAGTGAACTCGAAGGAAGCAGGGGGGGTCAGTGTCTTGCAGGATCAGGAAATGGGGAAGAAATGTATTCTATGAGGAGACACATGCTAAATGTGAAAAGCAAACACTGAACTTCTTCGGATACCTGTTCAGGGAGAGAAGATGACAGAAGTATTGAAGAGGTGAAAGAAGGAGGGAGGAACAGCTTGAGGTCTGGAGCCTTAAGAACACGGTTGGTTACTCTTCTAAAAAATACAATTGATAAACGTACATTGTTTCTCCACGTGTTAAAACATCTCCAAGGTATTTTAAAAGATTATAAAATATTTTTGAAGGTGTTAATGATAAACCATTGAGGGGAGGAAAGAATGTCACCAGAAGAAAGTTATACACACGAGCAAATGTGGAAATTTTGATTTGAAACTCTGAGATTCTTGTATACCGAGCAAATGCAATTTCCATTATGTGAAGAGATGGAGACAACTCTAAACTCTAGCTTCATCTTTCCTGCCAGATTCTGAGTAGTTTAGTATTTTGAGTGTTGCAAGCTCAGAATTTTACCTTCTGGAAGGAAGGGTAGTGCACAAAATTTGGATTTAGATGTACATTTTGCACATGCAAATTTGGCTCATCGGTATTTAAATCTCCAATTAAAGTGTGTGTCTTGTGAGCAGAATGGTTAGAATGTGATTTGCTATGCTTGTGCATATATGCACAGTCTTGGTAAGGTGCATCATTACCTCGTATCACTTAAGTTACGAATGTACAAAGTGTATCCCCTGTAAGAACATCTGTCTTATTTGACAAATATTTATCTTCTGACTCATTCAAAGCTTTTTTTGCCATCAAATGCAGCAAAATAATCAAAACGGCGACGATTTTTTATTACAACAACCTGATCTCATTATGGTTATTTGTGCTAGAATCAGAGGCAGGAAGAGAAATGCATTAATGGAAGAATCCTACCCTCAATTACACAATTACTGTAAAGAAAGAGGTTGTAACTCCAGCTGATGGACCTGAGGTGGGGGCTTCCAGGTGGTGTCAGAAGTGATCACCACAATGTTCTACTACATCTGGAAATTTTCAAGAAGCGTCAAGAGATGAGACATCAAACATTTGTTGTAAGGTTTTCAGGATCTTTTTATTTAATTTTGGAATTTGACGGAATTTACATTTTTAGGGTTCAATAAGTGTATTACTGGTTTTACTATATAAAGAAAGGGCATATTGTAAACATAGAATGCAAAAGAAGGGATCGTGAAGCAAATTCTTGACTGATACACACTATAAGAAACATGTTAGGTTGGCTTTTGTGCTGTATGTAAATCAAGGTTGTATTTTTCTCCTTTATCTATGTATTCCTTTTTTCATTGCTTTCAGGTTTTTGTTGGGCGAAAGCCTGATGATCCTGTCATCTCGGGAGTATTATGAAAGAAAAACGTAGAATTAATTAAAGGTATAATTGGAAGAATGAAACTAACTGAAATAATGCAAAAGCAGAAAATGTTAAGTGTTGCATCTCACGGGGAATCAAAAGAGACAGTTCTGACTGAAAAAGCAGTGCAGGCAGATGATAATCAGGCAGGTGTTACTCAACACTTTTTGGGAACTGGCAAATCATCAAAAGAAAACATAACTGGAAGGCACTCTAACAGAGAAGCAGGCTCAAACATTTCCAATGAGCAGGATCTGTTTAATGTGTCATCTTCATTCCTCAAGCATATACCTGCCATTGAATTTGACAAAGAACAGCAGCTTCTTAACCAGTGGTGCAGACAGGATGAAAATTTTGTTTCAAGTATTTACAAACCACAGCCTACCAGGTTAGTGCTGAATTCCTTCTCTTCAGAAGTTGTTTGGTAAAGGAATAAATGCGGTTTTCCTTCCAATCCATTAAGGAGATGCATTTATTCTTCATTAGTCTGAAAGTGGTTCACTTCTTTAATCACTGGAAGTTTTATTGCTAAGCACTTGCATGAAAGAAAGACTAAGTCTGAAGAGTTTCCTTCAACATTATATCCCACAAATGAATAGTATCTTTATTTAAATGAGCAGCGGTGCTTTTTTCATTGTAGTACGAAGTGCAGCATTATCATTTGAAGGAAAATTTCCCCCAAATCTTTGTTAATGATGCTGTCAACACTGTCATCAAATAGGCATATGATATTTTATCCCCATCTTAGAGATGGTGTAACTGAGGCCCAGTTGAGATACATACTTATTAAAACAGAGGTAATAAGACTCAAACCTGTATCTGTCTATCTGCCAAACTATGCAGCAATTTGGTAGGCTAGAGCTGCACCTACCTCTAATGGTGTTCTTTAATCATGTTTTATGATTAGAGCAGCCTCTTAATTTTCCAGTATGTTCTTACAGCCTGTCTTTTACTTATCTTCATAGCACATTTTACAGGGATATTTTCAGCAGCGATCCTGCATACAGGCAGCAAGCTAAGAGCAAACGGCTGAGCTCTTTCCAGAAACTACAGAAGATATTTCAAGAGTGTGCTCCACTTACTCTCAGGGAGGAAGAATCCACTGAGCTTCTTGAGACAGGTGAGACTAGAAACCCAAAATGAAGAGAAGGGCACTCAGCTGGAATGATCAGCAATACATTATTTCCTAAAAGAAGGAGAAAGGTTAGCTTCAGTAATAAAATAAGTTAAAGGAGCTAGAGGCATCACCGGTTTTGGCACTCCTCAGGATCCTGTGGTAGGACAGCAATACTTAGGTGAGTGTGTTACTGCTGTAATAAATATGTCAAATAGACAGAACTTCAAAGACATTACTTCTCAATAAGCCTAAATGCCTTTTCCTGCTCAATGTACTGTTTAGTCCACTTAAACATATGTTAACTCCTTCTGCAATCTGCAGGCAACTCTTTAGGCTCTACTAGAGGAGTAAAGAGCCTGGAATTTGGCCAAACAAAACACATGCTGTGAAATTCAGTTTAATTGCAAAGAATAAAATGACTACTGCAGAATAAGCTTAATAATGCAATAATAATTTAACAGCAAAACCACACATTTCGTGAGTTTTTTTACAAATAGATCTTTTCTGGGTTTTCATATGAAGAACAAAGGGAAATCAAATGTTTTCTCGGAGGTTCAAAGTGGTTGTGCATCAGAGCTAAGAAAGTCACTTACTACTTCTTTCTGCCACCCCTTCCCACAGCATGGTGCTCATAGTGCTCAGATGAGCAGTTAAATTATTTAGAGAGATTATGAATTTATTAGCCTTCAATCCAATAAAGAAAGTTGCTCCTTCTGGGATATCTTTGGGGTTATTTATGTATTTGAAGACCACCCCTGTTGGTTACTGCTTAGTATGAGTTGGATCAATTTAGTTCTTAATCAGTCCTCATGGCAATTTCCCCGTTAATCAAAGTGGTTTGTTGATGTTCTCGGCCTTCCCTCCACTTTGTTGATACCTTTCCCCAGTGTTTTATAAGTAAACTCAGGTTCTTATGCCAGAGCCACACTTGGTCACAGATTATTAATTCCCTGTTTCATAAAAAGAACAAAACATTGTGTTTAGCATTTATAACGACACAGGTCTTTTCTTGTATCCATAATCATGTTGTGATGTAGACATTTCTACACTCTTTCAATTCCACTCTTTCACAGCATTATTGTCTTGTAACTTTTCTCCATCACTTAACATGTTTTCCATTATGTTACCCTGACCCAGACCAATTAATTAAATTCCAGTCAATAATTTGTTTTATCAGAGTTTTTTAGAAGTTTTCACAGGTTTATAGAAGGGTCTGCGTTGCTGCAAGCGCACCGAGATCTCTATTGCTATCCTCATGCATGCTATATTCTCTTCCAGCATAATCTTTTCTTAAATTATTCTGACGGTAACTTTTAAAAAATGGAGTTAAGAATTAGAACATTTTTTTCTCTTTCAAGCCTTGCAGCGAGAGGTTGATCAAGGATTCAAGATTCAGGGCTCTCCAGAAGATCACTGTTACTGCTTCAAGAGGAAGACCTGTGGCTTAGAATACAACCTGTCAAGCAAGCAGGCTTCAAAATGTTTTGCCATCCACTTTGTGAAAACAGAGGTTAATAATAAAAGGAAGTATGAAGCATATCAGAACATCATAGAAAGCATCCATGCACAGGTATGTCTACCATCACTTTCCTATATTCACCTCTGCCCCGGATGCTGGGGATTTCTTTTCATCATGTTCTAGAGCTTTAAACAGGGAAAAATTGAAGATCACAATATTTTTTGTCTTGAGTGTAACTCTGTATTTTTAAAGGTGCATCCTAAACCTGCAGTAATTTTATACTCCCAAGTCAGGTGCCTTCACTCTTTCTTTAAATACCTTCTCCAGGTTCCCTTCTTTCAGCTTGGCTTTCCCACTTAGATGTTTATTCTGATGATTTTTATCTCTCTCCCTTAACTTGCTGCTATCTCCTAAGACTTCCTGAAGACCAGTCTTCAGTTTGCTTTGCCTGTTACCTCAATTCTCAGTATTCAGGAAAAGGTATACAGAGGAGAGTCCATGTCACTTTAAATCCTTAGAGAGGCATGCTTGAGTTAGAGTGATGTAGAAGGCTGACAAGTAATTCTTAATTCGCCCTGGATACCCAACTTCATCAGTGATCCCATCAGAAATGGTGGGATGGGCATGGAACTAAGGCAATGTGAATCGAGAATCAAAATCTTACCAGCAGTTGTTATTTTTGTAATTTATGTTTAATTAAAATCTGTGTCTGCTCATTTATTGCTATTAATCCTTTGAGTTAGTAACAAACTCATCTGTGTCTCACAAATCTGAAGAAGCCAAGGAAAGTATTTGGTATGGCCTAGAATAACTCTTTTTCTCTTAACTGTAAAATGAGATCTAAGTGGACTCATTCAGCATTAGGGTTTTGTATTATATGAACTCACAGACAGAACACTGTATTAATCTGTTGAGAAAAGGTGTAACACAAGATATGATGTATCTATTTTTGGCTTCACTTTGTCTTAATGCTTCCCTTCAATCCTCATCTTAGATCATCTTTCTTGCCTGTGGATATGTGCTCTGGGCTTTACAAGTTTGTAAAACAAAAAGTACATTATTGAGCACAAACCTGCTCTGTGTTTTCTTCCTACCCAGCCCCCTTTTCCTCCTCTTTTGTACCTCAGCGAAACGGGTTTGGCCATTGCTTGTCTTATCCTTCAACATACTCAGAAATGCTACATGTCAGGAGGAAAAGGGAAGTGTTTACAAGGGGGACGAGGAAATTCTGGCGCATGTTCAGCAGGGTCAGGCTCTGTGAGTTCAGCAAGCTGCCATTTATTTTGCCTTCGTAGGCACAAAGCTAAGTAGAACATGGTGTGGTGGAGAAAACATGGAATATCTCACCTGTCTGTAAAAAATGACGAGGTTTTTTCCTTTTTTTTCCCCCCTTGCTTTCGTCTTCCCCCACCCAAATAGGTTCAAAAGTATATGTGTGATTCATCTTAATAATACCCCACCAGTTTATTAAGGGAGTCCTCCCTATGATCCTCAGAAGGGACACCATTTTCAGTGCTGCAGGAGCAAAGAGAGATCCTCCAAAGTTGTAGCCAGTCTGATGTAGGAGAATGATTTCTTGATCTAAAATCTGACCATACACATGGTCCAGATCTTGGGATTTGAAAACTAAGGGTTTTGTGTGCCACCTCAGTGTACTGCCACCATTCACCCTCTTACTCAGCTTGTCTCAATGTTTCAAGGAAAGACAAAACACCTTCCCTCTCTCAAATACATCTCATCTCAAATATATCTAATGTATGTCTATATACACAAATATATCAGTAACTGAGAGGAGTCAGTTACGTACATAAGAGGAGCAGCAGTCTTTCTCCTGAGCTCTGCAGATGAATGCCAGAAGCATGAGATTTGCTTACATGTGTTATCTTAGCACAGAACTATGAGTGTTGTAGGCAGGTTGATACAAATCCATTCTGTCCCCAGTCCATGATACACAAGCAGGAGGATTCATAAATTTACAGATTAATTAGCCAGCAGAGACCACACGGAGGATCCAGCCCTACATGTCTACAAACAAGTCAGTCTGTACTGTATATGACTTGCATGTAAGCCCTTCACCCCACAAAAACCTTATGTTAGTTAATGTAAGATGCAAACATCTGAAGCAGCATAAGGGGAGAGGGAACTAATTAATATAATTCTAGGAGAGGTTTCCAGGGTATTTCATCCGTTGCTTAGAATTCCAATTAAAACTACGTATCTAGTGAAGAGCTTCTGATATCAGATTCTTATTTGTACTTGAAAGTTGGATGGTTTCTGTCATGGTTTAGCCCCAGCCAGCAGCTGAGCACCATGCGGCTGCTCGTTCACTCCTCCCCCCCAAGTGGAATGGGGAGGAGAATCAGGAAAAAGAAAGGCAAAACTCATGGGTTGGGACAAAAACAGTTTAACAGAACAGAAAAGGAAAAGAAAACAGGAAAAACTGAATAACAATAATAGAATATACTAAGCACGTGATTCACAGTACAAATTGCTCACCGCCTGGAACCCGATGCCCAGCCCACTCCCAAGCAGCAATCCCAGCCCCACTTTATATACTGTGCATGATGTCATATGGTATCGAATACCCCTTTGGCCAGTCTGGGTCAGCTATCCTGGCTGTGTCCCCTCCCAGCTTCTTGAGAAGATTAACTCTATCCTAGCCAGAACAAGGACCGTTTCCTTCTTAAAAGGAGGAAAATACTGATTAGAAAGAAATGTCTTTTATAAAATTCCACAGTTTTCTTTTGGAATGAAAATTGTGATGTAAAATACATGCCTGCAGCTTAGTTATCATAGAATCATAGAATAGTTTGGGTTGGAAGGGACCTTTAAAGGTCATCTAGTCCAACCCCCCTGCAATGAGCAGGGACATCTTCAACTAGATCAGGTTGCTCAGAGCCCCGTCCAACCTGACCTTCAATGTTTCCAGGGATGGGGCATCTACCACCTCTCTGGGCAACTCGTTCCAGTGTTTCACTACCCTCATGGTAAAAAACGTCTTCCTTCTATCTAGTCTAAATCAACCCTCTTTTAGTTTAAAACCGTTACCCCTCGTCCTACCACTACACTCCCTGATAAAGAGTCCCTCCTCATCTTTCCTGTAGGCCCCCTTGAGGTACTGGAAGGCTGCTAGAAGGTCCCCCCAGAGCTTTCTCTTCTCCAGGCTGAACAACCCCAACTCTCTCAGCCTGTCCTCATAGGAGAGGTGCTCCCTCCGATCCCCCTGACCATTTTTGTGGCCCTCCTCTGGACCCGCTCCAACAGGTCCATGTCTTTCCTGTGTTGGTGGCCCCAGAGCTGGACGCAGTACTCCAGGTGGGGTCCTACCAGAGCGGAGCAGAGGGGCAGAATGACCTCCCTCGACCTGCTGGCCACGCTGCTTTTGATGCAGCCCAGGATACGGTTGGCCTTCTGGGCTGTGAGTGCACGTTGCTGGCTCATGTCCAGCTTTTCATCCACTGAGTTATCTTTAAATATGATGTAACTCCATAAGCAATTTAATGAATAGACTATACAGTTGTTTAAGTTGGTCCTATACCTGAACAATATGGACTTGGTCCACTGAAGAACATGAACGTATGTGACCATTCTTACCCCAAATGTTCTCACACTCAATTACTGTTTTCTGATGGGAACATTGTTATTTTTCCAACAAAACAACTGTCAATATGTGTTTCAGATCAACAAGTAAGCTTCTGAAAGAAAAAAAAAAATTAAAAGAGAGATGCAAGAGTTATAATTTGATTTATTGGTGCCACTGGTGAGAACAGAAAAGTACAATTAATTCTAAGCCTCTGCTATCAGATTGCTGATATTTGCAAAATTTCCATGCATTTTTCTGAGGTAACCAAAATTTCAGTACTGTTTTGTAGTGCAGAGATTACTGGTGCTTATTTTAATATTATAATTATCACAAATTGCCATTATTGTAACCGATGTATTTGGGATACTGCAATACAGTGTGCACATCGTTCTTGTGGAAGGGCTTGGATTTGTGCCCAAGAATATAAATTACAAAATATGCTTTAATTTTTCAGTTGTTTCAGCTGGTAAATGTGTGGACATGTATGGTTTGTATGTAAAATATCACAGATTTAAAAGCATATTTTTCTTTTCCACTGGAACTAAACTCCTTGTAAGAAATAAAGAATCTTTGGGGTGTGAGATTTGTGAAATAATGAATATTTTCTGAATCCTGCAAACAAAATGTTTTTGAGAAAGGACATCAAACTTTAGGCCTCAAAGTATCAGTCAAGTACAGAAATCGAAGCGACTGTTCTCATCAAAAAGAACAGTGTTTAACTAGTTCCTTATTTTATAACTAGTTCCTTATTTTATTTTAATCAACATTAGGTGCTGAAAATAGATTTCCGCCTGGACCAAAACCCCCATCTCTTTTCTTCTCTGAATTTGAAGGGAGTTTAGTTCTGGCAGGAACCTTGCATCTTCCTCTTTTCAGGACGAATGTGTCAAGTTGCAGCTTAAAGCTCCGGTCTCGGTTATAATCATTACTCAGCTGGTGTGTTTCTGTATATTTTAAGAGAAATCTAGCAACCTGTATGTTGATTTGTTTCATGGTGGTTACCTTTACCAGTAGTTGCTGTTCTCTGCAGTGTGCATTACCCACCAGAGGGAGCCGAAGCCAAGAACTGTCAGATTTTCATAGAATCATAGAATGATTTCGGTTGGAAAAGACCGGTACGATCATTGAGTCCAACCGTTAACCTAACACTGTCAAGTCCACCACAAAACCATGTCCCTAAGTGCCACATCTACACGTCTTTTAAATACCTCCAGGGATGGTGACCCAACCACTTCCCTGGGCAGCCTGTTCCAACGCTTGACAACCCTTTTGGTGAAGAAATTTTTCCCAATATCCAACCTAAACCTCCCCTGGCACATCTTGAGTTAGCTTTTCAATTCCCAGGGGATTCCCTGGTGAAAGTCCTCTCTTACACTTCACCGGGCTTTGGATTTGGGCATCTGTCCTCAAGTTAGCTTGGGAGCAGATGGGGACCAGGTAGGAAATCAGTGCACCTCCCTATGCCAAGTTATGACCTCTTTTGGGAACCGTCACTTCAGTGTCAAAGCAAGCAAAGCAAAACCTTGTGATGTACATGTCATCATTCTTTGGGTTTTATGTATGCCATTCTTCGTAACATGAATAAGGGCACCAAAATTGTATAAAAGAGAAATAACTTTGAGAGTAGACTAATTATCTCTGAGAAAATTAGGCCAGGTAGAACCAGGGGTGAATAAGTTATCCCTGTCTCTTAAAAGGAAATGTCTCAAAATTCCTGACTACAAACAGGCTGGAGGATATTTCTGCTATATATTAAACTGACATTTTGTTTATCAAGAAATAAATTGGCTGAAAAAGGATAGAAAGTGTAGTTCATGCATATTATGTGTTTTGATTTTGTTCAGCACAGAAATATGTCTCAAGTGTCTGAAGTGTTTATTTTGACTGAGAATTTTTGGAACTAAATGTTTAAGTGTTTCCAAACTTACATATCTTCATTTTTCCTTAAAAATCACAGTATTTTGACATATTCCAATTTATCCCAATTCATGATGATATACTGAAGAATGTTCTGATTTTTATAATCAGCCAATTTTTTATCCAGCTCAACTGCAGTGGTTTCTTAAATGTATATTGATAGAAACTTGTTAAAATTCAAGCCATTTTTTAATTATATCAAACTGTGTTTTCATTATTACATGTAAAACCCCCAGGCCTGTAAAATGATTTAAAATTAAGTCTTAGTGCTACAGTGAACAGGTTAGGAGCCTGACAAGTCCCATAAAAAGCAATTTAAAAAAAAAAAATCTTGACAATGTTGATATAGCTAATTTATTTATCAGTAAACATGAGGAATTAACACATACATCTCCTTGCCTTGGGTGTGCCAATACTGACATGGGCAATGAACGGGAACTCGTTGTGGGGGGGTTTATGGTAACTAACTGGTCAAAGTGAGAGGGATTTTATTGTTATTGTTCTTGGTTTTCTTTCTGTTTGCTAAATTGTAAGATCAATTTATATTTTGTCAACTTTTAATAAGAATCTTCGTTTGACTTAGAGAACTGGAGGAGTACTGGTCCTTCTGGACAAATGAGCTTCTTCCCGCGTGTTTTCTTCAGCACGTGGAATAAGTCATCCACAGAGAAGTAAGTAGATGTTGAGACATGGAGATTAACAGCTGAAAGGTGGTAAGTAACAGCTTCTTACACCATTTCTGATGTGTAGCTGACCATATGAACGTAAGTAGTCTTTAGGAATAGGTGGACTTGACTTCTTTGTACTGCAAAAGACAGGAAAGCTCAGACAGTTAATTATAGCGGAGCAATCATATACAAAGCTGGTCCTTATTGCCGCTAAGCTGCTTGCTACGTGCTCAAGTCATTTGTAAGTTTCAGCGCTGTGGCACGCTTTGACTTCTGCAAAACCATTAGCCTATTGGTCATAAGAATTATGACCGGTGGGAGACATTGACACTTCCCCAGGTGACAGTCAAATTTGCTTTGTACACCAGCAATTGCGGGTAAACAGCCTATTAGACCTCCTAGGGGATTTTTTTTCAAATTCAAAATCTTGTCATACAAAAATGGTAATAGTCACATAAAATAACCTCAATTTCAGCTCAGGTTTCTGTTCCTTGACAGTAGTTTGTCATGTCCTTCCAAGGAAGGTACTAGACAGTTTATATCAAATTGCTGTCCAATGAACTTCGCTTTATGGCTTCCTCAGTTAGAAGTTGCCTTATGTACTGGAGCATGAGGTCTTAATATATTTTTTTTTTTTTTTTTTTTTTAAATATCTGGATCCTATCTAACTTATGAAGGGCTCATTATCCATATTTCAGCATTTCAGAGAGGACTTATTTCTGTATTTATTTTGCTGTCAATTTAGTTAAATAATGGCATAACTTGTTGGGATTTTTAATAGACATTTTCCAACATTTCAATGGGAATTAAGCTGTCAAATGTAGTAAATAAAAAGAGAAACGCAAAAATTTCAAAAAGATTAGCAGGAGACTCATAAATTTGAAAACCAAAACAAACCTTAAATTATGCAGTTTACAATTGTACCTCCTCAGCAGTGGCTGTTGGATAAATTACAGTGCTGTATGACACTTTGAATGTGCACATTAGGATTTTCTTAATTAAGGAAAATAAAAGGGGAGAAAATCTTACAACTTTTTTGGAAGAGGAGATTCGTTATATTATAATTTCTTTCAGATGCAGTTAACTAGCTACAAAATGACCCTTCACTTCTCTTTTTTAGTTTTCGTGGGTTACTTTCTACACTCCTCCTAATTATTTCTGACAGCTTTTTTCTTCTGTCTCTGCACTTCATCCTGCTGTCATGTCAATCTGTGTTTCAGTTCTCTCTCTTGTTTGGGTTTATTTTTCTCTCTTGTTTTGTATGGGGGTGATACTTTCATACTCTCTGTTTTCACATTTGACTTCCCTTCCCCACAGAATTTTATTGCCTCATACTTTATTCTGAGGTCAGGGAGGGAAAGGAATATATGCCAGCTGCAGACTCAAGAAATATACTCAGCTCTGTGTTTGAACCTATACTTTTTTTTATTATTTCAGGGGTTTGATCTGATGGACTCATGCCAGTTGCTGCATGAAATACACATTTCTTCAGCAGATACTGCTATACACAGGGATTGCTCCATGCTTCTATCAAGAAATTCAGTGAAAGATTACATTCTATGTGCTTATAGAGTAGTAGGAAGTATTTTCACCAGTGAGGATTTAGGATTAAAAAATTCCTCTTCATAACTCAGCTGAATATCAGTCTTCCATCATTATATTTTTGTGAAAGTCAGGTCTGTTAATAATTTCTTTATATTTACTCCATTGCTCTATAATTGATGTATTATCATTATATAATACAAATCTAAAGGTTATAAGGGATTAATCCTAAGGGTACATTTTGTAGGTATTAATTCCCTCATCCCTTCAACAACCCACTATGTCTTCCACTAACAAACTGCTACGCAAGTGCTTCTTCCAAACATAAGTTGAAGGGCATTCTTTCCTGGTTTGATATGCCAATCCAGCATGCAGCTTTACACAATGTTTGTTGAGATTGCCAAACTGAAATTTTTGAGAACAAGATTTGTGCTAGTGCAGTGTAGGAGTGTTCTCTCAGCTGGTGTCCTACTCCCGGTATCAGCTGGGAGCTCGTTATTCATCTTTGCTCTGTGTAAATATTGTAGTCAGGTAAAAAAAATGATAGGTTTTCTAAGGGTGAAACCCTCTAGATAGGTTTTCTATAGCATATAATGGTAGGAGGATCATCATAATTACTTATGCAGTATGTTTGACAGGATTTGAATGATGAGGTTTAGGAGAAGTCCAGTGTCTGCCACTCGCATTAATTTGATTTTCAAATGGCACTGGCAATATTCTATATCAAAGACAGAAATAGTTTGCAGAGGCAAATCCAGCTGCAAGGAGTTAAGACAAAGTGTTAGAAAGAAAATTGATGAAAGAGGAAGGAAGCAATAGGCCATACGTAAAAGAGATTATAAAGAGAATCATCCAAAGCGTATGTTGATGTCCTTATTCAGTCCCGTATTTTATCACTGGTATGTCTGAAGGGTTTAAAAGCTAGATTTGCAGACAGTAATGACATTGGGAGCACAGGAAATCATAATGTATGCTGCATCTAGATTCAGTGCAGGCAGAGAGGGGGGCAAAATATCTCAAAAGAAGCAAAATCAAACCAATTAAAAATCCCAACTACTGTACATGACAATTTTTTATAGCATTAAAATGTGCAGTTAACTGGCATATTTGGCAATCTGACAGGTTTTATTCCTGAACTGTCACTGCCAGAGCAGCAAGATCGTCCTTCCAATCCTCCCTCTCCCAGTTATGTCATAGTTGGTATAAAAAGTCCAAATCGGGCTACATCAGAGCATCTAGGGTTTAATCTGTACCTTGCTTGTCTAGTTGATTCTGACAGTATAGACCTGATGTTGTCATATACCTCTTGCACTGGGTTGTGTGTACACATCTGGAAACAATTCCGTCGTCCTTGTACATGCACCTAGTCTTCAGGTTTTATTTAGTAGTGTGACAGAATAAGGCTACAGGTATGTTTTC
This sequence comes from Phoenicopterus ruber ruber, assembly GCA_009819775.1. NCBI lineage: Eukaryota > Metazoa > Chordata > Aves > Phoenicopteriformes > Phoenicopteridae > Phoenicopterus > Phoenicopterus ruber. The sequence continues at coordinate 37,476,286 of CM020218.1, forward strand.
TCTGTTTTAATTGACTCTTCTTTTGTACAGGAATAGAAAAGCAGCCTTGGTGTTCAGTGCTAGGAAAGGAGATGCGGTTGTTAAGCTGATATGCCAAGACTCTGTGGCTGCTATTCAGGGAGAAGCTGTAACTAATGACTACTTCCTTGTGATCTTTAGGTAATGAATGTTTAGAAACTATATTCTTGCTTCTCCAGAAAAGGAAGTTGTGCCCAATTTTTTAGAATATTTGCATGGCCTGTGAGGTCTTCAAGAACATCTTTTCTAAATTCTTATGGAGTTTTTGAAAATCACACTGGCAGCCTTCCAGCAACTTTAGGTGCCTAATTCCTCCTAAAAATCTGGGGGTTTACCCCTAACTTTTTCACCCAGCTGTGACCCATCTGACGGCAGGAGGTTTCAGCTCTCTCACACCTCTATTAAACCTCCCAGCTTCTGGTACCCACATCCTATCATGCCTGGCAGCTGCTCCAAGAGCAAATTCTGTATTACTCCATTATTTTCAGAAGGGTCAGCAGGGCTGCCCTCGCTTTACACTGAAGTGAGTTTGACCCTAAAATATTCTTGAGAGAGGACATTTTCTTTTCAGATAGTGTTACAGATTTAAAAACAACTGCTGTTTTAAAAGTGCCTGTGGTGGTGTAGGAGAAACTCCCCTCTTGCTATGAACAGCTCTGCTGTTCCTTACAGGGCAGCAGGCTATTATGCAAGTAGAACTTTACAGTGTTAGCACCTTTGCCTACTCTTGCACTCTTCAGGGTTGCTGCAATGACTTTATTTGCACCTGCTTCATTAATCATCTGGGCTATCTCGTGGCATTCAGCCGTATTCCAGACACACATACCACTAAGATAATACTGTGGAATATGAAGACCACAGGCACATGGCCAAGTTACCTTCAGTTCGTCTTGGAGGTGAGTGGTTTCATTTCTGGTGCCATTTGTGAAATAAAGGAGAATTGTTTCTTTGGATTGATTCATTTCTGAAAGGATCATGCAAATGGAAATCTCAAACTATCAATATTGTCATTCCATATTCTATTTCAATAATCTCTTCTACTTTGCCATGGTACATTATTTAATTTCCTACTGTTTCACATGAACATCTGTAACAAGATTGCATCGAAAAACAGTGTGCCATGTGGTTAAAAAAAAGGAATACCAAGTGACCTGAGTGCTCTGAAATCAATCATGTGACAAAGGAGACAGGCTTAAGTGGCAAACAAGTGTATGCATTCCTCTGAGAATACAAGAGATCCGAACCAAATTTCATGCAAATTTGGTGGAACTTTAAGAGAATTTAAATTAAGTTCCAAAGATGATTATGATTGCTACTTATCACTGAAATGTACTCTCTAATCCTAAAAATCTCCACATTCTGGAAACCAAAGATATGATTTTCAGTGCTGAATTCAAGCTTCTGTTGCTATCTCAATACTTTTTATCAGTAAACTGAATACTATTATCAAAGATCTATAGTTGAATATACATTTTATATCTTCTTGTAAATAATACAAGATTCAAACATATATTTGATGGCATTAAAGTTAAACAATGGCTTATTCCAAAAAATGTCCAAGTCCTTAAATCCTGTGCGGCTTACCTCAGGAAAAGATACCTGGAAACATTCCTTCTGAACACAGTTGTTGTGGTAAGACAGTTGCAGAGGGAAAATTTTGTTAATTTCTACATTCTCTGTAAGCCACATCACATCAGGCTTTATACATGGTGATCAGCACCCTGTATTTCACCTAGAAAGTGAAATGATCACCAGTGCAGACATTTGTGTACCTGGCCTTTGTGTACTTACCAAAAAGGTGGACAGCAAAATTCAGGTAGACCATTCAAGCAACCTCACAAGATAGTCCCAGCAGAACAACCACAAACACATATGTTAATTGAAGAATATTCTATTCCTGTGCTACAAATGCTTTTTTTTTTTTCAGTTTAACCTTAAATATGTAGGTGTTTGTCCTGAACTTCTTTGTTTAGCCTTCCGTGGTGGAGAGAACTACCTTCAAATGTGGAATTTGGCTGCGAAGATCAATGACCAGTTTTTGACTGTTACTACAATCAAAGGAAAAAAACCACAAATGGAATTTGAGACATTGTGGCTATGCAGAACTGTCCCAGGCAAGTTCAAAATACACAGGTATTTGATGTTTAAACATTCCTTTTCTTTCAGATTAGGGCAGGTAGCAGACAAGCATGACAGGCACAATGTTGCATTTGAAAACATGACTGAAGCCTTTAAAAGGCAGTTCTGCCAAAAAAGAACAGACAAAATATACTAATTTCTGTAATTTGTGCCTGAATTGCCTTGCCTGTTTCTGAAGTAGGTTACACATTGCAAAAGGCTGGATTCAGAACTAACATAAATGAACACAATGCTGAGCACTGCTGGAATCATCCAGTTAAAAACAAGTTGAGTGTAAAGAGTTAGCCAAAGGACTCATCCTTGCAACACCTTGATGTGGAGACTTTTTTAGAATGTGTCTCAGCCAAATTATAGCAAAAAACTGAAGCAAATGATGAAAGCTCAGAACTCCCATAGTGAACTCCTGATTCCCACTGGTTTCAGTGAGGCTAGGATTTGAGCCCTGTGTTGCAACTGGATACATCTGTGCTGGGGAATTGGAGATCACTGTCATGGGAGTGTTCAGAAGATTCATAAACCAAGCTACTTCAAACTTTAAAACATAACAGGGACAACTCTGTAGGCAGAATAATTAGTAATCACAGATTGATGAGTGTTTTGGGGATTTTTTTTGTCTTGGAGATACGTTGTATGCAGGATTTCAGTGCTGGAGTGATTACAGTGTGGAACATAGTAAAATCAAAATGCTGTGCTGTTAGAATGGAAAAGGGACTTGTAGAAAGCATTGAAATTGTGTTGGTGAGGGATACAAAACTCTTTGTCTTTAGAGACAAGGGACTGGCCTCTCTTACAGATTCTCTGACACTCATTTTTCAGGTACTAAATGCAAATTTATTCAGAAAGTAAGTTTGGGGGTGTGTGTGTGCTTATGGATTCTTTTTACATTTCTGTAAAACCTAATTAAACAAGGCATTTACTTAGACAATTAATTACACAAAGCAGGCAAGGTGGGTGTGCTGGTTTTGGCTGGGATAGAGTTATTTTTCTTCATAATAGCTAGTATGGGGCTATGTTTTGGATTTGTGCTTACACAGAGTCAAGGCCTTTTCTGCTTCTCACCCCACCCCACCAGCGAGGAGGCTGGGGGTGCACAAGAAGTTGGGAGGGGACACAGCTGGGACAGCTGACCCCAACTGACCCAAGGGATATTCCATACCATATGACGTCATGCTCAGCACATAAAGCTGGGGGAAGAAGAAGGAAGGGGGGGGACATTGGGAGTGATGGCATTTGTCTTCCCAAGTAACCATTACGTGTGATGGAGCCCTGCTTTCCTGGAGATGGCTGAGCACCTGCCTGCCCATGGGAAGCAGTGAATTAATTCCTTGTTTTGCTTTGCTTGTGTGCACGGCTTTTGTTTTACCTATTAAACTGTCTTTATCTTAACCCACAAGTTTTCTCACTTTTACCCTTCCAATTCTCTCCCCATCCCACCGGGGGAGAGCAAGTGAGCAGCTGTGCGGTGCTTAGTTGCCAGCTGGGGTTAAACCATGACAGTGGTTTTTTTTTAAATTTTTACTAGACTCTGTTAACTTATGACCTTTTGAAAAAGAAGTATGTGAAGAAACAGTCAGGTCATTACAACGTTCCTTGCCAAAGTAAAGAGTACAGGATTCTTGAGGGAGAGCTACTGCTTGGCCTCTCTGAGAATAGGTAAGAGTTTGACTCTAGTACTGACTGCATCATCCACAAAGTTTTACATATAGAACAAATCATACATTCATGCTCTGTACAACTAACTGCTAAATACTTTTAAATAGATTGTTCAGTCAACCGTCTTAATTTTTTTAATTTTCTTGAGTCACAATAGTCATTAGCATAAAGGGCATTCTCTTACAATCCGTCAGATACTCATGGAAGTGTCTCTAAATAAAGTTAAAATCTGAAAATAAGCAATTCTTTACAGTATGTTGTGTATCTGAGTGGAAACTTTAAGTCTGGTTAAGGTCAGCTGTACTTCTTAGTTTCAAACCTACTGTGGAGCTCGAACTATGAGCTAAGGCTCCCTTTTCCAGAAATGGAGGAAGACAAAAGAAGTCACTTTCTGGGGACAAAACCCTGTAACAGTAATAAAGACCTCACTGGAGCAGAAAGATGCAACTCGTTCTTCCCTGTGCCTGTTGGACTGAGTTGGTTTTCCCTAGCGTTTGTGAGGTCTGTGAGAAATGTTTGGATAAGATCTTTTGGTGCTGTTCCCAGAACATGGTTCATGGGATATCAAAGAATCCTGATGTTTTGCCAGGGACCTTTTTGTCACTGGAAATTTAGAGACTGAGTTTTTAAAGGGTTGGCTGAGCCAGAATACAAAGAAAACTCCTGAGCAACCTATTCTGGCAGGCCATCTTCTGTCAAAGGCCACCAGGGACCTGTACCAGGAGACTCCACCCAAAAGGAGAATGAACAAGGGAGCGACAGGTGACAACTTTAACTTCTGTAGCACTGCAGAGCTGGAGCTGAAGCCATTGGTTGTCCAGGCCATAGATTTGCACTGAAATATGAATTATTGGAATAAATAAATTATGTCATTGTAACCTTCCTTAAAGCCAGAGTGTCCTTGTCTTGAAGCAGGAAGATCAAACTGATGAAGACCAGACTGCTGTACAATTATTATATTCCTTCAACTGCAAGAACTGGTAACCCTAGCTGCCTGAGAAGTGGGAAGGAGGAATTGTGACTATGCTCACTTAAGTGCTATTTAAGTAGCGTTCCTGTCCCTCTAGACATTGGTCTAAACCAGTGGTTTCCAATCTTTTTTTTCCATCTGTAATGAATAAGTTTTGTCCACTGGCAAGGCAGTCCTGGGTGAACAGAAGGTAAGCACCTTGGCAGTTTTCCTCACTCGTTTCCATTCACCTCTTAAAGTCTGGAGTTGCAGACAGCCTATTTTGATTTCTGAGTATACGCAAGGAATTTATCTTGAATCTACCATTGCTGTTTGCAGTAGTTATTTAAGGTGCAGTCTATCACCACCTGCTTACAATATACAAGAGATAAGAAGGAAGCAGATTTTTCAGAAGCCTTAAAATTGTCGTGATCACCTATTAAGTAAATTGCACATCTTTCCTTCTGAGGAATTTTGCTTCAATGAATATAATCAAAAGGTTGTATCAGATGACAAATGTCAATATTTAGTATTTTTTCAGAACTTTGGATCCCCTGAGAAAGGTGCAAGGAAATTAAGACAGGAAAGGAGACTGGAGAAGAAGGAAAAACAAGAAATGGAAAAAAAGGAACTTACTAGTGAAAAACATAATGCCATTGATCAGTACTTGCTTAGTGGAGATGAAAAGGTGAGAAACAACATCCTAATATATCACGTTTATACAGTTTCAAATCTCAAAATATTGTTCTGCTTACTGATGGGTATGTTATGTAACCACTGTTGGAATGCTGAGAAGTTATTTTGTCCTACTTTGTATTCCTTTTTTTTAATTGTGTCACTTCTTATTTCTATCTTGCTTTCACTCCATAGTTTCCATTATGATCTGGTATCAGGAAGTTCTTGAATAGGTAAGTGTTCTGGGGTTATAATTAAGTCCGCCTTTTGATTGCTTAATTTACACTGATGATTAATTTCCTCATCGGAAATTCTATAGTTTTTCTTCCTAACGATCAAATTTTAAATTTTAATAAGAATTTTACAGTTTCCTTGTGTTGTAACCAGAATGCCTTTTTTCACAAGTTTGCAAAGTTTATTAATAATTTTTGCTATTTACTGTCATCTGCATATATAACGTATCACTGGTGGGCTGTGTTTAGCTTTACTATGAACAGTTTCCCATCTGACTTACTGTATATAGTCTCAGCCCTGTGTTCATTTGACATGATTTACCCCGATTTTCTCAGTTGTCACTGCATTGGGTCAACAGACAGATCAGCTGAAGTGATTACAAGTGCGTATGTGTATATATACAGTAACTCATATGTCCATACGAAAGGGCCTATGCCTAGAGGTCCATTTGGTTTTAAGGTTCATTGACCAACACCAATGCTGCTTAACTACTTATATAAATAAATACACTAAGATTGAGAAACGGGTACATATTTTTAATGAGATATAAATGAGATATAAAAAATAAAAGTGCTGTCATAAATCTGCAGAAAAGTTCTCGAGCTTGTGACTGACTTGTCAGATGATCTCCTGCTCCCTAGGTCACGATGTGGTCATACCATGCGCACCATCGCTCCGAGTTCAGTCTGCAAGCCCTGTGCCAGCTCCATATCCTTGAAACCAGCACATCCATCTTCTTTCTATACGATACTGCCTTGACCTCCATTGGCCACTTATCTGGTGCTTCCCAGCTACACCGAAGAAGAGAAAATCTACTATATCACTCTCTGAAACTTAGGAACCGGAACGATAGGTATTGGTTTTTGTAAGCTTAAATGCACTTTTCATATTGAAGAATGACTGCTAGATGTGGTATTTATAAAAATAACAAGAGTTTGGATTGTGAATATTTACATGAAACTACTCAGAAATGATCAGCTCACTAAGGATTACTTACTGAACATGTTCTCTAGTTGCTAAAAATTCATGTACTCATTTTACCAGTCCCTTCCACCAAAAATTAACACTTATCAAAGAAAATAATTTGAAACATTCTTCCAGTGTTTCTTGAATAGGTTGAAACCAAAGCATAGTATCCAGGTTTGCTGCTTAAAATATCTGAACATCTATCAGATTTTCTATGAGTGTGGAGCATATTATTACTTTGTTATTAATTAATTGCATATGCAACAAGTAGAAAGCAGAGCTGGAAATCGCTTTAAGACGTCATTTATTTCCGTAGTTCTCAAGTTTATTATTATTGGGACTACCTTTCTACTTTAATGGGATAAGGCCCTTCATATATACACACATCCCTATTTTCACTCCAGCAAATAGGTGGTACTTCTGCACAACAGCTAGACTCTTGTCCGTGGGTAGTTGTGTTCTGCAGCCATTGCCCGAATCACCAGGTATCATTAGAAGTTTCCTTTTGTTTATCCTAGTTTCGATGCCCCTGGGAAATTGCACCATTCCTCACATCCTATGCCTTTAAATGTTCCTTACTTGGTGATCTGGATATTCCTGGGAAGAGAAACGTCAGCCTTCCTCGTGGACTTTGTACCACTGTGGTAGCATAACCTCCGACACAGTTCAGCTCACTTTTGCCAGGAGAATGCAAGGAACACGCAGCAAGTGTCCACCCAGCTGGCCACTGGCGATGCTCAAAATGTGCCCTTAGGTAGGGTGGATCTGATGGCTCTGCTCCCCTCCTGTCCCGCTGGCTGAGAGCAAATACTACATTCTTCAAATAGTTTGCAGAGAGAACTTTCAGGGGAAAAGGTAGGAAGAAAGACAAACATCAGATTAAATTCTCCTGGAGCTTTGTCTAGACCTCCAAGGATAAGTCAGTGCCTTCCCACAGCTCAAGAACTGCTGATCCAATCCATTTCCCTTGCCCAAAGGCAGGATCAGTTATAACTAAGCCAATGCTGACATGATTGTCTAGCCTGTCTTAAAGCATCTTCATCACTGGAGATCTTTACTTTCCAAAGTAATATATTCCAGTGCTTCCCTGTCATTATGGTTGGACAGTTCTTTTTGTTTTGTTTTCTCCCTAGTATCTTATTTAAACCTTCCATGCTCCCACTGAAGGACATTAATTATTGTCCTTTTCACTTAGACAGATGTGCCTTTCCTCTCAGAAGCAAACTTTCACATTACCGAGGATTATTAACTTCAGTCCTCTTGCTTCTAGGTTTTATCCTATTTTTCATTAGAAGTCATTGTCTTCTATACCTCTTCTCTATCTCATTGCTTATTTGAACTCCCTCCACCTTAATTGTGGTTTCCAAAACTGGGTAGCATAGAATTGATTAACATGTCTTAAAACAGCATCCCTATTCCTCTCACAACATTTTGGTCTTTTTTGCAATGGCACAAAATTAGTGACATGTTCATCTCATTCTCTTCAAATCCTAGTTTTCTTATTGTCATTGATTATTGTTGTATGTTAAATAATCATTAAAGTGCTATTCCTTAAGACTAATATCAAATTAATAGTAGAGGTGTTTATCTGACAGATACTTAAAACTACCATTTTCCTAAATTGCGTGACAGTTACAGCTGATGCCAGTAGAACTGGTTTTGACCTGATGGAAAATGGGTGAACTCCTGAATATGTTCCTCTTTTGTTATTACATGTATGGTACACTCTACAATCATTAGTTCAAGTTCCTCTACCGAATGACTTGCTCAGACAGGAAAAAATGAGGAAGCTGGCTATTGCTGACACAGTAACTTCATGAAATGCACAGAGTAAGTTAACAGATTTTGTGCTTCTGCTGATAAGTCAAGGATTTACTTTGCGTTGTCTTTGCAAACACAATGACTCTTACAACATTTTCTTCCACTCACTTGCACCCTTTCACTAAGTATGGTTGGTTATCTTACCATTTTTGCTACCTTAAGAAATGGGATGAATGACAGATAACTGATGGTTTAGAACGACATACTAGTTTCTGCTTACATGTTCTAAACTGGAAATGAGCAGGAACATTGGGCAGTCATTACTGTAGAGTTGCATGATTTGTTTGAAATTAGGCTTTGTTGTGTGTCATCTTTATTAAGCAGTGCTCTCTTTAAATGGGACTCAGGTTTTAAGTATGACTATTTGTGAATGGCCCCCTCTTTTCCCAGGTGAAGTAGATGATGATCATTCCACTCTGGAGTAAAAATCTGATCACAGCAACACAAACAACATGGGGAGACTCTGGGCTGAAGAAGGTACAATTTAGAAGCCCAAGCATCAAACAAAATAAAGAGATCTAGGGAAAATTTAGTGATATAGGCAGGCAGCCATCCCCAGCTACCCAGTGAGATTCCAGTAGAAGGTGACAGGATTCCAGTGTCTATATTCATATAAAAATAAGACTTAGAAGAAACTTAGTGTTTTTAAGGCTTGCACAACAATAATGAGAGACAACTGAGAAAAGCTACGCGTGCCATTTATTTAGAGCTGTTGGAAGTCCAGTCAGCCTCTATAGTTGTGCTGTTTCATGATCTTTCTGAGAATAGCAGCAAATGTAGTGATCTCTAATGGGTTTTATTTATGGTTCAAACAGAGATCTGCTTGAAATGATACACTAAAATAAAACTATGCCAAAGCTATTCTGCAGTCTATTTTAATGGAGTTGTTTATACCAGCACCATCTTCAACTGAAACTCGTAACACTCTATTAGATATTATATCTTCCTATGTGGTTCAAAAGCATGGCAGAAATAGCAACGCCACAGTCATTGCTTCAATTACTTCCCATGGAGGGTAAGAACCCTGACCCAGCAGAAGGTTAACCATGTTTCAGAGCTTTAATTTAAATGACTTCAACTAGGATACCTTAGTTAGTTAGATGCTTTCAGATGATGCACTTAAGCCTTCAATAGAAACTTGAGCATTTTGCTAGAAACACAAACAGTATCTTACAGGAATGAGCTTGGCGCCATCTCATTAATCAGTATTTGCACAACTGGCTTTAGTTCAGGAGCTTGTACCCACTGTCTCTCCTCATTTTTGCTATGCAAGGCAAAAAAACCCAGTTTCAACATCATTATATGTTCATGGCTTTTAAATTTTTTTCTAATATTGGGCCAGCTTTTGAACAGAGACAGAACCTGCTTTATGCAGATTCCACATTTTGCCGAGGCCACAATTTAAAATTGCACCTCAGTCTTATCAGTTATTCAGGCTGTTGAATAGGAGATGAAGCATCTGCTGAAGAGCATGTTTGCACAACACCTTTGGAGAAATGAGTAGAGAGGAAAGGCGCAAGCTGTTAAAAAATAATATCAGTTTATATCAGTGGGAAAATAAAAGGTGTTTGAAAGCACAGTCAGCCTAAAGAACTTAGCTTCAGCTATAAAAAAATGAATGGAAGTATGTCATTTTTGTATTCATCAGATAATTCCATTTAGAAGCTGTACTTAATTTAGTGAGAAGGAAAACTAGGACTAGAATCTGGGCACATTTTACATGTCTTTATATGCAGATTTACTTTGGCTATAAGGTTCAAGGAGCCTTATCAAATGATCTGTTGTTTTGGCAAGCACACTAACATGATCTTAATTTAATAACAACTTTTTCCTACTGAGTTTTTGAAATGAAATTCTGCCTAGAGGCTGTATTCCAAAATATCAGGATTTTTTTTTTTAATTTTTTTAAAAACCCTTCATCCAGAGACAGAATAGATGTGGGAATGTTTCTGGTTACAGTCAGCAAGTTCCTCCTGTGATGGACGTGCAAGATTTGAATTATTAAGAAAAGTTTTAAATTTCTTCTCAGTTCATTTAATTCTCATAGGTTTTAACAGCCTTTTACAGTTGGCAGTTGCTGAAGTTGCAGTTCAGTTACTCTGGTGCGCTCCACAAAGTCAAGCCTTTGAAATCTGTGGGTGCTTTCTTCTCTGCTGTTGTACCTCATGCCAGCAAGTACAGATGACAAGTCATTAAATACAAGAGAGAGAGGTGTTAGCAAAAAAGATTTTATTAAATACGAGACTTATGTCTGACCTGCTTCCCCCAAACCAATCCTGTCTCCGTGGCAACAGCCACAAGCGTGTGACAAAACGTTCGGGATTTCTCTAAAGAAAAATTTAAATACTTAAAATGTCACTTTTCAAGGAAGCATCATATTTCATCCTCAAACAGGTTTCAAAAGTGCATAGCATGTTTACAGGAAGAGCAGCTTTTTGGCTTGTAAAGCTTCATCAGCTAATGCATTAAGCTCGCTCCCCACGGCAAGCAGAGCCAACTGCTGCACAAGCGTAAGAATTAGCACTTACTCCGTTAACTTACCTGTTCTGGCAGTGCTTTGGGAATGGGGAGGTCTGTCTTCCGAAGTTGAGTTTAGAATAGCTCTAGTATGATAATCACAAATTTTATTGCAATGTTCTTTACATAAAATCATCCAGAAGTACCTTTGCAGTTTACTACAAATATTTTAATAGTGTCAGAGGGGAAAGACTCAAAATTATTCTTACCTTCTTCTTACCTTCTATTGTAATTATAATGTAGATGAATTTGCCACTCCAGTGTATACTATCATTAGGTTACAGATTAGAATCATAGAATCGTTTAGGTTGGAAGAGACCTCCAAGATCATCGAGTCCAACTGTTAACCTATCACTACCAAGTCCACCACTAAATCATGTCCCTCAGCGCCACATTTAAACATCTTTTAAATACCTCCAGGGATGGTGACTCCACCACTTCCCTGGGCAGCCTGTTCCAGTGCCTGATAACCCTTTCAGTGGAGAAATGTTTCCAAATATCCAATCTAAACCTCCCCTGGTGCAACTTGAGGCCATTTCCTCTTGTCCTGTCATCTGTTACTTGGGAGAAGAGACCAACACTCATCTCTCTACAACCTCCTTTCAGGTAGTTGTAGATGCAGTAGATTACTGCATTGAAAATCACAGCCAACAAAGTATGTATTTTTATTTAGAAAATGATCAATGGTCTGTTTCTGTATGATTTTAGTTATCATTATTCAACATTTCCAAGTTTTTTGAAATTAATATGAAGAGTTCTTCACAGATGCAAAAATTCCAATGATCTAACTGATACTCAAAGACGCAGGTCCTTTACTGTTTTTTAAACTTCTTAAAAACTCTCCCAAAAGCCACTTCATAGTGAGATCATCTTGCATCTCGTGTCCCAGCTCTACTGGTTAACTCATACAACTCACTGGGTTCAACTGGCAATACAATTGTTCGTTAGCATCTCACTATTACAGCTTTGGGGAAAAAACATACTTAGGTTTTTTCTTATAGAATTTACCATCTGATATGTATTTGAGTATGGTTTTGTTATCTGTTCACAGGATAAAAGTTTGGGATCCATTTGAACACCAGCATAACATTATTCCAGGCTGTGAAGGTGTACATCATACTGTTATCAGCAAACTCCAGCTGCTGGAGGAAAGGGCAAAAGCAGTCCTACTTGCAGGTCTGTAAAACTGATTATTATACTGGTAATACTTCTACAATTCTATTTCTCATCTTTCTCCAGTAATAGATGGCACGTTAGTATTAAACATTTACAAGGCAAAATTTCTAAGTAGGCAATAATGTAGGTATATAGTGGGCTGCAACTCTAGTATGGTTTTGATATTCTCTTGGTTTTATTTTCATTTGAGAAATGATGGGTACTTTCTCCTTTTAAAAGGGATATTGAAGACTTACTTAAACTTTGCTATCTGATAAGGTCAAAAGGAGCCTCGGAATAATTCTGTGTCTGCCCAGCAGCAGCTGACAGACTAGAGAGCACGCAGCCCCCGTTTTTGTCCCTGCACTGGAGAGCAGGATCGATGATCCTAGTTACCAGTCCCTCCCTGTCTTGGGCACCAGGCTATTTTAATGGCTCCAATAAAGTGTTCCTCAGACAACAATTAAAGGCATTCTTCAAGGCTTGAAAAGCATGTAAGTCCAGAGAGGACAGGGTCAAAAATAGTCAAAGAACAAGAAAGCAGAACTAAGGAAATAACAGTACCAGATAATCTTCATGCAAATAGCAGAAATTTGGAGGCGATTGTTGTTGTTTACCACAGGTTCCCTTTACTCTAGACTTTTAATGTCCATTTATATTCATTTCCAACACTCAAACTAGTAACCTATCTGTCGTTAACCTCAAACAGCAAGAGAGCAGTATCTCCATGCTAGCCCAAAAGGGACACATAGCTTCCATGGCACAGGTATGAATGCTGGGGCACCTGCGGGCAAGTGAATTCATTGCACAACCTCCGTCCATCTCCCTCCCCTCTCCATAAAAAAAAACCAAAACCAAAACCAACCAAAACCCAATAAATAAAAAACCCCAATACTGTTCCTCCACTGCCAGCAAATGCCGCTACTGTGGTAACCTCACATAGTACCCATCTGGGCTGCTGTCTCCCAGAATCTTGCTGTATTCCTTACTGGAAGGTTACAGTTGCAAGTAAATTGCAGTCTTTTCCCCAAAAGTATGAAACAAATTTATGCACCTAAAACTTGTCAGATTAAGTTCATACTGCATATAATTACATAGCATCCAGTTCGCCTCCCACAAAAATCTCTGCCTCACTGAGGCCATGCAGGGGGCAAAATGAAGTTTGGGGTGGTATCTATAGCCCTACCATTTCCTAGCCTGCCTGGTGACCTAAATAAAACTTTCAGTATTAGGTTTTTCCAAGATGTAATTTATACTATGGCTGTCAGGAGTTAAGATAGCAGTTGCCATGGAGCTTTAATCTTTTTTTAGGCTTTAGTCAAAGGAAGCTGGAAATCTGTATGCTGGGTAGAACCCTGCTCAACAGAATTTTACTTAAATTGGGACAGGATTTTATTCTAATTTCTCTACTGAAAGTTATTCTCAAAGGTTCTAGAATTCTTTTTATTTTATTCTGTTTCTCAGCAGGAGATGAAAGTTTCCTTTTAGGCTTCTTAAATCACACTACATTCAACCACAGAGGTACCCAAGTTGCTTCCCCCTGACTCCTCCAACTATAAACTGTAACTTTCTACTAGTCTTAATGCGCCCAGCTAATCACTGTAGTGAAATTCATTCACCAGTTTTACCATTTTCAGTGGAGGTACTCCGTAAGTATGCAGAAGCAAAACTTTGGGGAGGATTTTATTTTCTATGTGCCCACTAAGCACTAATCCCTACACTGGAAAACAGGCCTTTGGAACAGGGAAGTAATTACAGTTTGAATCTGTGTGTACGCTACTTATAACTTCCTTGATGTATATTTAAGAAAAAAAAAAGCAGCATGCAATGCATGAAGAGCATCTCCGAGAAGTATGAAATTGGCCATGCTATAGTCAGTAATGTTCTGCTAGAACACAGCTGCAGCAGAACAGAGATACAGTCCAGTCTAATACTTGCAGTTAAAACATTGCCAACTTACTTAAAACTGAACTTGCCCTACCTATAAACCAAAAGACTGCAGAAATAGGTGAGAAAAAATGCAGAATTTGTCAAAACAAGCTTTTAGAACTCTTACCCTACCCCAACCAAAAATTAGAAAGGATTCAGATGCAATATGAACTTGATCTTAAGAAGAGACTCGGATTCAAATGACAGCTTCATTTAATGAAAAATTTGCCAGAATTTTCACAAAATAGAACTGTTTACTGGCTAGCTCTAGTGGAAATCCATAATCCTTGAGCTGTTCCAAAGACTGCAGGGTAATCAGAAAATTAGCACAAAAGAGAGGATTTCAAACTCTTTCAACTCTTTCATGGCATGTATTATAAAAGAGGCATGATAATAGTAAAAAATAAACTATTTTTCCTTCTAGGATATGTAAGTCTGTGGGACTTGAACAGCTGCACAGTAACATCTGGTTTTACCACTGACAGCAAAATCTCTTACCTAACTAGCACTGGACAGAAAAACAATTCTTGTGAGTTTGAGTGACAGCCCTGATTATCATCTTGAGAGGATCAGATGCAAACCCCACTGTCCATTCCACTGAAAAAAGACTTATCTGGAGAAATGTCCACTAGCAGCCAGGAAGACAGAGACAAAAATGAGACTGTGCGATGATTAAATACACAAGGAGCATCTTGGATCTCTTAAAGACAGCTATTCAGAGACATAATTGTTCACTGCGCCCAAGAAAAGCTATGCACTGTGAATAGGATTCAGAAAGCCCTAACGGTCAAGGAAACTGCTTAAAGTAGCTCAAAAGAAGTTTTGAGAGGTGAGGTGAGATAAGAAGTGCGTATCTTCAAGAACAGATGCTTTACTCTGAATTGCAGGGATACACATCTCCGTTCAAGGTTCTCAACCTTTCTTGAGTTAAGCTCCTATAGAAAATTCTCACAGAACAGCAAGTGCCACTACTTTCCTAACCTATCTCACTGGTCTAATGCAGACCTTCCCAACATACAAGGCAGTTAATTTGTCTGGTCCGTGGCGTTCCACAGGTCAAACCATAGTTGGCCTGCCTCAAGTCTCCTCCACAGAGACTAGCCAGGGTTGCTAGTCTTGACAGAGGAAGATACGCTACTTCTAAGCTATAGCATAAACAAGTTGCTTTTTCCTTGCCCACGACACGTTTCTTTGCTGAGACTCACTGAGTAGATGGGGTGCCTTTCAGGACTAATGCATCTGTCACTTGAGTTTAAAGCAGGCTTCAGCAAGCAATAGCTACCGACATAGTATTAGCTTTGAAATATGCAGTAGAAGAACTTCAGACATATTGCCTGACATGGTAAAGTATCTTCACGATTTGCAGGGGCTTTTATCATTGCTCTGTTAGATTCAGGTATGTATGTGGGAGAAAAAAAAAGGCGGTGTGTGTCTAGATTAGATTGCAGCATTTAAAGCAAGTTGGGCTTTTATACGAAACTTGTGGTATTTTTTCAGTCTGAGGTGCCAATGTCAAAGACATGCAGAGCTACTGGAGATGAGGCCTCTTAAGAAAAGAAATATGTATGCAGATAAGAGGGAGAAAGAACTCTAAGCCCTTAACTGGCTGGTGTGGCAATCACTGCAGATTTCTCCCAATAGACTGGTTAGGTTTTAGGGGAGACCGAACAGGGTAGAGTTCAGCCCAGCTGAGTCTAAAGAATAAAAACACAGATTAAGACTTTAAGAATCAGATCTGTTGCAGTCAGAAATGGTACAAGCTACAGAAGTGCCAAACTGCTCATTTTTAAGTATGAATTCAGGCAAACTGTAGTAGTTTCCTTCAAGCTGAAGTTAGAGGCTTTTAAATGACAGAAAGGTCTTCAAAGTTAGGAAACGCCATCTTCTTTACAAAGGCCCACTTCAGCTGTAAAAGAACATCCAAAATAGAAAATCCTTGGATAAATTCAGGGAAGAATGGGGCATTTCACTTACCACCCTTCTGTACTAGTTTCAAGACTCATCAGTACCACATTACCATTTCTGGATGTGTAGATTAGTTAATGCTTGGCAGGGAAATACTGTTAAAACTGGTTTAAATATGGAGGTATTATTGTGCTTTTTAGCAATCAACAAGTATGAATGTACAACAGCATGCAGAAGACTACTCTTAAAGAATGTGTGCCTATCATGGCTGGTAATTAACTGTGTTTGGATTCAGGCAGCTTACACAACAGAATAAAGTAATACACAGCAATTGGAGGAAACCTGTATTAATCTTGTGTACTATTCCAGACCTGCCAGAATTCCAGAGTCCAAAAAAATTGAGTAACTGCTGGAGATAGCAAGATGGCCTTATAATATAGACAGAAAATATTATTAAATTGCTCATTTTGCTTTCAAAACAGTAAGCTATTAGGTGTATTTTTTGTTTTGCTTTAAAGTTTGGTTTGATTAAATGATTATTTTGTCAAGATTAGTCAAACTGGTCCATGGGACAATGATCAAGAAACACTCTTGCTCTGATATCATTCCTTTTAAATAGTTTATGGGGACCTTTTGCTGCTGATGAACTTGTGTTACTTCAAAATTGAAAGGCAAAAAGCAAGAACTTAAAAGTGCACCATATTTTTGTAAGCTTCAAGAAAACAAAATGTAAGCTTGAGTTTTGATCCACGCTGAATTAGGATGGAGCATTAATTTTGACGAAAAGGAAGCAGTTTCCTGTGTAGTTACATACATTTCTATCAACTTCCAAAGTGTTCGTTGCCCAGTTTTGTGTTTTTGTTTTGGTTTTTTTGTGTTTGTTTTTTGTTTTGGTTTTTTTGTGTTTGTTTTTTTCCCAAGAAGCTATACTTACTTCATGACAGTCAATAATACATTATCTTGAAGATTAACTGGCTTAACAGCGTTTACTTTTCATTTTCACTTCACTAGTGAGGTTCATCCCTTTAAGAAAAGGAACTCAACATTAAGAAGCAATATAAGAGTTCTCTACTTACCTTTATGATTTCATATTAGCATCTTACATGTGTCTTCAGCAATTACCATTGATCTTCTATGAACACAGATGCAAAACCACAAAATCTGGCTTTGCTTAAAATGGTGGTTAAATGCTAAATGCCAGATAACATCAGATCTTTTCTCATGTAAGTTTTAACAACAAATTAGCCAGAGTATTTAAAAGAGGTAATTTTAGATGCACCCATGTATATTTGAGGAACAGTTAATCTACTTATGAACTGAATTAATTCTGCATTTGAGCAATTTCATGTATTAGGCAAGCAAGTGCTGTTTCCCCAGCAATATCTTCACTGGAAACCTTGAGAATTCACATTCCCTACTAGAAGGACCATTAGCATAAGAGAAAGCATCCCTGCATTAGAGATACTTATCTGGACCACTTTCAGAATCTAAAATTTTCTTTCTGTAACACCACAACATACACTTCCTACTTTAGCAATTATTCCAGATGAACAATTATATAAGTCTCCCAGCTTTCTCCTCTGCCTTAGAAAAAAGTATTCTTGATTTAGCCAGTAGAAATTCAAGCAATACTTTAAGATGAATTAGTAATGTTAATAGTTACAATTTCACTTGTACTTTGTTCTGCAACTTCAGTGCTTACTTAAGTGATGTTTGTTTGTTTTTTAGTACTAGGAAGCTTCACTGTTTTAGATAGACATTAGATGTTGATACAATCCCCAGCCCAAGGCTTCCAACCAGTCTTCCCAAGAAGGAAACTGAAGAATCATTAAGCCGTAACAAATAGAAAAAGGACTAAAATGCACAGAGGAGGACTTAAGACACTTGTCTCAAACAGCTGGCCTGATCATTCTCCATACAACATCAGTAGCAATGATCCAGCCCCCTCAAGAAGCCTGTCTTTGCAACCTCAGATTAGCCACTAGCCTGGAAAGCAAGACAGGACCTTCCAATAAGGTTTACCTTCTCTCCTACCCTGCTGATGGTCAGAGCCCTTACAGTAGCTTCCTGCAAGAGCTGTTTGCTTACTGCAGCACAGGTCTCCCTAGTGGAGCTAGTCCACTTAATAAACCTAAAATTTTAGAGCAAAAATTCAAAACACTGGCTTTACGCTCCCCTGCCATCTGTTAACTAGTATTACTTGCAAATGCTAAATCCCGTTAAGGAATCAGATCATAACTGTGGAAACAGGCTCAGTATTTCACGTAGCTTATAATATTTAGAGTCCTGCACATTGATTCATACCATCTGGCCGGACAGCACTGAGGCTTGCTTTACGCCAAGCGCAGTGCATCCAGCCCTCCAGCCCGGCCGTCACAGCCCTCTAGTGGAGATGCAGGAGGGAGTTTTGATGGCACTCATCCATCGTGGCTTCCTTTTGCTCATCTGCCTTCTGGGCTGCTCTCAACTCAGCACAACTGCTTTTCAATCAGGCTTGGCCAGAGACGGTGCCGCTTCTCCCTCTGAGCTGTCAAGGGAGACCTTAGCAGCGAAGAGCAGAGACCTATGGGGACTTCTGAGCACTTGCAGCCCACCTAGAAATAACCCCCACACCCAGCCATGCAGAGCTGCTCTGTCTGCCTTGCCAAGCCCACCAGGGCACAGGCAGTCTCAAGGAAGAACATTGTTGAGCCCTAGGTGCAAGCTTTGATACACCAGGTACACCACTCACTTCTCTATTAGCATCTCCCATTGCAAAGGAGCAGGAACAGCTGTTTTCATCTTTTTTCCACCTCCTCTAAGGAATGGAGATGAGGAAGTTCACTTTTAACTACCACCCAGGTAGTGTTTAGACACTACTGGCATGCTTCAGGACAACACTGTTACTTAGCCTGTCAGAAACCTGCTGGGATTTGTCTACTGGCTCTGTGCCAGTTGAAAGCTTTTGCCTTCAGGCTTTTTAGATAGTTGCCCAAGTCCGAGAACTACAGTGCTGTGCCTAAACCCAGGTGTGGCCACACACATACCCAAATACCACTTAAGGAAAAGCAAAGTTTACATCCCAGAGAATACCAGTCATGTTTCAGTTCTCTAGAGATCTATTAGGATGAAAACGTCATCACATTTGCAATTTCTGTTCCCCAAGATGTCAATATCCCCTCTAAAGGGATCCATATACCACTTCAAGGCTTATATAGGCAGTGGCAAAACATAAACAATCAAGAAATACTTTCACCATTAGAGAGACCATCTTAAACAATAAAGACCACATCAGGATGTTTAACAGAAGCCCAACAAAAGCCACTAAGAACATCCAAAACTGCATATACACCATAATTCTATCATATCCAAAAATTGACTCCCAAGTATAAAGTCACAAAGACAAGAGTTTAATATTGACAAAAAAAAAAAAGCTTAAGTTAGTGGTATTTTCTTCCTTGAAATAACATACTGGTCATATGAAAGTCACTGAAGAGGTCTGCTTTTAGCTCGGAAGACTTTTACAGTTACAGCTGAATTCAAAAACCCTAAATCCAAATGTGTGATGTTAACACAAAAACTGAAAACTTAAGACCTGGGATAAAGAACAAATTCAGTTGTTAAGATTCTAGCAGTTATGTGAGGCCTTTCAATGCCTCTCCCATAACATGAGAAGTTCTTCAGTATCTTTCCCACTACCATTATTTCAAGATTCACAAGGTTTTTTAAAATACTAATGGGGTTAAATTGAAACCAAGCGCCATATGCTTGTAATGTCTTCTGTGAAAGTCTGAAGCCACCCTGTTTCAACTATTTGGTTATTCAGTGCAGAAAGTTAAAGATCACAGAAGGTATAACAGCTTTTAATACTCCATTAATATTATAGATTAAAAATTATTGCATAGTCTTATGCATTTCCTAAAACAGCGTTCTCTGGAAATTAAACATTTTAATATAAAAGGAGCAACTCTTTAAAACATGAATTGCTTTCACTACCTCGATCTTCTATCCTTTTTTGATTTGTCAGTACATTTGTCCATCGTTTTCTCATTGTCTCCTCTGCACTTGGGGCAATACCATTTCCCCTTTGGTTTGTAGGTGAGTCCAACACACGAAAAGTGGAACCACTCGATAGGGCACTGTTCGTTATCACATCCTATCATTTCGCCGTAAGACACTTGGTTGCATAAGCAATAAGTTGGTTCATTGGGATCAATTGCAAATTCCACAGGTGAAACCTCTCTCTCTTGTTTGGCTTTGGAGCGTTTTTTCTTCTTGGAAGATTTAGATCTTTTTTCTTTAGGTGGCTGATCATCGCAGTCATCAATACCATTTGCTATATGGCACAGATCACGGCTTTCGCTGGTTCGCTGGCGACGAGGTCTACGTGAAGATCTCTCTGGCTGGCAGGACTCCATCTTTGCCTTTTCTAGAGGCTTTTCGTTCTCAGACAGATCTTGAAAACACTGAGAGTGTGTTTCCATTTGCCGGGCTCTATTCTCTACCAGTTCTAGCATCTGAGTAACTATTTGAATTTTTTCATCTCCAAGTTCTTGGCTGTTAATTAATGCACGCTGAAGATGCTGCTGCAAGCGTTTCTTCTGAACGGGATCATTTTCTGACTTGTATTTTTCATAGACATCATCTATTTCTTTTAACGCTTCTGTAAAATAAAGATAATAGGAATAATTACACAAGATGGAACATGCTCAAGAAAATAAAGAAGTGTATTTCTAACTGATGAGAAATAGTACAAATTTTAATTATAGTATACCCTAGTGGGTTAGATCAGATATTTTATTCAAGTTGCATGTGGTCATCAAATCAGTGTTTAAGATCACAATCTGTTGCAAGAACAAATTCTCAAGTTCTAAGAAAAAGCAAGCTTATTTTAGCCATTGGAAAAAGAAAGTATGACCCGAGAAAGGGGACTATAGCTGCTGGAGTATGGATACTCCAGATCCTGCCTCCAACAAAGCAGGAATTTCTATTGAGAGTCCTCACCACAGTAGTTCCAAAGCCCTGGCCTACAAACCAAAGCAATAGCTTGTTGTATCACAGGAAGAAACTTAGAATTCATATAATCATTATATATCCTGATATATAACACTCCAGAATTAAGATATCCAGGTCCTCTGCCTTCCCCTTCTTATTCATCTAAAGGTTTGGTATTACACTTTCAAGTAGACATAGTTATAAAAGGAGTATGACAACTGAAATCACACAATAGCAAATTTACAATCGTGATTTAAATCAACTTAAAACACTCAAAATGGTTTTCCTATTACGAAGACAAATTACAGCAAGTTGCATCTTAAATCAAGGCTGAACTTTTCAGAATAGGTGACTTACTGTTTAGTGCATCACAGGGTATTTTTAAGCAACTAGTAATGAGTGGCTCACAGTTTGACTTCTACGCTTTTTTTTCTTCTTGCAAGTCATGCAAAATAACTAGATGAGTTGCTGTGAATCTTCCATGAAGTTTCTTCCAATAAAGTTCATTAAAGAATCCAAATATGAGATTAACAAATGCCTTATAAGCCAGTCTTAGTCTGTACTCTATTGTTCTATATTGCTGGATTTTAAAACAATATTTTATGTTGTCATGGTTTAACCCCAGTCAGCAACCAAGCACCACACTGCCACTCACCCCCCCCCCCCGCCCCGGGATGGGGGAGAGAATCGAAAAAAACCCAAACTTGTGGGTTGAGTTAAAGACAATTTAATAGGATAGCAAAGGAAGAGAGAATAATAATAATAATAAGAGAATATACAAAACAAGTGATGCACAATGCAATTGCTCACCCCCCACGGACCAATGCCTATCCCATCCCCAAGAAACAACCCTCCCAGCCAGCTTCCCCCAGTTTATATACTGAGCATGACATCATATGGTATGGAATATGCCTTTGCCCAGTCTGGGTCAGCTGTGCCCCCTCCCAGCTTCTTGTGCACTCCCCCCCCTTCCCATTGGCAGGCCAGTTCGTGAAGCTGAAAAGTCCTTGACTACTTAGCAACAACTAAAACATCAGTGTATTATCAACATTGTTCTCATATGAAATCCAAAACACAACACCATAGCAGCTACTAGGAAGAAAATTAACTCTATCCCAGCCAAAACCAGGACATATGTATAGATCTAGTGTACCTTTTGGTCTGGAAAATACAGAAAAATTGCTGATGTGGAAGGAAATAGATTAGTAGAATTGACAGTGAAACCTGATGCACAGTGTTAGATACAGTACTGGTTCCTTCAGAAACAACTTAAGGATTTTATTTGAACAGCCAAGGGAATTTATGAATGATACTAAACTATTTACTTCTAAAGCGAGAAGATATGCAGTACAACCTATCTCTTCCTGAAGACCTGCGTTTCACAAACTGGCTTTCATTTTTAAAGAACTTGTCGGCATTGTACAGTCGTGAAATGATTCAAACTTGTGCTAAATGGAAGCCATAGACATTATCTCAACATCGTTCATGGTGATTTTTTTCCTGCTGACATCTTGAAACAGTAGCTTAAGTGTGAATGGCCACTTTTTACTATAAATTCTGAAACCTGTATGACAACAGGAGCCAACAGCATTTTGTTCTGTTCCAGACTTTCACTAGGGGAAGATAAAAATCACTACTCTGCCTGTCCAATAACTCACTTAACCTATTTTTTTCTCAATACTAGCATTCCAGCTACCATTAAGAACGCAAGCTTTGTTTCCCTGCATCTTCAGCTGCATTGCTTGCCTGTTGCCCTGGCAGGGGGTGGGTTGGGTATAAATTAAAAAGAACTTACTCTCTGCTCCTGGCAAGTGCGGAGTAAGATACTTTGTAGGCTGTTGAACTAGAAAGGCATAACCAGAGTACAATATTCTGCAGCGACGTTATCTCCCACCCAGCCTTTTTTTTTTTTTTGGGGGGGGGGGGGTGGGGTGGTGGTGGGGGGGGGGGGTGTAGTTACACAGATTTCCCATATTGGGAATGCCCTGCCCAGAAGAACCTACAAGCAATAACTGTTGGCTCTTCCACACAGTGACAGGGAACAACATTCACCCTACGCTCATTATTCCCTGGATGCAGCCCGTGAAGATACGATGCAAACTTTAAATGGCTCCCCAGCCATTAAGAAGAGGAAAGAACTTTGGTTAACTTGCACTTCTGTCAACCCAAAACTCCTTGTTGGTCCCTAAGATTAGAGAAGGCATCCATACACCCAACTAAATAGCTCTGAAACCTCTGTTTGGGGGGGGGGGGGGGGGGGGGGGGGAACAAACACCACCCAAAAAAGCAAACAACCAAACACAACACAAACCAGGGCCAAGTGTTCATTACAGATAATCTGATTAAGTATGGTGGAGCTAATAAAAGCTAAAAGGATTTCAGTTTTCCAAGCACAGGAGTGGCTTTGTCCCTCCTGCATGAACTATCAGTACCTTTGAAATTAGCTGAAATTATATAGCACTGCTTTTACATCTTCAGATTTGGGTCTAAAAATACTTTCATCAATTTTTTAGGGTTTGGGGGTTTTTTGTTGTTGTTGTTTAAAACGGCTGAAGACTTTGGTAAAACTAGCAACAAACCTCTGCTTTGGCCCAGTATTGCATTAGTGGCTGACAGAATACATATAGGAGATACAGCCTAAATAAAAGACTGAATCTCTTCAAGACAGATGTGGAGTGTTGGCTAGTCACCAGAGATCAGGTAAAGAGCCTGCTAGGCAGTCCAGCCTTGACTAAGAATTCAAAATGCTGCAGACAATTCTACGCCCTGTAGACTTTAAAAACACAGAAAAGTTACAAAAGCCTCTTCTTATGTGTCTTCCCGGGTAATTAGAAAGATAATTGAAAGAATCCCTTTACAATAGGTGCTTTCTGAGGCGGCCCGTTTAACGTCTGAAAGGCCTTAACGAGTCCCCTCTTACCCATACTGAAGAAAGGTTCCCATGAGGAAGGGAGACACAGCTCTCCTTCCTACTCCACGGGACCAAATTCCCCCCCACTCCCGCCGTGGGTCCGTGCCACACGGCCTCTGCTGCACGTCTCAAGCAGTAATGCTCTTCGGGAGTAGGTCCCATCTTACGACTAGGCGGTAGGGCAGTAATTAGAAGTAAAAGACACCACGGCTGCGTAGCCCAAGCGTGCGAGGCGTAATGGGTTTAATTGCTATGTAACCCGCATCTCGGAAGCGGGCATGCCCGTGACTGAAGCTCGGGGTAACTTCCCGCTCTGTGGGCCCTCTCCAGTACCAGAGGGAGCACCGCCAACGCCTTACGCAGCCGCCCCGCCTTGCGCTGAACCTCAGCGCCCCGGGTCAGCGCCCGGCGGGGCGGCTCGGACAGCAGCGATTTACCGTGGGACGGGGGCACGGCTCCGCCCGGACGCGGCACCCCCACCCCCGCGCGGCGGCGGGGCAGAGCGAGCTGTAAAACCGACCCCCGTGCCCCCGCCCCCAGCAGCACCGCCGCCGGTTCAATCAGCGGGGCTGCCCGGCGGGGGGGAGCGGCCCCGCACGGTGGAGCGGGCTCCCGCGCGGAGCCGGGGCCTAGCTCCGGGCAGCGAGGCACCGCCGGCTCCCACCGCCCCCGAGGCGGGGCCACCGCCGCCGCGGGGCGCCCTCCCCCGGGAGGGACCGGCCGCCGCCCGCCCCGGCAGACGCGCAGCGCGGCGCCCCGGCACTGCCGCGGGCTCAGCCCCGCGCAGGCCCCGGTAGGGGGCCCACCCCGGTGCCCACCCCCCTTCGCCGGGCCCGCCCCGGCTCCGTCCCCTCCGCGCCGGGCGCATGTGCGGCGGCCAGGCGGCCCCCTTCCCCCCCCCCCCGCCCGGTGCCCTGTGGCGGAGGCCGTGTCCCGTGGCGGCGCCCACCTTGGCACTGCGTGTCCATCTCCCGCAGCAGCGAGGCGTTGCGCTGGATGTCCAGCGGCAGCGACTCCACGCACTCCAGGTAGTCCTGCACGTAGAGCGAGAGCAGCCGGGCCCGCTCCCCGCCCGGCGCCGCCGGCCCCGCCACCAGCTGCGGCCCCGCCAGCATCATCCCCCCGCGCCAGCAGCACATCCGCCGCCGCCGCGCCGCCCGCACCGGGCGTGGGGTCCCCGCCGCGGCCCCGCTCCGCTCCCTCCTGCCGCCGCCCCTCTGCACGCCGGGGGCCGAGTTGCGCGGGCTGGGCCGAGGCGCCGCAGAGGGCGGTGGGGAGCGAGCGCCTCAGCCGGGCTGAGCCGGGCCGCCCCGCTGCGGGGTCCCGCGCCCCTTCCCGCCGCGGTGCCGCCGCCGAAGCAAAACCCACTCGGAGCCCCCGCCCCTGGCCGCCCAGCTGCGCGCATGCGCGAGGCCCTGCCCTTATAAGGCGCGGCTGGCGGCGCTGCGAGGGGTTCGCATTCTCCCGCCTTCCTCTCTCGCCTGCTCCTACTGGCCCGGCGCGCGGCAAGGGGCGGGAGCCAGCGTGGGGGCAGAGCCTCCCTTAAAGGCGCACGCTTTCGCTGTTTCCGCGCCTGGGCGGAGCGGTGACCCCGCCGGGGGGCGGCACGGGGTCGCTGCCCGACGGAGGCGACCGCTGCGGGGGGCTACTCGCGCCCCACAGCCCGCCGACGGCGCGCAGCGAGGCGGCTGCGACCGAGAGGCTCGCCCCGCCCCCTCCCCGCGCCAGGTGCCCCGGCGGCGCCCGTGTGTGGGCGGGGGCGGGCGGCCGTTGCGGGGGGCGCTGAGGCGCCACGCGCGCGGGGCGGGGCGGGGCGGGGGCTCTCCAACGGCCGCTGTCCCAACGGCCGGGGCGAGTTCGTCCCTCAGGCACCGCCGCGGTGCTTGCGCCCGCCATCTCTGCGCCTAGCCTCACCGGGCAGCCCGCGGGCCGGCGGCGCCCCCTCGCCATGCTGCTTGCCGCCTTCCCTGAGGGGCAGCCGGGGGCGGCGTGCGTCCCCTGCTGCGGGCGCGCCCTGTTGCACCTGTGTGAGGTGAAGGCGAGGAGAGCAGAAATGACCGCCAGGTGTGAGTAGTCCCGTTTTACCTCCAGTTTTCAGCCAGCGTCTGCCGCTGCAGGGTTGTTAGCAGGGCGGGGAGCGGCGCTGTGACCTGGCTCTGAGGACTGCGAGTGTCTCGGGGGAGAGATCCACGAGGGTCCCTCGGGCGTGCCTCCTCCTGCTCTCGTGGGGTGTGTTTATTAGCACTGATTAACACCCTTCTTCGGTCAGTCCCCCCCGTGTTTATTTGCTCTTCCCAAAACATTCTCTGTCCTTGGAGTCGTTGAGGAGTTTATCTCGAGGACATGTTGTGGCTGTCGTGGATTACTCTTGCTCCTTATGCAGGCCGTGAAACTCTACACTGTATTTTCAGTCATAACCCTGAACCTTCTCACGTTTTCAGGAGATAATACAAAAGCTATTTGAGCAAGCAGAAAGGTGCAGAAGTTTTACATTTGATGCTGAAACCTTACCTTTTGCACCGTCCTCTCATTTTTCTTGGAATATTTTGGCATACTAAATAACCTGTCAGCACTGATGGCACTAAATCTCTTGAAACGCGCCTTTCCAAAGTCATTGTATCTGACAGGAGGGGAATGCGAGTAAGTTTTATGGCAATAAAATCTATATACACATTAAATCGTTTGCAGATGGCTTGCGTATTTCTGTCCCAAACGCTGTTGTGAGCTATATCTGCAACAATTTATTTCTGAAGAACAGTTTTCATCACGAGGTGAGGTTTGTACCGATAGCATAGTGACAGGCTATGTGCATGGAAGGCAAGTTTCTGTCTGGTACACAAGAGCGTGCTCTATAGTCAAACTTTTCTTACTGTAGCAGTTCATAGGGTGAGGCATCTAATTAATTCATATCCTCTGACTGTAAGCAGCAGCAGTTTAGACTGTTCTTGCCCATAAGAAAAGCTACTTGATTTAGCTTTAAAGAAGGGCAAAATGATTTGTGATAAACTATTATTTAGGGAAGCTGAGTGACATTTTATTCTGAGGAATCATTTCAGAGAACTTTAAATAAGGCGTCAAAGAAGTTTAGCCTTTTAAAACCCACTCGCCTGCCAACAAATCTCCCAATTTTGGCAAAGTAGCCTGTCTTTCCCAAGGCTGTTGCAGAATTTGTATCAAATGTTGGCCACAAGAAATATAGTAGGAAACAAAAGTAGAAATACACTTTTTAGCTATATACTTTTTCCTACTGGGAGGATGATACAAACCAGATGGAATTACTAAAAGGTTGAGATTTCATCCCCACCTCTCTTTCAGACGTTTTTTGATCTTTACTACATGAATAATAATTGGTAAGCATCAGGAAAAAAAAAGCTTGTGGAGTTTCGAAACATCCTGAGGAGACCTGTACATTTTGCAGTATGTTGCATTTATATTTCAGGAACCTGAAAAAAAGTGGGGAAAAATATGACATCTGGCAAACTTTGAAAAAACAGTATCAGAGATGATTGAATTCGAGGGCAAAATGAAAAAAAAAAAAAATCCAACCACCAAAAAACCCTTCTGTGTTACATTCCTACTGATAGGTAAGTGGCCAGCACTAAGAGAGTACGCCTACTAATCCCGTAGATAACATTTCAAGGTGGCGTGATCTAGAGTAGTGGTTAAGCAGCAGCACAGGTTGTGCAGAGAGGTTGTATAGTCTCCATCCTTGGATATTTTCAGAGCCTAACTGGCTGAGGCCTGGCACAACCTGATCTGTCTGTGAAGCGGGCTCTGCTTTGATGGCCTCCAGAGGATCCCTTCCAGCCTACTTTTTTTCTACGAATCTGTGAATACGTGATCTGTGCCAGATGGCTCCATGGCTAGTCCTATGACAAAATTAGTGTGTTGAACCTCGCTGACTTAATCTGACCAGCCCACAGATCAGCATCTCACATGATGGCAGTCTGAAAGTATTATTTTCTTAAGACCCCAGTTCACAAAAGTATTTAAACACATTCTTAACTTTCAACTCATTCAGCTGCTAAGCTGGTATCCTGCATGACAGTCATTTTCATATGTCTACATCTACGATGTTGAGTAATTGTAGCTGTAGATGGACAGCTTTGCCCGAGTCAGCAACGTGTTGGCAAGTTCATAAAAATGAATGAAAACAAAGTTGTAGGCAGTACTTTCAAAACATTCTTTATTACGCTGATGTCACTCTGGCCAAAAAAACAGGAAGTCTGCAATTCGGTGTGTTCGTGTTCTTAAAAGGACACCTTCATCTTAAAATCTGTAACACTGGTAAAACCAGCTGCTTCTTTTTTGTGTATTCTGACAGCTCGGATTAATGAAGCTAAGCCTCAGATCATTTTATGCTACTTGTCTCATTTTTGCACAAGTATATTTAGAAAGTGAAAATAACCCAGTAACCTTCACTTCCATTGGCAGTAAATCACTGAAACTTTATTGTATGGTGTTCACTGCTGTCACTTCTGAGTAACTGAAGCCTCATCAATTGAATTCTTTCATATAATATTAACAGATAACACTTACTGTACACGCCGAAAGCACTACTTGCATACCAGTGCAAAAGGACCTGGATTAATATGTGATACAAAATTATTTAGAAATATGTTGGCTGTTTTGAGGGGTTGCATTTCTGCTTATAGTAAGTTTGAATGGCTGTATCATTCTGCCATCTCATGAAGAAATAGAGCTGAAAAATAGATTTCCTCTACAGAGCAGAAAAGTAAAGCAAAAATGTTCATTAAAAATTAACATGTTATTTAAAATTAAATGTTAATCACAATTAAATGTTAATTTGAAAATAACATTTTGACTTGGCATCACTTTTTTCCAACAAGAAACTATGTATGCACTGTTGGTAAAGAAATACCCAAGAAAATCTTTTTGGAATAATCCATAACGTTTGTTACAGGTGATTTCTGTGCTAAAAACTTGCTGTTTGTCACTATGGGGGAAGCAGTATCTAAGGTACAGCAGAGATCAGCTAACATTTCCTAAATTTAAATGTTGCCTGATGCTTTCGAACACTAAAATAAAGATTTAAATTTTGAGTAGTCTTAAGAATGCATCAGTATGTTCGACCAGATTTCACTAGGAAAAAGAAGCTGTAGCTTGCTGCATGTTTGAAGCCTCGGGGGGAAGGAAAGCAAGAGTAGCAGGCTGAATTCTCTGGTTTGATCATGCCTCAAAATATCTAGGAGCAAGCACTGGACAGTTTTAATGTATTGGACTCAAGTTTGCAGGTTGATAGCCTCTGCCTCCCAACTATGTCTCTTCCTTTGACGACTGTGAGAAAATCTGGAGATAAGAGGAGGCATGCTAGAGCAAAACCCAGCTATTTGTAGAGATGCACAGGCAGAAGGACCATACATGACCGCCAACCCTCTCCACTAAGTGGAGAATTGTCAACTTGAGGTTGACATTCACAGTAGTATCAGGGATGTGTTACTAGGGTGTATTGCATAAAACCTACCTCAGTGGTTGTCTTTCAAGAGTAAATAATACACAGAAGTAATACATTCATTTTAATTTTTTTTATTTATATGTCTCTAAACTACCCTCACTTTTCATGGAGAATAGATTCCAATCGTTTTGTTCCTTTAACATTTCCCAGTACAGTTTTTAAGAGTCCCAGATTATTCCCCTTCTTCTTGTGAAAGCTTATTTCATTATATTATAGATTTTACTATGATAAAATATTTCCAGATATTTAATCCAAATCTTATTTTCCCTATTTGGAGTTTTGCCTCCCTTTCACTTTTTTGAAATCCTGATTTTACATCCTCAAATCATAGCTGATTCCTGTCCTGTTTCACCTAATAGTACACAAGCTGGTTAGATTTTTTTCAGCTTTCCATTGGTAGTCCAGGAAGAGTTTCAGCCTGTGGAAAAAATACTGAAAAGCAGCGTTATTGATGGGGACAAGTCTGTAAGGGGCTGTGATTGTGAAAAACCTACTTAGCATTTAGTGGAAATGCTCAAAGGATGGTAACAGGGTGCTGCTTCTAAGCAAACGGAACAGAACTGATTTTTGACAATATATATTTCTTGGCAGGTATGCTTCTATAGTTTCCATAGGATAAAGAGGATGAAGAATTCTCCAAGATACTGAGAAAAGAAACACAAAGAAAAGAAAGAATGAGTACAAGCCAGATGGGCTTTTTAAAAAGTCAGCTGAAGAAAGCTATAGGCCATAGAAAGGTTGTATAGAAAGGCCATAGTTGACCTTCCTATAGGTGATACTGCAGGAAGAGGCTGTCCTTGCCAGAGCTACAGAGGTAGTAGTGTGTTTGTCCGGGTAACCTGTTCTTGAAAACTTCTCTAATATCAGGTCATCAAAAAAAGATACTTCCCTGTAATGGCAGATGTTATCGCTTTTGAATTTCCTTAAACACTAGGCTTGATTTGTCTGGTGGAACATAAATCAGATTGAAACAACCATTATTATTTTTCTCTTTCATTTACACAAGTGTAGGACACCTAAAAATGAGATGGGCTAACATCAGATCATTTCAATAAGGTGATAAACTAAACCAGTACATTTCCTGAAAACACTGGCATGTGGTTTTTTCCCAGCTAGCCTCATCCTCAGCTGTATCAAAGAGCTCTCTAGCACCAAGTAACATCCCGCACTGATCAGATATATGTTCTTCCTCATCCAAATGCAAACATCCATTCAAGAACTGGAGAAGTGCCAAGTTTTCTGCCAATATGCTCCAAAAGAAAATTTCTTCCTGAGCCCAAATTAGTGATCAGTTGAGTTGTATTAACATGGGGAAGAAGGCAGCTGCAATATCCAGCTCATCTTTTTTCTTCAAACTGGTGAGTTCTGTTTATCTCACCACGAGCAAAGTGAAAAATAAAGTGTGCAAACTAAGTTTACTTTGTGCTTTGTTTTGTAATAAATTTTTATCTATTTTTACAGTTCTTCCCATTCAGCTTCCACACTGTAATCCTATGGCTGTACCCAAAAGCGTTTTGAGAAGTTGATAGGCCCAAGGCGGGAGATGTTAAGGAATTCACTTTTATATGACATCATTGCTTCCATCAGAGCATACTGAGATATTGTTGCTTTGTTTTGAGCAGACCCACACTGCTCCTTTGTGAGAGTATCATCCACTCTGTTCAGAGTGCCCTCTGGAAGTCAGCAGGAGCTGGACAACACCAGCTTCTCACAGGTGCTATGGAGCGTGCTGGCTGGTATGGGAACTGCAGCTCCTTAGAGGAGGGGGACACTGCTAACCAGCTGAGGGGCAGCAGCTGGCTCCGGCGATGGGTGGAGCCACACGGATCTGTCCACTCGTGACTGAAGTAACACGTCCCTGTTTTCCTCTCCAGGAAAACAGTTTTCAGACAGTGACTCTTCTTTTTCACCTACTGTTTTAAAGCATAAATGATCAGTGGATTTGCTTTCTGGCTCCAGAGCCAATCACCATGCCAAAGAGCTCGGATGTTTAGGGAAGCCAGGTGAGGAACGGTAACAAGTTAATCTTATGCAAGTATGTGGCAACCGTCTTTATTGTCTTACTTGAGCCCTGAAGCTTGATCCTCTTCCATTCCCGTAAGTGGAAGAATCCAGGTGACTTTAATGGAAAAGAACTGAGCCCCTTTTGCCCACAATAAACAAAGGATTTTTTGTGTGCTTTTACCTGAGCTGCACGCTAGCATGCATCCTGCCTTTCTGTGATTCTGCTACTCAGCACAGGTCATGTGAAAAACACATTCTTACTTCTTCCTCTTGTGAGGAACAAACATACACAATCGCACCTTTGTAATCAAGATTGTGAAATGAGGGCAGGCAATGCACCTGCAGGAAGTTTCAGTAGTTGATGATGTAAGACATTCATAATACTCTCCTGTATGTGGATGCTAATTTTCCTTTCCACCTCAGGAAATAAAGGTGGGAGTCATTCAGCCAAATACAGCGAATGAGAGAGAATCTTAGTTTAAACAGGTCTTGCCCTAAAAATGTCTCCATTGACTGTAAGGGGAGCC
The DNA here is from genome assembly GCA_009819775.1 of Phoenicopterus ruber ruber. Classification (NCBI taxonomy): domain Eukaryota; kingdom Metazoa; phylum Chordata; class Aves; order Phoenicopteriformes; family Phoenicopteridae; genus Phoenicopterus; species Phoenicopterus ruber. Next base: position 37,508,139 of record CM020218.1, read on the forward strand.
CATGTCTGTTGTCACAGATGTCAGTGAAATTAATTCCACTCCGTGTGTGGAAATGGGGTAATTACATGCCTATAGTTACCATTTATGAATTTCAGAGTTCCCCTGAAAACGTGAAGAGAGTTTTGGCATACATCATTAAAACTCTGCAGCAAACAGGAGGAAGCCTCGTTTCATTGCCCTTCTAGTGTGGATTTTTTTTTCTCTCTCTTTGGAATCTGCTTGTCCAAACCTAGTACAAATGATTAATCTCTAGTACAATGGAAAAGTCGCTGCAGATAACACCAGAGAGTAATTTCATATTTTCAAAATAACTCTGTAGCACTAAGTCACCTGCATTATGTGTTTCTCAGGGGTGCTGCTGCTATGCAAGTTTTTCAGTGCCACCACTTACTTCAAGTTACCAAAAATGAGTATTCTATACTACTAACATATGACTGAAGTACACTTTTTTCCAAGAACTGACAGAGTTCACATTTGCTTTGTTATTCAGTTGTAATTGTGAGAAAAATCATTGGTTAAACAAGATGAATAGATCCCTAGCCTCTCAACCATCCTCTTCCCCAAAATAATAAACAGAAATGTGACATTTGCTCTAAACCGAGGAAGGATTTGGGGTGGAAGGCTATTGTCAAAACATGGGCAGCATCTGACTGAATGTAGTTTGTCTCTTAGATTGCAGTTAAAATGTAAAACACCAGAGGATTTAGAAAATCAGGCAAACATTGGTTAGATCAGCTTTCTTACTAGTGACACAGTATCTTTTGCCCATTGTGATTCATCTCCGACAGTGGCATTTAAAACACGTTGTTTGGCAGTCCACTTGGGCCTAATAATTAATGTTACTTGACCATCAGTGACAATTTAAACTTTAAAGGGCTGTAGGTTCAGATGTCAGAGCTGAGCAATGCGGTTTTAGTTGCATTTAGTTGTAGGAATGTTACCGGGGGATGAAAATACCTAACTGGTAACCACTGGAACCCTATCTTCCATTGCCTTAGCAACAGGCAGTTGTGCTCAGAAATTATCACGTGCCATTTTCAAGTTAGCCTACAGCGTATTTGAAACTGTTACCAGGTATCAACATAAAACCCGTTTTTCTGAACACTTGTATGTGACTGTGTCTTCAATGCAGGTGGAAACCTCTGCTGTCATTTACAAAAGGCCGGCCGTGTGTTTGCGTTGTCACATGCAAGTGCTGATAACACTCCACTCAGGCCAGCTCTACGTTGGCAAGTATCCTGGCTCGGCCACGTGCAGTAACCGTCTTCTGGAATCACAGGGGTTCAGTGAAATTGCACAGGTTTAAATTCATGCAAGGAAGAAAAGTGGAATTAATCACAGCCTAAAAATTGATACTTCCTGACAGCAGATTTAAAATGGGGGGGTGGTGCAGGTATAACGAGCATAAATGACAATATTTTCTTAAAAATGCATAATCTAGCTAAGGGCAATACCTTTGCTGTGGCAGTGGCAACTACCAACCATCCAGAAGGCACGTAAATACAAGTTAGTTGTTAAATGGACAGAGTGTGGCATATTACACACTATGCAAAACATTGCAAAAATGCACATTTTAGCTGAAAGAAAAGCTTAAAAATATTCTACAAATCAGATATTGCTGTTAGTTTCTCTGCAGTTTGCAATTTATAAAGCTGGGGGATAGATCTGCCTAGTGAAAGATAGACACAGCATCAAAACTCTCAATGTGTGCTTTTTTCCCTCAGTCTCTGGACCACTAGACCATGTCATCTCATGTCAGCTTATTGTCATCTATAGTCAAGATGAGTTTGATTTTTGACGTATTCTCTCCTGTTAACAAATTCAAAGCCCAACATTTTCCATGAACTACAAGTGAGAGAATCTTGTCTGCGCACAGAGAAAACCAGCCCAAATTGTTAAGATGCTGTAGTGCAATATTTAGGGCCAAAAAAGAAAAACGGACCCGCATGAGTCACTGCACAAGCTTCAGCTTGTCTACACAGGCTTGTCTGCAGTCTTCAGCCTGTCCTGCGGGTGCTACCTGCACTACAGAGGGATGACAGCTCATGAAACGTTACCTTCATAGAGCCTCGGATATGTCCTTTTTAGCAGATGAAACTAGGACACTGGGATTTCATTACAGTTTCTCAACCAAGAAAACAGAGAACTTCATAGAGCTGTGCCCTAGTTTAGTTGTTTCTTTTGGGGTGGGTTTTTTGATAGCCTTTTAATTTGAAATCTCCATTTTCCCACGTACATATAGCTGATCACATGAAGAATTCTGGGAGAAAAGAGAGAAAGACACTCAAGTAGTTCAAGTGGCTAAGAGAGCAACCAAAATGACAGCCCAAGCCAGGTGGTTTGTCAGCCCTTTGTGCAGCCTTTCAAAGCTCTTGTCTGAAGCAGCGTGAGCTGTCGTAGCCAGTCCTGCACGGAGCCGCTCCCCGCTCCGCACACTGGTCTCCTCTGCCTAGCACGGGGGTCTGCACGGCTGAAAAGATGTCCGCACGAGGATATTGCTGGAAGAAGAGCGGCAGGTGTTGGAAACCAGTGGGGTGTGCAAACTGTACGTTGCCTACATACAGGCCACGCGTCTGTCGCTCGACCAAAAAGCAAGGCGCTGCTAGTTCAGCACACCCGGGCTCACCACAGGAGCTTCATAAATACTAAGAGAGCGTGAACCAGAAGGAAGTGTTGGCTCTGGGCTGCTCGGGTGCTGTTGGGGTAAGGGGAACGTTAATCACATTTCTGGGGCCTGAGGTGCCTGACCTTGATGGTATTTTGGGGACCTCTGCCAGTGCTCTTCTGTCGTGTTTCATACCCAGACATGACTGTAGGGCAGCAGCACAATTCCATGGAGTTGTGCACAGTGACGTGTTACTTGCTTGACATAACTAGAGACAAGAATGGCACTGCCTATGAAATTAATTGTTTATCGTCGTGGCTAGTATTTACGTGCACGATTGCTGCCAACAGCAGCATCTTGCGTGGTATCAGGGAGCGTAAACACGAGAATATGCCTGGAGTGGGCAGGTAACACTGGTGGCACTCACCGGTCAGACGTGCCGGCCTTCTCTGAGGAGGTCCAGGCGAGCAGGGGAAACCAGGGGTGCGCCCTGCACTCACGGCCCTGCACAGCAGGGTGCCTGTCAGTGACTGAGAGAAGCGTGATGTCTGTGCTACGGCAGCTTTTGTGCTGTCACTCGGATACGCATCAGACGCCTGCGTTTGATGTTTTAACTTCCGCGTGCTGCAAACGAACGTGACAAGCTACATCTGGCCTCTTCCTTCTTCCTGGAGCAGGGAAGACGGAAAGCCTTTTTGGGCAGGGACAGGAACTCCGTCAGGCGAGCGCCTCCCTTACTAGGCCTGTACGTCAGAGGGCACCCTGACGCCCAGCGGGTATGAGGAGAAGGGGGGGCGCGGGGCCACGTGTCCTGCCAGCCAGAGCCACTGCCGGGGAAGCAGCCTGCCCCCACGCGTGCTTTGCTCTTCCTGCAAACAGCTCTGCGGCGCCGGGGAAGTTAGCGCGCAGCAGGCGTTTTCCCGCTAGTACTCCGCCGCTGTGGGAGTCCAGCCCGGCCCGCCGCGGCCCAGGCGCCGCCCCGCAGCGGGGACGCCGGGAAGGGAGCCGGGGCCGGCAAAAGGGGATGGCCTGAGAGTGAGCCCCGTTCTGTTGGTGCGCCTGCGCACTACCTGCGTATCTGTGGCCGTGACGAGAGCCCGCCCCGCGCTCACCCGCTCGGCCCGGGGGCGTCTCGGCGGGGAAGACGTGAGATGGGGGCGGGCGAGGGCGCCGGCAGCGCCCGGCACTCTCTGCCGGCGGTCCGGGGACTTTCCCCTAGGCGGGCGCGGGGCCCATGAGGAACCAGTGTCCTCCGTGCGTGGCCTAGCGAGCAGGTCTTCAGAACATCCCGGCGTCCGTTGTGCGACGCCGCCGCCTTATATGGGGCGGCAGCCGGGAGGACCTCAAGGACAGAGCGAGGAGGGCTCGCCGCCCGTTTACTCTTTTTGCTGGTCTCAGCGGACGGTGCACAGACAGGGGGCCCGCCCGACCTCCCCCGGAGGAGCGCCACGCTCCCGGGTGGCCGCGATACCCGCCCCACTGAGGGCCCACCGCCGCGGCACCGCCCCGGGAATACATTAAGCAAATTGAGCGCTGCGGCTCCGCCCCCGAGGCGGGCGGCTCGAGCGGCTGCTGGGCGCGGAGCCACGCAGGGCGGGAGGCCCTAGCGCCGCCTTGTGGCCAGCGGCCCGCGCCACCGCCGAGACATCCCCGCGCCACTTCATTCCCCGGCAAGCTGGAAACAACGAGCTTTTACCGACAGCCACCTGAATGGGTATGTACCTTGTAACCCGCCGACAGCGACCAACGTGGCAGCTGTCCGTCAGGAACCAACCGTGCGTACTTAAGCTGTTCTAGCAGCCCTCAGAGGAAACAGGAGTCGTGTTTAACGACTGCAATTTCCTGTACTCCCACAGAAAAAACGGGGCCAGTTTTTCTTTCCGTTAGTTGGTTTCATTTGTCCCCCCGAGACGACTTTGCACACCTACAGTGTTAGTGCATTTGTTCTAGCTGGTCCTCATCAGCAAGGTCTGACAATCGAAGACCAGCATCCCAATTGCTGGAGACCAGGACAGTACCCGGAAGGGAGACCCAGAGGTTTTACAACTGAGAGGACTGCACAAACACTTCTTGCCACAGCCAGTTCTTAGAAACTCTTTCTTTCTTCCTTTAGGGTTAATGAAATGTTAATAAATTCTCATTCAAACACTTAACGCTTATTTATTCGTATGTTGGAATCTGCTTGTGAGCTGCTTTCCATGCAGAACGTGAAATAAAAATAACACACTTCAACTTTCAGTTTCTATAAGAGTAGCTACAGACTCATCCTTTAATGAATCACAACCAAACATCAAAGAGGAGTAACATTCAAAAATTTTTTAAAAAGTAAGCTTAAATCAGGACTTTAAAAAAAGGCATCTAGCACCTCAGCCTTTTAACACAGTTACCCTAACACCCCCCTGAGGTCAGTAAATACTGTGAGCTTCGCTTTACGGACAGGAAACACAGGTTTTCACATTGCTGCAGTTCTCTACCAGAGATCTGGAGATGCCCAAGCTAACAGCCAGAAAAGCTGTACTTCAGAGGGCACAGGACGCAATTCCTGCCCCGCAAAACCAGTCAATCTGCATCTCCCACCTGAACAGGGTGAGGATTTGCAAACGGACCTCACGCTTCCCAGCATGAATACCACAACTCCTAAATACAGCACGAAAACTTGCTCTGCGCTAGAAGCACGCACCAATTTTTACGCTGTGTGAGACGTAATTTAACGCATTGCATTCCGAATGCCGGCTGGTGCTCCAGAAACACAGAGGGGGAACTCCTGAGAAACCTAAATAGAGCGAAGGGCGACCGAGGGCGCAGGAGCACAGGGGTCAGGCGGAGGAAGTCCTCAACCGGCCATTGGGAAGCACGAGTGCCTCACAGGCTTCAGCTGCTACGGACTGGACAGCCACTGCTGTTCAAAATCACGTAGGGTACAGTGTAACAACGCCACTGTGGTTCAGTCCCAACATCACAACAGAACTTGAAGTCTTTAAGTGGACACGTATACTACTGAGATCCCAGGCATTTCTATTCACTCCCGTAGTACTCAATCAATGGATCTGCCAGTCAAGTGTAAGGTCTCCATTAAATGATGCTAACTACTGTAATCAGACAAGATTAACTCAAAATAGCACTGAAGTCATTATGTTTTTACAATTACATGTCATTATCCAATATAACAAAACATGCAGTTTGTGCAGGTATTTCAGTAACATTGAAGATAAAAGGTAATCTCCCACTTTACTTGCTTCAAACCATTCTGTACATGGTGTAAAAATGTAGCAAACGAAGGGGTCAGTTAGTGTGAACACTTTACAATACACTCACTGTCCCTAGCAGACAGCAGCATCTTCACTTTGCTTATCTTGGGAAGTGTTACAAAAGTAGAAATAAATATTTTATAGGTCCACTCTATCCGTTTTACAGTGTTTCAGCTATGCACCCAAAGAAAACAACTCATCCTTGTAGGATTACACCTTGAAGCCACTCAAAGTAAAGCTTTTCTTAAGGTGTTGCAAAGTTATTGAAATGGCTGGAATATTTAATAGCCAAACCCAAAGTACTATAAAAGCATATCCCAGAGGTTTTATTGTTTTAGTAGCAGTCAAAATATGCTTAGTACAGAAATCCATGTTTATTTGAAAAAACTGTAAATGGTATTTCACAATATAAATTAGATCTGCTTACAGAGTTTTGGTGGCTGAAGTAGCTGTGACTTGACTGCTAATTGGTAATTTGCCAGTATAATGTTAAATGGGATCTAACCTGCTAGTGTAATGTTAAATGGGATCAGGGTGTCATTTATATTGCGAGTGTTATGACATCCCATAAAAACAGTCAACCAACTATTTTTTCTTCTAGTATGAGCAACAGTGAACATTATGAGCAACACGCCTGAAACAGATGATTCAACTTTTTGATTGAAATTTTTAAACAACTTTCAATCATTCAAGTATTATGGTCCCTATATACATACTTCTACGTGGCTAAAAAAAGACATGGTAGACAATTGAGCACACTGCCATCAAATCGTAAGAATTACAAAATTGTCAGGTTTTAAACAGCAAATTGTACCTTAATCGTTTAATTAAAAATAGAAGAATTAGGTAGACTATTTTGCAAATAAAACAGCACACTAGTGTGCTATATATTAAGGCATACCTTTAAATGCGCACTTGTCATCTCTAACAAGTTTTATACAATTGCTACCAAGTGAAAGGACTATCATTGTCTTGCAAAACTGAGAAAGAAATACAAAATATCTGGAAGCCTACATTTTTAAAGTACAAAATTAACCTTTAGTCCTTGTGTTGAAATACTATACAGGGTACAAGCAGTGATTCTCCCCTACAAGATCTCACGAGGATTTCTTAAAGCCGGAGGTAAATTTGAAGGTTTTGATTCTTCATCCAGAAGTACCAAATCTTCAATTTCACTACCTTTGTATTTTCTTTTACATATCTTCACAATAACTTTCTTCTTGAGGAATAATTTCAAAGCTTCTCTTGAAGCAACTGCTTTGGCATTTTCCATACTTTTACCACAGCCAGTACCCAAGTAGACAGACTTACACCTCAGTTCACAAACTATATTTTCTAGAGAGCTCTTATTTTGAGGCAAGTCTGCAAGTTCCTTCAGGGGAACAAAAGCAACATCTAACGTAGCTTTTACAGATTGAATAGATGAGTTCAGAAGTTCTGCGTGATTTACGTTAGGACTGAAGCCTCCAACAGCAACCAGTTTCCAGGCTACAGCTTTGTATAGTCTGTTGAAAAAAGGTTGTCTTTCCTTTGCATCTTCGCTGGTTAATGGTTTGCACAAAGCCTTAGCAGGGCTTTCGCCTGCCTGCGAGCCACTCTTGGAGGCAAGCTGTGGTGAACCTGCCTGCGTGCCACCCTTGGAGGCCAGCAGGGAAGCACCTGCCTGAGCTCCACCCCGAGAGGTCAGTGATGAAGGACCTTGCTGAGCACCACTGCGAGCGGCCAGCAGCGAAGCAGCCACCTGCGCGCTGCTCTTGGAAGCTAGCAGCGAGGATCCCTGCTGAGCGCCGCTCCGAGCAGCCAGCAACGAGGCAGCCACCTCGGCGCTGCTCTTGGAGGCCAGGAGCGAGGAGCCCGCCTTAGCAGTGCCCTTGGAGGCCAGCAGCAGCGAGGCGCCTGTCTGAGCGCCGCTTTTGGGGGCCAGCAGCAGCGAAGTGCCTGCCTGAGTACCGCTCTTGGGGGCCAGCAGCAGCGAAGTGCCCGCCTGAGCGCCGCTCTTGGACACTGATGCTGGGGCACTCACTTGGTTTTTGGAAGACAGCAATGTAGCACTCGTTTGTGGGGTGCTCTTGGCAGCTGGTGGCACTGTTGCTGCCTGCGAGGTGCTCTTGGTGGTCGCTGGCACAGCTGCTGCCTGCGGGGTGCTCTTGGTGGTCGCTGGCACGGCTGCTGCCACCGCCGCTGTCTGCGGGCTGCTCTTGGCAGCCGGTGGCACAGCTGCTGCCACCGTCTCTGCCTGCGGGGTGCTCTTGGCAGCTGGTGGCACTGCCGCTGCCACCGCTGCTGCCTGTGGGGCACTCTTGGCAGCTGGCGGCACCGCTGCTGCCACTGCCTCTGCCGGTGGGGCACTCTTGGCAGCCGGTGGCACTGCACTTACTGTAGTTTTCTTTTCAGGCGACGGCACATTTTCAGCCTTGCTTTCTTTAGGTGGATTTGAGCAAGGCTTCTCTCCTGACTCTTTTTCAGATGAAGATAGATTTTGCTCAGTAGTATTTTTAGCATTAGCAAGTTTTCCTTCTGTTTCTATGTCTGATGCTGTGACCATTTCTTCACTTGAAATGCGAGTTGACTGGGAGGTTTCTGGATCTTTGCTAGTATCTTTTTCCTGCTTTTTTGGCAGCGTGCTCTCTGTTTCCTTTGGGGCTTCTGCCTTGGTTGTTTTCACATCCTTTCCAGTATCCTTAGAATCTTTGCTTTTCTCAACAGCTCGCTTCTTGGAGGGCTCCTCTACCCCTTCTGCAAAACAAGTAAAGTGTGTTATCCTCTTTAATTTCTGCACTATGAAATATCCATCTAGAGACAATTTATCTATTTTCTAAAAACTTCTAGCAATAATCTCTGTGAATTTAAAGGGTATATATTAGGAATACACCTTTGAGCTGCAATTTCAAGTATTAGCCTACTATTTCAGAATATTTTAGTATTTTTTGACAAAAAACCTAAAAATACTCAGGTCCAAGATTTCAGGTTTTGGTTTGGGACCCGTAGGCAATATGTATTTGTATTCTTGAAGTCCAAATCAAAAATGACTGAAGTACATTAAAATAGACTATCTGAACTAAAAAAAAAGTGTATTTTGTCTACTAATATCATAAAAACATCATTAAAATACCACTTTAAGAATTTCTTTAAGAAACTAAGTTTCTCACAAAGCAGCAATGTCTGACTGGCGCTAAAGGCAAAGTAAGACTACATTTAAGATGGAGTACAATAGTCTACATCGCATTAAAAAAATAATCAGCTTAAAGTGCACCAGTTGTAGAAATTCAAAACAAGAGCTCGGCATTACCAACGGAATACTTATGCATTACATCTATTTTACAGGTATTATATGAGGGAAAAATAGCAGAGAGAGGGGAAACGATTAATGAGGAATTTTAAAAGTAAATTATTTCGACTACTTTCTAAGCCCGAGGTAAACCGAGAACAGTCAAAAACAAGCATTTTCTAGACTCCTATGTATTGTCACAGCTATGATCTGCTAACCATTGCTACTTGATATGCCTCTTTTCTTCACCTTGGCAACCAGTTCATCTCTCGTGGTGCGGACAGGCGCGCCGGTCACTTGGATGCCTTCGGCCATTTCCAACGCCTTCTCCATGACCTGCGGCGGGTACCTGGAGGGGCGACAAGGGGAGAGGAGGGGAAGGGAAGGGCGCCGTCAGGCGGCCGCGCCGCGCCCCCCCCCCCCTCCCCCCCCCGCGGGGCCCGCCGCCCCGTCCCGCACTCACCGGCAGCCCAGGAAGACGTGGTTGGCCCACACCATGGAGAGGGACACCAGGCGCTGGAGCTGAGCGCTGCCCGCCGCCGGCGGCTCCCCCACGTTGCGCAGCAGGAACTCCCGGCGGTGCCGCCAGTGGTGCTCGGGCTCGCAGGCCCCGCGCAGCCCCTCCGCCCAGGCCACCTCTTCCGCCGTCCGCCCCAGGGGCTCGGCCGCCGCCTTCCCCGCCGCCATGGCCGCCCCCGCTGCCCACCGCCCCCCCGCCGCGCCCGCCCCGGCTCCGCGCGCGGGGCCCTCCTCCGGCCCCCAACAACGGAAACAACCGCCCCGCTCCGCTCCTTCCGGCCGCGCGGGATGACCTCACAACCGGCGCGCGCGGCAGCCTGCCGCCGCCGCCCCAGGCTGCTTTGCGGCGCGCGAGGGGGTGGAGCCAGGGGGCGCTCGTGCCGCCAACGGCGTGAAAAGGAACCGCGCGCGCCCCGCCCCCGCCCTAACGGTCGGCAGCGGGGCGGAGGCGGGCCCCGGGGCGGGTCGGTGCCTCACGGCGCAGCGGGAGGGGAGCCGGGGCGGGGCTGCCCGCTGGCGATGGCGTCAGGGCGGGCACGTCATCCCTCAGACACCTCGCTCCCCGTGCCCGCTTGAGCGTACGCCGTTATAGGCATTTTAATACGGCCCACGGATTGGGTTGGGTTTGGCTTGTTTTGTTTTTTTTTTTTTTTTTTGTACTGTAGCTGAGGCCTGAGGTTTTTCACAGTGCACGCGTGGGTACGGCACACAAATTGTTGCATTCAGGCTCATACTCCTAGGAGTGCAAGCTTACGGAGAGCTGTTCACCTGCCTCCTCGGCCCTTCAGCCTACAACAGCCTGCCTCCCCATCCTTCTCTCAGGTTTTTGGGGTGCTAGGGGAAAAGAGATGGTTACCCGCTTTGTATTCTGCCTGGTAAAAGCATGGACAGAAGTGGTTTTGGTTTGTTTCATCATTCTGCTCTCAGATTCATTCCAGCTTTGCTGAGGTCAGAGTTCATGGGATCAATTCATGTTTTTACCTCCTTGGCATGTGATGGGAAGGTGGTGGCAAGGAAATGGGTTGTTGTAGCGTTTTGGAGGAAACATTAATAAATGAGGGTTTCTAAGTATGGGGGCTGCTGTCTACAAAGGGTTCAGGTAATTGTTCATGCAACTCTGTAGGCTGAATTTTAGTCAAAACCAGTTGAAGAATTCTGTTTGAAAAAGTAATAAACATGCTGTGAAAATATCCCAAGCTTCCATCTGCCGAGATGGTGCTTGCTGAATTAGGGCATCAGAGGGAGTTTTGAATTCCAAAGGGCTGTCCCAGGAGAGCTGTATTGATTTCCCCCCACTGAATTAGAAATCTGTGTTTGCTTAAGTTTTCAATTTTTAACACCTACATGTCATCATGAAGTGAACTACAAGACAGATTGCATTTAAGGAAGGAGTGTTTCTCCTTAAGTGACTTTAATGTCTTATTTCATGGAAATTGTTGTGTAGTGATTTAACTTGTAGTACCTCTGTGGTGCAAAACTAAGCGATTAAGGAAACCAAGCCAGAAAAAAATAGTCCAACACACTTTTGCTCTGTATCCATTGTTAGAGTGAAAGTGCTTTTCCTTCACTTTTTTGGTTAGCCCACGTGATGGTATCTCATGCGTTGGCAAGAATAATTCAGTGACAAGAGAGTGAGCAAACAGTAATGAGTGAGGTGGGACCTGAGAAACTCACTACTGTTTTGTATTTGCATGCAGAGCAAGAAAAGGGCAGAAAGTTTGTATACTCTCTGGTGTGGGTGTCTTGGAGCAGTGGGTTTGTTCAGAAACAATGTCAGAAGGTTTAGAAGCAGCACTGTGGTCACTACCAGTGTGGTGTTACCCATCTGTTTCCAGGCATTGGTTCTATCAGTCCTGCACGTGGTTATCTGGTAATGTAGCCTGAAATACATGAAGGGCATGATCTGTCACACTAGGCTTTCCACCTAGAAATGAGGTGGGCCTGTCTCCTAGGCCTCTGAGTCTTCTGCGATAGCACAATTCTTGACCTCAGTATCAATACAGACCCTAGAAGACAATGATGAATGGAATCCCTGGCAAACACAGGTTGGAGTTTGCACTGGAGCCGAGATCATCCATGGTGCCAGCCTGTTTGTTCGCACTCTTCAATGAACCAGTTCGCCTTCTGACAAAGCCAGTTGGGACTTGGCCCAGGCTTGAGATCTGCCCCTCAAGGACAACAGGAATTCCTCCCGGCCTGAGTAGCTGTAGCAGGACTGCCTGTACTTTTGCAAAGGTAGCAGAGCAAACGGCACAGCTGTGAATGAATGAATGCCCTGTCCTCCTCCGCAACCATCTGAGCTGCCAAGTGAAGCGACTAAGGACTAGTCCATGTTGAGCTGGTCATATACCAGTTAAGAGTAGGAGCTGGGGAGGGTTAGACTCCAGCGCATGATAGGGGCAACCCCGTACACACAGAGGGATCCCCAGAAGTCATACTCTGGTGTTGCTGGGTGAATGACAGCTCCTGATGCCAAACATCAGAGGTAGGCCTCCACATCTCGGAGTTTTGTGTCTGCTCTTGGTCACCCCACATGTATATAATTATATGGACTCACCTGTGAGTCCTGGACTCCTCCAAAAGCATCGTTCTAGGGAGTGTTGGAGATTCTGCACAGCTGTAAAGCTTAATACATTATCTGGTCCTAGAATAGCTCAAGGACTGATTAGAACAACTTGCCCAGTTTTGGAGGACAAATGAACAAATTCGCCTCTTTGCCCACTGGCCACGTGTGTGAACACAAACGTACGTGACAGCTAGAGAAAGGTCAGAGGACAGTCCTGCACACTTCTGGAATGGCTCACAACAGTTTTTGGCTGTAGTGAGCAACTTCTATGGTCTGGTACCTTTCTGGCACCTTATGCTGTTAATTTTGGGTTAATTTTCTCTAATGGTTCTTCTGCATCAACGTAGCCTTGTTGTTGGTACAAAGATGACAAACCAAAATCAAGCCTTTTGTCTTACCTACCTGTTTTTTTCCGGACATGTTCTTTCTACTTTATTATTGTGTGCTTGAATCCTACTGGAAACAGGCTAGATCCCAGCCCCAGAGTGTGGGATGTCACGCACGTGGATGCACAGACAAACACAGTTGTGTTCCCGCAATGCTCTCTGAGCACTAGAGACATGCTGTGTCTCAGGTTGATTAAACAAGTGCATGTAGTAGAAAAGAGAGAAAAACACTGCTGTTAATTTGAAAAAAGGAAACAAGTAGCGTTTTCATTCTCACCAGGAAAGGCAATTTTGAAGTTAAACACCTCATTGATGGTGCTAATACTGTGCATTTAATTTTCAACATTGGAAGAAAAGAGATGTTTTTGTTCCCACTAGGGAAGGAACTTCTAAATGCCACATTGAGAGTAGTGTTGTTAAAGTTATTTGGGGCTTGATAATAGCTTCTTTTGGCAAGATATAGCTAAAATCTCAAGGTGAATCATACCAGTGTCTATAATCACAGTATTGCACCTGCACTTCCTGTATAATAAAGAAAGTTTATTTCTGTCTTTGTAAACCAGTGAATTATTATTTCTTCAAAGTCAAGTCCCGCTGAAACACAGAGGGCAGTAGCCCCATTGAGTTCAATTATGTTCTGTGCAGTTAAGGTTAACATATAGTGACACTCTTTATTCAGCTTAATATGAGAAGTGTCCCCTTAACGTCACAGTAATGCAAAGATAAAGCTCAGAGTTATTGCCGCAGAAAGGCAGTAACAGTGGGATCTCACTGGCCTGGCACAATAAATCCTCTGAGCACCGTCCGTAGGTTGGTCCCTGCCGTAAGTAGTAAGCATACACTTGAGAGCCCTGGCTTAAGTTCATTAGAAATGCAGCTTGAAGAAGGATGGGGAAGAGACATTTTGCTCTTTCCTGAGATAGTGTACGTGTTCTGCTGGAGCAGATTGTTGAAGGTCTCCTAGCCAGGCAAGGGGCAGCACTTTCAGGGAGACGTGTCTGCATGTGCCACGGTAGCCAGTCGTTACTGTTCAGTAAACTAAGCCTTGGAATAAAAGAAAGTGCTTGCTAAAAGAGCATCAATGACTATGTAGGCTTGTCAATGGAAGGGAAGTTAGAGTAAATTTGTGTTTTTGTTTCACCACAGTTACGCAACTGTTGTTACGCTACTGTAAGCAGCTCTGGATTACAAAATCATCCACTCTTCTGAGATTTCGCAGCTGAGGAAAATGTATTGTGTAATTGCAGTGGATAAAACTAAAGGTAAAAGTTAAGAGCTTAATTGATAATCATTTTCCTTTACACGTATGTGCTCTTATTACTAGCTTAAATACTATTTTGCATTTAGTAATATGTTATACTTGAAATATATAACAATGCTGACAATTGGGTTGTCAGTTGTTTTCCTTTAAATGAATTTGTGAAGCTTTAACTACAGCTAAAGGTAGCATACCACTTGCTAAATTTTGCTTGCTAAACTATGCTTTAGATAGTGTACCACTTGCTAAACGTCCATGGCTTGGCGTTAAATTTTCCATACTGAGGATGGAAGTTTAGGGTGACTTTACTGCTACCAAACATGATCTAAGAACAAAGGCAGGAAAAAAAGGGCTTTGTCAAGGATAAAATATTGCGGACATCTTATCTTTGGAGTGCTTAAATGCCCTTATGCTCTAGAGCAGACTTGGAATTTGTCATGAAAAACTGAATTGGGAGGGGGTTGTCTGATCTTCTGACTACGCTTAGCATAATTTATAAGCCTTTCAATGAATTTTCTGTGTTCCTGACTTAGCATGTGCCCCCACCATCCTTGCTGCTACTGCAGTCAAATCTACCCCAGTTGTGGGCTGCGGGGCCCAAAAGAGTCCTCTCTGCCACTGTGGACTGGGGTGGGTCTCTGGACTGAGGGTGAGGCTATGGAGACCATCCCCTGTGCTCCCAAAAAGCTGCTGTTCTCTCCTCTTCACAGGTGCTCAAGCACGTCTGACAGGAATGGTGAGGGGACAAGGACCTGACTGAGGGGAGGGAAACAGTAAGTATGGAGGCAGGGGATATGGTGAGACTGAAACTACTACGGGGTAGAAAAGCTTAACATGAGAGTGATAGGGATAGGATACTGGGATTAGGTGAGGAAGGAAATTAAATTCTCAAGGATAAATGAAAGAGAACAAGTTCAAGGCAAGGAGACAAGTACATATAGATGAGGAATCGGAGGGGGACTGTATGCCAGGAGCCTAGGACTAAGAGAAACGAGCGAGGATAGATGTGGAAGCCAGTGAGGAAACCAGAAGAATGAGAGCACATTGGTAGAGCAGATAAAATCAAACAGAATCAAGTCTTGACTCTGAGCAAAGGGACAAGCTGTGATGGGAAGGGGAGCATTGACAGAGGAACCACTGGGATTTCAACAGAGACTTAGAGAAAGGAAAGTTAAAACTCGGAGAGCACAGAGACATTAGCATTTCAATGTTTTTTTCCGTTGCAGTATGCATCTGCTAGGGTAAGTAAGACCAAGAAAATATTCTGCCGTTCTAATTAGTATAAGGTATTTTCTTGTCTTTTCTGTGTGCTATAAAGGAACAAAAGAGGTAGAAATCCATTTGTTTGCAGAAATCCATCTTGCAAGCCATCTTTAAAGAGTTTTTAGGTAGGAAGCCTTAGGCCTTTGGCAGACAGCTCTACCCTAGAGTTGGAAAAAGCAAGAAAACAGCCCTAGGAATCTTAATGCAAATATTGGCATGAGTTCATTGCAATTCAAGAGGATTCAGGAAAGCACTAAAAGGGCAAGGAGGTCTTATCTGAAAAAAAGAATCTGTTATGAGGCTATAACATACCGAGCTTTTATGTGTGTGTGTGCATATATATGTATACAACACATATGCATGTCTACATACACATGCATATGTAATACAATATAGATATGTGTGAACATGTTTTAAAAATACTTGTGTTGTTGAGAGTGTAAGCACCTATAAGTCTAGATACTCCTGCTCCTTCAGTCAAACTATTCATGCCTTGGAGGAAAAGAAAAATTACAGCTAATATTTTATTGGCTTGGGTTGTGGATAGGTGCATTACACAAATGGATGCTATTAAATCTTTATACCATGCTGTACCAGTATGAATTTTGTATGTGCTACGTATTTTGCAGACACAAATAACTATTTTAGAAATGATATAAGGAGCTTTCCTGAGACTCCAGGCAACAATGTCAGATCTAATTTGAATTATTGCTATTGAAAATCATGGTTCTGTTTTTCATTATTGTTACACCAATATCCCTGACAACCTGCAATTTACTTGGTATGAACAGCACCTCCTGAAAATATAGAGCTGTGTTGTGTGCTGTGGTGTTTTTGTATATCCTCCCTATGCATAGGCGTGATATTTCACATTAATTCCACTGGATGGCACTGAAGGAGACAAGATTGCATGGAAGTATCTCCAGAAGTTGAGTGTAACTCCAAAAAGTGAGAGTGGCTTACGTTTTCATTCTGTTACTGAAATAGACAAATGTGGACTCATTTTCCATCCTAATGTAACAATTTGTTGTCAAAACCAGCTCTTAAGCACTCCTAGCTGTAGTTCTAGATGTTGACAGTAGCAATATTACAGTGGAGGCAGAGTCAAGGCTTCTGATTCTGAATACCCCTTCTCACCCCAAAAAGGTAAAGGCTAAAAATGCAGCTTTGGCCCATTCTGGATTCTTATGTGAAGGTTTGCAAAACATCTGAAAAAGTTTTGGTCCCTGTCCTCCATGGCAATGCTGTCGGTACTGGCCACTTCTACCGTTATGAGCAAGTGCAAGTATGTTAGCTTTTAAGCTCATTTGAAAAAACTACATAGGAATTCATTCAGAATTAAAAGCTTCCACCTGTTGAGGAAATGTATAGTGTTTCAGAGAACCTCCCAACTTGAAACTCCATCTGCAGTCCCCACACAAGGACCCCTGTTTTTTGCTGGGTAGGGACTTTGTGATCCTACCTGGAAAGCACACAATTACTCTCTGTCAATCAGAGCTATAACCTGGGAGTAATCTTTGACTCCACTCTCTTTTTTGACCTGTTTATCTTGATGTATATGAATTTTGTTTCCTTTTCTTCTCTAAAGTCTCCTCTTATCTCTGTCCACATCACAGATAAGCTTTTTTAGGCTGTTGTTATCTCTCATCCTGCTTATGACAGCTTTTTTTCCTACGTCTGACCTGACCTGTCAAAAAGGTCCCTTGAAACACTATTCTTGCACTTATCTCCCTGGCCTATTTCTGTGGCTCCTTTTTGTACTTACCTCTTTAGTGTATCTCCATAGATTTCCCTGTCTCTGCAAGCCCTCTAGTCCTCTGAGAGTGCAGTTTGACATTTTTTTTGGCAGCTGTGCTTGCCTAAGGCAGTCTCTGCTCCCAGCCATTCGCTCCTGTCTCTTTGATATGCCCGCTAGTTTGCTGGCACAGTTGTTTTGTTCAGCTTCGTGGTAAACCAGATTAGGAACCTGATTTGGCTGAAAAGCAGCACGGGGGAGGGAGGAGAGGCACCTTTTTCAACCAGCGTGTTGGTGCAACTGAGGGGTTGGATCTGGGGCAGAGACAAGTGGTGAGAGATGCGGGGCTGCAGAGCAGCAATGGCTTATGCTGGTTTATGTAGCGCTGCTGCTAGCTGTTGAGCCGTGACCCGATTTTGACGATAAAGCTAAGCCAAGCTAATAGCTAGCTGCTGCCGAAAGGGTAGTGCTGCGCCTCCTTCCTCACCACTTGTCATGGGTTGGTTCCTGGCACTTCCCTTGTGCCAACACTGGTGCTTATCTCACCCCAGTGAGCCAGTTGTGGGAACTAACTCGGCACAGGTATTCACTTCTTGTAAGGGTTTGCCTGGTTGGTCTGCTGAGTGCCCATGGAGCCCACCCGCTCAGCAGCAGCTCGGTGCTCTGTCAGCTCAGCTGCGTTCTCAATTGCACCACAAGACTTCACAACTTTGCCTTTTCCTGTCATCTGCTGTCCTCTTCTCTCTCAGTCTCCATATCTACTCCATCTGCTTTTCTCGTAGTTGTGTTAATGATGTCCCTTTGGTCACCCTCAACATATGGAATACCCTCCCTGAAGCAATCGCTGCATCCTTCAGATCTCTCAAGATTTCTTCTACCATGACACACATGGTAAGCTGCCAACTGATGATGCCCAGTTTAGTTGCTTGTAGGAATTTTGGATTTCATTCCTACACTTAATGTGTCCATGTATTAGCTTGAAATAGGCATGCTCTTATCAGTTTATTTGAGAAGCTAAAAGGGACTAAACTGCCACAGAATCTTCTTTTTTTTGGAAAAGAAAAATTCCCAAAGCTATACCCTGAAGGAGATGTACTTCCCTAAGGTCATATATAAATACCAGAGGCTGATTTTCTGTTGCTTCACGCCTTGGATCATCATTCATGCTTGTGCAAATGGACATAGCATTGCTACTAAGCAGTTTACAGTAACATCTTACAGAATTGTAAATTAGTGCCCCAGGGACAAGATAGCAGAGAGTCAGCGCTTACATGAGCAGCTGAGCGCAGAGACTTAGGGATTTCTTTTCACCTAGTTGTTCTCATTGCTTGGGTTCTTTTTAGACACATGTAGAAGCATATCCTAAACATATTTTATCCTAGTATTTTGGTATGCTGAGCATTTTTTTCCTATTCAATTAAATAGAAAATGTATGGAAAAACAGCAGTGAGTGAAGCTTCACATTGCCTTGGAAGTAATAAAATAAAATTATCTGTGTTTGCTATTTAAAAAAGAACATGACAGAGGGCACCTCTACACCATGCAACAGAGCGCAGGACCTAACAGAGCACATACTCACCGAGTTACTTGCAGAATAGGAAGCAGCAGCTGTAGACTTGCATATGCGTCCTGCTGCACCCAAAGTACTTAACCCTGTTGGTAGGTGGTGCTAATTAGGTTGGACATGATGCTAATTAGGTTAGATACAGCACTGTGGTCATGCAAATACACAGTGCCTGTGACTCTGGCTCAGACCTGGCTGGAGGATTCTGCACATGCTGCTGCATCAAGCCATATGTGTGCATCCAGAGAGAGAAGTCGTTTGCCTGTGGCCTCTTGTTCATTACCCTTGTAGGGTTTAGCTGCAGTAACAGATGCATTTGCCACATACAGGTGTCAGGTGTGGCTTTGTGCCAGGGATTACCTCCCTCTTGGTAAAGATAGAAGATGCCCTTTTAAGTGTGTACTTCAGGCTGTGAGTTGTTGCTGTGGAATAATGGACATCCAGTGTAGCTGCTTCTTAAAGCTGTTCTGTTTTACTTCTTAATTAAGACAGTAAGTACTGACAGAGGAGCAGGAAAGACGGGGATGGTAATTTTTTCAGCCACCATAACTTCATAGAAATTGTGAATCTACTGCAAGGTCATGGAGGCAGACAGCAGTATGGCAAAGAGCAAAGCACAGTCTCCTTCAGTACATTTATCAGGAGACCCACCTTCCCCCTTCGGTGAGACAAAGCAATGTTTCAGGTTAGAGATATGATCGTGACTACAGCATAAATTCTGTGTCTGTGTAACTGGGTGGCAAGTGTATTCGCAAAGCACTGACTGCAGAATTGCTGTCTTCTCAAATAACTGATTAATGTATCCATAAACATAGCATTCTTTCAAAATAATTTGAAGATTCAAGTTGATGTTTGTATGAAGGCTGGTCCTTATTAGCAAGAAAAAGGTAAACAGAAGAAGCAAAACAAAAACATTGTTCAAGAGGCGGTGTTCAGAATGACCTATGGGATGGAGGGTAATAGAACATCTTTCTCCTCTTGTATATTTTTTAAAGGATCTCAAGTAGTCATTTTGGCAACTTCTCTCTGTTATTTCATTTGCATTTGACAGACAGATGGGATAGACATTTTATTAGAATGTAGTGAACCATCAATAATTAGCCCATGGCAAGTCAGTGAGGAACTATGCAGCATAATATACTTGGTCATAATGGATTAAGATTTGACACCTGTGAAATTACGAAAATGATGAAAATTAATAGCTTCTTGGTATCAGAATGGTGGTTCCTGGTGTTTTGTAAATTGTTTAATGTCACAGGGAGCGATCCAGTTCCCCGAAGATTTGAGCAATCATTGTGAACTTTATAATGTCATCAACCTTTTTTTTTTATCCAAGGTATGACAGTGATAGTGAGCACACGATAGCAGGAACATAGATTTTAAAAAATAATATTGCTAAGTGAAAGGCACACACAGAGTAAGTAGTCAAGAAAATGAAGTTGGGTGTTTTTTTCATTTTTTTTAGTCCTTTTTGATGCTATCTTCAATTAAGTTTTTTTCCGCTGTGTCTGCCAGGAAAATGTATGCATGCACAGCTAGATATCTCTGACTTTTAAAGTCATGGCACTTAGCAAAATGCTTTTAAAGAGAGACACACAAAAGCCAACATTATCCATGAAAATTACGTAAATATTTATAGGCAGTATATGTTTGATTTCTTTTTTTTTTTTTAATGTTTAAAAAATCCATCTGCTGCTAGCAGATGATAAATATTTATATCAAATTTGTGCCTGGGATACGAGGGCACTGTTTCTTCCAGAAGGGACATTATAATTTGATACTGTAGGCCCAGCCTCAGTTACCCACCTCAAAGAGCATAGCAGGCACTCTGTTGGGGTGCATTCATAGACTTGTATGAAAAGGCTTCCTGGCTGGAAGGCTATAAGCAACCTTAGTGATCATTTTGCCTAATCTCCTTCAGGAGTTTTCCTAGAGGCTGGACTGAAGTATGTCTTCTGGGAAAATACCTCATTTTGCCTTAAAGACTCCAAGCAGTGGTGACTCTACCACCTCCTCTGGTAAGTTGTTCCAGTGTTTAGTTACCCCCACTGCTAAGAAATTGCATCTTATTTCAATCTTGAATTTGTCTAACTCCAGTTTCCAGTCATTAGATCTTGTTATGTTTCTGTCTGCAAGACTGAAAAGCTCCCCCTACTATCAAGTATCTTTTCCATATGTATATATCTGTGCATAGTGATCCAGTCACCACTCTTCTCTGATACATTTAATAGATTTCTTAAACCTTATACCCTAGAGATTGTTTTTCAACCTCTGGATCATTTTTGCTGCCCTCTGTCTGAATTTTTTCTAGGGTTTACATATCCTTCTTGAATCATTCGCACTGTTTTTTCTGATGCTGTGTGCAGACCAAGGTCACATCCTAATTATTTCCTTTTTCATACAGCTGATAAACAGTTACTATATATTACAGCTGACATTTGCTGGACACATTGCATGTATCAATAGATCAGCAGATACAGTCCTTAGAACTGTGGAGGTGCAACACTTGCACTCTGAATGTGTGTTCGCATTACCCTAATGTATGCTGTGAATTAAAGGAACAATGCCTGCCAGATCTTCTGTCATATTATGTCCCTTTTTGCTACTTAGATGCTCCATAAATCCTATCAATACATATAAATCTTAATCCCTTGTTTTCTAAATAAAGAGGGGAAGGCTACGTTGTAAAGAGTGAATTTTGTCCTTCCCATAGGAGAGGTCCTACATTAGGAAGAGAAGCAGAGGAACTATTCTATTGCTGTGCTCAGAGTAGAAGAAATAAGACAGAAATAAGGGCAGAGCAGCACTGAGAGAGTGCAGTGGCAGTCTTCTGAGAAAGCTCTGAGTGACTGCTTTCCTGGGCAGCAGGAGAGTGGAAATAGCATCCAGGTAGGAGTTTTCCCCAAGAAGAGCTGAAATTTAACAGAGCTGGGTGTCTTAAGTCTGGACACATGAAAAACTGGTAAGAAAAACATTGTCGTTAATAGCTTGTGCAGGTTTAAAGTACACTTATTAGTACAGTTCATTTACCACATGTACAAAACCTGCTGTGAGTACTGGTGTATGGCTTTTAATTCCTGTAGTAGTGAATTACAAAATCACAGAAATGTTGTTTGGGAGGGACGTCTGGAAGTCATCTAGTCCACCTCTGTGCTTGAAGCAGGCTATCACCAACACTCGCTCGGGAATGGATCTCCTTGGATCATATGAAAATTTTGTCCACAGCTCCTCCAATTCCTTATCTACTATATCTATCCACTTTTTCTTGTTCTGCCATCAGTTCACATCTAACGTGAACTCAATCAGGGAACACCCCTGTCTGAAAAAAAAGAATGCTTTTTTTTTTCTTCCAGACTTCTTGAGTTTAATTAGGTCCTTGATCTCGTCCATCACAAGGCTGTATGACTATGGATGCTGGCAAACGAATGGTACAGGAGCAGATATGAGCATTCAAAGGGAACTGCTTATGCAGCACAGCTTTGCAATGCAACCACACAACTCTAGCAGTTTGCCAGTGCAAAAAAGTGAGGTCATTCTACTTCTCCCCCTCCTCCTTGGCCATGTATTTCCACTTTTCTGGTGGCCACGGTGAGCTGAAATAGAGGAAAACAAACCTTACCATAAAAAGTGAGTAGTTATTGAATGGTTTATTGGGTAGTGGTGCCAATTGGGGCAGACTTGTATGGAACTGCTCCTTTCAGTGGCAGCTAGCCATTTGGTTGGCTTTGCTGCAGTGAGAAATTTCATCTCTGGAGTGCAATTCCATAGCAGTTTATCCTTATCTAAGTCAGAGCTACCATGGTCCCTCCTGGTATTTGTGCAGCTGAGCAATAGGTTGGTCCAGGGAGCTTTGCAGCCAAGAACTAAGCTTGCCAAAAAAAGAACTGCCCATTCTCGACTGGTTTCAGGGAGTTGATGTGGCTGAAAATGAATCACTATTTCATACAATGCGTTTTCAGCCAAACGTGCGACCTGATCTGATGCAGTGTGCTGGTACATGTGGTGAGAAGGGGAAGGGAGAAAGGCTGGATTGGGAATCTGTGTCCTCAGACACTGACAATGTCCATGATTTCACTTGTTCTTTTCCTGAAGCACATTATTGATGTGACTTTTTGCGTTCACAGTAGGTCTTATGATTATTGTAAGATGTTGAGAGAGGCCTGTTGTGTATGGAGGCATGCGGAGGCAATATTCTGTGGATCATTCTGGACTCGGTGATTATTGAATGACAGCTTGTGTTTGCAGGGACTGACTCAGTGACCCAGATGGTCTCTTCCAGTCTTACGTTTCTAGCAGTATCCTTCCTAACAGCATCCTACTGTTAAAACTGTTGAGAACCAATTTTTCTTTATCCTGTATTTTACTTTAGCCACTTTCTAATTTGTTGCATTTGCTACTATTCTGTCCTTTACTATTATATTTCTTTAACAGCAGAGTGAGAGAGGGGGAGCTTTTGCTTTTATCTGTGCTAAAGATTTTCCTGAAATGCAGCCATTAGAGACCAGCTGCAGGCAAAACAGCACAGGCATTTGATTTTCTCAACAATGTTACATTTTGAGCTCCTGTCTGCAGTAATTAATTACCATCATTGCTGAGCTGACTCCCTGCGGGACTGCATGGTCATTAGTGCCGAAGCCGGGAAGGGAGCAGGAACTCCCAAACCCCTGAGTAGGCTACTGCAGCAACTGTTGGCATCTATAGAGCATTTCAAGAACATTTCAAGTGACACTGGTGGAAGAGATTCACTTTCTCATCTGTGTGAGGGGCTTGCCCAGATTCAGTTAGGCTGCTGGCTGGGACCAGGCAAATCTACTTCCTGGGCAAGATTTTGTCAAAGGCTATCTAAAACCCGAAGGGTTGCTCTCAGCTAGTTCATCTTCATTTTGCTGATATGCAGAGAGAATTATAAAAGACTTGAGACACATCAGGGCACAAATCGATGATGATGTACAGCACTGGGGCTGCTGTGCCAAAAGCTAGCCCAGAACCAAAAATCTGTCAGCTAAAAATCAAACTTAAGTCCAGTAGAGACACAACTGAACCCAAACAGGCCAAAATGAAAGTGCTGGCACAAAATTTAACAACTTCCTTCAGGTGCAGAAAAACAGCAGACACTGAGAGTATTTACAAGTTGCTTTTATGAAATATTTTTTGTAGGCTTGGGATGCAGTGTAATATAGTTTAATCTCTTCTCTCATCCCCCATGCCTGTTTCAGAAGAGAACAAGAAATTTAATCCAAACAAAGGATTAAGAAATTTCAGTAACTGGACTATTGCCATTATCCAGACAATGGGCCAGCTCTTTAAATGCTTGTTCTTGATTGAATTGAAGTCAATGACTACATCAGAGGGAGCAGAATTGGAATGCAAAAAAGAGGAAATGAAAAGTCTAGAAGAGCTACACAATTATTTTACCTATTACGCCCTTCCAGCAATGCATCCCGTAAACAAAGCAGCTCTGAGAAAGGATCTCTCCTCACTGGAGAATAAGGTTAGGGTCAACTTTTGAGAGATGGACAGAAGAAAGAGAAATGAGATTTAATATAGATAAATGTAAGGTAATACACCTGGGAAGAAATAATAATCATTATATATACAAAATCAGAGGCTGCTGTTTAGAAAATAGTAATAGGGAAGAAGGCCTGGGAGCAATGGTTTATAATTAATTCCTGCAGACAGGAACTCAAAATCTAACACTGGGGCAAAAATCAAATACATTCTTATTCTGGGCCAGCACCAGAGGTTTGTTTCTACAGTGAGTGCATGGAGATCATTTACACAAACAGGAGGGAGCTGGCAACAACACAAGCAAAATACTAAACTTATGGCTACCGTGTTATTCATTTTATTTATAAGCTAGAGCCTTGACTGCTGATACCATAAGCACAAGCTTGTGGTTTTCTATTTGCTGAATACAGTAAAACAATAAGATAAATGATCTCCAAGATGCAAACGCCTGATGAGTTTGTAGAAAGGTACTTTCTCTTTTCTTGTCCTCATATTTAAATGCAGAACAGTGGCTTAAAAGTGATCAGATTTAATCTAGCCACGATTGAGGAAACAAACCCCCTTTCTTAAAGAAAAACACTACAGCTGAAAACAGTATAGAGAGAATTAAGACAATGTAACCATTCCATAATTTAATAAGAGGGAATCTGTTGGTAAGAAATGAACACCAAATGCAGAGCTGTGCTTTTATTTAGGTAAGAAGTGTTGCTCAATAAATGCATTTAGCAGATAATGAACAAAGATATCAAAACTATCTGTGTTCCACCAAAGAGCAGATGAAACATTACTATGCTGAGAAGACAGTGTCATGTGAAAGCCTGCCAGACAACCCAGACGAAGTGTCATAAAGAACTGTCTGATTACAAGACCCTATGGCTGTGTATTTAGAAGTTCATAGACTTGTAGATCAGAACAAAACACAAATTGATTCTAGTCCTAGAAAAGGAAAGGGGGTAAACCCTAACAAGGCATAGGATGCAGAATATTAAAGATTTACAGGACTATTTAATCTTGTTAGTGCTGTGAGCTAGTAGCACAGGGTAATCCTGTCTGATGCCTTACAGCCCATGCTGGAGAGGTGGCACATCTCCCCACTATAAGGCAACCTTGGGGTGGTACCATTTCTTCCCAGGCTGGATACAGCTTGGGCTCAAACCACCAGGCTGTATGCAGGCACAGAAAGAGGCGTTGATTATACCAGGGCAACTTTTTCTCCTCCTGGGAAAAGGGTGATGGATCATTTCTTAGAGCCCTATACCTCAAAAAGCATTTGTTTTGATAAGTGCAAAACTGAGTAACTATTTTTTTAAAGCAGTAAAAAGTATGGCAAGACTATATAAAAGCCTTCAAAATTGAAATTTCATCTTCCATCTGAGAAGGTAGATAAAGCTACATAATTAGTCAGGGAAGGGTCACTCCCCTTCTCCCCACAGCCTCCAGAGGATAAACTCCAGATAAGCTTTTCAGAGACTGCAGAGCTTCAACTGCAGAGGGTTTTAGTCTGTGAAAAGAGGTTTGGAGCACATGATAATTAGCAGCTCACAGCTGAATTTTGCTAGCTGTCAGAGTATTCTTTGCTATCACTGCATGAAAGTACTCCTGTAGGTCTCCCAAGTGTCCCTAAATGTGTGCTGTAGTCTGATTTGTCCACATGGAACTTTTTAATATAGAATTTGGTCAGTGTACAACACTTAAAGGCTTACGGCAAATCCCTTTTCCCTGGCAGAACAACACCTGGACAGAATGAGAAAATGAAGGTTTTTTTCTTGGACAAAGCAGGAACTGCTTTACTGTTTATCGTATACCCAGACCCTTACAATCCAGGGGAGTTCAGTATGCTGGGAGAATCCATGGGTAGCCTGCTAATCCAAATCCGTGTCTTCTTTGTATCCCCAAATCAGTGCTTAAGACTTCTGGCAGGAGACAGGCCTTTTCTTAAGACTCGTCCTTCATCTCTGCTTGCTCACAGTTTTTAAGTCCCAGTGGGAAAACTGTAGAGACACTGGGAGAAAGACAGTAACTATAATGCAATTGCTTTAAACTTAATTGAGGTTCACCTCTGTTTTAAGAAAGCAAACACCAAGAACTGCCCAGTTTACTGGAGTTCAGCATATGCTTAAGTGTTTCAGGACTGACACTGTTTCTGAGCTAGTCTTCATTACTGCTGCTTTCCAGACTGCACTCTCAGATTTGTATGAATTTCTTACAAAATATTTCAAACTTTTAATTACAGGACACTTAATAGTATGATGCACTTGTGCTGGCTCTTGTCTCATCCAAACCAGCTGTTCAAGTTGTTAATCTGTGGGCTCTAGTCTGTTTTCAACAGTTGATTTCTGTCCTGTTACTGCTTTTTATCTTTTTCAGGTATGTCTTGCTTACCTTCTCAGCTCCCATGGCCTCCTGCCTCCCTTCCCCTAGAACAACCAGCTGGAAGCTATGTGCATAACACATATGCACTTAACAACACTTTCATTGTCTTTCAATACACTTGCAAAGGTCATTTTCTTGGCTTATTGTCCCAGTCCTGTCACTCCTCTTTTTTGCACAATGCCATTGGCTCCCTTTTCTTCACTGTGTGAAATACAAATGACTTCTCTTTACTTTTCAAGCCATGTCTCATGTACAACACCAAGAAATAGTCCCTTACTGCTGTTATATAAATGATGCCAATCTTTTAAAGCACTCTTGTACATTCACTTTCATGCTTTCACGCATGCTGCTGATTATGCATAGCACAAAATTTGTGTAAATACCTCTGCTTTTTCAAGCATCTCGTCTCTGCCCTAAGGTTTGTCAGTCTGAGCATAGCTACATAACTGTTTTGCTAGATATACTTTTTCATATGAACTGGTATCACATCTTTTTCCTGCTCATCTTCTCTCTATAAGCCTAGTAATAATAATTAATAAGCACTTCAGAGTCAAAACAGCCTCTTTGTTTTACGTCTGTATAGTGCAAGCTACACTGAGGGTGGGTTTAAGTGTAATTTTAAGAGCAGTATTAATAAAAAAACCAGAGCAAACCAAATTATTTGTCTTGTTTGTAAGTCTGTAACAAATTTCCAGGAAGTAGCTCCAACGTAGGATGTTTAATTTGCCATACCAAAGTTGCTTACATCTGTTGATTCCAGGAACGAATTTGCCATAGGGACTAAGAGAGAAAGAGAGGGACCGTGACTGTGCCTTTTGTGGCAGATGACTGTTACTGGCTTAGTGGTATTACCAGACTGCACCCTGAGGGGCTGTAGTCACCCAGTTTGTCTCACTCGGTGAGGACCATGCTCAGGATGGTGCGATGGGGACACAGTGGTGTTTTTTATAGGTCCCTCACCAGCATCGCAATCAAATTCACCGACAATGCTGACTGGACAAACATCTGGCCACATCTGTTTAGAATTCTGGTTTTAGAATGGGGCTACACGTGGTTCTGCATAATTCTGTTTTATGGAGAACGAATATAAAATGGCATTTTTTCCCTTTTCTGTTCCTTTTGGAAATTCTGTGATTTTATCATCTCATGTGTAGGTAGAGAAAAGTGAATATTCTATTCTAAGTTACACCTTTCGAAAAGCAATTGGAAGTGATGAGACTGGAGCAGAATTTAGGCTAATAACCAGAGTATGTAATTTAAGATTCTTAGAGACTTAAGACATCACTGAGAGGTGGACAGAAAGCTAGAGAATTTGGAGATCTACATGCTTTCAATGTTTAGCAGCGGGAATATCACATTTTCATTCATGACCATAAAGTGCCTGTTTTATTCAGGAAAAACAGGTCTTGTCAAACAACTTTGATGTTGTTCTTTGGTAAGATTACGAGTACATTTGATAAAGATGACTCTATTGACATAATACAGTAGAGTTTATGTAGGGCATTTGTTTTATTCTGTATGGCAGCCTACATAAGAGATGTATGGGAAGCAAACAAATTAAACTTGTTTTTTCTATATGGTTGTTTGCTATGTCACAGCTCCCCACAATAAGCTTGCCTCCTTTCCATGTTTTCCATGACTTTATTACCTCATAATGCCTCTAGTTTAAAGAGGTCCAGTCTTTGCAACCATGAAATAAAGCTTAAGAACTGCTAATTTAAAATGAGCCCAGTGCAGGGCATGACTCAATCCGGTTCACAGTGGAGATATATATACCTTTAAAATATATATATCCAGCTATCATTTGCATGCTGTTGGACCAATCGCAAGAGAGTCTATGGATTGAGTAGTGAAAGAGTGAAAACTTCTCTCAAAGCCCCCAGTAAGACTGGAGCCCCAGCAGTGTGAACACGCATGCCAGTTGAGAGCGGAGGGCTTCAGTGCCTCTGTGATGGCGAGCAGTCCATGATGCCATTCGCTGATACTAAGTTATACAAAGTTTAATCTCAGTGATTTCAGTACAATTCTCAGCACAATTCTCAGGAGATTCTTAGTAGTTTCTCCATGCGGGCAATGAAAGGCAAAACTGGTTTTTTTCTAGCACTCAGGAACAAAAAGCACCAATAATAAAATGTCTTTTTAATTGTCTAGTGGTTTGGCTAATTAAGGTGACAGGCCATGAAGTTTTAGACTATTTATGCTTTTAAAAGGTGGATTACACACCCAATAAACATCACTAGATATCTGACTCTTTAGTATTCAGGAAGACTTGATTCCCAAGCTGCAAACCCTATTAATCATCTGGATGTTAAGTATTGATTCTAGCAGGCACATAGTAAAAAGGCCTTTGACTTAAGTCGTTGAAATAACGTATACACTATATGAATAAAGCATACACAGACAAAACCTCTCTGACTACAGGTAAGGAAGGCTCCCTCCTTCTTTATGTGAAAAAGTCTCAAAGGCTACACATTCATGTCTTTTTAGCCATGAATGTGTAGAGAGCTGTGGCTCTGAATATTTGTCTGGTGTGTGTAGGAAACAAGGCACGAGAGAAATTATTTTGTATTCAAAAGTATATTTTGACTGAGACAATGCTGTAAGAAGACAGGCATTCTTTATCTGACTTTATTAAACTAAAAATTGTGTAATGTGCTATGAGAGAGACAAAATTAAATATACTTTTTAGTGGCTTGTAATCATCTGGTATCTCCTAAAGTAAGAAACTGCAACCTGTATTGTGTTTAAGAAAGTTTCTTGGGATTATGAATATGGCTGTAAGAAGTGACTAGTGTTATCAACAGAGATTTTAAGTGAAGGCTTTACTGTAATAGACTTGTCTGACTTGGATAACAAACTCTTTTAGTATTTCAGCCCATAAATACTGAAGAGAAAGATACTATTCTCTTAGGTCACTGACAAACTAAAAGAGAATCTTTGTTTGCAGAGCTCCACAGAGTTAACACAGTACTAGTTAATGATTTCACCATGATAATTACTTTCTAGGATCTGTCAATCAGGAAATTTTAATGTATACAGCATGGGCCGCATTAATTTTGTGCAATACTGCTATTTTACCTGGTTTCTTGCTCTTTGTCTATCAATCCGTCCATAACAAGTTTTGAATGTATGGACCAATTTCTGCCAAGTTTGAGAAGGAAATTGTTTTTAAATATCAAAACCACTTGGAATCCTGCAAGTTTTGTGAATAT
Organism: Phoenicopterus ruber ruber; assembly: GCA_009819775.1. NCBI lineage: Eukaryota > Metazoa > Chordata > Aves > Phoenicopteriformes > Phoenicopteridae > Phoenicopterus > Phoenicopterus ruber. The sequence goes on from CM020218.1 coordinate 37,537,644, forward strand.
TGACGGGTGAGTAGAGAGAAACTCACATGAGGGCTCCCATGGTGGAAAGGTTTTGGAAGGAGCTCAGCTGTTACCATTTCCCTAAGGTATGCTAGATGATCAGTTGGTATATACCTACTTCAGAAATTGCACATCATGTGCTACCACTTGCCAAGCTCGCAGGTAGGGGTCGAGGTGGACTAAAGAGTACATGCAAATGAAAGTTGTGTATTTTTGAAGGGACGCTTATGCACTGTGAACTTGATTTAGTCCTGCCCTGCACTAAATTAGCAGTTCATGAGCTTTATACCATGGTTGCATCACTGATTCATATGTGCTTTATTCAAGCAGGCATCTAATAATACCTCTTTTATAAAATAGAGAGAAGGCAGATCTAACCTTATAGTTTCGGGGTGTAACTAGAAACTGCTTTGGTTACTGTGCCTATTATTTTGGTATTCTGAATACCACAAGACATTAGAGATTATGCAAAGATTGGACTTTTTTTAAACATGAGTTCATCGAGTATGCTTGCCAATGTTTGTAAAGGACTCTGGCACTCAGTTGGAGTGCTGACATTGGTTTCAATTAGTGTGTGATGAGTCCCTTTGTCGTTGAAAGCATCATGTTTAATGGTATAAATAGACAGAGCAACTGGCTAATAAAATGCAAAGTGAAATAAAATCGGTTTTAATATGTTTGTAGGAGCTGGGTCATGACTTTTTTCAGCACAACAGTTGGAGTCACAGCTTGGAGAGACTTAAGAACATCTGTTATTTCTGTTGAAAAATACAAGTACATTGAGTAACTCACACCTTTGAAATTCCTTTGTGGGGGTGGAAGACAACTCCTCTCCAACACAAAGCCAATTTACTGAGGATTTGGAGAACATTTGACTGGTTCATCCTTTAGGTCTCTCATAATGCAGACACAAATGTTCTTTGGAGGGAAGCTTTGAAAAGGCTTTTTCCTGTGTGACTAATCAGTGACGTTAGTTGATTCCAGAAGGAAAGGCTAAAATGTCTTACAAATTTGCAATACATAGTAGTTAATTTTGCATATAAGCTTGTTTAGTTTGTAAAAGACACGAAGTTGCTGTCTTTAAAAAAGCCAGAAGAAATCTAGTTACAATTGAACTGTGATCTAAGACTAAATTGCTTTTGTACATCTCAAATGCAACTATCTTACTGTATTTTTTGTAATAGATTTTTGGAAATCTGTTTTCTTCTATAACAAGTCCTAGGGGTAAGGAAAAAATCAGCAGGAGCTGAAAAGATTTCTTATCATCAACACACCTATCGTGCACATACATGTTACACCCCTGGGCGTATACATCACAACACATAATTGAAAAATGTTCTCTTTTTTATGCTTGAAATTCTTTGTTGGTACTGAGTTTTTTTTTTTTTAATCTATAAATATGTATCCTTTGTGTCAGCACACACCAAGGACTTCATGTTTTGCAAACACACTCACATCCTCCATCGCCCCCTTAACTAGCATCGGCTAAGAGGCTTGTTTTCTGGACTCATGCAAAGGGTCTGAGTGACAGCCATTTGAGAATGAAGATTCCTGGACAGGCTGATGTGCCCAAGTTAACAAGGAGAGCATATTACTTATCATAACAGACATACTAGTCTTCGTAGCGGACAGTGTCTAGTAAATAAAGATGGGGGCAGAGAGAAGGTGGCAGTAATGTGGAAAGAGATGTGGTAAGAGTAGTGGTAAGTGGTAAGTAGTGGTGGTAAGAGCATAGAGCGTAGAAGAAATATCTTTGGGTGTGAGAGGAGGTGAGGGTAGGAAATAGAAAACTATAATAAGGCTGTAGACTGGAAGCAAATAATGAGTACAAGTGGGAAGGGGGGGGTCTATGAAAGAAACAGGTCTGTTCCTTATTCCCACTTTGGTCTCTAGACTAGATGTCTGTTTAGGCGACGTCTCCTGTGACATACCGGTTTTCCTGCAAGTAGTGTATAATGTAACAGTTTTGGCAGATGGGAAGCTGCAATCCTCCTTGGGAAAGTTACTCCATTGAATAGAATGTGGTAGTTGAACAATAACTCCCCAGAAACCCTACAACAATTCACACAGGAAAAGTTTAGTTATAGATTAACCCCAAATGAGGGGTTTTGATTGGTTAGGCAAACTTAACATCAATTCAGTTTAACTCAGAATAACCTATTTTGTTCTACTTTTCCTAACAGAACAGAAACATTTCAGGAAAATTGTGATTTGGACACTTCATTTTCCAGGAAAAAAAACCATTTTGTAGAGCTTTCCTGACTTCCTCTAAATCAAACAAAAGTGTGTGTAATTTAGATTAGGTTTAGTACAAATGAGAAAATGACAGATAACTTAGGTTTTCTTAATTTTTCATGTTTTGTTTTGTTTTTCCTTTTCTAGCTCCTGTTTCTTTAGCGTAGCTTAGTGAATTTTCCTGGTGATTTTAATTTCTTCTGCATGTGCAACATCAGCACTTACCCTGGTTTTCCCTCTCATGCAACAATCCGTGTTTCTCTCTTGCATCTTCCTCATGCTTTTTCCTTACTCTCTTCCTGTATCTCCCTGTGATGTCTTGTCAGTCTCCTTCATTTCTATACATCTTTTCTCCTCTGCATTCATCTTTCTCTTTCCTCTTCACCAAATTCACCAAAAGCACTCTCTCACGTGCTTTTCTAAAGTTATTTTAAACTGCAGTTCCTGTCTGCCATTGACTTCTCATTCTCTCCCTCAGAGTCACATACTGAGTTATGTTTTCTCTCACATTATTAGAAAGCAGGTCCTTCAGTTTCCTTCCCTCTTCACTCCACTCAGCAGAGCCATGATTTTATTTTTCTAGATCAAGACTTCTTTGGTTTTTTTCCTCAGTCATTTTTCTTCTAACTTCAACTTTGCCCTTAGGAGGAAGAACAAGATTATAAATTTTGCCCCTTGGATGCCATTCCTCTCTAAATGAGGAAGGTTATTTCTGTTCTTGATGGTGTTTAGTCATTAACAAAGAGAGTTTGCTTTGCAAATATTTGTCAATAGTTTAGTTAAATAGTAACAAAAAGTAAACTTTGATTGCAAATCCAAAATTCCTTCTTCTGTAGTGGTTCAAGTGGTTTAGGTTATACATAAAAGGGATTTTCAGGTTATAGAGTAAAATGTTTAGAAAAGGGCTTTTTAGCATGAACATGTGTGTATGCTTCAAGAACAATTACAAAAAATATTCCTATTAAAAAGTACATGCAACAACTAGAAAATAAAAGTTACAAGTTACCTTATTAATACTTGAAAATATATTAAAACTAACTGAAAGAATACACACATTAAACTTTAGACAATACAAAGCTTATTTTTCCCCAGAGAAAAAGAAATCATGGCCAGAGTACAAGAGCAGAGATAATTAGAGATTTGTTTCTTCTCTACCTCCCAAGGTAAGGCTTAATCCTACAGTAATCTCTTTATTGAGAGCCAAATGTTAGTCAAGGAGCCTGCTGCACAGATTTGAAACTAGCATTTAGCCCATATTTTCAGTATCTGGGAAGGAGCTATCCTATGAACTTATAGTCTGCATTGTTTTAAAGAGGTATCTTGATATGTTTTTTATTTTATCCTGCACTGTAATGCATTGGCATAGCTTCATGATACATTTGCTAGCTTATATTGTGATATAGAGTGAGACTTCTCATTCGTGACCAGTAAACCTCCAGAGCCCTTCTGTCTTTTAGCACAGAAAAGGGGTTTGTGTTGGGCATACAATGAATGGCACACTCTGTGAATGTGCATAAACCGATTATTCCAGAACAGTTTTGCCTTTGAGCATTTCAGCATCGTGTTGCCCCATTGTCAAGTGTGCTTTAAGGATAAATGCCCAACGAACCTGGGGTTCATTTGAGTGGGGCAGATGTTAAGCAAATTGGCCTTCTGTCTTTTTCATTTCCAAACTGTGGTTTGTAGCCTTGTTGTGAACTGGTTGGCTCTTTTAATTCCCAGGTTAGACGGGAAAGAGAAAAGTAGCAAAGAGAGAAAAATACCTGCTGAGGTTAGTTTTATTTTTAAAAGGCCTAAAGGTTAGATCCACAAATGGATTTAAGTGGTATTTATGTATGTGAGATTAAAATTTACACTCTGATGCAATTTTGCATTGAAGGATCTGTAATCCACAGGTGCCTGCTTCTGTGATAACAAAGTTCCCACACAGCACGTGCCATGCCCAGGGGTGTCTCAGACTTGGTAGTGCTGGAGAGCTCAGTGCCTCTCTCATTTATGTAGGTTCCATTAAGGCTCACAGATGAGGTACCTCCTTCATATATGGAAATTAATCCAGCCATCATTCTGCGCTTAACGAGCACAGGCTCCACGCAAAACTCAGCTATCTCAGGAACAGGTAGTGGTACTTTTTAGGAGAGGAAACGTGGAGAAAGGGGTGCTCTAGAGGCCTGGGAGAACAGCCATCATACTTAGTAAAACAACCCGTGGGTGCCCAACTCATACTCAACTGTGTAAATTGGACACCAGTCCAGAAAGAGAAGTGGGTGGTCTAAAGCTGAGTGTCTCTGGAAGGGATGGCTATTCAGTGGGTGTGGATATCCAGGTGACCCTACGTGAAGGTGGCCCATTCCTACACTCTGGCCTGAAGGATCAGTAGAGGAAATGTTTTGGTGCTTGGTGGGTCGACATGCTATGGATATTTTTTGTTTGTGTTCAAAATGAATTTGAGATAGAAAAGTTTTATTTATTATCTTAGGCTGGTAAAAAGGCAAGAGTGGCCTATACCCTCCCCTTGTTTATCCAAGGGCTTAATGATTAGAGCATTAATGCGGACAGTAGGTACACAAAGTCCATTTCATTCACTGCTTGCAGGAATTCAAAAGGCAATGCCCTAATTGCCAGGCTATAAAGTATTCTAGTATTCTGCTTACTGAATTCCCTTTGGGGAAGTTTTGCATGGAATAATTAAATATGCTTTGGATCAGGAAGAGCGAGTGTGTGACTTGCTGGTGAGAGCACTCCCAAAGAAAAGGGAAGGTGGGGGCTTCTGGTTCTTATGAATAATTAGTGTAGGATAGTTGCCAAAAGAGGGACTGAAGTCCACGTGTCCTCCCTTGTGCAGATCTAACCACTAGGCTGTAGAGGTTACTCTCTTCACGTGCAAAAATAAAAACCTGGGCCATTCAACTGAGTACTTTCACACCAGGTTGAGGAGCAGCTCCTCACTGCTGTTCCTGAACCTGATGAAGCGTGGTGGCAAGAGTACTTTGTGTTCAGTTTTGTTGCATTAAAGGCAAAAATCTCCATGTTTTGTGGGGGAGGGAAGTGGTTTTGTTTGTTTGTAGAAAGTGCTAGTTTGGTAACTCGACAGTTTCTGCAAGAACATACCCGTTCACCAAACACTTCTCCAGTGTAAATGGCATTCCTAATCAAAAGCGAGTACATGCGTGTGAGCATACCCAAGCAACTGGGACACTCATTTGAAATCTCAGGGACAGAGGTCAAAAGCAGTTTGAATAGAGTCTCTTTGATCTCAGCTGAACAATCAAAACTGTTTACTCTTCTGGAGCAAGGAGGTCTATCTCATTTTATTCCTGTAGGTTTTTAAAGCATACAGATCCATCTCAAAGCAAACCAAAATATTTTTCTGAACGTGCTGCAAATCTTTGTAATGGTGGAAAGCAGTCTGTTTCCTGCCTTGTTCCAAATAAAAAGCAACCCAAAAGCTCCTGAATGTCTTTTGTCCACAACAGGGGTTGAAGTCTGCCCTCTTTTCACCATAGGAATGGGAAGTTGTTGTGGGATTGACCCAGTGTAGAGGTATAACCCTGAATTAGCAGGAAGGAGGCTTAGTGGAGCTTGAGTACCTAATTAGCCCTCAGCTGTGACCAAGGGGGTGAGGAACCTGTGGCTGCAGCCGGGGAGGTGGGCAGGAAAGACCTACAAGAGGAGAAAAACTTGCTGTGGTGTCAGTGCTTGGCTACAAGAAAATCACAAGATCTGTGTGAACTGAAAGAGGAAACTGGGAGCTGGAGGAACCCAGGTGGGAGCAGAAACTTATGTTTATGGTCTGCACTTTGAGTGAGGGAAGGCTGGGATTAAATGGGAGCTCTGCACAGAACTGTGTAGTGAGGGGGGCAGATGTGCTTGCTCTGCAGTGGTGTTTAGCAAGGGATGAAAGAGCTGAGAAGGCTGTGCTCCCCTGTGAGGAGAAGTGCTGCAGTGAGGCCTTGAGGAGCACCCTGAAGGAAGCTCTGGCTTTTGTGGGGCTTGTGTTTAAATCCTGACTGGAGCTCCAGTTTGCACAGTCCAGCAGGATTTGTATGGCAGCACTGGTGTGGGAAGTTGTTGTTTACAGATAGAGATTAGATTGAACAAAGGGAAATGCTGAGTGGCTTCTTGGAAAGAGGCTGATACCTTTGATGGTTTGGCCCACAAATTAACCTTTTCCCTCCCTGAAGAAAGACATAGCAAGGTCTATGCATGCCTATGGCAGGGCAGTGGGTGCTATATAGCTTTGGTATTCAAGTTCCAGTACTTTTTCCAGTTGTTTCCTGGTGTTCATAAGCAATGTCCTGTCTGTCCCTTTCATGCGAATGCCTGGCGATACCCAGGTGTATTGAATGAGTACTTATGGACCTCTTTCTAATGGCTGAGATGGAGGCGTTTGAAACTTTGCTTTCCAGAAGGGGTACAGGCAACATAGCTGACAGACTGGTCATTACTGCTGGGAGTTTTTGACTGTAGGAGTTGTTTGCTCCATAGGCCTGCCTGAACCTGCAATTTGTCACTTAAAAGGGCTAGTGGTATATATCCCTATATACCCCATCAGTCAATGTAAGGAAGGAACCTCCTCCCCCCCACCCCCGCATAGTTCTGACTAGCTTCAACCCCTAAGAAGAGACACAAATGATGCAAGATTTTCTCTCTTGAGCTAATTAGTTGTCTCTGTAATGGCATTGGGAGGAAATCTATAGGTTACCTGAGGCTTTTTTGCAGCTGTAGAGTTTACTGCTGGCAACACAGAGCATGTCTTGCGTCATATTGGTGTGGTCTAAGAGCTGAATCTCGTCTCAAAACTTTTGTCCAAGACAGATCTAAATGCAGGAAATCTGCCTAGGTAATCTCAGGGGCTGCCATTTTGAACTTGTACATTTTCCAGCAGAGCTTCACTAGATGAGCTATTAGATGAGCTTTGCTTAAAGGGGAAGTATTTAATTGATTGAGAGATGATCTATCCCAATCTTGTCTTGAGCAATTCTCTCTTTTGCAAAACCAAAATGGTCTCCCTGTAGCTATGATACATATTTTGTCTCGCCATAAAATGGTTCTCAGCTGCTTTTCCCCTAGTAACTTGTAAATGGGAGTTTTTCTTCTTTTTTTTCACCCTCAACACTTTTAAGTGGCATGTATTAGAAACTGTATTTGGTTTCTATCACAAAACAGGGCTGAACAAAGAAGCAGTTTTATCTCCTAACCATTCAGAGCTTTCGCCTTCTACCATGGCAGTGTATAATATTAAAATGTTAGCTTCTGCTAACTGGTAAAACTGAGGTATTCTAATAAGACATTCTGCTAAAACTGGTTCATTACATCTATTCCTGTTAAACATTAACTTTCAATTTAAATTACATGCTGGAAACAATTGTATTAGAAACACTTCTATGATTAAGAAGTTATTAAAAAAGTCACTAAAATCCTCCTTATGCATACTTATGTCATCTTGCACTTTTATCTGTGTCTTAAGGCTCTAATGGCACTAGAAATAATATCTCACAATGCATCTCTCCTTAAATCCCACTGGTATGCTGAAAGGTAGTATTAAGAAGATCATTAAGAGCATAGTCACTTTATGTTCCCATAAGCTTTCCATTAATTTGCATTTAGTGGTCTAAACTACAGCAAAGTTAATATTTACAGCAAGATAATATATTACTAATAGAAATGTGAAGCACACTTTTTCCTCCTGGTTATTAATACTACTGTCTGGGCACAGATGCGTTTTCATAGGTCTTATTTGCTTGCTAGATACGTGCTAATGACAAGTGCACCCACAATCTTGCTGGACATGCTCAAATTCATGAGTGTGCTGTCCTAAAAATTTGATTATATACCAAGCAGTGAGGGCTCTCTGTTTCCAAATGTCCCCGTAGAGTGGTGCTGGGAGCAATAGCAAGCAGACTTTACTCTAGATAAACATAATATATGGACCGTAGGGCAACAGTTTTGGCTGAGCTCATTGTATGTGTACAGCTTGGTTTTGGGAAGCATGCATGTTCTATGGGTCTAGCAGTGGGTCATGAGGTTACAACCTATGCATGGTCAAAAGGTGATTTGTGTTTGCCAGAGCAATTGAATTAGGCTTTCTGCAAATTCAGGCATGCATTGCTATATTTGATGATTGAAAATTGGAAGCATAAATTTGGATGTAATTGCAGGACTCCAGAAGCTGGTACTCCAGGCATGAATCTACTCTGACTATACTACCAGTCTGCTGCTTTTGTTTGCTGGTAGGGAAAGGGACAATGCTATATTCTTTCCAGATGTGATGGAAAAAAATATTTTGTTGGAATAGAACATATTTGCATGTATTTGCTACAGTCTGAAGAGATGTGTTAGCTTCCATCAGATGGAGAGGTAGTAAATTTTATTGATTCAACTTGTTTCTTACTGCCAGCAGCCTTCTGTGCCTTGCAGATCTGTTTTTACTGAGGCCATTTCTAATGTTCCAGAATTGGAAGCAGTTTTAAACAACTGTTTGTTTAAAAGCTGTCATAGAGCTGAGGAGAATGAATGTTTTCTTTAACTAGCCCCAGGCTGCCCATCTGATCATGGGCTGTGCTCCTAGTAAGAACGGGGACCCAACTTAAGAGGAGAGAAAGAAAGTTGAGGCAAGTAGTGTTACTTAGCACAGCATCTAGTTTTATTGTGCACTGGTTGGAGCCTCAGTGAACTTTTGCAATAATATTAAATGTGGCTTTTTCATCAGGCCTGCAGGGAGACTGTTACAGAAGGTTTTAATCTTTTTTTGACTGAAAAGTCCTTCAGGACCAGGCACTAACATTTTCTATGCTGTCATAGCGTGTCTCGCAGCACTGCTCCATTTGTGCCTAGGATCACTGAGTAGTCGTATAATGAAAGGAAAAACAAATGGTGAATGACTCTCAATTGCTTTTGCGTTGTGCTAACTGCACTAAGGTATTTGTTTAAATGAAAGCTTTTAGCATAAATAGCTATGCATACAGAAACCAATTAAAGTTTTGAGAGGTCTACCTAAAATTTCTATTTGCTTCCACAACAGCTGTAAGAAGGAAATAAACAGAATAGTCTGACAGGAACCATATGCTCTTTCTTATGTTAGAGCAATAACAATCAACTTGTCGTACATTATTGCACTAGTGTTAAAATGTTTGTAAGCTATGTAATAAGGACGTTTAGCAGTTAGTCTCTCAGGCGCTGAAGAACTCAAGCTGCATTTAATTGAAAACTTAATCTTTGAAAACACTATCAGCTCAGGCCATAAATAAGAGAAGTTGTGAGGTAAGAGAGGTAAGTATAATGTTAATCAATAGTCTGTTGTAACTTTCTCTGAGGTATGTAACCAATTGATTTGGTTTATGAATACATATAAACTGTGTCTGGAAATAACCCCCTAAATGTGTGTCATTTAAGTGGAGAGGAAACTTATTGTGGGGAAACTGTCCAGAACTGTTCATCGCTTTACTACTATTTGGTTGTGGGTTTGCACAAATATGCTTTTACATTTTGCTTGTTTAAAAATTGTATTCTTATTAAAGGATATTAGTATACGTAGCAACAGAAAATGCTGTGTATGTGAATAACTTTTTATGTGATTTGTTTAAAAGAACAAGCCTTACTTAAAAAGAGGTAAATCTGGCAAGTCAGGGCTAGTTTATGGTACAGTACATGATTCTAGCCTTCTTGAAAGTGAATACCTAGAGATGATAGCAGCATAAGCATAAACCCCCTATTCTACAGATAAAATAAGCTTAAAAATGCTACCACAACCCTTTACAACACACACCTTCTTAGCGTTGAGCTCCTAACATAATTTTGTTGACTGCCAGATCTGACTTTTAAGAATTTAAATAATGGCAAGTATAGCAAATTCTAATTTCCATTGCTGTATATGTAAACCTATGCCTCAGGTTGAAGACTTGTTACACAGTCTGAGAAGTTTTACATTTGAATACTTACGGGATGTCTGTAAAGGAACAGAGTTCTGCTACAGCTTTCCAAAACTGAGAAAGAGAAATAGAATAGAGGCTTAAGGGGAGATGGTTTAGTTCTGCTTCACTTGCATTTAGTTCTTCAGGCTTATGTTTCCCATTTCTTCTGGCTTTCCAGTTATGCCTGACATCATAGCGTAAGGAAGGTTTATATAATTCTCAGAGCTTGTTCCTAAGTAATCTTTTAGAGACATGGATTTTTTTAATGGATTCCAGCCCCCCGCCCCCCAAATCCTGTTAGGATAATAAAATGAAGGCAGCTATTCTTTACCTGAAGGCATATCAACCTAGTGGCATTTGCCTTCAGATTAGGAATATAAAGCAGCAGGAGACTGATTAAAGCCAGATCTTGTTTTCTTGCGAATGTTACCACTGTCACGTCCTGCTAAGTTCTGGCTTGTGTTGATATTGACCTTGGGTGCCTCAGTGGTACCTGGGTCAGGAGGAAAGATGGCTATTGTTATTATCATTTTAATCACTACCTACAGAGGAGCATCTGGGACAAATTATGATGTATTCTGAAGGCACAATTGGGACTATCTGGAATAGAATAGGTATTGGCGGGGGGGTAGGGGTAGGGGGGCAGGATACAAGAAAAGCAAGAGGTAAAAATACTACTTCCTGAGAAGGAAGGAAGCACAAAGTGCTTAGCTTTCTATATCTAGTTGTGATGTTGCTGCTGTAATAACAGATCCTGAAGTCGAGATTCCCCCCCTTCCCTTTTTTTTTTCCCCCTTTTTTCCTACCTGGATGTCTTGTTTAGAGAGAGTGGTGATAGATGACAGGGTTACAGCTGAAGTTGATAAAAGGTGTCATTCAGTTCAGAATTGCTTATTTTGGCACAAAATAAAATAAAAATAGCTAATGCAATTTAAAAAAAAAATATTTTTGGACTCAAAGATTGGGGATAGGTAGCCCTGACTGTGATTATAGGGCTTGAGATTTATAGCTCACTTGTTATTCACTCTCTAGGATGCTAATGGGATCCCAGAGCTATGTATTATTGGAATTTATGGGCAAATGGCAATGTAGCAACATGCTGAGTTGTTGGAAATTTCCATATTTGCTGTGTTTTGATGGAAGACTCTTTGTGGAAATGCATTTCCTAATTTGGTTTGGCTTCCTTGCTGCTAGCAGATTCCTTGTGAGGTTATGTAAAATAATGTTGTAGCTCATGCTAGAAAGAGCAGAATGGCAAGATATGTGGGAATGAAAGAAATTAGTATTTTTAACCTTCTGTATGTGAGACTAAATATAGGCAGCTTGAAGGGGAAATGAGGTGTCCATGAAGATGTGTCCACCAGAAATTCTAGAAATCCAATCCTGTAGTGCCACATGTTCTTTTTGATGCTTGGGAGCACTAAGGCAACATATCTTTCTATGAAGTAAAGGTAAATCCTCTTTTTGGGATGAATTCTGTTGAATCCTGGTTTGGGGATTTGTGTGCAACACAGTTTTAATTAATTAATAGGCATTGGGGTATCTAACTGACTTGACAGTACTTGTTCAGGGATGAGACGGAAAGACATAAGGAACAAAACACATATATCTTACTGTTCCTTTTTATGTTTGCCTCACCTGGAATCCTGAAAAAATCCATCATCAATAGGTGATCAAAAAGTTAGACATTGTATATCTGTTAATAAAAGCATTAGAGCTGCTGTGTAATTTTCATCTATTCATTCTCACAGGATGAGGGAGTTACAGTAGGGTCACTATTTAGATCTAAGACTCCATGCTGGTTTATACCCCAGGTAACTTAATTCGGTAGGGTTAAATAGTGAATTATGTATTTCCTAAATTACAGATACTTGCTGTCCTTGTGTTGGTTTGTTTCTTATCCATTACTGGATTGTACTCATGGCACGTTCTTACTCTTTCCTGATTTATAATGGATCTCTTTATTGAATTATTGAGCAAAAGTTTTAAATAAAACATCAAAGAATTCTCTTCTACTATCAATTCTCCTACAGTCGTAAGATGTATCAACCCTTAGGACCACTTTCCTCATCAGAATACTGACACTGCTAGACTTACTCCTAGATGTGCTGTGCACTAAAATGTTTATCTAATATAACCTTTTTTCTTTTGAAAGTGAAATGACTTGCCTTATAAGTATGCAACATTAGATTGCTTCTTGTACAAATATCTTACACAGTATCTGTTTTGTTCTTTTTGGCCACCTTACACGTGCAATAGTTTTTTTGTGCTCTGAATCCCATTTTATAGCTGAAGAAAAACAAAGTACTTGCAGAAAATGTAGTTAAATTGCTTCTTCAAAGTAAGTGCATTATCAGAGTTGAGAAAAAGACTGGAGCCTTACTTCCAGCCCTTGGTCATTTTCCTTTTTCTGCATGTTATATACTGCTTTGCTTGGGCTAGAGAGCCACTGAATCCAGACTGTATTATGAAACTGTGAATTGTGATTACTTGTCAGCGATCCAGTTTGTGTGGAGATCAAAACTTGAGCTCAGGTCTTCTCATGGCCACTTGTGTAAGCTCCACTTATTAATGCTTTGTTGGGATTTGTCTGCTTATTTCGGTGCATTAAAACTGACCTTATGGTTCTGATTACTGTTGTACAGTAACTTTATGCTACCTTTGAGGTTCTTGTCACTTCCATAGAACCAGTAAGTCTGTTTTTTGCCTGGAGGGGATTAGTGTTTAGTTTGCGCATAACAAAACAAAGAGAAGACATAAAGCACTGTTCAGTTATTCCAGAACCCCAAGAAACAGTTTGTAGTGTAAGTATTATGCTTTAAGGATAGATGAGATGAGGCTACGGGGAACAGCATTCAATTTCTGAAAGTAAAGCATAAGCTTTGATTCACAGAAAATGAAATTTGGAACAGCTTGGCATTTTTTTTTTTTTTTAAAATAAATGAAATACCAAAAGGAATACACATCTTTATATTTAAATGTTTAATTTCTGTGGGCACTATGAAATATATATTTCTGTCATCTGGCTATTTTTCTAAAGGCTAGAATAGGCTTGCTGGGATATCTGAACTAGAAAACCCTTCTATTATGTCTTGTTGTCTAATCTATTTCACTCCCTCAAAAGGGAATAAGCTGTACAGGCAGAAAAACTTATTTAGGTGCTGATTTAAAAAAAGGGGGAAAGGGCTGACTTTCACCACAAGCTAACACTGTTTCACTGGCAAGAGTCTTCTGTAGGCTTGGCCTGAGATTAGAAGGTTTTTTTGTAGCTGAACATGATTTCAGTAAGTGCTTGGACAAAATGATGAAAGAACAGCGTAGGTCTATTGAATGCAAAGACACCACCTCTAGACTTAGGAAGCCCCTGACCTGCATTTAGGTGGCAGCTGGAAAAGATGTTGAGGAAATAGCACTACCTGCTTGCCCTGTTCTTCTGCTCTTCCCTGGCATCTACTACTAGTCCCTGACAGAACTAGGATACTGGCTAAGCAGTGCTTTGGTGTACGGCTGTAATCTGTGCTCTTAAGGCACTGCCTTGGATTTGGCATGATCTGTGTGCGTCCGGGCAACAGATGACTTTCCTTATTGTTTGGGGTTGTCAGTGTGTTTTCAGTTGAAACTCTCTGAGCTCTCGTAAATAACTGATTCCCCAACCCCTCACCCCACCCCCATTTAAAAACAAAGTAAAGCAAGGTAGTCAAAGACAGTTCAAGATGTATTTAGATACAAACTGCCTTTTGAATCCTGCGACAGCCCACCTCCTTGACTGCTTCTCATACCAAATTCTAACAACGGGGTTTCTTTGCTTTATGATCTAAATTATTTTATTTTTTGCCTTCAAGCCCCTAGATATGTCTTTATAAATTAGGGTTTTATCTCTATCAGATGCTCATGGCAGTGCAGTCTCTCTCAAGTTTTCTATATTAATTATCTAATACTTAATATACGTAGCATTTCAAGTATCTTTTTATGCTTTAATTTGCATCATTTCTGTGAGGCATACTCTGAAAGAAAGTTTCATGTCTCAGTTTGCTCAGCTGACTGTAAATCTTTCTTGCCTTTACTGCTGAAATGTTAGTAGGGAGCTCTCAGCTTTCTATCAGCTACTGCTTCTTCCCTGAGCTGTTGGATACTCCCAAATTATGCGTCTGTAGCTCCAGTTTCATTTGCAAGAGTCATTCATTTCTGCCCTTAATTCCTATTCCAACTGGTATTGGGGATTGTGGCAGTCCCAGGCTGTGCTGCAGTCCTTGACTCTGTAGATCCTTCTACGGAAACTTGAGTATCTTCCTTCCATCACACTCCAAGTTCTTTTTATCTGTTATCAGTTGTGTAGGTCCCTTACTAGGCTCCAACAGTGTATTTTCATTCTTGCTGTTCTCTGATACAGAAAGCTAAATTACACAAAAGACAAAGGAGCCAGGATTTTTGTTATGTTTGTGCCATGAGAGCTCCCAAACTTTTCCCTGGCCCACTTCTCCTGATCTTGCACAAATAATGTAGCTCCACAGTCAACACTGGGTCAGAAGATCCTGTTGCATTAGGAGTTCAGGGCTGTGATGCAGCACTATTGCTGTATGCTGCTAAAAGCTGTTCCCTACTCCAACTGGTTTCATTGCAGCTGGTCTCCTCGGCCCCATGAGGATTGCTGGCTTTGCAGCTTGGGCTACCCCAGATCAACTAGAGAGAGAACCGTGTTTTCCTGTACAAGTCTGAGAAGCCAGTTTATTCGCTATGTTTTGTGGGACATAGTCTGATGACAAGAAAGGTAAATGTTCTGTGTGGTAACTGTGAGATGATTTGAGCACACTAATGTTTTCTGTGCCCTAGAAAATAATCCGAGAGATGTGACTTTTCTGTAATTAAGAGGGAGAAAGTGTCAAAGCTACATACTGACTCACCTTTTTTTCTGATACGCACTATGCCTCATGTGGGCACAATATTTAGGAACTGAGCTCCAGATCTGTAACAAGATGTTCCCAAGCTATATCCTTTCCTTCCTTTTCCTCAAGCCACTCTGCTTCCAGCCTTTCACAATTTGGACGTAGTTTGATTCTGATTCAAAAATCTGAAAAAGGCTGCATCTCTCTTGCATTTGTGGAGATGTAATAAAGAGTTCAGCAGGGAGCTCAGCAATCAAAGATTTCTGAAAGGAAACCACTTGCACAGGCGAGAGGCAAAGGTTTTTCTGTCAGGGCTACGTGGAGGGATACCTGCATGTTCTCCATCTTATCTAGCAGGGAGTAGAGGAAGGGGAATGCTTGTCAGTCCCCATCTTCTTCCATGCATGTGCTAGGAGCTGGGGACGGTCCCTGTCCTCTCAACATCATCAGAAGACAGAATGTGTGTGTGTGCTGCAAGGAACGTGAACATCATACCAGACTTCAAAATTACAGGAAATTGTAAACTGAATGTGATTTAATGATGGTGTCAACAACAACAACAAGCTACTTCTTTTTAGGGATTGCAACAAGATGAACGTTGTTTGTAAGAGAGCAGACAACGCCCATCTCTGTGACATTAACCACTAGGTGCTGTTGCTTAAGAAAGGAGGACAAAAGGGGAGGACAAGAACATGGCTTTAGGAAATCTAATCTATATTCCAGTGCTTCATTCAAACACGTTGATTAGGAATGCTGTGTTTTTTCTGTCAGCAGAGATTTTTAAAGAAAAGCTGAGTAACTGTCTATTAGTCTAGGTTTGCTTTATTTTGTCTTGTAAGAAATAGATGGACAAAAAGTACTTTTAATGCTTCTTTCAGTTTATATGGAAACTGTATGTAATTTTATTCCACCTTTGTGGGGAAACGCCCCAGGTTAAAAATATTGCTTCATCTTGCTGTCAGTGGTGTTCCTGTGGGTTGTGGTTCATGTAACTGGACATACGGGTCAGATAGAGAAGTTCACTTGCACTCCTTGAGGAATATAATGCCCTTTTTTCCCCTCTACCACAATAGCAGCAAATTCTGTGATCGTTGTCCTGCAGAGAAGTGATAATTAGGTAAAGAGAAAGCATGATAGTATGATGTAGCATAAAGGGTTTTCACATGAATACAGATGCATTACTCCCAACCACTGAACCTATACTTTATGAAAATCATCATGCACTTGGTGCCAGGAGCACTTTCCTAATCTTATGCCATCTGTGCATCTGGCAGAAGATTACAGGAAACTCATTTGTACATCCACTTGGGAGTGTATCCTTCCTATTAAAAAAAAAAAACAAACCACCACACACCTCATTTTTAGATCATATCTTACAATGGAAGATTTCAAGCAGACTACTGTTCAGAGAATTCATTTCTTTCCATTTTATTTCTTGGGCTAGAGTTCTTATTTTCCCAAAATGGCAAAATGCGGATACCAACATACCAATATACTAACAAGATGGCGCTGTTCACAACATTTCCAATTTCAGGAAAGATTTTAACGAATTTTTTTTGTCCAAACTATGACAATCATGATGGTAGTGGTGTGAAAGACGAGAGGTTTATTTTCCCACATTAATTCTCTTACGTAATGAGAGCATGCACACTGTATTGAACCCTGACAGTGGGAAGCTAGGATCACCACAAGAGACATCACCACTCTTTCATCTGTTTAGAGATAATTGAATATATAATAAGCTAGGATCTTTTAGCATGGCCAAGACCTCTTCATAAGGATATTAAAGAGGTATATACCAAAAAGAATACTTTTGAGATGTGTGATGTTCACTGTTCTTCCTAATTCACTAAGAACTAGGGACTAGTAGATAAAATGATCTAGCAGTGAGTTTATAATTACAGGGGCTAAAATGATGCAAGGAAAAATTAAACTGTGGGAGTTACTGTTGTAAGGTGCTTTGGATGCAGCAAGTGCGTGCTTTAGGGGCAAATTCATAGGGGAAGGGTCCATCAAAGGCTACTAAACAGGATGATGTAGAGTCCAGGCTCGGGGATCTTTACACTGTAGGATGGAGACAATATCAATCTGTCCTTATCATGTTGTTATATTATTTTTCTGCTGGGCTGGATAAACTTTTGGCTTGGCCTGGCCTAGCACTGCCATTCTTGTAGTAGTGAATGTAGCTTTGCAAATGTATACCAAGCTCAGTAACATGTCTGCATTGTCTTTATACATTCCTTTAACTCATGCAGTTGCTACCTTTTGTCTACATGGGATTTCGTACAAAATAATACAAAGACTTGAGTATATTGCAGAATAGTCACTTTCCCAGTATCTCTTGCTGGGTACTATGTAAAAGAAAAAGTAGACTCTTGTGACTGACTAAAGAATTCAAAGCAGATGTCTGCTCAAGTGAACACAGGTTATCTTTACATTGGGAAATACCAACTGTAATCATCTTCACAATTGTTTTCTTGCAGTCAGAACCCAAGTCTCTTCACTGTCTTTCATTTAGGATAAAGCATTCTCTGTTTAAATGTTTGAATCCATGGTACAGAGGTAGCCCTCACCTCTAGGCAAGTGTGTTTAGAAAGTGTGTGATACTTTGCAGATGATACTTAGTACCTTTCCAATATGCAGTCACCATCAATTAGTTAAACAGAAATAACTATCGCATAACTATTGCAGAAGCATGATATTAGAAGTCTTCAGCAGCTCGCTCTCTCTGGGTTGATATTGAACATGGGCAGGCATTATCTCAATCTACTGATGCAGAATTAATCAGAACTCCTGCAGTCTTGCTCGTCTCAGTTATACCGTATTTTGCAATACATCATGCATTAGATGTGTTAGTGGATTCTGTGCATCATCCTTTTCACCTCTGCAGGCAGTATTTGACATCTGAGGGTGCTCCTGGGTGGTCGCAATCGGTGGGAGGGCCAGGGGAAAGCAAAGGGAGGAAACTGCTCTTCCTCCTTCCCTCCCTGCACCTATCCCTTCCTCAGGAGTAGCCATAGGCATCTCTACTTGACTTCCTCCTAACTGCCCCCCTGAAGGAACCTGAATAGACAGAGGCCTTTTAGCTTTTTTGTTGTAAAGTAGGGAAGGTGAGAGGGAGCAGAGAGAAGGGGTGGGGATGAATATAACAGAAGATGACAGTAAGGTGTATATTTAACTAATACTGCCAAATGTTAATTGTTTAATTTGTTAATGACAGGATGTCATGAACTCTTTAAACTAGAAGCTTGCTTAGATTTCAGTTGTGAGGGGGATATTTAAATCCTGGGAGGGAAGCAAAGTGCTTTTTTTTTTTTTTTTTTTTTAATTTGTTTGTTTGTGGTTTTTGTAGCCAAAAAGATCTGCAACGTTAGAAAGAACAGTTGCTTGCTAGGAGAGAGAGAGACCTTCCCTTTCTGCATCTCCTAGCTCGCTGCACCTTAAAAGGTAAAACACTAGAACAGTTTAACTCACTAGAATCTGAAGAACAGTCATATTTCAAATGACTACCATAAATTTGTTCAGCTTCTTTTCTCCCTTTCCCCCCAAATCTCAATTATGGCAGATGAGCAAAACGCCACAGGTGCCCCCCACTTCTGTCACTTGTCAGAAATTCTCACAGCTCATTTCACACTCTGGCTAGCTTGATGTTAAAAGGTATGTGCAGTCTTCTAATTTATGGTTAACAAGTCCGTATTATCTTTGTAATCCCAATTGCCATGCAATAACAATTCCCCATGTAGGTTCAACTGGGTACTACAAATAATTTCTCATAAGTTTACTGATAATAAGAAACACATCTTAAGGAATGAGAGAAAGCTTATTATAATAATTGTTTGCAGGTGTTAAATGAAGAGCATTATAGAAATATATATGTGTAACAGTCTATTAAACCAGAATCTCATAATAAGGGATGGATAATGATAAAGAAGCCTACACATTTCACAGCTCAGAAATTAATTTCTTAGACTTCCATCATTCAAGGAAATCACATTCCAATCACTGTTCAAGTGACATGAGTTTTCATACTTACAGTAATCTCCTGTATTGACAGTACATCAGAAATAGTTCCCTGAAGAATAAGGCTAATTTTCTAACCCAGTCAACCCTCACTTTGAAGTCTGGATTGGGATGGTGATGGAAAAGTTTCTGCAAAGGTTGAAGTACTGAGCCTTAAAGCATTCTTTATTCTTCCAGTATAATGATGGCAAATCTACCCTCTCTCATTTCAATCCTTTGAGTAAGTCCCTAAAGCAGAAATAGGCAGTTTCACCTTGCTGTACTTAACTCTTTCAGTGCCTTTCCCTTCTAGGTCTTGTCCAACTGCCATTAATCCTACATGACATTATATTTCAAGGTTTTGATTAATCTTACAGAAGTGAAACTGTTAGCAAGGTCTTTCGCTCCCAGAAGTACATTTCCTTTGCATGCATAATAGACTCTTGTTAAAGTTGCTTAATGAATTATATCCAGTGTTTGAAGAGGGAAGGCATGCAGGGTTGGGCAGTCCTTGCAATACTGAAAAGCTAGGAATATGCCCATTTGAGGAGAGAGGTCCTATTCAGAGGGCCAGTGATGGCTGTGCCTTCTTCCCACGTGAGAAGGTTCTGTAGCCCCTTCCTGGCTCTTCTGAAGGTGCTGCGGTGGCATGTGCTGGCTGAGTCCTCACCTTCCACTGCTGCCCTCACGCCAGCTTTGCCTTGCTCTCTGCATGCAGGCCCTGGTGCACCAGCGGTGTAAAATTGTCAACAGTGGCTGCGCTGCTGGGGTGTATTCTCTGCCTGCATCAGGGAGGGTGGATCAGAAGAGGTGATATAGCCTTTGTGATGATTTGCTTTGTCGCTGCTGGACTGTCCCATTCTGCTGTAACTTCTCCACAAAATATTCAGTTGTTTGTTTTGTGACTACTTTGCTCTAGCAGTGTCATAGCACTCACTGAGGGGCACTATGTTAGGATGTAATACAGAAGCAAATAATGTCTCATAAATCATCACCTCTAAATATTGAGTTAGATGTTTTATGAAAGTGTAATGATACCATGAGCTAACGCTGTGTGTGTGTGTGTTTAAAAGTTACTCTCTTTTCCCCTTCCAAAATGGCAATTGACATTATCTTCATCACTGACGTACCCTTCTCCATACTGCCTCTCTTCCCTGCTTTCACAATGGCCTCTAAGTGTCCGTAATTAAGGGTTGCTGCTGTGGATCGCGCTAGGGTTCAGGCAGGTGTATAACAACCAGTGCCAGTCATACACTGGAGTATGGAGTATTTGTGGATGTTGTGTCAGTTTGATTCACTGGACTTCTCATATGAGCACTACATCTACCCTTCCAGCTCTGTATGAGGCTGCGTCTAGCTTGGTACTGTAATGTCAATTGGGAAACAAGGAAGAAATCAAACAGAAGAAGAACCTTCATAACTTTAGTAATAAATAAATAAAATTCACAGAATCACAGAACGGTAGGGGTTGGAAGGGACCTCTGGAGATCATCTAGTCCAACCCCCCTGCTAGAGCAGGGTCACCTAGAGCAGGTTGCACAGGACTGCGTCCAGGCAGGTTTTGAATATTTCCAGAGAAGGAGACTCCACAACCTCCCTGGGCAGCCTGTTCTATCGATCCACTTCATTAGCAGGCCAGAATGTACCTGCTATCACTCTGTTGCAAAGTTTATGACTCTCAGTGGTTGGAGACACACAGATAATTATTCAGGGAGAAATCAACCTTTCTCTACTGTGATGCTCTCTGATGCACCCTGAAACTTTAGCATCTACCAACAGAAATAATTCGTTTTGTCAAAGTTCATTTAAATGCAGACTAGAGTAAGTCAATATGGATAGCAGTATGCGCTGTGTTCTTTGCTTGGTGTTTCTATTGGCTTCACTGAAGGGCACATTGGACATGCAAAACCAAAAGATGCTCCAAGCATCAGGAAGAAATGGGTTCTTAGTTGGGTAAGAAAATGCTAACTCTCACAACTTCCAGTTCAAGCAATGAGGTGGAAAGCAAAGGACTGCCAAGCTGAATGAATTAACTCACTTGTAGTAAGATGCTGAAGACACTACCTTGCCAGCTTCTGACAGCAGCTATGTTTTACTGGCTATAACTAAGATTCAGTTGTAGAAAATCTGTACACCGACTCTTATTTCCATCTTTTGCATATGTATCTCTAAGATAGGAATCTAAAGATAAGAGAGAGCTGTGAATGATTCATGAAAATACTAGGTATTTAAATGAGCAATGAAAAATATTTAGGGAACTCCATGGTTATCTTCAGATTAGCAAAAATTATGGTAGTGTCTGGGGAATGTTATTGGAGACAATTGTACTTCACAGATGAGCACACTTTTGGACTGCTGGAGGAGAATAAACAAGCTGACAACATGAACAGGCTTATGCCTTACAAAGGAACTGGAAGTATAGGAAAGAGTCAGTCTCTTATAATACACTGACTGCTTTTGTGGGATTAAATTGCCTAATCAGCTCCCAAAGTGCTGCACCTGGTATTTCTTTCTGCTTATGCTGAACATAAAACATTTGGATAATTGTGTGGGCTGCAGAGCTGTGTAAAGACAACAATTCTCTAATACTTTTTGCAGGGGGTAAAGTATTAGTGTATCTGTCTCTGACCATGGAGGTTCCCAGAAGAGTTAGTGTAGTGCTAGAGCTTTTAAAGAAAATATGTATTACTTGCAATAAGATTCAGAATCCTTGTGTTCAGCCTGGAATGATTTTATGGGGAGTAAAAATGTAATGCACTTACCTGCATAAAATGATACGCATGCTGACCATCCCCATTCTGCTTTAGTCTAGTCAAAATCAGTTTGCAAAATGATGCTTGGAGTTAGTTTGAATGAGTGATGTGATCTCTGATGCTTTAAACAGTACTACTGGAACTGTAGGAACCTGATTGTGACCTGTGCTATATTCTTCATGGGCATTGTCTGTAATGAGAGGTACAAAAGCTTGATGTCTCACAGAACTGGCTGCTGAAACAGTCAAATGGCAACAGCAGCAAGTGTGCGATGTACCAATCTGTGTGTCTATGGCAAGTGCCTGGCTTCTGGGGGGGGTGATGCTTGGGAGAGTCTCTGCTGGCTGCTGCATGAGGCAGGCACTGGGGAAGTGACCAGAAGTCTCTCTTCTCTGCAGCTGAGTTCCTCACATTGAGATTATTTCAGCTGCTTAAGCTGCTGTGGATGATATCCCTGGATGTTGCGTACATCAGGCTTTATTTAACGTCTATAGGAAACAAAAATAAAAGAAAGAAAGGGGAAAAAAAAAAAAGCTCTAAAATCAAACAGTCAAAACCCCCCTCGAAATCCATCCTCACCCCCCTTACCTGAAAGTGCAGTGGTCAGTGATAGGTGTACCTGCTCTTCCTTTTCTTCTTGACAAGCTTGTGTTAGGCAAGCGCGGTCCTTGCTGCAGAGGCTGGCGAGGTGAGCAGGGGAAGGGGAAGGAGAAGGGGCAGAGCTGTCCTGGAGCAGCTTGCTGCTGTGTGGGCCCTGTGGCACCGGCTGGGGAGGTCCCTGGCAGGCAGCTTCCCTGCCCCACCGGCCTGGGGGGCAGCGGCCATCTCCACCGAAACCCTTTGGGATGATCAGGCCAGTGCAGCTGCTATTGTTTCAGGCTGTGCAGATGTCGGCAGATGTTTTTTGTCGTCGCATTGTAACAGTGCACTCTGGATTCATGTTTCAAATTACCCTGAACATTAGGGCAGAAACTGATGGGAGCTCTGGGCTCAGTGGTGGAGAATGCCGTTCAGCTGGTGCCGAGCACAGCTGGGACATGGACCCGTGCAGTGCATGTGTTGTGGTTGCTGTATACTGCAAATCCTAAGGGCTAGAACTGGGCAATA
Organism: Phoenicopterus ruber ruber; assembly: GCA_009819775.1. NCBI lineage: Eukaryota > Metazoa > Chordata > Aves > Phoenicopteriformes > Phoenicopteridae > Phoenicopterus > Phoenicopterus ruber. Next base: position 37,560,531 of record CM020218.1, read on the forward strand.
TCTCTGATGTGTTACCTTCCATATAGGCACGAGTCTACCAAAATAAATTATTCTAGGAACGAGACATTTTTACACGTGAGAGAAAGAAATAAATAATGGTGGGGGAGGAAAAATGTGAAAGAAGGACAAGGGAGAAAGGACTAAGGCAGTTACTGACCTGAGAATTTACATATCTCAGTTCAGTTAGAAGTTCTTTTTTTTTTTTTGTTTATGAGTTACTGAAATTTTTGTAAGATCAGTAAGTTAAGGCATTTCAGACCTTGTTACTATCCAGGTGACAAGGCAAGTTCTACCTATTTTTTTTTCCCCACTGGAAGAATTGCACAGGATAGTATAAGGGAGCCTTGCTTGCTCTAAGTTAGTGCATGGTTAACAGTAAGTTGCAGAACTTAATTGTCGGATCTTACTGATGCAGTGGTCTGAATGCTTCTGATTGATTGCTAAAATTTAAAGCCTGGCATACTGCTCCAGCTGTGGCCAACATCAGTAAAAGGAATGGACTTCACATGCCTGATCTTGTGCTCTCACTATTGACTGTTGGAATCAAGAGCAGCGAAGAAAATGTTAAAAGAAAGTGTTCTTCACAGACAAGAAAAGCACAATAGGCTTCCAGTAGTAGTCTAGTAGTAACCATGATTTAAAAGTCAAATAAGCACGTAGCCCCTGAATGAGCAGAAGCACTCCTGAAGTGTAGTTGTTTATCTGAAATATTATTCAAATGACATTATGGAGTTTCTCGTTGAATGTTGTGACGATTTCCAGAGCTAGCATTCTTGCCCGGAACACAGACGGGGAGAGGAATGACGCTGCCAAACCTGAAAATACAATCATCTGGAGTTTGAATGAATACAGGGTTGGGTTTTTTCTTCTTCTTTTGCCTAGTGGATGGCCAAAGTTAGAGCCTTGCTTGCATCAGTTTGTTCCCAGTGTTGTCAGTAATATCCTTGGTGATTCCTGTTTGTGTGCATGGTAATTTTTTGACCAGGTGTAAGCCATTGGACTGGGTTGGTACACAAGCAAAAGGGAAACAGATCATCTTTCCTTGTGTTGGCTCTTCATAGCTTGTGACAGGAAAAACAAGGGTTAGAAATTAAGACTCAATACAGCAATGAGGAAGAAGAGATCTTCTCACAGTGAAATTTCTTAATGACACCCTTCAGGATTTTGGAAACCTTCAAAAGCAGTGTTATGTTTTTACATCACCTGATAACCCATTTTGAGCAACTGAGAATTAAAATATGCGGATGAGTACATTATCGCATCTAGGAAATGAAGTCAAGAAAGACTGGAAAGCATCTCTGGGTTGTACATGTGTCCACTCAGCTCCCTCCTGTACAGGCTGGAGGGGAATAGCAAACGTTCTCCTTGCTGACCCTGTAGACAAGCACAAGTGTAGCTGATACGAGAGCAGAAAAAAGCAGGGTTTCCTAATGGGGTAATGGCATAATGGTATCTTGCTTTGATCAGAAAGCTACTAGGCATTCCTGGCCCTGCGAGCATTGAGCGCCAAGTGTTGTTAGACACTAAGTGTATACACTCTGTGCCATCTGGGACGTGGGCTCTAGGAAAGGGGACACTCTGAGCTGGTGTAAGCTGCTACCATGGTGTTGCTGAAGTCCTGGGGCAGGTAAAGTTTACACTGGCTGATGATCTGCCTGGGTTCATTATGGTGGGGGGATGTCTAGGATTTCATTTTCTACGGTACTTTCATCATACCCGTCTCCTTTTCCCCTTAAGAGTCAGTCAAAACAAAGCCCATTTTAAAAGAAATGAATGTAGAAAATGTGAAACATAAGGATCTTTTACAAAGCGTCTTTTACAGTGCTGGGGACATAAAACAGGGCAGTGGAAGATAAGCCATTATGTATGTTGAGGAAGTCTAAGAATAAAGATTATAGGCAAACAGTCTACCTTTCTTTACAAGGCCTTGATTTACATCCCTGAAATCTCAAATTTAGCTATTACAATGAAGTCCTGTTGCACACAGAGCTGACTTTTTATCACCACTTAAAATCTAATTAATCCGTATTGAAGCACAAAGATTTCTGTTGTGTTTTAGGGTGAGGGGTCATAGAGCCCTCTTTGTTCATCCTCAGGCTTGTAATCATCAGGCATTGGGATATAATTTTACCAAGCAAATTGGAAGGTAACAGATCAAATCCTTATCGGAAAGCCTAACTCATGGTTTAGCGAAGTCCTTCGTCCTTTATGTGAAACTTTATATTCGTGAAGAACAAAAAAGTGTTTCAGAGCTTACAAAGGGTTAATAGCAAGGGCTTATATCTGGGGCAGCAGAGAACTAAAATCATCATAGCTTCCACCATCACTCAAGGTAGCAGTTGTTACAGAACTGCTGGGGAGACCTTCCTCCTCAAGCTTTTAGGACTCTGCTCTTATGGCCTTGGTCTATCGACCACTGATGCAATTAAGTGGCATACTGTTCTCTGTGTTGGGATGGGTCCTATCCTGTCTCACTACCTATTTACCCCAGTGGAAAAATCTTAACTTGGAACTGAATGAACTGGAGATCTGGACCATGGGACTCTGGCAAGCTTGTGTTGTCCAGGAAGAAGGGGGAATGCAATGCAAGGACTTCGATTCTTTCCTAGCTTTGCCTCCAGAGCTCAGGATTTCTAGGATTTTGATGGTTTTTTCCAATGGATCGGGGCTTTTGGGCCTCTTGCTCTCGGGATTTGGGTTGGACTGTTTGAAAATTGGTGAAAGACAACAGGAACAAAAGAAACGGCTGTTGCTGTTTGGAGGAATGCTCTTCTGGATATCGGGGATTACAGCTATTGTCCCAGTTTCTTGGGTTGCCCATTCCACAGTCCAGGAATTTTGGGATGAGAATATACCAGATATTGTTCCCAGGTGGGATTTTGGGGAAGCGTTATTTGTTGGCTGGCTTGCTGGATTTTGTCTTATACTAGGAGGATCCCTACTTAATTGCACAATCTGTTCAACTGAAGTCCATCCATCTTCGGTCCATTATGCAGTAGCAGAACAGCAAGATCTGTGTCAACACTTGGAAACTGAAACTAGGCCTTAAAATGGAAGGTTTTAAGTAGTACAGAAAGAATACCCTATCTTTTTCAAACTCTAGTGCAAGCCAGAAGCTTGTTCCAGTAGTAATTCAAAGGACTCTTTGTTACCTAGCCGATTTCCTAAACTTATGTCTGTTTTCTCCGTAACTGGTATTGGAAGGTGGTGTGTTTTCTCACCTGCAGGACTGTTTAAAACTTTGTTTCACAGCAAAATGCTGATGTTTTCATAGACTCTGCAAAATAGCTGCTTTTGCTTTCTCAACTGCACTGTAAAATCCTGAAAATGAATATGCATGTTCCCTTACAGCTTGGCTTTTAACCAAAAATATGCTTCCTTTTCATATGTAACCAATTAAATGAGCCTCAAAGCTTGACTCCCTGTTGCAATTTTCCACTTGCCTAATGGAGTGACGTACAAACTTGAGAGTTTTCACATCCTGAGCAGTCTAAATACATGCATTGCATCCAATTGGTTTTCTGTGTACTTGGAAATGGCTGTGCTAAGAAAACTGTAGGTTTCTGAAATGCTAGCAAGCGTTGCAGATGTCTTTTTGTGCATGGGGCGTTACGGGGTGGGTGCTTCGTACCCAAGAAGTTGTGTTTTCCTAGTCTAGCACTTTAAGCTGCCCATACATGGTATTCTAAGTGTTTCTGGCACCTGCATACTTTAAGCACAAAAAATAGGCTGAGAAATGTCGCTTTAAAAATACTTACACTTCTTCTGAAACAGGTATGGAGGCACTATGCATCCTATTAAAGGCTCCTTAAGCTCCGTTCACTTACATGGTCAGAACGTGTTGCTGTAACCTTTGACTTTAAGCAAATGATATTTAACTGGCCACAGAGAGCTTCGTTTGCTGTAAGTAGAAATGTATCAATGATGTGGTATTAAAACTTAATTTTAAACTGTGAGATGCCAAGCCTAGTAGAACTGCTGTATGCTTTGGCAGATTGAGGGAAAGTATATGCTTTTCTTAAAAAAAACAAAACCAAAACTAAGGAAAGGTGAGCCCAGCTGTGGCCACACCTTCAGCTACTGGTTTACCACACTACTTCCCTATCCCCCAGACACTGCACATGGCACCCGGCACCACAAAGCAGGAAGGGGAGGAGTATTTCATGCTTTATAAAGCATTGTTTTAACTTTTGCTTATGTTCAGTATGACAAAGAATTGAGCAGACTGGAGTCTGCAAAAGCGAGCAGCTTAGCGCTTCTGTGACTGCTAAAAATGAACTTGGTCCACAGACACAGGCTACAGTTAGTTGCATTTCTGTTGTCTGTACTAGGATGGATTTTAACCGGTACCTGTAACTATTTACCAGACTGGAAAAATCTCAACTTAGACTTAAATGTACTGGAGCTTTGGACCATGGGACTCTGGCAGACCTGTATAGTCCAAGACGTAGGAGGAACACAGTGTAAAGATTTTGATTCTTTCCTAGATTTGCCTCTAGAATTCAGGATTTCCAGGATTTTAGTATCTACATCAAATGGACTAGGACTTCTGAGCCTTGTGATCTCTAGTCTTGGTTTGGACTGCCTAAGGATGGAGGATACACAGCAGAAGCTAAAGAAACAGCTGTTACTACTTGGAAGTATACTCCTTTGGACGACTGGAGTTCTGGCCTTAGTCCCTGTTTCTTGGGTTGCCCATACGATAATCCAGGAATTTTGGGATGAAGACATCCCAGAGATTGTGCCCAGATGGGAAATAGGGGATGCACTGTTCAGTGGCTGGTTTGGTGGATTTTTTATAATTCTCGGAGCATCTCTACTCCTCTCCACAATCTGCTTATCATCTGACCATCAATTACCAGAGCACTATGTAATGGCAGATTTGCAAGACACCCATCAACATCTGGAAAGTGGAAATAGAAGACTTTAAAATGGGTAGATATCAGGTTTTCAGATTTCTTACTCTTGCACTGCCGTAAGAAAGGTCTGCTGAACAGATTGGTTACTGTTTACAAGACTGGGGGGAGGGATTGTTTCTTACTAAGTAGTTCCTTTAATCACTACTTACCTTCAATTTTAATTACATTAATTGATGGGCTATGGTGATCCAAGTCACCACTGTATTTCTCTAAAATCTGATCAATTGCAGATTTTGGTTTTTGCAGGTTTTTGGTTTGTTCGTTTCTTTTTGTTTTGTTTTTTAAGATAAGTGAGTATAAAAGTTTTAATCTTTAGGCATGCATGGAGACTTGACCATATTTTAAATGGCAGAACTCCTACTGGGGCTGTTCTAAACAATGTCTTTTTTACAAAAACTAGTATTATTTAAGTCCTGAAACAGTTTGTAGTGTCAGTTCAACATGCATTACAAAAACCTAATACAGTACAACCTTGAATGAAGTTCCCTGGACCTATATCACTTACACCGGTGTAAACTAAATGTTCTCAGACATAGTGTCATGTAATACAAGGGGGGGAGAGAGGGAGTGAGACTGAACGTATCCCTGCACACAATCCCTCTTTCTCTCTCTAAGGAAAGCCAGTATTTCTGAAATAATGAGACGATGTCCAGTGGAGAGTTGACTGTGTTCATTGCTATTGCAGTTTTTACTTAATGAATGTAAAGAACTAACTTCAAGTACATGAATCAGTTTCTATATAACTTATCCTAAGACTTGTCAGTGATTGATGTGAACCTCCCATAAATTGCAATGATTTTACATTGACAAAGCTGTAGCAGCCATCTGTTTCTGCAAAGAGCCTATAAAGACATAGAACAGCAATAAAAGAATTAAATAAAACACTGGTCTGGAAAAGAGCTTTGTTAAAAAATGTATTTTCCAATCACTGAAACACATGGAAAGTGCAGAGACAAGTTAATCTATGTGATGTACTTGCATACTCGTACAGACAAAATTAGAACAGAAACACATTCAGAATATAACCTGATTAAATATTTAGTTCAGTCCTGAGCATTTGATATTTAATACAGTATAAACATAGCAATAGTTAAAAAAAAAATCTTAAAATTATTTGATTTGTGTTCTATTACAAGTTCTGCTAAACTTTGCTCGTTTGGCTAAATATTCTTGTACCAGTAACATTTAGATTTTGATATATGCAACTGCAGTGACATTGGTACCTGGAAATAGAACTAATTACATTCGTTATACCCTGCTGTGCAGAGTAAATTCCACTTCAAGAGTAATATTTATAATTTTCAACTGATGAGGGTTTATTTGTATGTATAATTTTAGCTTATTCTATTGAATGTTTCAAGTGTGAATAGTCCGAGTTAGTAAAAAAAAACCCAAAACTCCAAACCTAGAATTGTTAAAAGCTGCCTATAAATATGTTCAACTTTACCAATTTGGAAAATGAGGAGCATGAATATGTTTAAGTGTCTCATTTTTAAATGAGTTTTGCAAGCTAAAGCCAGCAATACTTAAATTTTGACCTCACCTCATGCTTACAAATCAGACGATAATACTTTTTTTGAAAATTATTCAACCCGTGAGGAGAAACAGCTAATCTGGCAAGAATTTAGACAGCTCTAAATATTTTTCACAATAGCATTCTTAATGTCAAATATTTTTATGGCCAGAACTGAACTATATTAAACAGAACATAAATAAGACTGTAAATAAATAAAAGAAAAATCATAAAGTACACCTCTAAACATCATTCTACAAACAACTTATATAATCAAATTGAGAAGCTGAAACTGTCAACCTTCATTTCACCTCTACATTAAATAATTCCAGATTTGTGTGGTTTTTTTTTTTTAATTGACCTTTCAAACATGAACGTTATCTCAAACCCAAGAAACAAAAAACAAATGGGGCATTCAGAAAGGATGTTCAATCAGTCATCTTGCCCAAAATAGCATGTTTGACTATACATTTAAGTGAACTGATGGATCTGTGCGTAAGAAAACCCTTGGGTGTTACACAGACCTCTCATCACAGAATTGTCACTCTGAATTTGAGACAGCTGCTACCATATTGTGGTTATATTTGCTTCCGTTTTCTCACCAAGTAATTATAGCCTTTTTGAAAGACGAAGTCCATGCATACGTGGCTTGTTGTTTGGGGAAGAAAACGTTAGCCAGTGAATTAAATACATCCGAGTGCAACATATTAAGTAGAAAATGAAATAATTCTGTTAGCTGCAATGTCCTCCTACTTACACAGTACCCACAGAAGATAAGACCCCAACTGCTTTACCAAAGACAGGGCTGCTTAAACACCTACATCTAATGTTCTGGACTTCTAACAGAATGCATCCAAGTTGATGCTTCTTCCTAGCAGGCTGCTTCATGCAAGACAAATTTGAAACAGGCCGTTCACATGTATTTATTAAACCTGTGCACCCTCAACTGCATACAGGGTTAATTGTGTATTTTTAAAAATGTTATTTATTGTACCGAAATATGCGAAGACTTCTAGTCAGGAACTTTTCTTTTTCAGAAAGGCTTACCAACAAGAGTTCTGATAGCCGAGTTAGTACGTGACAGATTTTTCTCCTGGTACAAACACTTTAATGAAAACATCTTTGTGTTTGTAAACCTAACGAACACTTTTACGTATTCCTAGTTGGCAATAAGACAGCCTCTAGCACAAAAGATTAACATGGAGAAACTCTCATTTTTAGGTGTACAGTGGATATAACTATTCCGATTTCAATGCTGGTATTATGAATTTGATGCAGCTTCCAGTTCAGAAAGCAGCTGCCCCTTTTGGTAGTCTCATAATAAGTTTTTAGGGTTACTTGTCTGCCTTGCCTTTCCCACTCTCCCGCAGATGCAAGAAACCTTTTAGTGCAGGTTAAAGTACTGTACATTCACAAAACTAAACTCTGAACTCGCTCTCTTCCTACAAAGTACTAAAAACAAAAACAGAAGAAATTTGTTTCGGAAACAAAATTCCAATGTGGGTAATGAATCTAATTAGCAGCTGTTGTGAGGCAGCCTTGATGTTTTGGAAAGGAGCTTACACTTGTGGTTAAACTATAAAAGTGACACTCTTGTACAAAAATATTGCATGGCAAAAACAGCCATCTTCACAGTCTGCTCACATGAAAATAGTGAAAAGATAAACAATCTTCTGTTGAACATAATATTTCTCAACACAGTGCGGTTCAACAGGATACATGCTTAGTACTGCCTTTGTTCCTTTGTTCCATCTTTACAAAATAAAAACACATGCAATACATACAAACTGTACAAAATCAGCATCAGTATACCAAAATTAATCTACTTTGGTTTTCCGGTTGTTGGGTGGTTTTGCCATTTTTTAAGCATACAACAATTCAATTCACTATATTTTACAAATAAACATATCAATAGTGAATGTAAAATAGAAGATCTTTAAAAGCAGGTCACTGGAACTACAAAGTTCATCTGAAAAGAGATGAGCAAGTGGAAAAACACTTCAATGAAAATCCATAATTATACATCATCAGCTGGAAGGGCTGGTATACTGATCTTTGCTCTTGTGAAGTATGCTATCTTCTCCCTGAAATTAAAAAAGAAAAGAAGTTATTCTTGTACTATTTATGGCATGACTCCTATGTCATCTGCTGTAGTTCCTAATATTACAGCATAGTTCTTCAAAATATAGGTTTGGAAAATAGACAGTGAATTTATTTACAACAAATGTTGTTGCCAGAGCGTTCTGACATAATTCCCTTCTTAGGCAGATTTGTGTAAAAAGCAGCTCCAATTCTGAAGAAGAAAAAAAAAAAATCAATATTTCATAATAACTGCAATGACAAGACTGAAATATGGATTTAGTCACTGAACTTCCTATTATGATATTTCAATGGGGGATGAAAAAGCAAAATAAAACATTTTATCCTGACTTGGGAAAAGGGGGGGGGGGGGGGGGGGGGGAATAATTGGGTCTGGGCAAGACTCAGAAGCAGAATTGTCAACCCATCCTCTAGTTGCTTCCCCTCTGCTGTTACCATTTCTGCCTCCTATGAAATGAGAGGTTACTGAAGCATAACAAGTTTACACAAGCTTGTCTGCCAGCAGCCTAGAAAGCAGATGATAAGTACTGGGGGCTTAAAAATTAAAGTTCAGAAGAGTCATTCTTCTTGAGAGCTGCAAAAACGTCTCTGTGTGATTAGTCTTCGAGGCCACAGCACTGTAAGAAGTCCAACTAGCAGGGCACGTACAATTCAGCCTTAGGAGGTAACTATTTGTCCAGTAGACTACACCATGTCTGCCACTGGTGAAGCTTGAGTTCCCATCAAAAACAGTTGCTCAGAGCAAAATCAACTACGGAAACTGGATTCCTTGGCTAATTGTGTGGTGATTAGAAGTTAAAGGAGAATGGAGTCTTACGATACCCTTCTTGCAGGGCTTATAGACTTCTCAAACTGCTCACAATAGGTTGGGTTAAAAAAGGAAAAAATCTTCATGCTTATTAGCAGCTGACTTAAATTTCCCATACAGGAATCCAGAAATCAAACTTTAAAAACACGCGTTAGTGACAAAACAGATTAAATTAGCTCGCAGTACTGTTTCTATGAGGAAGAGTAAGCATTGTCTTTTTCAGTCAACAGTTTTATATTTATTTTTATATAGAAGTGTGGCCTTTGGGCTGCTAGCCTGCCACTTACTGTCCAGCCTTTTAGGAATTTAGACCAGTTAGAATTAAAGTTTGAGATATAAAGCGTTCATTCTGGCTTATGCTAAGCAAGAACGTAATTAATTGCTTCATGTAGTCGGTTGCTGTTCCTGCAACCAAAAGGAGGAAGGAAACAAAAAGGAGGAAGGATTCAAGATGTCTCTTGAATAATAAGTCTTGAGCAAGGCACAAGTAGTGGTTAACCAGTTTCCTGATGAGATGTGTACTGTTCTTCTCCTTGAGTGGCAACGTGCTTCAGGCACCTGCCATCACTGGGAAAGGTTTCATTACATAAGCCTGCTGTCAATCTACTGTGGGTGAGGTGAGCCACAGCAATGGTCACGCACGTGCTTGCCCGCAGCAGGTGCCACACAGTGGTCTGAAACTTTTCACGCTGCTTCCTCGCCACCACCACAGCTCAACTGACACACTGCCACTTCTGCCACACGAGCAAGTTACCGAGGCCTGGTCCTTTGAAACTCCAACTTTGAGCTATGTTAGAAATGTGTGATGTTTCTTGCAATTCAAAGGCATGGGAATTTTTGACTAATATTACATTTAGATTATATTTAGAAATAATTCATGTTACTTCACAGCATTAAAAAGAGCACGAAAAGCAGAACAGGCCATACCTGAATGACTGCACCTGCAGTGGCACTTTCTGGCTCTGCTCCCGTAACCGGCATACATCCTTAGAAGCTTTCCTCATCAATTTCTCAGCACTTAAACCTTGTTTCTGTTCTTCTTTTGACTGTTCAGCCTGTAAATGGGAAAAATAACTATATTTTGCTAATAATGAACAACTGCTCATTTCAAAGAAATGACAAATTTTTCTGTGTCAAGTAAAATCTCTATGTAAAGGGTCAGCAAGACAAAAGAGTGACATCACAAGCCTAAGCCATGGGCACGAAATAAGATAACAGAGCTTTTCCTAGAAAAATAAATAGAGCAAACCCCGTGCCATCACAGGTGGCTACTAGGTGTTATAAAGTTTGATGAGATTATTTCTTAGAGCTGTAGTTAGACAATACCTAAATTTGTATGAACAAATGTTATCTATCCAAGTACCTTTTTAAAACTGGGAGACAGTGATTCTCTTTCCATGTGAAATACTTTTCTTTCCTAATGAAAGCTCTCAGGAAAGTTGCCTACACCTAATCTAAAATGACAGACAAAAAAAATAGAGGAGGCGCGCTCTCAAAATACACTTTCAAGTTTTGTTAAAAAAGTTAATATTCATGAACTCTTGTGCTTTTATTCATGACACCACACCTGTTTTGCATGTGAGACTCACTTCTTTCATTTGCATTGCAGCAGTGTCACAGCCAAAGCAAGTGAACAGAACACCAGTCTGGTACAAGAGATCTTTCTTGACATGAACACCATTGAGCAGCTACCTACCCACCAGTAAGTTACAGTATTTCTGCACCACAGTATTGCTGGCTCTATTACATGTGTCTTTACCACGCACTGCCGCATCAACAGGACAATCGCAGCTGTACCATCCACCATTTCAGTGATAGACGGCTATTAAGAGTTGTGTTTTGTTTTTTAAAAAACTTTATCAAGGGTTTCTGAATCCCAATAATTTGAACAGCAGCTCTTTTTAGGTGGGCAGTCACCTGGATTTCTTAGACAAATGGCCACTGTTTGTATGCAGATGAGTCCCATAACACGTGGATTATCACCCCCGTCATGTGTGGGGTGCACGGCATGGGCAGTGCCGCCTGATGTGTGCACTTAGCTTCATTTCCAGACTGCAGAGACTGTCAGACAACTGTTATTTACTGCATTTTGAATTTTGCCAGCCATCAACATTTAATAGAAGCAGTTCATGTTCTTAAACAATTTTTAAAGTTCTTCAGAGGTTAATTTTTGATGCTTAACTTTAGGCACTCGGACTTGAAAATGCTGTTCTGTTACCTCAAATTAAAACAAACCCCCAAGCCAGAAATGGCGATCTTCAAAGTTAGTTTGTAATGTAGGAGTTCACGTCTCCAGTTCTGAATTCAATCCAGTAGACTCCCAAACAACAAAACCAACTAATTCAAAAAAGTTAGTCCATACTATCAGTTTCATACTGGGTATTTATAGAAATCTGTTCACAGCAGGATAGTGGTACCCTCTGTCTGTTGAAACGCACTCCAGTGTTTTATATGAAAGTGTTTTACATGAAAGAACATCACCCTTTCAAAAACTCACTCAAAATCCAGTCAGCTTGTACTGCTGTTAACTTCTTCAGTCCCCAACTCCACAATAGCTATGATTTAAAAATGAAATTAACCTATAAATAGTTTTCCTTATTACTTAGTGAACATAAATTTGCAATCTACAACTGGTAGTGTATTAATTTTACATATGTCACTGGCCATATGTTTTATCAGCTCCCCTAGTTAATATTTATCATCAAAGCACTGAACATACAATATTTCAAAATTTTCTAATTTTATCTTTTCCCTAACTATGCATTCTTGTGATAGATTCTTGTGACTACTGCATTTCAGGTTAACAGCATAGATGACTTCTTTGTTTTAATACTCTCCGCTACCACGTACTCCTTTGTAATTTTTTAATCCTTTTATTTTTTCAGGATGGTCTCAGAGAAACTTTTATTTCAGCCCAATGTCTCTAAAAGCATGCATGTGAGAAGGTATGTACATGACCAGGTTTACCTTTACATCATGTTTCTTGAGTGAATTATAAAGATAGTGAATCCTCCATCATATGAAATACAGAAAAGGACACATACATTGGCCATACAATCTGGCACTTATGTGCCAAAAATAAGTGCCAGACAGGAATCTCTGTATCTGCACTTAGCTTAAGCATGAGATAACAAAGAAGAAACACTCTCAAAATTAAAGCTGAAACACTAATTCCTGTCTTGTTCAGTGGTTTTTGTATAGAAGAATGAAAGTGAATCTAAAGAAAAACTGTAAACTGTGCTAAACACCAAACCACTGGAACAACGACATATTTGTGGTATTAATGACATAATCACAGATTACCTCTACATAGAAGATGTACTGAAAAGAAAAAGATCTTTACAGATATTCACAGGAATCTTTTTTGGACATACACAAAGAGGAAGTACTTCGGTGGACACTAGGTGTCTGAAAACTTACTTGTATGAGGATTTAAGACTCAAACTTTGAAATACTGCATGATTTCTCACAAAAATGCAACTAAACAAGAGAAAATGCTTCTGGTGCACGGCATTACCTACCGTTTTCCGATCTGCAGGTATTAGTGGGCTTTATGTACTTGCTGTACTTAAGAAGGTGTGGTAGGAAGGGGAAGGAAGTGATGGTGTTTGTGTGTTTGGCTTCAAGCAGAGTAACTGCGTGCTAGCAAGCAGCCACTGATTTTCAACATCCCCCGCATCTGCGGTTTCATTTTTCACTTGAGACTCTCTCAATTTCTCTGGCACTTCCAGCTGCTGCATTAGTCTGTGCTATTATAATGCCTGCAGGATCTAAAAAATAATCTATGACAATGTTCTCTAGGCTGCTGTGTTTTGCTAACCCAAGAGGAAACGCTGACAGCAGAGTACAGCATTCTCAGGGTTGTTTGCTCCACAGGGGAAGGCTGCAATGATTTTAAGGGTAAAAATATTTCTAGAAACTTTGTAAGCGCTCTTCAAAGAGGCGGAGTGGCTGTGATCATTGTTCTGACTCTTAGCTTGGAAAGAAGGACTTAAGTGCTGTGCTGCAGCCTGCATATATTTTAGGAACATATATTACCACCTTTATTCCTCATCGCAGTGTGTGTCACGATGTTAATCACTGACACCAGAGATATAAAATATGACAAACTTATATGCTGCCTTGAAAAAGCCAGCTGAAATAAGAAAGCACAAATCCAAAGGATTTATAACATTAGATGTTGCAGAGGCATACTCTATTGTAGTGGGAATAGCTTTAGAGTGGGAGTAGTTTTAAATTAAATAAACAATTAAAAATTATAACTTCTATCCTGCATCCAGCATCAGATATAAACTATGAACTTATAAATAAATTTAGCTATGCTTCTTTTATATAAGCTACTATTTTTATGGGTTAAAACTTAGAAAGACCAAATTCATACAAGGAATTCGCATGGTAAGAAGCCACACAGTTGCACTGTGTGATGTTTAAATGTTGTGCTGTCTTATCACATTTTGCCCAAGGGTTTTTCAGGACACGTGTCAATGCTCAGCCTAAACTCTGCTTGTATTTTATAGCCATTTTAGAACGCCACTAGCTGTAGCCAACAGCAGATGCCAAAGAAAGAGAACAGGGCATAAACACAGAGCTGGAGAACACAGTGGGAAAAAGTTTTGTTTCCTAAGCTATCAGATGGTCAAGTAGGTGGTATCATTATGGTTAATGACCTCCGATGGATTTTCTTCCATGAATTTATCAAACTGCTGTTTGAACCTATGCAAGCTTGTAGCACTCAATGTTCTGTGGAAAATGTTTTTACAGTTTCTAAATGTTGCGCTATGTTTGCTTGCATTTAACCTGCCACCTCTTCAATTCCCTGCCTTCCTGTATTATAAAAGAGAATGATTAATTGCTCTTCTCCACCTCACATACGATTTTATAGACTTCAGTTGTAGCTACTTAGCCCCTCCTAACATGGAAGCTGTTTCCTCCTTTGACCATTCCTGTCCACCCTCTGTAGTTTTATTATCCACTTTGAAAAGGGGAACCAGAACTGAACAATGTTTAAGTTACAGGCACAACATGTATTTATATCATAAAGACAATGACTTGTTTTGTTCCAAATTCTTTTCTTAGTAATTCCTGTCTTACTTGCTTTTTGACATCTGCTGATTGCTGTGATGTTTTTGCTGATGTTTTCGTTTCTTATATCTGGAGTATCTCATTCCTAACATCTAATTCAGAGCTCAGCTTTGTCTATGTAAATATTAGGATCATCCCTTCCCTCCTCTACACAAAGCTATTTACTGACATTTAGCTTTTAAAAAACAAAACAAACCAACAAAACCGACAACTATTGCTTACATATTAGGAGGTTCTCTGCACCTTGTTAAAACTGCTTTCCATTTTTACTACTCTGAATAACTTGATATCATCAAAACACTAATCTCTATCAACCATAAATAGCTGAAGAGTACAAATCCATCCTGGATGTCACTAGCAACCTCCCCTCATGGAAAACTGATGTACATTGACTGACACAGATGGGAAGGGGGCTCCAGAGGGCATCTAACTCCAACCTCCTGCTCAGAGTAGGTGAAGCTAGAGCTGGGTACTCAGGGTCTTGTCCAGTTAGGTTCCGAGTATCTCCAACTGTGGAGGCTGGGGTTTTTTTTTTGTTTGGTTGGGTTTTTTCCTCCTCTAACAACCTCTCTAGGCCCCTATTCCAGTGTATGATCACCCTCACAATTTATAAAAACAAACCAGCTCCCCAAAACAAAAATCCCACAACATCCAACTTTTTCATGTATCTTGTCGGAATTTTCCATGTTCCAGCTTGTCACTGTTGGCTCTCACTCCTTCTATCCTGTTTCTTGTCTTTTATCCACATGAGGGCATCCCATCCTACCTTATGGCAGTTTAGTGCATATATATATACTTGTATTATTTTAGAGATCATCACACAGAGAACAGAATTTGGCTTTCCTTTACCAAAACTAGAATGTCCTGCATAAGGAAATAAGCCACAGTGGAAGTACTGCCTTTCCCACATGCCCCCTACCACTGTAAGTAATGGTCATCGCTTCTCTCTACCTGTTACAAAGATCTTTTGGCTACAAGCTCTGTGCACACTGCAAATCAACTGATGCTGAAGGACAAAAAGCATATACATGTCTGTAGAAGTACAGCTGGGATGTGAGAATTTTAAATTAACTTTTAAGTAGATGTCTATACTATTTTACTACATCAACCACAACGATTACTCCAAATAATAGAGTTTCTACTCTGAATTACTAAAGTATTTGGAGGACGCTAGAAAAATACTACCTCAAATTCTAGGTTTAAATGCTGGAGTATTGACTAATAAAGAAATATTGCTTACACTATGTAATTCAGAGGTATAATTAGTCAAATGTGAGCTTCTGTAAAAATCTTTAACATGACAAACTTGAATTCTTTAACAAATTTATAGAAAAGGTAGGGACATATGTGTATTCATTCACACAATATCTGTATGCTGCTCATACCTGTTTTTCAGCTTGTTTCAAGAGTTTCTGGAATCGTTCATCCTCTAGCACACACAGGGGAAGGTCTGTCTCTCCTCTACCTTTCATTTCCTCAAGCTTTTGTTTAAGATCCCGCAAGGCCTGAAGCTCATCATTCAGACGACTCTGTCTTGTGCGTGATGCCTGGAGGTCCAGCTCCAAGTCAAGGGAAGTGCGTACGGGGCACTCTTGCGTAGCTCTTCGCATGATTGGTTGGCAAACAGGCTGAATCATTCGGGAGACAGAACAATAAAAATTAGTATCTAGAGAGGCTAGTGGAGGGTTTGACATAACACAGTCAGAAAAGCTCAAATATTTTTTGTTGTTCTTTAGCAGAAGGCTGCTATGATGAGATCCAAGTCCAAAAATTCATCTGTTCTGGAATTTTTCTTCAGTCGCTAGCTAAAAATAAGTGCAAAAGTTTCTCCAACCAGGCGTACAATGATATATTCACAGGTTAAAACCAAAAAATCTGTTGTGATCCGCAGGACAACACAATGCCAGGAGATCAACACTACACAGACTTCCCTATAGATTTCAACTACATTATTTATTTTTATAAACATTTGCCTTTTCAAGGCCTAAGCAAACACATAATGTTACAAACTCTGTAAACATGCATTTCTTCAGTGTATTTCACATTATTTACTGTCCTTTCACTGTACATTTTTGCATAAATAAGTCAGGCAGGAGAAGCCATCCCAAGCTATTCAGTATTTCTTTCTTATGCCAAATGTAAACCTGCTACATAGTAACAACCCTTCTGCATAAGTGTTTTTTTAGTTATCTATCAAGATTAAAATATAACTCTCTCAATTTATGTAAGAATGAACTCCATGCAAGAGAAATACAATCTTACTCTTGTCCTTCAATCTTTTTGCTACTCAAATGCTCCCAGAGAAGAGTAAATCCCCTTTAAAAGGACATCTGAACCCTTGAAATTTCCACCAAAATTTGCTCAAGATATATGCTGCTGGTGTTGACTTTTGTGCAGCGTAAGCCACCTTGGGTCACTCTGTAATATTTGGGGTCTTTAGCTTGTAACTGTCAAAGGGATCTGGGTTGAAGTTCAACAGTAAATGCTACAATGCTGAGCAACAGTGTCTTGCTGCTGCCTTCAGCCACAATTCGAACAACTTAAGCTTTGTTGGTGGGGGAAGATGTAGGGCTGAGACCACCGTGTTGAGATTTCAACCTGAAACTACAGGACTACATGTGGTACTTGCATTGCTTTTGCTGAAATACTTGAAATAAAGCATATGGTTCAAGCTGTTTGTTATTAATTCTCTCCCCATACTTTGTTTTAAGCCATGTCCAGGTAACGTAGCACATACCCGTTTAACTCTTAGGCTCCGCCGTTCTGTGGCGTTTCTCACAAAGAGAGACTTTTTGGCTAGCGTTGAGCTGTCGCTGTCACTTCGATTCAACTGTCAAAACGCACATAACAGAGACATAAAGCATCTTCATATACAAATACATCTGTATTGATATAACCAGTCAGAAAACCTCAGTGTTGATATACATGTGGGTCATTGTTAGTATAAAGTAAAACCTTTTTCAAGAAGAATAAGTGTCTACTCTAAAATTCTATTCCTAAACCAAGACAACCATTGATCTTACTGAATGAATGGTAAGTAGACTCTTTAGGAATGCAAGGAAGGTAACTATGGTTATTGAGTACTGCCAAATCGCTGTCTGGCTTTTATACGACTGCAGATTATAAACTAGGGATTTCATTTACCTGGGGCAGGCTTTTAACTAATTTACTGCAGGGAAGGTAAATTACTGTAGACACGCACCTGTCCAACAAACGGTATTTTTGTATTATTATTATTATTTGTAACAAGTATAGGTGTGCCTACAGCTTCTTTCAGAAGCACCTCCTGCTTCTCAAAAACATGCACCACAGCTTGGCAGTAGTTTCTTCTTAATTATAGCATTAGTTCCACATACATCAGCGCAGACTGATTGTTAGATGCATCGGCACACGTGGTGGTAACCTTCAAAGAAAACGGAAGCATCTGTCTGCAGGATATTTATTTCACCTCTTCAGGAAAGGACAGACAAAGAATCATTCTGCCAACATTTCAATAACCAAAGCCAGAGCCCTAAAGCATGCTTACGCAGGACTGGCTGGGAGTTGGGGGTGAGAAATACAACCTCTTGCAATATGAATACACCTCTCGAGAGACAAATCGGTCTTTTCACCATGGAGCCACTCCTGGGAACTCACCCCTGGATAGGCACAGGTGGCTATCATCACTGATGTTCTTTAAGCACTTTTCAAGGGGTATTTTCAAAGGTACCCAATAGACTTTGGGTCTGTCCTTTAGGCCTCAAAAATCTTTGTGTTTGCTGTAACATCATATGAGAGTAGGTGCTTTCTTAAAGCTAGGCCATCTCTTCTGAAAAGAGAGCAGCTGGCAGTTAGCCAGCGCGTATCCAACAGATGCTTTCCTCTAGTGTAGCACCACGAAGCAAGCAAGGCTGGATATGCTTGTGGTGCAAGCTGGGGACTAGGACTGGGGAGACCTGGGTTGTTCAGCCTCTCCGTGGGCTCAGGTGCAGCCACAGTGCCCACTCTTGAGCCCCGACAGTGGACGACAAGTATTTCTGAAGCTGCAAAAGATTCATCTGTGCAAACATGGGTTTTTCCTAGGCTACTTTGCTTCCAGGCAATACTGTACACAATGAGAAAGAGAATGGCTTATTCAAGGTATGGTTTTTAGATTCTGGCTTCTGGCAGCAGGCACGTAGCGATGTTCAAAGCTACAAAAGCCCAATACTTTTCCAAATGCAAAAGCCTCAGGAGTTTATACTAACTAAACTATCAGAGCAACTAGTGTTACTTCCTGTCGAAGACCTCCACAGGCAGTAAGCTAAGGCTACATTTTTTTGCTAATACAGCTGATTTCCAGTGTACAGGAATTAAGATGAAGGCTAGGTTCTGACTTCAGCCAATAATCTATCCAAATTATGTAAAGACTGTTACAAAATGATCTGCTGTCTTTCATTCTGGAGGGTTTATGGAATAGTTATTTAAGCATGTAGATACTGACTATAGATTTTTTTTTTTTTAAGCCAATGATAATCACAGAGAAGTGATGAACTTTCATGTTCCCAAATGATTAAGGCAACCACCTCTAACTGAACTGGAGAAGAATTAAAGCATAAGTTGTTTGGGGTTTTTGGAGGGGTTTTTGTTGTGTTTTTTTTTTGTTTGGTTGGTTTTTTTTTGTTGTTGGGTTTTTTTGTTTGTTTGGTTTGTTTTTTTTTTTTAAAAAAAAAGTCATACACTTGTATGAGTAACCTGTAGAAACTAAAAATCAAAAATAAACTGCCTTTTCTAAGGTGTCTGTAATTAAAATCTATAGAGCTGGTAATCCATGCTTAATCTTTAAACACATGATTTTCACAGTTAGTTTAGCAGCAACAGGGCTGATAATTTTATTTTTTTTCTTTTTTTCATGCTACCATAGATCTAGAGAGACTGGAGAACTTTGTTGCCAAAGCCATGTTTAAAACTCAGCCCCTAGGCAGCGCTCACACATCTTTCAAAGATGTGATTACAGCAGGATTTGGGTTGCCCAGGTTTAAAACCAGTTGAGATACAAAGTGAGATTTAAAATTGATGACTGAGCTCTTTCCGCACTGTTACCCTTAAATGGTTACGTTATTAAAATATGGTAATGCAACGGCAGTTTACAGTGAATTCTATTCTATGTTTTAACAAATTATTTTGCTGTGAGAGAGCTGTAGTTGCTGACACGCAGCGAAACACTTTTTGCAGACAGCCAGCACAGGAATCTGCATTACTTCTCTCCAATGGGGTGTATTTTTGCCTTAGTAAAGGTATTTTGCAAGAGTATGCAACTCTGCTGAAAGTCAGTTCTACTACACATCAGGTCAGTTAGGGGAAGAAAGAACCGTAGAGAAAGCACAGGCTCTGCCTCTTGCAGGGAAAATTGGTACATGACTCACTGTCATTAATGCATCATTCCCAAGAAGTTAAATGACTCTTTAGTTAATAGCTCTTCATTCCAAGTGTTTTTCTTCTTACCCTACAGATGTATTGGTTCCGCTCGCCTGGAGAGAAGGTTTGTGAGCGCACTATCATGCTGTTCCTGACAAAAGGACGCTGTCTTGAGCTCCAGCTGGCTCTGTCCTTGGGTCGGACTGGTGCGTCCTCGTTAACCGATTCCTCCGTGTTAGTCTCTTTATCAACCTACGAAAAGGAATTTAGTTCATAAGAACTACTGTATCCAGACATGTGCCACTACACAGTTTTTGTGCCTTTGGATTTTACAAGCATTCTTGTTACCTTGCAGCAGATGGAAAAAGACCAGCAGCAAAAAGCATCTTGCACGTACCGAGAAGCCATGCTAAGTAAAAACCACAAAATTCCCAAAAGGCTTAACAGGGTGTGAGGAGTCTTTGAAGGTACTCTTTGTATCCAGTAAAACCAAGGCTTTTGCAGAAAGGCCTTTGCTGCCCTGCAGATGGTCTGATGCAACCATGGCGCAACAAGTGTTTTGCTTTGCCATTTGCGGACATTATTATTATTGCACGTTTATATTTATATTTATTCTGTTCTGCGTTTGCAGAACGGCAAGGTTCTGCCATGCTAGAGACAGTGCCTACACACACTGAAAGGGGCAGCTGGGGAAGTTACATTGCCCGGGTTCTTCCTGACATACTGCCGTACGCCCCCCAAACCCCCGCAGCGGGGCTGCTTTACGGCAATCTGCAGAGCGGCACCAGCCTTGTGAACCCAGGGAAAAGACGCTGCTAGCTGCTGTCCCTCAGAAGGGCCTGCCGCCTACTACAGTTGCCCCGCACGTGCCACAGGGAGCCTCAGGTGCCAACATCCCCGTAGGTGGCAGAGCCTGTGCTTACATGCAGCAATCATCTTGACAGCCCGGCTAGAACAAGCACTGCAGCAGCTGGCACATCTGATGTTACTGATGTGCACTGGGGCATTTTCTTCAGCTCAGGTAATTTAATGAGGTGCGTGGTTTTCAATGTGCAGGTGATAAATACAATGACCTGAATCTCACAACTGCAACCCTGAGAGGGTCTGGCACACAAAGATCTATACTGTGGCTGGCTTTACGATGAGGTCTGCTATGTCTTTCACTCACTGCCCAGGCTTAGCAAAACGCTTGTGTGCGTGCCTAACCTTCAGATATCGTCCTTGATGCCTCCCCTTGCCGAGTTAGGGCTTTGATCTATATTTGCTTGCTACCCAGCAGACTGTCAGTCCTTTTATACCATGGCCTTAGCTCATTTGGCATCTTGCCACATTAATTGGAAGTTAATTACAGTTTCCAGCACGTCCACTGAGGTGTTGAACTTTTGTATTGTCACAAACTTGAAGGAACGAGATGTCATTCTTTGCCTTTCTACCTTCGCTATTTTACAGAACCTGTGGGTTTAACACATGCAACAGTGTTTTCATTAAGATGCAGAAAGGTGTTCTAAAAATTTTCTTTCTAGAGTATGTGCTACCACATCAGGGATATGTTTACTAAAAATTTACTAGAAGTGCTTTCAGAAAGGTAGAATATAATTTAAAGTGAACAGTTAGAAAGAACATGGAATTAGAATTTGTTATGTGCAGTGGGCGAGTAGTTCAATAGTACACAGTTTAATACACATTTTGGAATTTTCTGTTCATTAATCTTTCCTCCTCTTCTCTGCTAAGCCAGTTTTTGTATTTCACACCCTAAAATAAAGGGAAGAAATAAGGAAATCCCCTCATTGGTTTGAAGATCTTGACCCCTGTTCTGTCTTCCCCCCTGTTTCTGTTTATCAAATGAATCAGAAAAAAGGAACCAATGAAACAGATGTGCAGAAATATTTTAAATATGCACAAGTTGAAGCTACTGAACTGCACCTGTATTTTGAATATTCTCCCTATGCAACAACAAAAAAAGTGAAGAGACACATTTTTAGTTCATTGTCTTTGACTTAGAAGTTCTACCTAGCATGTCTGTTAAATGCCCTCTTCATAGTTCAGAAGTGGCCACGCCGATTTCCTTAAAAGTACATACTGACAAGTGCTACAAGCAAAGGCCACATCAAATTGTAAATGCTCAGATGCAGCAGACTTCTACATTAACTGCTCAGAAATAGATCTTCAGACACAGTAAGATACCGTAGGAATGCGTATTTTAAGATACTCACCAGTGTTAGTATTACGGCAGCTTGCTGGCTTTCATGGGCCTCATCACGGTTCTCTCTGTCCTTGTCTTCATTTGTTTCTGGTGCATCAATGAGTAACCCCATGTCATCAGTACAGTTGCCTTCTACTGCCAGCTTAATGCCATCTTCCTCTTCATCCACAATTTCGTCAGAGGCTTCTGCGAGCATTTCTAACCTGTATCAACAGAAGTAACCCAGGCTTATTCTCAAACTGAAAAAGCCCACCAGCGAAAGGTATCAGAAGGCCTAGGCCTTCACCCATGTATAATGTATGCATTTTCCTCACAGGGAAAACAAGATTATCACCCAAATGCTTCCATTAAGTTCACCCGAAGGCACGTTTCATTATATGCTCCAGTAAAACCCAGCAAGCTCTACTACAGTTCACCTTCAACATCATTATGACTACACTGCACTACATTCAATAGCTCGATGTCGATAACATTGAAGGACTTTGGTTGCAATAAATTCATAAAACAAATGAGCGAGTCTCCCCTTCCCCCACAATAAAGCATGTATTTATTTCTACACTGCTGCTAAGAACTTGCACAGGAACAGAAGTCAACATAGCAATTTAGCAAGAAATCTGTTTCTTGGGAAAGCTCATAACTTCTTCAAGAACAAGACCATCAATGGAAGCACACACACGCTGACTTTGTCAGACAGCAGCTCTCTTTTCAAATCCTATTAGTTGCTTATGATAGGTAACGCAACTAATATTTGATATGAGACATTCTAGTACACCTCCAGCGGCTTAGACTTCCCAAGTGGTTTCACAGGAAGATGTACATGGAATGGAGGAGCATCAGCAGTAGGGGTTAACAGGGCAGCTAAGACACCGCAAACCTAAAAGAAGGTGAATGAATTGACCACACGAGAACGAGACTTTACCCCAATTCCAGTGTTGGTGACACACTGGAACAGGCTGCCCAGAGGAGCTGTGGATGCCCCACCCCTGGAAGCGTTCAAGGCCAGGTTGGACGGAGCTTTGAACAACCTGATCTAGTTGAAGATGTCCCTGCCCGTGGCAGGGGGGCTGGACTAGATAATTTTTAAAGGTCCCTTCCAACCCAAACCACTCTATGATTCTATGATCTCCTCCAAAAGTACAGCCCTTTTATTTGTCTAAGAATAGGAGGAATGAGTGAAATCATTCAAGCATGAACAGTGAGGGAGGAAAAGTGGCTTTACCAGTCTTCCTCAGAGCCCCTTTGCTCTTGTTCCTCCTCCTCCTCCTCGTCTTCAGCCAGTTCTTGTTCTACTGCTTCCAGCTCAGCAGACGTCCTCTCCAGCAGAGCTGACACAGCATCCTGCTCACAAGGAAAGAGAAGATGAAACCAGAATTGAGTGATACATAAGTAAAAAAATGACAACTCTTGCAAGAGCTGCATTACCCTGCCGCTTCCCTGATGCCAGCAAAAACATGACTCAGATCACAAGTATAAGGGGGTTGAATTGTCAGTGCGTAGCACGTTAACTGATTGTTTTTATACAGAGTCAATCTCAATCAAAAATAGATAGTTTGTAAAACGATAATGCAATCAAATATGCTCCTGTCATCCTTTAATATCTCGTCTCTCTTTCGCTCTCATACTTGTAATATTCCTAGGTAAAAAAAGATTGTTCTTAAAAGTTACGTTTTTTTAATGTCATTCTCTTAAGGAGGTATTAAAGTAGAAAAGCTTATTTAACCAGAAGAATTAGTATGTGTTTTGCATAAACAGCATTTTCAGTGCAATGGCTTTAAGTATGCAAATTCAAATAATTAATAAATAGCAATTTTTGATGTGCGCATATGAAAATCAGCGGTAAACTTAAGGAAGCTCTTCAATAACATTCTTTTTAAAATGAAACACAGCTGAAGTGTTTCAAATTGGAGTGCAATTGTGTACGCCACTAAGAAGCATCAGCCCTATCCACACTTGCTAACAAGTCTGAAACCCCATATAGGACCTACGCACACACAAAGTCCCTATGGACACAAGTGCCTGCAAGACAACAGGGCCTTGGACCTTCAGGGGAGGACAATTCACATATTCAAATAACCACAGCGCAACGGCACAATTAGAGTCCGTGGCTTTTTTCTTGCTATTACAGTAATAGCCAACACATTGCTCACCAAGTCCAATGAGTCCGATGACTGCTTGCTTAACAGAAACATGGATTCTTCATTTTGTTCCTTGTTTTTTTTGCCAGGAATTTGCTTGCAAGGCAACAGGTTGTACCACAGAGTACAAGTCTCATCAGAAAATGACAAATCTGCCAGACTGATCTGAGTCCCAGCCTGCACAAAATAAGAAAGGGGAAGAAAATTGTTTAAATTTGGGTTTTTTTTTTTTTTCTGCAAGACAGCTGAAAATAAATTCTACAGTATTTATCACGTAAAATAGGCAGCACAAATTTGACATGAATCTTAATTCCTTTTTTAACTGTACAGTTTTCTATTTCCCTCCACTTCTAGTTAAAATAAACAAGTAGAAGTACATGGAAAGGTCCTTCATATAGTCTATTCTGCCATCTTTTATTTCAGTCTGTGGAATTTCTCCCCATGTGCACACACACAAAACCCTCTATATCACTGTAATGCACATGTCTGCTTTCTATAGCATTCAATAATGGAAAACCCTGTCAATGAAACCTGCAGCATCAACTCATGGAGCAGCAAGTTTCAATCTATTTTTCAGCTGCTCCACCACAAAAATCATCAATACGGCAAACAATAACGGATGACCTTGTTTGCTCTAACCAGTGAAGAAGCAGATGAAAAGATGGTAAAAGAGATTAAGAAACCCCTTCATTTGGGCAAGCACTGACATCCACTGAGTTGACACTCTGGGAAAACTTACGAAGTACTCGTGTTTGGGCTGTGCCTTGGAGATTAAAATCCTCTGCTCTTTGGCAAAGCAAATCATCTTCACAGCTACTGGGCTGCAAACATAGCTCTGGCCGAGACTCTGGTCATGTTGCCCAGGGCATTCTGCGGGGGGTGGTACTCCCAACTCTTTCTTTTGATCTTGTGATTAAGGCTTATGCCTTTGGTGGGGTTTTTTGTTGCTGTTGGTTTTTTCTTCACCTTTGTATCCTGAATTCTGTTGCATTTTTGTTCTGCTGCCCTTCCCTTACCTGAGGGGAAATCTCTTACATACTGATAAAGGCCAACACATTCCCCAGGAATTAAGTCAACTTCTACATTTTTGAAAGGAGAGGCTGCTCCCAGTAGTAAGGGCTGATGAACCCCACCGGATTCCAGCATCTCTTCAGCGTGTTTTAACTAAAAATCTCGCTGTGCTACTAAGTCAGACTCATGGTGAAAAACTAAACTGAGTTGTACCAGACCACGCAAAAGCAATTTGAAAGTAAATGAAGTATTACTAATTAGGTGATGACCACAATTAACAACAAAATTTAAAAAGTGCCAGTTTCCAATAGGCTGGTCTATGAATGTCATGCCTTTTTATTATTTCTACAGATCATAAAGACTAAAAAGGTGGACATGACGCAAACGTAATTTAGTTTGTTCTTTGTGACAAGTTGTGATAATGAGGATTTGCCTTTTTTTTTTTGGACATACTGTGGCTCTTATTCATCTTTTACTCTAAAATCTAGTGTTAGAGTAATGTTGCAATGAAGTTTATGGGGTTTTTAATGTCTAAAACTGTGAAGATGGAATATCAATCTGTAATTAAAGGATTAAGGTAATGCAGTGTTAGAATTATCAAAACACCTCCAAAAACTTCCATCCAGGATTAGTTCTGTATCATGAATTTCAGAGAAAGAGCATATTTTAAGTACTACAGCAACAACCAAGTTATGCTTCAGAATTTGTCTCCAAGTACCATGGAATTTTAGCAGCCTTGACCATGAAAATAAGAGGGGACATTATAAACAAATGCATGCCAAAAAAAGCCAGAAATAAAACTGCATACCAAGCATTCTTCCTGACGACTTCTACTGACAGCACAAACATCTACTCTCAGCGTCTTCTGTAGCAGTGTTACTTGGGAAATGGCTACTCTGAATATCTCGTTGAATAAAATGGTTTCCATGGCAGGATGAACTTTTGTGCGGAACAGACAGCTGATATCGGTTGAGGATGGAAGGACTGCTACTCTAACGTACCTGCCGGAAACAAAACAAAATCTTTACCTGTAATTTAAACTAGCACTCGCTGGTGACGCACGATAGATGTTGACCCCATTGACTAAAGGACTGCATAGCAAGAAAAATGAAACAGCAACATATCAGAGGTGGAATGGAAAAAAGAGGTGGAAAAGAGGAGTGAGAAACTCCTCCTGCCCCTTGTACAAACATTTCCCAAGAAGGAATTTCTGTGCCTGGTAAGGTAGTAGCAAGAGAGGTAGCTATTTCTGTCTTTATCCAAATTTATCCTCTGGTTTAGTACTGTGAACACTGAAGATCGTGTCACAGATGGGAAGAAACATGATCTTAATGTTAATTAAAAAAAATTGAGAAAAGTTTGGGTGGATGTAAAAATTAAACTCTTAGAACGATGTGAGCACCACTGAAAAGCAGTGACGCCTTTTAATCTTTTAAAGAAACCAACAAAACAAAACCTCCAAAGAAACCAGAAAATGAAGGAAAACGAGGAAGAAAATAGCTAGGGCCATAACTGCTTAACATCAATTCAAAATATATTAAGTGAGACTTAGAAGAACGCGTCTTGCAAGCCTAAACTGAACCACAGGGAATAACTTAAAATTGTTACGCAGCTGCATTCTTTTTATAGAAGAAATATGAATGGATATTATGTGGATAAAGGTAATACTTGCTAACTTGCAGGTCTCGCTTTAGTAGTAGCTGGATAGAGTAAAGACATTCCTAATGCAATTTGTACATGTTATTTACCTACTGCACAGCTTCTCATACACATGAACGACCATAGTAATTGTTTTATGTCTTTTCTGTGACTATGCATTAGCCTACTTCTGGTATTGGCTTTAAATGTAATTGACATTCACTGTAGAACAGAATGCAATGAAGCCAGCCAAAGCAAGAAGAAAAAGTGGGCTAAGGAAAATTATTCTGGAAAAAACTTGTTCTCCCCAGATTTATAGTACTATTGCTATATTTTCTGGTAATAACTTCATACATACTGTTATTATTATTATTATTAAAAACATAGTTTTACATTAATTAAACCAAAATAAATTAGGTCTGTAAGAAATTTGATTTTGTTATTCGAATTTGGGCATAGCCTTTATTTGCCAATTAAGCCAAGCTTCTTGGGATAAAGAGTAAGATCTACGTTGTTTGGTTCGCGCGTGTAGCCTAGATAGCAGGTATCCAGCATTTTGACAAACCAATCCTAAAGTTAAGCGGGAGTGTAATGTAATGCTGCTGCTGTAGGTGAGCAATTTGCATAGTCTACTGAAAACAGCCATTTCAATAGATTAAGCAATTGAGAAACATTTAGCAAAGAGGTAGGAATAGAAGATAAAGTATATTAAAAGTATGTTTACAAGGTGGTTCATTGGAGCTTTCTTTTAATAATTGTTAGCCAATTTATTGGCATCAGGCCCGAATGAGGGGTAAACAGAGAAGTAAAAGATAAATTGCTCACTGGCTTTGTTTTACGCGAGTGCTTACTTTCATTTTAATTAAAAAAATTAAAAAGTCAAGCAATGCCTCAGATTTTGCTGTGACAAACCTATGACTTCTCAACTGATGAAAAATGATCCTGACACAGATAATAAGTATTCAGCTAGGCTCTACGTAACAGTGTGGAAACAGATATCAATAAGAACTCATGTCAAATCTATTCCTCTGTGTGTAAAGGTTCAATAAAGTACTAATACATCCAATTTGATGTTCTAGAAAATACAGTTATAACATAGCATCATTTTCCAGACCCAATTTTTATCACTGTACATATTTGTACGGTATATACATATATGCACAAAATGGCAAGGGACAGAAAAAAAACGCAGCTTGCAAGGTCCTTCCTTTCCCCTGTCATTTCCTCCTCCTTGTTTTGGGTAGCTTCAGTTTTAATAAATCTCTTTAGCAGCAGATTTGAAGGCACTGAAGATGCCTAACTACTAATTACAACTTCATACTTTCCTTCCTAAAAAGATGCCTGCTGTGACCTGACTTTATCTTACTCAACATCTTATTGACGTTCTTTTTTATATATTCTGCATTATCTACTTTTCCTCTCAGCTGTGTCAATTTATTCTTCTATAGTTTTTCTATATTCTTGTGCTAAATGCTAGTGGACTTGGAAGGTCAGCAGGGGATGGAGGTCAGAGAGGAAGGATTTGTTATTAAAAACAAACAAAAACAAAAAGAAAAATCCACCAGCCACCCAGGCCTGTATCCCTATACATCCTTTCCATATTCAGTGGCTTCCTATTGATCTGCCAATCAAATTCAAGGTGATGGGGGACAGGGGGAGGGGAACCAGCAAAACCCCCAAATTTTCCAAGGACTGGTTATGTTCTACTCTACTCTCATAAAGCTTCTCAACAGTTTAAGATAGCTTTCCAGTCTGTAAAAAAGCTCACTGAAGTACAAGTGTCCCCAAGGAGCCAAGGCAAGCTGTACTTATTTGTATGGATGACAGCTTTGGATTAGAATCTCAGCGGTAACATTTTCTTACTCAGCCATTTTTGTTCATTTCCTACACGTGATTTCCACTGTAATTACTTTTAGACCTTTCCTGTTGGTCCAATTCAACACAAGAACTAATTCTTAACAGACCTCCAAGCTCCAGTCGTTACAGAAGGTGTATCTCAATGTGGCTGTGCTTGTCCACTTGCAATTTAGCAAAATTACCCCTTACCTTTAAAAGCTCACTTAAAACATACATACTATTTTAACATTATTTTACATCAAAATGCCACATAAATGTAAAAAGACAAACATTGTGAGCTGAAAGAATGGCAAAGTATCAAAAGAATTTTTTAGTAACTACACAATAGCTGCTCTGCACTCGCAAAGCTACAAAATGTTTAAAAATACTAAATGAAACATCATTTTAAAAGATCCTGTTCCACTTTAGTGGAACGTGCAAATTTCCTTATAACTTCTTTTTCTTGCAGCATTGCTGGAATATGTAAAAGCTAAGTACTACTACAGTTTGAAATGTTTTATATGTATTTTAGTGCTGTTAAGCTGTAAATCAATCCACTCCTTTGGAGAATTTATACAATTTATTATTATACTCTCATATTTCAACAGTACTGCTCAGTGATTGTTTGACTTACACTTTAGAGCCAAGGGGGACAGAAAACGCTGGAAGATTTCTGAGCTGTACTATGATTATCACAAAACTTGAATTGCTGTGGTCGTATCTGTTAAAGAAAGGACAACGTGAGGGAAGTTTACTATTCGCATTTATGTATGAACAGAAACATTCACTTTGCTGGTCACTTACCTGAGTCCTATTTGTACCTGGGCAGCCTCTAGAGTTGTTGCATCATCTTCACTATATACAGTGTCCTCAGTTTCATTTGGTCTAGGGCAAACAGGCAAATACTCAAATTTAGGAAAATTATAGTTAGCTTTCAGCAATAATTGAGGTATGCATACACAAAACGTATATACATTCTCCTAAACGGGCTGATTCAATTACAGCATGCAGTCCAAATGGGAATTTCGGAGCCTACACAACAGCAGCACCTGTTTTAGGACAGTCGCTGCCTGAACAGTTTGGCAACTCCAGTAACGAGTTGGAAAGGCTGATTACTGAAGCAAGGCCAGACTAACAGGCAAGAGGAACTCATGACGTTTTCCTACACGTACTTAGTATTTCTTTATCCCCCTGAATATAAAATTGCAAATTAAGGTTCCTAACAAACATAAGATCACACAAACTGGATATGAAATACTGCTTCTGAGAATATTTGAGAAGCAGGAGCTCAGGGAAATAAAGAGGTTTCTGTGCAAACAAGAAGGATCTTTCCTCTGAGCCTGTTTTCAGAAGCATTCAAAGAACCAAAGAGACTCAAGTCTCGCAGCTGAAGAGCAACTCTAGCATTGAATGGAATTACAGACAATCCATGTGGCAAAATAGTTTCCAGTCATTTTCTGGGAGGTTTTGAGTGAGGATGTGGTATTAACGCATTTCATTGATTTTTAAAACTAGACTGTTGAGATCAATAAACAAGATCAAGATAGGAAATGTCAAGATAGGAAATGTGGAGAATGACACAGACATCCCACACCTCATCAAGATATGACAGCGTTATTTTAAGACTCTGCTTTTAGAGGTGTCCTTTTTACTATTCATTTCCTGACTGATGGCTAATTTGATAGGGTGTATTTATTTCCTCCCCTGCCTTAAATTACTCAATACAAAGGACTGGTCTAAACAGCAGAAATCACTGTACTGTAACTTCAGGAGCACCCTGACAAATTATAAGTTATTCCATACACAGTGCTCATAAAGACACTTCTACTAAACATAAGCAACTCACAGAGACACTCATTACCTCTTCACTACTTCCTACTCAGTAAGAATTAAAAGTATCCACACCTGGAGCTATCACGGAATAAATAGCGTCTGTAAATCTTAGCTTGCACAAATGACAGTAGTTTCCTTTTGTACACAGGCTTAGGGGATACAACTGTTGTCTTTCCTCTTTTCCTGGGTAATGACAGGAAGACAACAGGAAGTTGTTCCGTCTTCCACCTATCCCCCCTTGCAGTCATTGGAGAGGACAGCTAAAGACCCGCTCCACAGAGCATCCGCAGCTTTTGGTCCAGCGTCTGTTCATTTCTATCCACTGAGCTTACAACTGGTGCAGAGGGTAAGTTTTGATCACAGTGGCTCAGAATTTAAATAAAATGGAAAGACAAAAGTGGTTATTGAACCAAAATACACAGTCACAGCCACTCAGTCAAGTGAAGGCTGAGTTTTTAATAGGTGGGAGTTTATTTCAGCCTGAGAAGTTGCATTAGGTCTAACAGAAGACGTGGGGCAAACTAATACTAGGATTCAGAGTTCAGGGTGAAATATGGGTCCATGACCTAAGATGAGATTGAAGGGCCATTCTAACACTTCAGGAGAAATCCCTTTTCTGTTTGAGTTTTTTTTATTTGGTTTCATCTGTTTTATTACCTTTTAATTTGTGAAAGACTTGATAAGTACTTTTTTCAGAGGCCAATGAAGCCCATTTATGATACCATAATGCACCTTTACCTGTCCTAATAGAAAAGCATTTAGCCTGGCAGAAGAAGACATCGATCTATGTCTTTGTAAGCATCCTGCTAAAATGTCTCTCTTTGAATACTCAAAAGGACAAAAAATTCTTAACATCAAAAACTTGCCAAAACTGAGGTGAAAAATAAAGTTTTTAGTTTCTCTCACAGTTTGCAATAGTCTTCTGTTATGCAGTCTGAAGTTCATTGTTCTCACTGCCAGAAAACAGACAATACTATATAAACTAGTATGAAGGACCCTGTAGAAGTTACGTCTTGTCAAAAAGCAACAATAGCAAATACATTTCTTGTATCCTGTTCACCACAGTGAAGCATGAATATTGAACTCTAACCTGGATTAT
The DNA here is from genome assembly GCA_009819775.1 of Phoenicopterus ruber ruber. NCBI lineage: Eukaryota > Metazoa > Chordata > Aves > Phoenicopteriformes > Phoenicopteridae > Phoenicopterus > Phoenicopterus ruber. Next base: position 37,592,084 of record CM020218.1, read on the forward strand.
TATTATACCAACATTACAACTGAGGAGTTTCTTATCTTTCCTATATCCTCTTTTCTTAAAAAAAGAAAATATTCAAGCAAAATGCTATGCAATCTTAAGATTGCATCTAAACAAAACGAAGTAACAGGAGTCACTCTGAATAGAGTCAATGCAGCCACTTGGCAGAACCTGTATAGTTTAAATACAGCTTTTCTCCTAGGAACATTTCTAGCAAGAAGAAAAACAGGATTAGAAGGTAGCATATTTATGCTACTCAACCAAGTTATACAAGCACTCTAATGCAAATTTATTAGCTTAAAAAAGCAATCAAATGTCATTGTTTGGCAAATGTGCCTTCCCTTCTATATGAAAGTACAAAATATTTCTAAAAAAGGCAAGATAAATAAGTTGCTTATGCTAATATTATATAACTGCTTATAGATACATTTAAATTTTGGGTGGGAAGACTCTCATTATTTCTGAAACCTACTGTTGCACAGAAGCTTCATATACACCACTATCTCCAGCTACAGACTCATCGGACACAGCAGCAGACACACAAGCAGTTTTCTCCTCCAGCAGGTGCCTAGCTGTTCTTCTCGGTAAGTCAACACCTGCAAAAAGAAAGAAGAATGAGAATTAGTCCAAGAGATTAATAGTCAGGGAGAGAGAAGCGCATAGCTTAGAAAGTTGTCAAGTTGAAAGCGGTGACCCTTAACCGAGTATCACAGAGTAGTTTTGTTCCACATCATTAAACATTCTGAGACTGTACTGCTGTTATCACATATTCTGGCTAGGGATATATCCAAACCGATGAACTTGAAAACGTACAACTATTACTCCTTCCCAGAGATACAGGCTCCTCTCAGCACTCCTATCAGCCGAGCTAGTTATTATCCCTTCATTATCTTCATTATTAACCCTCATTATCCTGATCTTTAAACCTGTATTTGCTGTGTTCACATTCTGCACTGTAGTAACACTTCAGCTACACGCAAAGTGATTGCCTACTGTCTATTAAATATTCAGAAATCAGACGGACACCCTCTCCCCAGTGATAGAACTGCTAGAAATGAAAAATCTCCTCTGGTTTACTATCATCAAAAACTTTTTATGCTACAGACTCTTTACTATCAACTACTACTTAGCTTTAATCTTCAACTCGCATTCATACGCTAGTGTCATGCGGTGAAGAAGCAGCATTCACTGAAAGCCACGTTCTGCAGCACAGTAAGTTGATGGCCTATGCAGTACTTTTATCTGCCAGGGGGTGAGGATATTGCTATGCATTATCATCCCCACCTGAATCATGACTTTACATCTTGTTAAGATGTGTAAAACTTAAGGTTTCAGATTAGATGATTGATTGCTGCATTTGTGTTTTTATTTATGGCAGTAGGAATGCTTTTTTCTTGATGATGAAGTGCTCTTTCCCTTCCCCCCCCCGATGTGAGGGGTGAAGGTGTTGACATGATTTATTGATTACCCTTAGGAATTACCACAGCAGCCTGAATTGACTTTGACAATGACAGAGGCTGACTGTGGAAGAACTACATGATATTCCAACTTGGTTTCTGACAGCAGGGACATGTGCAGAGGAGCAAATATCTGTATGGTTCACCCGTACAGAAAAGTCAGAGACAGAGAAGCAGGCGAGTGCTGCATCTAAAGAGCCACTGTAGGTTAGTACATGAAAATACTAGCTATATACTGTCTTCAGGTATGTTTGCCTACCCCCAAGTTAAGATTCAGCAGTATTCAGATTTGTAGTCTTGTAAAACTTAAGTGTGGGGGCTGAAATTTTCCATGCAGGTTTTATGCCTCCGGCTGAGTGTGTTGAAAACCTTCCCATTCAGCATCGCAGCAGTTCCAAGAATGAAATTGGAGGAGAAACACTGAACCAACCCCAGGCCTGTGTCTCACTGCTAATGTACTGAAGCCTCACCATGAGGCCCATTTTACTGTGGAAACTAGAAGTATTGAAGCATAATTAATTAGTATCTGGCTTTTCAAAATTTGAGTGCTTGTTTTGGCAGTCAGTACAGGTTTAAAGATAATGTATATCATATATGACCCTACATGAGGAAGTATCAGTATGAAGAATCACAGGATGAATTTATATTTTAAAACCGTAACTACTTATGGACTTAAAAGGCACCCTGACACTATCCAGAGTAACACGTCCTCAAAAAAGCTCAAAAATATTAGACAACCACATGATGCCTTTGAAAATAATGATCTAAAGAAATAATTTTTTTAAAAATAATTCTGATTCCTCATAGCCCTATGTGTTCCCAAATTCCAAACCATCTTAAATTCAGTTCTCAGACTAGATGAGTTGCAGACAGACTGCAAAGACAGACAGGCCGAAAGTTGTTGTTAATTTGGAAAGGATATGCTGCTGAAATATGGGCAGGAAAATTAATTTTTTTCCCATCTTTTATAATATGGCTCTAAAGCAAATAACAACTGTGTTCCACTATACTGAAACGACAAAGGACAAAACGACCCCCTCCCCACCAAATCCCTTTCCATGTTTTTCCACTTCGCATTTCACAGGTTCAGACCATTAGGACATCAGTGAATTTCTTTTTTTTTTTCTTTCTGCATAGTTGAACAGATGGGGGACTCCCAGCTTGTACTACGTATACCATACATTTCTCTTCCGGTGCCACATTGCTCTGGTCAATATTGAAATTACTACAGTACTGCACTAAGCTAATCTAATTAACCAACAGATGTTACAACAATTCCTTTTTTTTTTTTTTTTTTTTAATATATATAGATATATAAAAAAAATCAAATTTCTCATTAAAATACATCTGTATCAATATGTCCAGGTACTTCTATTAAAAACTGGCAAACTCCAGACACAAGGGCTCAAGCTTGGCAACAAATCTGGACAATGGACTCTCTAGAGCTAGGCTGTATTTATTCTAAGACACCCAAACTCCTTAGTTAGCTGCTTCACTATCAACTCAGGCCCAGGAATGTGGAGCTGGGAATGCTAGGTGCTGATCAGGTTTCAAATTGGGCTGCCAGTGCTCAGCGCTAGTGGAAATCTGGCTCCCTCAGTCCTTCCTTGGGAAAACAGAGCCGCTGTGTAACATAAACACACGAATGGTTTGCAAGATACTTAAAGACTACAACACACAATGACACTAGAAAAAGTCAATAAATATGCAGAGAAAGCACAACATACTGTCAACCCTAACAGAAGGCAGCAAAGTCAATGCTCTAAGACTGAGGACAAGCCATCAATTCTTGACAGCTGGGATTTTAAGTTCTTACTCTGCCAAAGGCTTTGACAATGTAAGGCGACTAAGTATGCTGCGTGGCTTTTACTGCAGACTAGAAGTGGAATTCATTGCACCTAATTCAGCCATCGCAAAGTCAAAGTTAGCTGGTTACTAAGGATACCTCAATAACTCACAGGGTCATTCATCCCATCTTCCTTACGTGGAAGCATGTTTTAGGATAAGACGACTCATCCTTTTGGAAGTTACCCACAGACTGTAGGGGGAGCCCAGACTAGCTTAGGAGCTCTGTTCTAGCTCAGATGGGTAAAAAGCTAAAAGCTATGAAATACATGTTAAAAATGGGCAGAGTCTCACTGTAACTTACATGGCATGTAGTCACTTGTCTTTCTCAACTCACATAAAAAAGATGAACTGCAGATCTTTCAGTGACAGCAGGTTCAAATAACTAGATATACATACACACATAAAAATTCTAACTCGTAAATCCAGAAATGTCTTTCACTGAGGATGCCAGTTTGTAACTTATCCTTCAGTGAGAAACACAGTATCTGATTTCAAGTTACCAAAAACCAGCAGAGGGTATTTTTGCTTTATCCCCGCACATCCTGACAATACCTAGGAACACCACGCATCCGTGTCTTCAAGATCCAGCTTCAGGTTTTTCTGTTATTTTTTCAATACAGAGTCTGCAATACATGAACTGGCCTTCCGAGACAGCTATTGAAAAATGAATTACTGACTGTCCACCATGGCAAACGTATGCTGATCAAGATACTCTTCAGTTACATGAGGTACCTCCCCATTCAAGAGCCAGCTGTTAGTTCATAATTTTCATGTAACGTCTACATTTGACATTAGATTTTTGTATTACCTGAACTTCCTTCACGTAGAGAAGGCAGAGGCTGCCTAATGCCTTCATTAAGATCTTTATCATCTGGAGGAATCTGAGATCCTGCTCTGGCTTCAGAGTCCAATAGTATTTGGTTCTCACAGAGACTAATGCCTGCAAAATCCCCCAAAAGGTCACAGTCTTCGAAGTCCGTAGTGAGGTGATGCAGAGGGGAATTTTGAGCCGACACTGAAAATGCAGCTTCTAAAACCAAAGGGGAGCCTGGGGGTGACAAGGAGGACAGTGAGGATCTGGAAGACAGTGATGTCACAGATTTGGGAGGTTCAGTCAATTTGGGATGGTCTGCAGCTGAAGGAGAGTCACTGTAACCCAGTCTCCCATGGGAACTGACCACTTCATTTTCATGAATAGTAGTGATAGGCCCCGAAGGAATGTAACCGCTTTTTTCTTGCAATATGAAGTCAAGTTTATACTGGTAGTCCAAATCTGTTATTTGATCGCCTTGGTTATAGTAGAGATCCGTGGAGCTGAGTGAGTTCAGCGACCCTCTGCTTGACGTGTTCAGAGATCCTCGGCTGGATGCCAGAGATCCCAAACTGCTCCCTGAAGACGCAGATAACGTACTAGCTGAGAGGCTGCAAAGAAAGCACAAACACGTACACTGATGTTACTAAACTAAACCAGTACAAAACAGTACAAGGAGAGATAAGATTGACTGGAGCTGCACTGTAACAATTTACAACTGAATACTGCTTGGGGCATTATTTCTTTTAAGCACCCATACTTGGTTTAGATCAGCGTGCCCAACCCACACACCATCAGGGCAATTCATCCAGCTTACCGCCTGCTTCTAAAGCTCATTTTCTTCTGGAGAAGGCTGCAGATCTGACAAACTGGTCTGGCAGTAACAGCAGCCTTCTCAGCTGCTATATTCCCGCAAAGACCTGCTCCACCCTGGTGTGGGCACTCATGGGGTCAATGTGACAGGAAAGGGATCCCCAGGAAGGAGGTTATGAGGAGTGCTGCCACCTCTAGAGCAATTTATGCAGCCTGCCCTCTGCCCAAGCACCTGGGAAAGACGGCAGCTGGAAGGAGACAACTTACAGCAGAACTGCTGCACATCTGTAAGACAATACACACTCTACATGCGCAGTAAATCCAACCACATAAGCATGGCAAAGGCCGTAACATGCAATCCCTGAATTGGTCAGGCAGTTGGACTAGATGATCATTGCAGGTCCCGTCCAACTGAAATAGTCTATTCTATTTTATTCAATCTTCTCCTGTTAATAATAGGAGATAAGGAGTCCGGCCAGGCTAGAGAAACTGTCACTGCCTTGGCTCAGGAGGACTCTGCTGGGAAAAAACATCAGGAAAAAATAATTCAAGGCAGCCTCTTCTAAACACTTAAAAGATGTTTACTGAACAGTAACAGAGCTACCAACTTGAAAAATTTTGCCACTGGGCTAGAAAACTGCTTTTTAACAGGACAAAAAGACCCCCCAAAGTCCAAACAAACACAAGTACAAAATACTTTAAAAAATTATTTAAAAGACTTTTCCTAACTAATCACCCATCAAAATGCAATTTATGGGATCTGGCTGAGATGTTTGAAATAGCTAAGCCAGCCTAGATCCCAGGAATAGGATGGTATAGCTTGCTGTGAGAGGACCTTTATGGAATGCTTAAAAACATTTTTTCTCTTAAAGCCCCATTTTGATTTCTAAAAGAATAGGTAAACATTAATGCAGTCTGATTGGTGTATCCCACTGGGATATGCAAGAAAATTCACCATTTTCTAAATAAATATAATGGACACATCGTTTGGTAGCCCAGGGCACAGTCCAGAAGTGAGAGAAACTCTTCCCTAGGACCAGTTACATGTATCATTAAATATCAGAATTCCCATCAGAGCAATGAGTTTGAGTTCACAGTTGCTGTAACTGATTACTTTTTTATTATCACTATGCATTTCATAAACCCAGAGTCAGATTTTGAATCAATGACTGTCAGGAAAAAAAATACCCTGCTGAGGATACATTTCTGTCTACAGAAAGCGTAAGTCAGTGTTGAAGAGTAAAACCAGAATCAACTATTCACCTAAGTATTTACATGCATACATGTACTCATTAAGCCTCTGCAGTTATTACACAGAATAAAGGCTACAGTTCTAAATTAATTTTAGACAGAACTCTGAGAAATCATTTGGTGTCCTCAATTACAGGATTTTGAAGATATGATCAATCTGAGAATTCCTGATTTATTTATTTATTTACACTGAAGCAAAATAATGTCTGCCTGCTTAATTATGGAAGCTGCGCAAAAAAATCCATCCAATCCAGTCTTGAGTGCTTAGTGAAATCATAATGGCACACCAGGTTGGCATGGTGGCAAAACGCTTGAAGCTATTACACTTGCATTTTCTTACTTAAGTATTACACAAATTTTGTTCAGCTTCCAGCTAAGAGAAAAACCTAAGAATGAAGTTTAGACATCCAGGTCCACTAGACTGTTGCTGAAAACAGGTTCTACATTATGCAGTACAGTCTTACCTCCTAAGTTGTGAATGCAGATAAGTAGTTAACTTTGTAGTTTCTTCAAGTTTCTGTACCAACTCTTTTCTTCTCTCCTCCAATTTCAATCTGGAAAGAGAGGTACATATAAGTATAGGAAAGCATTACAAAATAATCTAGAGGCTAAAATACTTTATAGATAAGACAGAAATAAAGTGAAGATCCCTCATATTTTCATCTGGTTGCCAACTACCAAAATCCAAGAGACTGTGTTAGCTCTCAGTGCTGTTGCAAAACCCTAACCGCTTCAGCAGAGTGACTTTACCTGCAGAATACCAAGCACTGTAACAAACCTGCTGAGTGTACAAGCAAGCGGAGTGTTGGTACATTCACGCCCTATCAAGGGGAACATGCACCCGAGAAAAGAGTAACAGATGAACGCTGGGAAAATAGCTGCAACTTCAGGAAAATAAGATCTGCACTAATACAGTTTTAAAAAGCCATGCTGTAGACTGGCTCCTCACTTAATATTGTTTCAGAAAAAACCCCAAAAGAACACTAATACCAGTACTAGTTCTGATAATGCAAGGACTTGGGGTAGCACTGCAGGAAGTTTAAAATTAAAGCACTCCTTTTGTTTTCAGAGTCTTCATACAGAGACAAAGCACAGTAAATCAAAGCAGCATTCAAGAGCAAGGTTCTGAGATGATGGACCATACTTAGGAGTCCTTGGTAAAGATTTCTACATCCCCAACAGCTTTGTCATCACCTCAGAGCCACACAGCATTGTAATGCTCATTATCAAGGTTCACCTTTATGAAAAAGCAGGATTTATTGCCTCCTGCACTGTTACCCAGCCTAGCTCTAAAACCACAAATGGTGGAAGTCTCCCATTCCATTTGGCTGGCTGCTAGCAGAAAGGATTCACTAACCTTTACAGTGATTTTTCCATTTATAATTCCCTTTTATCACTCCATTTACCACAGCAAATAAATTGCTTTCCCTCAGTGGATTCAGCTAAAACCCTCCTGTAGTTGTGGATTAGTATATTCTCCTCTAGCCCTTCCTCTGTCAACTGACTCATGTCACAAGTTCTCAAGCAACAAATTTGAGAGACAAGAAATTACCTCCCCTCCTTTAAAAAAAATAAAAATTTTATGTTCATTCTCAGAAACCTTTCCTTTGGCCTTTCTGGCATCTCAAGGATGTATAAATTAAAATTCAAATGCAGAGAACACTTCAAAGAACAAAAACAAAAAAATCAACCATTGCTTTCTTATGCAAACTGAATGAAATACTCGAGAGTTCCCAGAATTCACTCTCTTTGAGTGTCAGATACCAGTAAAAAGACATTAAGTCCTCAATTCAGCAAAGCATGAAAAGCACTTGCTTACATCCATGCTTATTCAGCGAGCAAATCTGGGTTATGCAAAGGTGAATAAGTTACCCCGAGGTCAGCCAGGGTGTGAACTTCCACTCCGCTGCCTCCGCTGCGTGTGCTCTTACACTGCAATAATGTGTTCAGCTGCCAATACCTACTAAGACTGTTAAAAGCATACACGGTCTTTCATTCTTTGCTCAGGAAGACATGCACACGGGTTTCCAAAGCAAGAATTATGCTCATCTATAGTATCAGACACTCATTCCTACCATTTTACTATTTATCAATGCCTTCTGCCTTCTTTTACGGCCTAATCTATCCTGCTTTTCCCAAGCAAGAGCGCTCTTCTCTAACTCTTTTGTGGCTTCTCAATAGTGAACTATCATTTTAGCTTCAAGGAAGAGGCACAAAAATTGCTGTGTGTGTTCAACTACTAATGGCAGAAGGCCAAAAAGAAAGTTAAGAGCTTAAGAACTTCTCTGACTGGAGTCCTCAAAACAGACGCCTATAGTTGTTCTACTGAATTTGTACTATTAAACTAAAAGGTTGGTTTGGGTTTTTTCTCCGCAGCAAAAGCATACGTTTGTTTTTCTTTATTATCTTCAGGAGGTTGATATAATGTAATTTATCCCATATAAATTAGTCCCTGAAAAAAGTTCTTTCCTAGATGTCATTCAATCTACTACTAACTAAAGGAGTAGTATTAATACCTGTAGGTAAATTTCAGAAAGATGTTAGTCACAAGTCACAAACACAAGTTAGATGATGAAATCACTCCTGGAAGTTCCAAGACACCCAGGAAATAATTTTACTATTGAGATTCAGGGAATTTTCTTCCATTCCACATCAGGCCAAATTAAAAAGCAAAAACAAAACCAACTTTCAAACAATGAATCTTCCTTCCTTATAGCATAAGCAAGGGTGCTGTTTGCACCCCTCCTATCTAAATTAACCTGATACTCATTGCAGGAGAGAGACTTGAGTGTTAGCGAGACATCTTTCTCCAGTTTTTATCGTAAGTCATAACATTGCTGAGAGAGCCATAGAATCTTAAAAAAAGATATTAAAAAGTTACGTGCACACACCTCACCTTTCAATGCAAACGTATGCAGACATGTTTGTTTATGACAGGCACAAGAGCAGGGGCCAGTTTTGCAGGCAACAGCACAATCAAGTAGTTAAACCATGCATCTGTTCAAATGCTTGTCATTACTTAGAAGATTTTGCCAAGGACCGAAGTAGCAACGGAATCTCCCTGACATGAACGCAGAGGCAAGAAAGCAGCAAATAGTTCTCAACAGTTCCACAACCCAGGTATTTCTATATAGTTGCTGGAAGGCTTCTTAAAGCAGTCAGAGTATGCCCTGTCTCTGCTTTTTTGAAGCTGATACGTTATGATTTATACCCTCCTTCTGTAAATTGATTCCGAGTACATCTACTAGTGGCAATTTCAGCATCCTAGTCCAAAATAACCCAGGGCTATGGTATAATGCTTTTGTTTTAAGTCAGAGCAAGTCTTCTGTTTCTTCCCCCTTTAGAAAACCCTAAAAAAAAACCCCACCTAAAAAAGCCACGCAAAACCAAACCCTCGTCACATCAAGCTCTGCCACAATGCATAGATTCTTACACTGTCGCTTCATTATCAGTACCTGTGAAAACACTGGAAACCTAAAGCATTCATGAACTTCATGAAAGAAATTAGTAATGCAACAACAGTGCAGCGCTTTGAAGGTGGTGTGGCTCCTCCACTGATAATGGAGAGGAGCATCTTCCTCATCTCCAAAAAATAAATGCTGATGGTTGATGAGATACAATTAACTGTATCCTTTTCTCAAATTAACGTTTCTGGAAAAGTTTCACCATCTGAATCCTTCTACAAAATGAATATTTTTCTTTGTGTTTATAGCAGACACAAAAGAAATAATCATCAAAATAGTTTAATGTGAAAGAATTGTTGTGCTCTGAAGTCATCAAGGGAGACAACTTTAATATCATACAGAGTTGCAGGTAGAACTTCACTGGAGATTCACTGGAATGGCAAAAAAACCAAACCAGAAGCCACCATGAATACTACCTCAACCAGCAGTGTATGACATGAAATCTCACAGTAACCTCAGGAAATGAAATTTCTTGAATGAATTTTTCAGGAATGAAAATCAAAAGGAAAAAAAATGGAAGAAAATAGAAAAAAATTTAAGCTGTAACAAGCCTGTGTCACTATACATGGAAAAAAAATCTGCCATTTCATTTCTTCTTGACAGTGGGAGACAACTTGACCCGCCCTTGGTACTCCAAGATTGACATCTGACACATATGGGAAAATGGTCAGGTGCAGAATTTTCTTTGGCACTAAACATGTATATCCAAACCACAAGACTAAGAAACCAGCTACCTATTTACTGCATGAGTCAGGATTCAGCTATTACTTACAACAACAGAACCTTCGATTCAAATTATTTATTTGTGACTGTGATTTTATTATTGACCCCTTATTCTCCATTTATTAATGGAAGTCAGAAAGCAACAGATCCATAGTAATTTAGATACTACCAGCATAGACAGGCAATTTCTCCTGTAAAATACAGTTCCAGTAGGACATAACCCTTCTTCTAAATCACGTTTGGATTATCAATATAATGCAGTATAACTATTATAAAGTGTACAAATACATTTAAAAATCATGCCTAATACACACATACGTACTTTGTAAACAAAAAGTTTCCTCAGCTACTACTCAGCTACAATTTAGGACCCAACTTCTAATGCCACTAACAGGAATTTCACTATTCAGTGAAACTGGAGCAACAGCAAGTGTTTCCTAGCAGAGGGAAGTAGGAAAGGCTTACAATATATTACGCCAATAAGGCATACTACACCGATCACACAATGACATTTTGTGTTTATTGCATTTTATGTGTGCTAGAGGTGCCCATAAATTTACTTCCACTTACAGTTGATGAAAAATCCATTTGTGACAGTCACCTTTGATTTTTTTTGAACTCCAAATCTGGCTAAACAATTTATTGTGGGAGTTGCTTTGGTTGCTAGTTAGGTAATAGCAAGTTAGGAAAGTCTTGCAGCAATTATACTTCTCCTCTGAACTTGTTTTTTCCCCTTTTGGTTGCATTTTTGTACACAATAAAACTCACAATGAAAGGCTTCAGATGTTGCAACAATCAAGATAATCTTTGTAACCTGAGTTCAAATAGTTTACAGCTATTATCAGAAACGAGTGAATGATGTATTGCCCTCCTGCTGGTATGTTGACATTCCTCAGTTATTTAACATCTGTCACAGGCATTTTCATGCTGGTAACAAACGCAGAGCAACTGATATTGCAGAGCACATACAGGGTGTTCACATTCTCTCACAGTACAGAAGACTTCTTTGTGTTTCTGCCCAGTGGGCTAATAACAAATTTAATTAAGATCTACATAGAACAGTTACTGAAGGAAAACAGCCCATCAAGGCACAGTTCAGGGTCTGTAATGAGTACAAAGGTTAGATTGCAGAAAGCAGCATTTAATATTAGCAAAAGACAACCCTTTACCTTTCAGCAAGTGCTTGACTGGGTGTGCTTTTTACAGACAACAGCTCTTCTTCAAGCCTCTTCCTTTCTGCTTCTAGCTGTTCTAGCTCGTCTTGAGTACGTTTGCGTGGTGTAATAAACTGCAGTTCCTTTAAAAGCTCTTCTTTTTCATTGATTAACATCAGTTTTTCCTTTTCCACATCCAGTGCCCCAGGCCAGGCTTCACTATCTAGCTTAGAGAGTTCAATCTTCAAATTAGCCATGCTAAAACAAAACACAGCAGATTTGTCCTGAGCACAGCACACAAATCCCAGCAAAGACAGAAGTGATACAGTATTTTGAAAGGTATCAGGATATAACAATGTTTTCTACTCAAAGCCATACTTTAATTAGTTTGCTTCACAAGAATGCAGACTATGCCAGAAAAGCAAGCCACCTATCCAGGCCAACAGCAATACGCATATGCATTAAAAACGAGTTGCTCCTGTTCAAATGCCGAGTTGAAGTAAAAGTCACAACGTTAATAAAGCTTTATTGAGAGTGATCTGTCTGGTAACGTAAGAGTAGCAGCATGCTTTACTCATCTAGGAGTATGATGGATTTCTCTTAAGCTGTTGGAAGCTGCCTGCTCCTCAGCAACAGCACTGACCATGGTGAAAGAACGTGCACCATAGCAAGGTGCTCACTTCAGCAGCATGCACGTATGCAAATCTTAAATGGCAAAAGCATCGCTCTTCTATGAGATTAAAATAAAAGGTAATAGGACAGCAGCCACATAAAGAGAAAGGAGATTATTAACTGAAAAGTTTGAGTTTGTACAACTGCTGTTCCCATTGCAGATGTCAAATCACAGAGTTAAGACACTCAAGACTTGGTTATCCATACCTATTGCGCAGATACACACATAGAATGGAAGCAGAAACTTCCCTATATTATTTCTGTACTATAGCTCAGTCCTGATCAAGACAGGTTATTTCCAGTGTTCAGACTCCATAATCATTCTGTCTAGGGGCTCAGCAGCATAGCTTAAAAAGTGCAGGTTTTGCAATAAAGACTCATTGTCCACTGGGAAAGCTTAAAAATTCCCGTTATGGGTGCCACAACTGAACCAGCTGCATAGCTAAAGATATGGAAGCTTTGAACTATGTAACAGCTCCTAGCCTTCTGCACCTCTTTCTTGTAGGCTGGGAAAAAAGGCAGAGAAAGGAAAAGTCAAAATGGAAAGATGTTCCCTACAATCTAGGGCAAGAGCAACTGATCTGTTACTTTTTAAATTTGTAACTGCCATAGTTAAATACTCCTAAGTCAGCTCAACAACTGATAGAAGTCTGTACAACTTCATTGTTATCGGCACTACCCAAGGTAACGACCCATACCATACCTCATAAATACACACAGGTAATTGGGTATGTATAATCTTTCTGCAGTTCTGACAGATTTCTAGGAAAATGTTTTTCTTCTTTCCAGTTTGTTTTCTGTGATGAACAAAACTAATAATATCATGCTTATTTGCATCTCCAGTATGAATTTTACAGCACATTAAAGCATTTATTATGGTCAAAGCTAAGAATCGTTAATGTTGAATCTAACTATCCCATTGCTTATACTAGAAGCTTAAGGGGAACTCCTTTCTTTTTCCATAGGTAACACTTCCGTTTCATCTGCACCTCAATGAAAAACAACAACTTAAAAAATGAAACAACCCATACTCCCACCAAACCCCTGCAGAACTAGTTTGACTCAGGGTATTTTCACAGAAAGACAATGCAAAATAAACAGAATTACTATCAGCAGTGAAATGAAATGAAGCATTTCAACATATTTTGCAGCTGTTACATATATCATTATATTCAACAGTCCGTTAGAGGAGCAGTACTCAGAGGGAAAACAATTGAGTAATTTCAGATGGATATGAAATGTTAAGACTTTCATCTCCAGGTCACTGGTTCTAGCTAACCTTGTTCTGAAAGTAGCTGCTACTGACAGCTGTTTGATGGCTTATGGGATGAGATGGTGGTCTCCAAACAGTTCTTTTGCTCTCCCTGCTATAGACAACTCTCTGCTACCGTAACTGACACTCTTTCAGCTGCCTCAGACAGGCAAAGGTCTAGACGGATATGAAAACTGAACTGGTCTCACGCTTTTGAAGAAACCTTGCTCAACAGGTCAACAAGGAATATTAGCCAGATCTTCACCACATCAGGATAGGACTGTCAGCACGCTCTATCAGATCCTTTTGAATAGCAATTGGAACTGAATTTAGCATAGTTAACATCAACATTCCACCTCTTCAAGACGTTCTGCTGGCTAAGTAACATAAAATACGCAACATACAAAATTATCTGATAATTTTCAAGTAGAGAAATTCACTGAGAAGATCCTCTCTTTCTCTTAATTATTTTAACACAAAACACCTAAGAATTTCCACATTTAATATTTCAGAAAAGATGGTCAATACTTATTAAATTATGGTGATGATTACAATGGCCATAATAATTAGGGGGGATATAATTAGGTACTGAATTTTATGTGCAAATTAGTATGTATCTTCATTATTCCAACATATGTACACTTTATTAAGTTCACCCCGTAGTCACTGATAAAACAAGTATGTGCAAACACTTTAAAGACTTTAACGCTGTCTTCAAGACACAGGATTGTCTTATTTAAAGCTGAAAAGAATATTCATTACTGGGCAGTTTTCAGACAAGATTGAAGAAAGATACCGGTTAAAAGGAGATAATTGAACACACTAATGTTACATAGAACAAATACTTAGTTATGCAAAGGTAAGTACATGAGCTACTGAAATTTTGACCCACGTTCTTGGCTAATTGTAAGAAAGTAAGATCTTGTGCTGCAGTACTCCATACTCTGAACACTGTACTTTTTTTTTTTTTTTTTTTTTTTTTTTAAGGCAGAAGTGGTAAACTGACTTACTGCCAGGAATTTTTTTGTTCCTACAAAGGAGAGAGAAAACACAATGCTGAGACTTCTTGGTATCAAGACATAGTCAAACCAGAGGACGATCTGGTTTGGATCAATTACACTGAGAAAAAAAAAGCCATCTATCCGCATCTAAAACACCATCTGACAACTAATATTATGTATATGATGATTCTGAGCCAAAATCATACATGTTCAATACTGGAACAAACACAGTAGACTTAGCACTCTTTGTTGAATGCATTGATTATATAATAAAGTTTTATGATCTGTAATAAGGATATAAAGGACTACTGTTGTTACCCGGCAAGGATGGTAGCTCTACTCTGTATGACGAGGGTATGTATTTGAAATTAGGCAAAAAAAAAAAAAAAAAAAGAAGTTGGTTGTGCAGCCTCCTGCCTTTAAGATATAAAACTAACTATGCTTTTACTTTGTACTTATAAGCTACAAATTTCTTTTCCTAGTTTTCTATTTGACCATGCCACAGTATTCCAACTGAATAATACTTAAATCTCAGATTAAATGGGATTTTAGGCACAGTTTTCATCTGTGGAAAATTGCTATTTTTTATTTTATTGCCTTGTTAGTTCTTTATAGTAAAAAAGGAACTTTGGGTGTGGGATAACTTTTTACATCTCTGTTCCCCTTAAATTACAAAGCACCTCCATAACAAAAACTGTAAGGTCTCTGAATAGCCGGCACCTGATTTTGTGAAAAGTATTAGAAAATAATACAACACAATTAATACATTATTAATAGAGAGATATCCTACACAAACCTTTTTTTTTTTTTAAAAATAGTAAATCTTCCCCTAGTATTATGCAGCACTTCTGGTGCACCAGAAGACGTGTCATTCTCACCCTGAGTGTTCTGCTTTCTGATGCCCGTTCTTCAGTGCTGTAGCAATTCATCAAAACGGCACCGCTTTCATGAGCGACCACTGCAGAACTTTATTTGAAAGGCATTCCACATTCATCAGTGGAGCAGCTCCTGATTTCTTTTCTCCTCATGTTAAACTCATTAAAAAACCCAACCCCATAGTGATAACAAGTATTTCAATTATCCAGAGTGCCAGGGAAAAAAGAAATAATTAAGCCTACGAAATCTGCACTGGAAGTCTGAAGCGACTCTAAAACTGAAGAGCCTTCAGTGACATAGCAAACTGAAATGATGATCCCAAAGAAGGATATAATGGACATTTTTTTCAGTGGAAAGCCAGCTCAGTCTATTCGCTTAATCCTGGCACTGCCATTAATTTGTCACTGTCTGCATTTTCTTTTTTAACACATTCAACTTAGCATTAAATGTAAAACCTACGTTCAAAAGCCCCGACTGCTCCTGAAAACCTGCTGGCATTCCGAAGGAGAACCACCGCTTTGCGGTAACGCCCGCAGTGCCTCCGGAGAGCCACCCGCTAGATGTCACTGCGAGCACAGTGTTAGCGCTGCAGAGATCAGGCACCTTCCCAGCTCAGGACTGTAACTTAACAAAGCAACTAGCCCTGTTACCTTCTTTTTGCCTCTTCGTATTGCAGACTTAGTCTGACCTTCTCTGCTAAATTTGATCTACTTCTTGCTCCAACCTGTTGAGGAAAAAAAAAAAAAATATTAGCCTTATTACTGTGTAAAGCTGTTAAATGAATCAACAAAACCTATGCACGGGCTAGAAAAATTAAGACTTAAAAAATGAAACGACACCCACCTGCAGTCACACACTTGCTGGTAAATGCCTAGTTAGGAATCTACTCAGATGTACAAAACAGGGCTGTTTTCTTCTGATCCAGTTCAACTATTTTTAATTACTATACTACCAATTCTCCATATTCCATCAGAGTAGAGCAAGCGCATTTTCAAAGAAGTCTTGCAGTGATTGCACCCAAAATTTTGATCCCCTACTTTGAACTCCAGTGAACTCAGAATTTAGAATTAAGTCAGTGCATTTCAAAGTAAGACTTCAATAAATTTGCTGCAAAACATAGACAAGTCTAGCTCTGTTTGGAGAACCTTGTACAGCACCTTCCTTATAAACTTAGCTCACAGAACTTCAAAGGTGCCAAAATTAAGCACCGCTTTCTGTGTATGTAAATACACTGTCAGTGAAACAGAGGAGGTTTTAATGAATCACTACTAGTTCCACTAACAGTTTTTCAGCTGCTTAAAATGAAATTGCATATTTAAATTCTGAGATCTTGTTTCTGAAAATTAAAGGTAATTTCTGTAAGGTGAAACATATCCTATAGACAGATCCAAAAAACACTATCTACTTACGCTGATCTTCACTGTACTGGAACTATTTGATTAAATCAGATTGTCATAAATGCTTCATGCATATAAAGTTCATCTGAATCTTGATTTAAAATTTAAGGGGAAAATCAGATAACTGACTCTAAGTAATTTTCTCTTAAACATGTGTGTGGATATATATACACACACACCCCCATCAGCAACAGTAAACAACCATTTGATTCCAGTTCCATTAACCGCAGCATTCTGATTCAATTTTTCTTTAGATTTGGCAAAATGGAAAAAAGCTCACCTCACCAGAAATGTCAGTCTGAGACCCTGTATCCAGAGTTGTCTAGAAAAACCACAGCTGGGAGTTTACAGAGCTGGAACTCAAGTCTGGCTCAGATGTCCCAATGGTCTGGTCAAGACTGAATTTCTCTCTCAGCTTGGCAAGACTCTGTCCAGGAAACAGAGAAGGTGGTGGTGTTAAGGTTTCTCTGCACTTTACCATGTTTATACCAGTTTATCTCCAAAAGATGCTTACATGAGAGACTCCAATATAAAAATTCTGGGTTTACTTCATATTCAGCAAACTATCCTTTTAATCAAAGCAATTGTAGGTGACACTAAGGCTGACCAACACTTGTGACAATATAAAAGCTACTCATGTGGTTTTGTGTCTCTTTTGCGTTTTGTTTGTTTGTTTTTTAACATGTCAACCAACTTAGTATTTGGCTGATTAAAAAAAAAGATCTGCTTTCAGAAATGGAAATAGGGCAATTTAGATTTGGAAAACTTTCACTGATTTAGAAAATGGCCATGCATCTCAAAAACACATCTCTCAATTTTGTCCACTTAATATTTTAAATAGTGGTTTAGAGGTAACATATGCATTGTACCTTACATACAAGTTCAGAAATCTATATTCTCTGACAGAATGGCTTTTTTAATTGGAACATCACAGGCTTCAGTTTCTGCATCTAAAAATTGATTTTAATACTAGTTTGGCTCAAAGAGTTTTGAGAATCCCTTAAAAAGTATAAAATTTAAAGTATTTATCATCAGGAAAGTCAATCATGTGAAAACAAATCCACACAAAACTTACATCAACCATTCAAAATACCTTCATTAAATCTTGTTTTTCTCTCTCCCCTGAACTTATCGCCTTTCTGATGGACTTCAGTTCACTCAGGATGGCTTTGGCCTCACACAGTTCATACCCGCTCTGGCCTCCAGACATTTTTTGGTCAATTCTGTGGAAAGAGAGAACATTAATACCAGATACAGAAAATAACACTAACATCTCTGCTGTTCTGCTTCAGGCAGAAGCATAGTCAGAGAACAGAAGGGAAGGAGATAAGAGATACCATTTCCTGTAACAGACATGCAAAAAGGAAAAAGGACATTGAAGTCTCCGTTAAAATATTTACTACTAAATCCTTAGCAAAAATGTCAAGCTATCTAACACACACAGTGCACAGTGAATGGTTTTTGCTGACATGAGCAAATTTCATAGAAAAATACTTCTGTTGGCTTTAAACCACTTCAGCTAAACCACTGGGGCCTTACCAAAGGCAGAGACTCCACAAACAATTTTAGTTGATCCAGTCCTGAAGATGTGAGGGGCACAGAGCACTGAAGATGCCTACACATGCTACCAGGAGTAAAGCACTATTGCTGTCAGCACTGTCAAAATTCCCATTCCCACCATAACTCTCTGCAGCATAGAAGCAGCTTTTGGGTACACCTTTCATTCTATTAACTGTTTGTGATCCTTACAGAAGCAGAATTTATTAGTAGTAGTATTCCTCTACCCAGACCCACATCGTGACATGGGCAGACAGGCAAGCTTCTTGCAGAGAAGAAACGTAACCAGCACCATTCTTGTCTCAGCTTCCCTCTTGTTCACCCTAATCCTAGCATTAACGGTCTAGAACAGCTGTTCTGCTCAGCCAGTCACCAGGCCCCCTTTATTCACAAAATCTCCAGATAATTAATACCATATGTCCATACATCAGACAATTTATTAAATTCCTGAACTATCAATGATTTTAAAAATTGTAACTTGAAAATAACAAAACAAAAAGCCCCTAAACTTAGAGTTGAAAAGATATTTCATTTTAGCATTTCCGTATTTACTTCAAAAAGTACAGTTTGTAAACACATTTCTCCGGCCTCTAGTTTAACTGAGTATTTCATAGCATCATAGAAATGACTGCAGCTGTGCTTCATAAAATTAAAACTAACAGCTATCTCCACAAAAGTCAAGTGTTTAGTAGAGAATATATTATTTATAATGCAATTGGTTTTCTGTTTTATCATCATCCATCATCTTTGCTAGAAGACATTACCTTGTGAGTGAGGAATGAACAAACATTTTAATGATCAGAAGTGATCTCGAGCATCCCCTGCAAGAACAGTAACTCGCACAAAACACCTGTAACTGTATTCTATTTTTCTTTCAGTTTTGTGCACAAAGATACCAAGGTTGTAAAGCAGTCTTTAAAGCTGCAAGCATGTCTGCTCTCCTTTCCCCACATTTCAATTTTTGTGCAAACTAGAACTGGCATTTGTGTCAGAAAATTACCTATGCGACTCAGCACTCAGATTTCTATTCAAGGATATATTTGTTTCAGCTTGAAAGTTCCTCAAACTCTTTCATAGGTAGGCACTTACTTACTGTCTGACAACACTCAATTTTTGGTAACTTATCAGGTTGCTAAAGTCAAATAGATACAGGATATGCCAATAATTGGGATTGTGAATGAACAGTTGGGTAATACACCACATGCTGCCTAGTAATATGATGTGCCACATTCAAATCACAACTGCTTTATTCTGTATATAACTAAGATGGACAAGAAGGATCTCTGACATATAAGATATTCCATCTTCCTGTTTTAAATTAATGGGATTAGTACTGTTTGAAAGTGGCTGACTGAATTGTAAAAACAAATGTCCATTGTGTTTCTGTGGAATGCTGTTGACAGTTTCTGAAACATGCTTTGGATTCCTATCAAAATGGCTTGTGAGCAAGCTGCTTTAAAACAATACTTCATTGTTGAATTGATATAATAAAACCAGCATGATTGGCTAACCTTTAATCCTGGGACAGCAGCATGAGTTTTTATTACCTTAAACTTTAGAATCAATAAGTCTTTCTTCTTCTAAATTTTGCTTCAAATGAAATCTGATTTATGGTTAAATAAATTCAATCAACTATCCTTTTCTCCCTTCACTCCTCGCTAGTCTTTATATATTTAAATAACAAACAAATCTTACATTTCTGTTTTAGTCAAAATGAAGGAGGACAGAGACTTGACTGTCATCCTCCTAAGGTGCTGAGGGGTTTCAGTTCCCAATTGACTTCAAATTCTTCATACCAGAAAAATATTTTTTTGTCCATTTTGACATGTGTCTAGTTATGATTGGCCATTTCCTGGACCAGAATTTTTTTCTCCCACTTAAAAAAAAAAATCCTACTGTATAGAACTAACCGATCTATTAAAATACACAGGCAATAGCCTACAACATGTTTTGGTTAGAACTGGGAACTGAAGCCCAGTCTCTCAGCTCCAAACACAGATGCTCTGTCATCCTTTGCAAATCACTTCTCTGCAGTTTAGTGCTCTACCTGGAAGATGGACACACACTTCCCTTCTCCCACCTTTTGTCCACCTTCCCTATACGCTCTGCAAGCTTTCCAGGATAGAGATTATGACTTATCTGACAGTATGCTGTCATACACAGGAGGTCCTGAGAAAAAGGGTAAATGAATCCAGGCAATATTACATTAACGCTGCAACATTGCTTCTGCTACTAGCGTACTAAGAACACACAGCGCAGCATTTTACTGTGTAAATGTATCCCTAATGCATGGGTACATACCACAATACAGAAACAACTAGCATTAATAAATTTCTGTTCACGTTAGTCAGAAAACATGTTTTTAGTAAGGTTTCCTCTGCAGCGAGTTCTCTGTGGTGACAGTTCCAGTAATGTTTAGTATTTTAGGGCTCAACTGTGTAAGTCAGGAGCAGCAGGGAGTGCTCAGACTGAAAAAAATTCATTCGCTAACAATCCAACTGGTTAAATACCCAGAATGCTCACCCCGTTCAGCATCAGCCCTTTGGACACCAGGCATCCCAGCAACTGGAACAAAGAAAGTCAGGTCTCTAATCCTCAAATTGTGACTCATTTCAAACCCTGCACAGTTGTGCACCATTTATACCTCCGAGAACAGCACCCTCCTCTCTGTCTTTTGAGGTCAGAGGTAGGGAAGGAGGAAAGACCGACCTAATTACTTTTTCTTTTTTTTTTAATTGTTTTTATTTTTTTTTTTTATTTTTTAAACGGGACACGCAAAGCAGCTAAATTCTTCCTCAGGACCCTTAACCACTGCCCTTCTTTCTGCCTCTTTGCATGGAAAAAAAATAGGAGGGGGAGCAGATTTCTCATGTTAACACTTGCACAATAGGTTTGCCATTTCTACAGATTTCCTGCTTCCTATCTACAACAAAGAGAGTTATTAGATTCTCATTTTTCCCTCCAATAATTTTCTCACATAAGATGGATTAAATTCCATGCCAAAAAAAAAAAAAAAGTCAGGTGACTGAATTAAGTCAGTTTCAACTATTTTCTTTTACTCACTGTTGCAGTGTTTCAAAGCCCTGTTCCTTGTACAGCAGCTCTTGTTTCATCTGAGAGAGTTCCCTCTTCAGCTTCTTAACCTTGTGTGTTAAATCAAAGCAAGAGTTAGAAAACTCCTCTTGTTAAACGGCGTAACACATGGCTTTGAACAATTAATGTATTCTCTACATCACATGAGACAAAAAGAAGAGAGTAAATTGCTCTACTGACACATATTAAAAACAAAAGGATCTGTTCTCTTCCTGATGTCTATGGGCAACATGCTTTAGTATTAAAGGGACACAAACAGATTAA
Source organism: Phoenicopterus ruber ruber (assembly GCA_009819775.1). NCBI lineage: Eukaryota > Metazoa > Chordata > Aves > Phoenicopteriformes > Phoenicopteridae > Phoenicopterus > Phoenicopterus ruber. The sequence goes on from CM020218.1 coordinate 37,613,714, forward strand.
ATCACATTCCTTATTTGTATCGATACCACACTGTGTTATTAAACCTGAGAGAACTTTAACAAGTAATTTACTTCTCACTGGTTAAGCATGCATTCCAACTGTCCTACAGGGACATGCCTGTTTATTTTTAGGCTTATTATATTTTCACTTTTTCATTCCAGGAAGCTCTCAAGTCATTTGCACTGTAGAAGACAAAGTGTGGACTTTTTTTTTTTTTCTCCCTATGAACCAGCCTTTCTTATAAAGCTTTACAGACACTGGATCCCTAAATATATAATTCATATTCATTTAATTCAAAGACAACAATCACTAAGCACATTTGGATTGCAAATATATGCATCTATTTAATAGAAATGTCTTTGGCAAAACATTCCCTACTTTTCCTAAATTTGCATGCTCAATTGCTTTTTCATCTTAATATTGCTATTTCAGATGTTAGCAGATATGAGTACACTACAAAATATTTACAAATCAAGATGAAACAAAAAAAATCCTCCATTTAATTTTTTTATGTCATACTTCCCAAATGTACTAAAACAAAGTTTCCGGACCACCTATAAAGGAGTGTACTTTAACACAAATTAAAATTAATCCTCAGCATACACATGGAGACAGAAATGCCTCCTTGAAATGCAGAGTCCCAAATGTTGGTGTTTATACATCTATACCTGGCCTGTTTGCACTCTACATACTAGCCAGATATTGTTAGGCTTTTTAACTTTCTAATCAGTAAGGTGAAAAAAGGAAAAGTCTGCTGGAAGCCCCCTGCTCTCACCTACCACTGTGAAATTCTTGCTTGTTTTCATATAGGTCCTCAGATACTCAACTCTCTTGAAAAATGGATTATATTAAAATGAAGAATTTTGACCACTTTTAACTGAAATTAATTTCAAAATATGTGTTCAAGACTTTTTGTATCCAAATCCCCTTAGACTTCCTATTTGGTGCTATTCTTCAAATTAAAAAAAAAAAAAAAAAAAGAGTGAGATTCCCAACATGCCAGGTGACTAAAAGCACCGAGCATCAGCAGCTGCTGTAGCTTTCCAAGAGACTTAAAATGTTTTGTATGTGGAAAATAACAAGTGATTTGCAGGGTCTTTGTATGGTTTGTGAATGATACTTAGGCATTCAAGTTTGTAGCTTCTGGCTAATGAATTTTCTGTCACACACAAATAAAATGCTTCAATCTCCATTTTCTCCAAAGCAAAATCTGTTCTCTAGATAAGGGGTTAGTTTCCAAAAGCCCGAACCTATCATCACTAGTTGCTTTACTTGACAGAAAACTGTTTTTATTTTGACCATACTGAATAGTTAGCATGATAAATAGGCAATGTCTCCAAGTACACATTCAGCGCTCCTTAACTATTTCTTCCCTGACTAGCACGAAAACCCCAAGAATTTTCTCTCAAGTGCTCTGATCAAGGTTATAGCAAATGAACTATGTTCCAGCTAAAGTAATGTGTAAAATATGAGAGAAGTCTCAACTTTTCTGAGAAACACAGAATGGCTAAACTTTTTTTTTAAATCAGAAATGTGAATTTATAGTAATAGCAGAAGGCACATTTGATTTCAACTTAGAGGACTGGATCTCTCAGAAACCCTTACATTCTTCCTCAAGATCATCTTCTGAGTGTCCTCTGCTGTAATTTATCACCATTTCATTATCAAGAAATGCGAGTTAGGCGCATTATTCTAGAAGGACGTGACCTACATCATAATACAGACTCTGTGTTTGCTGCATCATACTTCCATTAAACTATTCTTGTGCTCCTTGTCTTCTCCTTCAAAACTTCCATATAATTCTTGCTTTTTCACAACTCTTCACTTGTTTTATCCTTCACCCCCTTCCTACTGCTTCTGCACATCATCTTAAGTCACCTGACAGGCCTCTCACTTCTTCCTTCTAACTGCATCTTCAAGCAGGCTCCTGTGCTAACCCCCTTCCTACTCCCACCACTCGAGTAGTAATGGAACAACGACAAAAAAACTCTCGTTATTTTATAAAGGCACATCCCCTACTCGCTGCATATGCATAAAACATACTGCGATCACATATGCTATGTGTTGTTTGAATTATTTTACTGACTACTAATTAAGACCCCAAATGCCCCTACTCAAAGTCCACTGCAGGATCAGATCCTTCAATTTTAATCTTGTGAGAAAGGTCTTTCTTCTCCTGCCTTATTTCTTTTAACAACTGTCTGATTTCTGTCATATTTCTCCACAACCTATTGCGCAATAGGCAATTCATGTATCCAAAAGGCTCTACATGCATATATTAAGCACAAGCTAACAAGGAAAAGGCCAAAGGCCAGTTCAGAACTTCCTCGAATGGTGAGTTTCCCCCTCCAGCCACCATTAACCTGATGATACCAGTAAGCCTCAGCCAGCGTGAGAGAGAGAAACAGGTTTAGTACATCTGACCTAATAGTTCACTAAACAATGTGCAAATTCTAACTAGCTGGCTAGCAGCTTACTAATGACTAACTTTGTTTCCCATTAAGTCCACGCATGCATATACTGTAAAATGCCAAAAGGTGGCATATTAGCAAGCATCCTCAAACATTCAAATTGGGGTAAACTATCATAATAGTCATACCTCTCTTGCCATCTTCCATGAAAACCACTTTCCAGCCCTAGCATCACAGGGCTCCATTTTTTCTTATCTCAATGCTTTTCATATCCAGTGGCTTTGGATGAAAACACACTTTATGCTGATACAGATATTCTTGGACTGCACCCTTCTAAACTCTGTAGACAAGATTCAGGTCACCTATTTTAGGCACATATGCAGCTTGGACTTTGCAATGCCAATACATCAGGTGTTGGGAACCAGCAGGATACTAGGCTCCTTGACTCCAAGAAACAACGAAGAGAGAAAAGCACCTCCAAAAACCGAATTACTGTGATTAACACATCTGTCTCTCTCCTCAGTGAACAGACAAATTGTAGATCTGCAGCCAAGAGGTGATTCAGTGTTTCTGCATCTTGAGCTGCCAGGTGATCAGAGCTAAGTAACAGGAAAAACTAAGCACAGGACCATGTCTGAATTTTCCCCCTCTTGTCTTGTAGGTGACTATATTTAAATTTGGTCATGTGCTTTGTTCTTCAACAACACTGTTCATTTCCCAAATATACTAGTGATCCCCTTGCCAAAGGGAACATCTGTTACTGTTCCACTCATCTTAGAAAGAAGCTCTCGTCTTTTCATTCTTGTTCCCGACAGGGTCCTTACTGCTGTTGATTCTCCCTGCTAAACTTACAAAATTTTTTCCTCCCACCTCCTCCAGTGTTGAAGTAAGTTCTCTCACTAACCACATTCCCTTCTCCTTAAAGGATAAGGGACTACAAATTGAGATCGCTAAGGCTGAATAGGTGTACAAGCAGTCAGGAGGGCAAGATCCGGATGCCAGTTTTACAGTGTATTCCACCCCTGACTTATACTGGGTTTTAAAATTTTAATGAGCTATTCCACAGTTCCTTTTAAACATTAATTGTTTAGACTTCTAATCACAACTCTTACTCCAGGTGAAGGAGGATGTTACTCTCGGAGGCTTCTACGAGTGCTGCTCTGTGCAGAAACCAGGAGGGGGCAATGGAAGAGCTGAGTAACTGCTGTTGCTTCTGCTCCACAGAGCCTGTATTCCAGCCCTCATCGAAGGACTATGCTGCGAGGCGCTGTCCTTTTAACCTGCGTGGTTTGATCTAATTTTTTTCATTACTAACTACAGAAAGCCTGGGCTATCCGTAGAGCATTATATGCCACAGCTTAAATAAATGAACTCCCTATATAGATTTTAAATGTCTTCCACACCATTTCCTCCTTATTCAAGATAAATTCACTAGAGACTAACCTGTGAAAGAAAGTTCTTTACATGGAGCCTGTTAGTGACCATACTGAACACAGTTGACCAAATAATGGATTTTTGTTCATTAGCAATTTCAAAATGCAAACACAAACTTTCATTCTTGATCTGAACTGTTCCATTTCAACAAAACAGAGCGAAGTTTCACACCACTATTGAAAAGTGTTTTTTAAACCAATAGAAACTTGAGGCAGTTCATGTAGCTAATGGTGCATTTCGCACAGAAGAAAGATTGTGTAAAAACAGTCATCTAGCTGCAAGCTCACCTTGGCCTACTACTTTTCTGTTTTCACCTCAAGATTTTTACTCTTCCTTTTAAAAACAAAAGCATACAAGTGAAAATAGTTATCAGATTTATTTAAACCCACATCTAATTAGAATATCTGTCAAAGTTTCCCCAGAATGTGTTATCTGAAAGTAACAGACACAGCCTTAAAAATTCATTAAAAACCTCTGAATGGTATTTAATGAGAATATTAGGAGGTTTCAGTACCAGGGTACAATATACATATGCTAGTTCAAGCTTTGCTTATCCTATAGTCATAAACTTTGCACACAGAATACAAATGAATACGAGTTAAGCACTCTCACCCTTAATCTTGTAGTGGAGATTTCAGCCTTCAGAATGTCAGGGTCATACTTTGTGCTTGACGAGGAGCCTGAGAACACTTTTTTCAAAAAGACAAAAAAGGACAAATATTTAAGTACTTTTAAATCATTAATTAGTCCCTTCCTCAATGAACCTACATTGATCTAAAACTACAAAGTGCAGAAAAACATATAATCCTTTTAAAAAATATATCATTTTATAGACTGGTCAGCATTGCAGGATAGCAATAATTAATGAATAACCAAAATTTCCCCCTTTTTTCCCCTATTTGGTATCTCTCCTCCTTTGCTTATCCCAGGATCCTCAAGTAGCACCTCATTCTCCCTGACTTTCTATCCCTTGCTTTCTGTTCCCATTCTTCTTGCTGAGCGATCTTGCGATTGTCTCTTCCTGGAAGTTGTAATTTCTAAGGAGATTTCTGGAAAGCCGCAGCAGATTTATTCACAAGCCTCAGAGGTCCGCCACTCAGTTTTTCCTCGGCTGTAGATGTTACTTTTATCACACTATCTACTTCTAAGAGAGATGTTTGGCCAAGGACAGGCGTCTGACAGCATTTTACTGCATGCCAATTCCTTGCCCAACTTTGTAACATGTATCTCTACTTCACGCCCCATCACAGCACATGGGCTACAAAATTACTGTATGCTATTCTTATAAAGCAGCAACAAATTCCCTTCTTGGTCTATTGCAGACACCTGTCAACACAGTAGGGTCATTTCAGTATGCAGCCATGAAATGCAAGAGATCCTATTTACTTTGAACCTAGATTTGGCAGAATTTTGTTCTGACAAACTGCATGACAAAATAGATTTCAGAGCCAACTGCTCTAAACCACGGCTCAAAGGAGTTCAATTGTATCATAGAGAAGAAGGTTCTCTCCAGCAGAATATCTTTATATTAAATAAAAGAAAAAAAAAAGTAGGGATGCTCTCTCTAAAAAAGCCAGAGTACAAGGTGTTCATAGCAAACCTTGAAAACTCATCCTAAAGAGAAACAGGATCCCCTGCAAGGCACAGATCAAAGAAGTTACATTGTATTCTCTACTGTACTTACAGCTTGTACGAGAGCTGGATTTTTCTTTGTAGGCATCATTTAACCGTACATACTCATCCAGTGCAAGTGCTAGCCTCTGTTCTTTCACCTGGTACAGCTCTTTCTGAGTACTGAGAGCATCCTGGGCTACCATAAGATAATCTTTTAAACATTCTCTCTTGTTCTTGCCTCCATTGTTTCCTGGGATCTTCTATTTGTGTTGTTTCTTTATAGGAGAAAAAGAAGAGATTTAAAGAGACCTTTGCTGAAATCTGTTGACAACTAAACTGTTTCTTTGCCTGTAGTCCACAGTTATAGAAGTGTAAACCATAGTCTGTCTTTGGTTACTAAGCAGATGCTCAATTTTATTTAAGTTTTTCTTTGCCACAATAGTGCGTGTAAGAAACAGTATTTAAGGGATCAATTGCAAAATTAGGAATTAGGGTACAATATGTAAATGCTTACGTAGATTGTTCCCACATCTTCAACCTTGAATTAATAACATCCTAAAATTCAAGAAAAAAACCCCTATTTTTTGCATCAGAGTATTCGGAAATAATTGGACCAATAAAGTCTTTCAATGACATCTTAAAATTGAATGCATTTCTGAAGAAAAATGTAATAGCTAAGATTAGTTTTCATTTTTTCACACACACCCCCTTCATTAATTTTTACAGTCATATGTTATTCAGGTTTTATAGTGGTTATCTCTCCCCTTTCCCTCTACGGAAACAGTTTTATCTTTTCCCCTGTAACTGAACTAACAGAACATTAACTCTCCAGATCATCTCACCTAACTCTATCCCTATCCCCACTAGGCATCTGAGCCAAGATACAACTTTCTTTTATGGTCAACAGAGATGGCTGCCCTCAGAGAGCACTTCAGTCCCTCGAAGACAGGTGTCCAAGATACTTGGGACCGAACTGCCTTTGTGAGGTGTCTACTTATTTCCACTGACTACCCAGGTAATATAAATGAGTGGGCTGGAACAGGTCCTTAATTCAGGAAGGGCTTCAGGTCAACCATTTTAACTCCAGCAGCCACACAGAAGACAGACTTGCATAGAACGTGTAGACAAGAGGATTAGACATAACGTAGTGGTATATATTAAGAAAGTATGTGATAAGATCAATCTAATTGTAGGTTTTAAATTTTTTTTTTTTTTACATGTAAACATGCAAAGAGGAAGAGTTAAGGCTGAATGTTCAATCTTACAATTACTATTTCCTGACTTAATTCAGCACTTTTTGAAGCTGTACACTGAATATTCTTCCTTTAAAGTTGTACTAAGTACAAAAACATTCTCATAAGACATAGTCATGAAAAATTTGAAATCTAAATGCAAACATGCACCACACTGCCTTTTCTTTTAAGTTAGACACCATAAATCTACATAGATAAAAAGTAACATTCAGTACCAAAATATTTAAGTGCAAAGTATTTACTTTAGAATTTTTCTGCAAAAAGGAGGAGGAAAGTTTATTCTCTGGGTTAGATTTCTGCCTTTATTTCTCTAAATTGCTTTACTGTAAGAACCAAGGGGACACAACAGGAACACATGGCTGAAAACATCGGCGGAAAAAGAACTGCAGCAGAACCAACCTGATTGCGCTAAACTGTACCTGAAGTGCACTCTTCGGGAGAAGGCACTCTTTCAACTCCATATATGAAAACAGATCTTGTAACAGCAAAAGCTGATAAGGACAGGTTCTGGTTAATAACAATTTCCCATACTGACTAACTACCAGTTTTTCAAAAGCCTTTTTTGGTGTTAATATCACATAAACCAAAAGACATGCAAATAAAAAGCATCCCATGAAGTTAACCCTGTAGAATCCTAAACTGACAATGTCTATGGAACTACTGATGCTTTTAAAAACAAACAAATAACTACACATACGCCCCCCCGCCCCCATGCTGGTGACCCCCTCCACTATTTACAAACATGACAAGCTCTTGTATTTCTACTTGGGAAAGGTATTTCTTAGATGTACACAATGGACTCATAGAGAGTATAAATCATGTAAGCCCAAGCGCGGTGCATAAAAGATTAAAGCAGAGAAGCTTTATACACAGTTGGTTTTCCAATAACCCCAACAGGAACACTCTCTCCAAAAACCAAACTATAGCTATGGGGACACACACACATATATATATATCTCCATGGTTATAGCCACCTGCTCTTTTCCACAAAGACATCAGGCACACAAAGAAGCAAATCGATACCTTTTCTCTCCTAAACGGTCAACACATGTCCCTATCTGTGGCCACTTATTGCTGTTGTGCTTTAACACACCTCCACATTCACAGTTATTTACACAAGATAAGAAGCGCTGGTTTCCAGAGCTGTCCTTTTTTTGTGAAGCAGGATGAAGAGCATGAAGCAGGATTCTCATGGGTCAATGATCAAATAGGATAAATGCAGTTACGTTGTTTTTTTAGAAGAATGTAATGATGTGATTGTGTTTTAAGAGTGCAACCAGCAGCTACCAAATAATCTTACAAGATCGGAAGGTCTCATCTTCGAGCATGTTGTAGGTAATTGCCTTGTAGGTTTTAAGTGAGGATTGCTCAACATGCAGCCCATAGACCAAATGTAGCCTGCAGAGTCCTAAAACGTGGCCTACAAATGCCCTGTCCTTGTGACTGCAAGAGAAGGACAAAGCTGATCAACAGCAGATTATTTTGTATTGCTGACAAATACAATCAAACATTTTCTTTTTACCTCTCCAAGCTGCACGTGCAAAACAATACTATGATTGCACGAGCTAACATCTTTTATACTGACAGTCATGAACGAGTTAAAGGTAGCCCTGCGTTTTAAAAATTGCACACTAATTTCAGCGTACTGAGGTTTGGGTATTTGCCTGTGTAGGTACAGTGACTAGCCAAACTATTCTCAGCCAATTCTATCTGCATGTATTTTATTTCGGACCGAACACTCAGTCGGGAAAATACATAATCCTGGAAAAAGCAAAGCAGTACTGGAATGACTACCACAGAATTGTTACTCAACTTTTACCAAGCAGAGAAGGCTCTGGAGTATTTTTCACTCTATGTCTTCTTAAATATTATGAAGTGGAAACCCCCAAAAAGCTTATCACTTGTTTGGCAAGTTGTTCATATATATATAGAGAGAGAGATATAAAAAAATAAAAACGTGTGCCTGTGTAGCAGCACCATATGTTTGTTCATCTATAATTTTCAGTTGTCTCAATTTCAATCAGTAGGCTTACCCCACAGAGAAAAAAAAAAAAAGACAGAACTATGGGTAACATTTCTGGTACTGTAGTGCTGCATTTTGAAAAGTATGTTCATTTGAGCACATGTACCTTCCAAGAGCCAATAAAATTTTTTAAAAAGCAGAGTTCTCCTTTCAAAAACAAATATTTATACTTCTCAGAGTAAAGCCTCACCAAGATAAGGATTTTTTTCCTTGGACAAGAATGTTTTAAGCACCTGCTGTTATGGTCAAACTTGTACACGCAAGAATATTATTGGGATAGTTACATGCATGTCATTGCGGGAACAGCTTGCTGAACATTTCAAAATGAGATGTGAAGCCCTTCGTACTTAAATCAAAGAGTGAGATTTAAACCACGAAGAACATCCAAACATTTTCCTAGCCTTACTATTCAACAGCTGATGTAAAATAAACTTGGGAGATCTCATTCCTTTTTTAGGGCAGACAAATGTTTCCACAGGTGACTGCAACAGGATGCCTTACAACCTTGTCTGCAGCAGATACGAATCATTCAACAAACAGATTGTTAGTCAGCCAGATGGGGAGATGTTATTTCTGCTGGTCAGGTGAGGAGTAAGCACTGGTTATGAACACTAGACAGACATGTAGGGTTTTATCTGTTCCAGAAAACGCTAACCGGACTCCAATCATCAGCAGTAGAGAATGAACAAACCAACCCCCTGAGCATAATCTCTCCAACACTTTCTGCATCACCAGATAAATTCAAGAGTTCAGCCATTTCTTGTAGGGAAATTGAAGCAGATATACTGGCCATCATTTTCTGTGGCACAAACTTAGATATGAACTAAAGGAATCTCCTTAAAATGGATCTTTAAACAACTAAGAGTTGTACATCAGGCTCTATGAAGAGCACTGCTTAGAATTTAAAAAAAATCTTTATATATCAACTTCTTCTGTCCAATCACAATGCAAAATAATGATTCATAGTAACAGAATGAGGAGGGTGGTGGCGCACCTAATATTTAAGTTATACATTCCTAATTTGACTTGTTTTAGCATCATTTGGCAAATCCACTTGCAAATCAAAATTACTCAATTCTGTTAAGAGATCTTGATTTAAAACTAATTAATTTAATGTTAAACAAATTACTGCAAGTACATAGCTAAGAAATTTATAAAAAAATTATAAACAAGCAATTTATTTCCTTCTATTTTAAACGATCTGAGTGACTACTCACACTGGGGGGAAATTCTGCAAGACAGAAAACACTTGAGGTCTCGCCCAGCGGGACCGCACAAGCGGCAGGATGGCACGCTCCACCCAAGGACGTTCCCGTGCACCAAAATGATTACAGTCCTGTAACGTAGACGACCAAGCTGCGCTGGCTTTAATCATACTGCTATTCATGAAATGCACCCTTCCTGGCTCACTGCCAGCCAGGTTTGATGCACTTAAACTCAGCAAAGAATTTGGCCCCAACAATAATTCAAAATCAAAATGCCGGGACTGACTTTACGCCTTGAAAGTTTTCTTTATTCCTTTGACTAGAACTTGTTTCAAGGGCAGCAATGTTATGCATGCTCTGTGTAATTATACATAAGACATTTATTATACATAGGATACAGGCGATAGTCAGGCATGCATATTTTTTTAAAATGAGATCTTTTCATACGTTATGTTCCTGTCTGCTATCAAATAGCTCTGCCAAATTTTTACAGTCTAGTTGAACAGAAGGAAACTATTACCTTATCAGCAGTAGATCGTATTTCCCTAAAATACATGAAATTAAAATCCCACTAGAAAATCCCACAGGGAAGGGAACGGCTCCCTGACGCCCTACTGCTAAGACATGAGAGAATTGGACATTTTACTACAGGATTAACAATATGTGGAAGCAATAGTTTTCCAACATTTCCCCTTGCCAAACAAAATAATAGCGTCGATTGGCTCTAGAATGACCCACATGTAAGCTGTCTTCAGTCAGACACATTGCATTTAGGCAATACAGTTAAGAGAGCAAGTACTCTCAAGGGGTCCCACTAAAAGAAACGCCACAGAGATGCTAGATTGCTACTTGAGAAGGACACATACATAGCAAGAGGAGACAAAATCGTGGCATTATACTTTTCATCCTGAAGAGAGAACTCTCATCTGTTTAAACATATGTCCATATTATTCCAGTTTATAAATGCAGCAGAATCACCATCTCAGAAGAGAGGCTATTCCAAGGGAAACTAGGAAACCTGGCTAGAAACAAGGACCAGAGATCTAAGATCTGTAGGGAGGGCAGCGGGGGGAGTTGCGTGTCACAGCTGGAGCTGCTGTAATAGCCCTCCTTTTTGGCAGCGATGGTTTCCACCATGTCACCTCAAGCCCCACTCCCCAACATTACGCATTCACATGTTCTCTTTTGCACAGTCTCTGCTGCTCACTCAGCCCAGCACAAAGCCTATTCGATGCACTAAACCCACCCAAACACTCACTGGGTCCAAAAGAGAACATGAAAGCAGATACATCATGTTCTGGCAGGTTAGGTGAGTTGTGCCATATTACCAAAGGTCCAATGAGCCAGTATAAAGGAGGAAGAAGAACCCAGCTAGGGAAGGAACTAGACATCCTGGTTTTGGCAGCAGCAAGCCTACTTATGGATCTACTCAACCATTAGAATCTTAAGTATGGATCTACTCATCAATACCGTGCACCTTTTCCCTTATATACCAACTTACAGGAAAGTTTCCAGACCTGGAAACCAGGACTACAATACAAGACAAGAGGTGGCAAAACTGCAGTGGCTGAGCCCTGAAAAGAGGTTGGCTCCAACCGATGTGGAAGTGTGCCGCCCACAGCCAGCTGTGCTCTGGGCTGCCCCGCGTCACAACTCAGCCAGATAATCTGTGTCAGGGTGGCAACTTCTCCGCCTAAATAGGAAGTGATGAAAAGGTAACTCCTTTACACCTGACATCTCTGGTTATCTTGCATAATAATTGCAGGACTACTACCTCCAACCAAACAGAACCCCACCTTCCAGAGAGTAACACAGGCCTCAAAACCCCAAACCCAACAGCTGACTACATTCAGGATCCCACATCACTGGTGCTTCTCCTGAACCCTAGTGGCTGAAGAAAGCGCTCAAGCTAAATCCAGATTAGTTTTTGAACAGCCCCCAATGCCTTTGCTGTGATAAGATTACATCCTACTCCACAGAGGTGGTTTGAGAAGGACGGGATGCCTGGAAAGCAGCCTACCACGTGCTGAGGGCAAGCCCCTGGGAACAGGCCTGCAGGCAAGCCAAACTGGGGCCAGCCGCAGCAAAGTAGAATCAAGATTTCAATGGTATCTCGCACAAAAATGTCTCAACGTGGCACAAAATCAACACCAACCCTTTGACATATAACATGAGAAGAGGAAAAATGGTGTCCAATATCAGCCATCACAGGATAACGCGAGTTAGCTTAGTGGTGGGTGGTGAAGGCAATTTTATCAACAACGTTACGCAATCACTATGGGTATGTTTGTTCTACAAGTATATCCCACGCTTCTTGATAAACAAACTGGCTTTCAAATCTCCAGTACTTTTGCCTGCAATCAGAGAAAAATACACTTAGGAAAAAAGAGTGCAAATATTACTTCATTGTACTTCAGCTGGCATAACAAATATTGCAGGCAACAGAGATGCAAGTCAATGAACAGCAAAGCAGGAAATGCGCTAGCACTAGTTTCAGGGAGAATAACCAAGTATTACTAGACTGGCTTAAGGAATGCACTTTATTGTTTACGTACCAGAGGCATTCTGAAAGCATTTTTTTTTCTTATTTCTTTTTTTCCCTGCTTTTTAAAATACTTACAATTCAAACTCAAACAAGAAAAGCAATTCATACCCAAAATTGGACGAAAAATTCACAAACAAATATTATATCATTTCACACTGATATATTTGTTCAATAGGTACATAAAGCATAGCACATGACAGAGACAGCAGTTTCAGTTAAGACCGTGCAGCCCAACAAGATGACATATATAGTGTCTTAAAAATGATCTAAAACATTGCTGGATACTCAAAGAAAATCACATTCTACCACATAATAAGAGGGAATATGGGTTCTAAAGAGAGACATGAAGGAAAATTAGGTTATTCAGAGTATGCTCTGAACTGAGCTCTCTACAGTTTGTTTCCTGCCATGGAACTCGCACACAAAAAATGCCTCCTCTCTTCCAGACACCTTCTTCACTTTTCATTAAAATAATTCTGTGCTTGAATTTGAGTCATGAGACAAAATGAGAATGTTTTCCAGCTCTACTGTGCAAGCATGAGCAGATTTCCAAGAAATATTTATTCAGAGATTTTTACAAAGAAATAGTGAACATGTTATCCTTATGGCACATTAGTTTCCTCCAGATATCGAGTAGCATATGCTTATGTATCTCAAATACAGTAGAAACTGAGCGTTTTGCTCTACATTATCCAGTAAGTAGGTAATGTTCTACTGCTATGGTTAGTTCTGATAACCACGTAAGAAAAACATGCAAGTATGATCTTACATAAAAGTCAGCAGCTAAAATCACCTTTAATCCAGAGCCTTCATTGCTTGAGCCCTCCTGTAGCCAGCATGCACCAAATTACTCTAATCCCTTCCTATAGCTAGGGGGCAGAGAAAACACCTATAAATAAGATTCAAGATAAGATATACTGCACTTGGATTTTCACCACGTGTGTTTGCTGACAGTAAAAAGTCTTCACAATTGTTTCTCAAATGCTTGCATGTCACTCTTTGCTTAGAAGACGGTGATGAGTTGTGGGAACAAACAGGACACATTTACGATCATGATACACCATTTGACTCCCTCAAGCTAATGGTAATTGCAGAATCATGGTGGGATTTTCAGATTTCTTCCTTGTCTGAAAATACAGCCTGGCAAACTTTCATAGATGCAGATGTACTAGAGCCCCAGGCTGGAGCAGAGAAGAGTCAGTCTATCCACAAAAATCCCTGTGTTAAATAAACCAGTTGCACAGGTGTAAATTGGCATGAAAGTCTTTAAGACTACAACAAGAAATAGAATACCTGTAGTTAAAATATTGTGTTATAAGTGTCAAACAGTGTAGATAAATAGCTAGGCTTTGAAATTTTAAGAAGGATGGTAACCAAGTGGGGAAATAGGGACCTCCAATGAATTCTGTTCTGGAGCTAAGCAGACACAAATCCCTCTACCTCTATGCTTCCTGATGTTTAGCATCACTGATTCAATTTTCTTTTTCTTTGTGGATGAAACAGTGGTAGAAAGCAGTCTCTGGGAAAGGTGCATTTATGCTTTCAAAGCAGACACTTAAAACTAAGTAGGGAAGAGCTGCAGAAGCAGAGAAGGTAGATGTCCAACTCCTTTTTGAAGAAAAGTGCTGGGGGTGGAGAGCAAGGAGAAAAATCATTATATTTGACACAAAGCACAGAGCGGCAAAAAGAAAATTATGTGATGGACTGAAATACTACCGGGCTAGGAGTAGCTATTCCTTCCCATCCTTATCTTTTAAATACTGTCGTTCAGTTCCTTTCTATTACCTTGCCACTAAACATTGCCAACAGCAGAGTACTTGTTTTATGGGCTAACTAGATCAATGAAACGAAGAAAACAACCACTTGCCTGGTTATTCCTGAGCCTGAAAATAAGAACTGGAAGTAAAGGGGATAAGTTATTTAGGAATACACAGGGTGCTGAAGGCAAGGCAGAACTTGTCCCAGCCCAGGATTCCCTCAGACTATTCGTGTCAAGCCAGAAGTAGAAGTTTCCCTTTCTTGCTCCCATTACCTCTGTAGCTGTTCATCTACACACATCCCATGCAATGATCCAGATCAGAAAACCTGAGCGGCTGGGGGAAAGAAGAGGAGGTGGGGAACGACAACTCACACACCTCAGGAAGCAGAGTGCTTCCCAGTTGTGTTTAGTACACATCCTCACGCTGAACACAATGCGGGGGGCAGGGACCAGAGCAAGCAATGACTGCTACTTCAACTAGCACCACCACCCGAGAAGTGCACCTGGAAATCACAGCCTCAGAGTCAAAACAGCTTCCTGGCAAGCCTGCATGGGGCGTGGAACAGATGGAAGTTCAAGAGTGGGTGTCCTTTCGAAATACCTTTAACCAGTGCTACCACGAAAAGCAGCTGACCCCCATCTCTTCCACCTGACTGTTCATTCATATCCCCAGGTCACCTTCCCTCTCTTGCGTGCATAAATAGGGGTGTGGAAAGGAGAGCAAATAGCAACTTTTTTTTTCCATACCAGATTAGTTTCAACTCGAATCAGCTCCCTGATCTGATTCACTGTCTGGCCATGCAAATGTTCATGCCAGTATAAGCAAAAACATTGCAGGGACAGAACAAAAGGCCAGAGGTAGCAATAGAGCAGGACCAATTCTTTCAGAGATTATATCAGCTTAAAAGTGTTTGCAAATCCAAGCTCTAAGAGCATAAATGTTTGCATCTGAGCCACTTAACGTCTGATGTTGAAAACCCTGCAGAAGAATTGGAATAATGTGAAAGCGATGACTTTGCCTGTAGATACATGAAATGGAGTAATAGGTTTGTGTTATTTCTGGTAGTGCCTTGAGTTCCTAACCATGTTATTTAGTAAATTAGTAAAATTAGTAAACGTTAGCAAATTAGACAGCTGAAGTAGATGAACACAAGTACACATATGCAATAAGGATTGTAAGGGCAAACAGCATAAACTAAAAAAATCTTTGGACTCTCCCAAACCACAGTAAGAAGGGTCCTGCACGAAAGGAACTCCTCAGTCCCTGACAACCAAATAATATCCCTTCAGTCAACCCTCTAAGAAAGGACGCTACTGAACCACAGGGTAAGCATTTAGGTTCTTACGGTATTAGCTACCCACATCGTATGCATGTTCTGCCTTGCCAGATGGCCTGTAATCTGGTCTCCCTTGAAGCTGAAAACATCCCATTAAAACTCCTAATTGGGGTAATATATTCATAAAGTAATGACCTCAGTCAGTGTTTCTCAAAGTGGGTTACATCATCTAAAAGGATCATCAGAAAGCTCTAAGGCAATCAGTAAGAGCTAGGAAAAAAAACCAACTGTATTTGAAAAAAAAAAAATCATAAAAATGTATAAAATTATAGAAAATGTGTGATGACAATAAAACCAAATTATACTTAAACATATTGACACCAAAAGCAAGTTCCTCAAGTCTGAGGGAGTGTTTTACAATTGCAGACTGCTCACAGCCAACTCTTACCACCACTCTGCGGAGGAGAAATTGAGTTTCCACTGGCAGTTAAAGAAAGCAGGCTTTTTTCAGGTTTGTATGGGAGAAGAGAAGGTACGGAACTAAGACAGGTAATTACACAGATGGGGAAAATATTTTTTTTTTAAATATATATTGATTTAAATAATTTTTGAAGAATTGACATTATAGAAATTTGATAGAATTTTTAGAACTTTGCAAGGTCCAGCCTACTACTGCTTTCTTAAAATCAGTGTGAGTTTTGCCAATATCCACCCTTCAAGAGGAGCGAGATTAAGTCCCTCACTGACCACTAATGGAAATTCCATTCTTAACATTTTCAACCTCGAGTTTTTAACAGAAAAGGAGGGAACAACCACAAGTAAGACTTTCTGAATTTACAGTCTATTGTGCTAAGGCCTAGCCTGCTGCTCACAGCTTACTGGGTTTGTTTGAGAAATTTAACAAGATTGGATTGTTTTACTACAACAGCTCTAAAGTCCTGTGGACAATCTGAAACTTCACAGTTGTATCAAATGAAGCTTTGTACAGAGGCACACAGTAGGAACAATACTAGAAAAAGAAATGAAAAAGAGGACAGATAATAGAGCAGCTGTTCAGAATAATTAATTATGGGATGCAAGAGGAGAGAATCAATGGGCCTTCCCTCAAACATTTTGCTGAAATAAATTCAGCCAGAAGGCAGTAAACATAAAATGTCTTTAGTCACCTCTCCCTACCTAACACATGGGAGCAGATTTCTTCCCAAGGCACTATCCCTCAAGCTGCCATTTACATGTCCTGAAATTCCACTTTATCCAACCTGTTTTTCAGGCATCTATCCATTTGATCCTCCTCCTAGGAGCGGGTACAGTTTTTCTCCCTCATTGGGCTTCTTGGTCCAGTAAAAGAGAGAATTAACAAAATTATAATCAATACAGGTGAAAGAGTAAAAGAGTTGTTCTTCCTTGTTCTAACATAGTCACTGTCCTGACAGAATTTTAACAGTTCCAATCCAGAAAGTATATTAAGTATAACAAAGCCCCAAGTACACCATTTTGTCATCCATCATATGCATTAACATAACATGAAGAAACCTAGCTAATCATATTTACCCCAGCCACAGAAAGACACATGTGTACACACAGTACATACAACTCTTCTCTATTAAGTGGAAGCATTAGTGTTTGCAGTATATTAACAATTTTCAAGAGAATTCCAAGACAATGCTGTCCAAGCCTCAACATCTTGTATATGTGAAGCAGAACTTCAACCCATGAACAGCTTATAATATTCAGGAATTCACCTTCAATGCACAGAAATAGCGTTTAAAAGAAAATATTTAACCTCTTTCTGGAAAAAAAAAAAAGGGGGCAACAAAACTACAAGACTTAAATTTTTAGAACTGACTGAAAGTTCTGAGCATGCATGAAATAAAAGAGCACAATTATCAGAGCAGTGATCTGAAAGCACTTTCAAAACACCCAGAAATGCAGATTGCTCAAAATTTTATAGCTTTAAGTTTTATAGTTTTGGCCAAAGCAGAAGTTGAAGACAAGTTTCCTCTGATAATAACATTTAGATTCAGAAGCAAATCCTTTACTTTCTTCATCTTTTGAATTCAATCAAGTATGTCCCTATTTTTTAAAGTTCAGGAACGTTTAACACCACATGTAAGATCAGAGGACTCTCATTGTTATTCCAATAAAGCAGGGCTATAAAAGCCCAAATGAGGTTATTGGGTGGGATTCAGTTCAAGATTAGGTGTCTATCTGCAGGTGTTCAATAAGCACAGTAGATATTTAATGTCCCATTCTAGTTACCAGAGTTCCAGTCTAACCCAACCAAAGGAGCTTAAATCAGCTCATCTTCAAAGCAGACACCCAACCAGTCAGCTACATTTTACATTACGTTATCGACTAGATAGCTATTGAGTAAAAAAACAGCTTAGACATCTCAGAGTTGAGTCACTTGCATATACATTTAAGATGCCATGGGGTAACAAGCCTTGTCTCCAGCTTTTGTTCCAGAAAACCATTGGTCTCTTACCATCCATGCCATATCTACTGACCTTGTGCAGTTGTCTCTGCTAACCTAAAGCATCTCAAACGGCCACAGACACCTTACTATTTTTTAAGTAAGTACACAGCACTGCTAACACAGATGCAGGCACCTATATTCAGCTATTGGTCTCAAATAGAATCTCTTCTGTTATGTTATTAAAGACAACTTCTGAGAAAATAGAAAAAGGTATCAATTAATATGGAGTAATACATGCATAAAAAGAAGATAGAAACTTCAGGAATATATAAGAAGATAGAAGCTTTCGGGAATATATTCATTTCAATAAGTCTAATAAAGCATTGTATTTCAAATTTTGCTATAGTTTTGTATGGTTTAGACATAATTCCCATGCAATTAAAAATAAATGTAGAAACAGATGTAGTCATTTTGTTGTAACAGTAGATTTTCTTGTAAGCCTTTTAAAGCCAATAACATTATACCAAAGGGCAGATTTTCCCCAGCATTTTGATTCCCCATTCCCTTTCCAGTTACTACAAAATACAGCATTATTAATAGCCTGAAATGTATACTACAACATTCTTATAACTACAGTACATTTGCCAGACCCCATATACAAGTTACAAATACCCCCCCCACTCCATACTACCTTATCTACAATAGTTCCTTTCAGTAGTTATGACTGAAGCCAGTTTTTGTTACTCATATCAGACTATCTCTGTGAGCATGCGTTGCTGAATATTTAATAGCCACCAAACATCGTACACTTTACAGATACCAACAGATGTAAACCATCTTTATTTACTACACATTACATGGACTTCTTGCACAGAAAGAGTCATGTGAATAATTTTAAGCCAGCTATAACACATCTGCAACCATCCCCAAACAACTCACGCACACAAATGGGATAATTTCTAAAAAAATCAGAAGTTGTTACTTTAACCACACTTCTCTCACAAGAAATCTTTCCCTACTCCCAGTCATGCTTTAGAAGATTCTCAGGAAAGTCTAATCAAGATGAGCCTTCTTATATAACGAACATGGCAAAGCGAAAAACACTTACGGTTGATGTGATCAATATAGTATACACCAATCTGAGGATCATATGCAGCTTCCCATCCCCATGGCAGTTCATCCCCAACACAATCAGCAAATGACAAGGGCTTTGTTAACCTAAAAACAAAGAAACAAGTTAATGGTATAGCTTTTTTTCTCTTCCATACATATGTGTGTTATTCATATTCATTCTTATTATGACAGAAGCTAAAGAAAGATAGCAGGGAGAAAGGAGAGTAGGTTGTTTTCTCCCTCTTAAAGTTTAAGCTCTTGATTGTTTTTTCCCTATTCCATCCTTCTGAATTCCATAACTCAAGAACATAATATAAGTTATTGTAAACATTTTTCAGTACAAGCACTCAAGTGAGAAATTCACTGCAACATCTTTCACATTTGACAGTTTAAAATTAAACAATAACCAATAGCTTGTAAAAAAAATAATCTACACTCCTATTTGTCCCAAGAAGAACTGGACCCTTCAACCTTGAGTCTGTGATGAGAGCACAAGATTTCAAGGTCATCTTCTCTAATGACCGCAGACAGGAAACCCAGAAAGAGCATACAATCATCTAGGAGCAGTTAGCAGCACTTACCAATCCACATACTTGAATAAAATAAGCAGCAGTGTGGAGGAGTGCATAGACTAGACATTTTATAAGTGACATTTAATGGGCCTTCAGATGCTCACATGGTGCCTTTTTAGGAAGACAGACAACCAAATTTTTCATTTTAATAATGGAGAGCCTATTTGTTACAAGAAACAGATTGATAACAATAATACATGGGCTCTTTTCCAATTGAAGCTAAGCAAAGCTTTACATCACCATATTTTTGCCTTTTTTTTTTTAAAAAAAAGGTGTATTGAGTTTCCTGTTGATAAACCCACAGATAAATGCCATGTCTGATATATTTAATAGGTAGACCAAGAGATTTAAGGTTTTATTGTCACCACAGTGACAATAAGATAAGTACATATCCAGAGTTTAAAAAAAATCCTCAGAGTAAGATTATCAAGAGCAATTTGTGGGACGCATGAGCATCACCTCCTTTGCTCACTACTGCTTAAGTTCTATCACCTAAGACTGTTTTTTCATCTCATCATTAAAATTCTGTACAAATAAAAAGCTCACAGTCTAATTCGCATATGCATTTTTGTGTTTCAGTATTTTTTCTTCAATTAGTTTCTGACCAAAAGAAACTGGTTTACTGACATTTTTGTGAGGAATGAAAGAAAAGGATAGTACATTTTACTTTCTACAAAATTATTGGGCTTTTTTGTGTAGAAAACACTACCTAGGAAATACTTTACAAAACTATTGAATTAAATTTTTCTTACAGCTGAGAAAATAGAATTTGAGTACAGGTTTGATTTAGAAATCACTGTCCCACAAATATATCATTATTATTGATGGATCTGACCTATCAATTCTTTAAGTAGGGCAATACTTTATTCCTCCAAACTAGGGTTGCAGAAATTACAAAGAACCAAGCTCTTACGATCCAAAAATCTCTGCAGATAGTAGATAGATTTATTTTTTTAAATCATAAGCATGAATTCACTTCCTCGTATTTCTCCAAAGTTTACAACATAATCCTATGAAGGTTACTAATGCTTAATTTTGAGGTCGGGAACAAATTCACAAACAAGGCAAGTTTGCTAATTTATTGCCTCTTACAACCTGCTGTGTAAAACCACTAAACACACTGTAAACTATTATAAAATTCAGGTGAGATTACCAATGTGGAATTACATCTGGATCACTAGGATATAAAATACGGATTGTAAGCAGCACAAGCAAGCTGTGAGAAAAGTTCTGTTTACTGGAAGAGATTCTCCACGAGAATGGCCAGCCACAGACGTTTTTCTCAGTTGAGCGACAAGGTGTAGCTTCTGTAGTACCTGTTCTCCTTCTCAACCTTAACCCACTATATGCTGCCTCACAGTCCAAGAGCTACTTTTCTAAAGGAAATTTTAAATGGACATGACCTATCTTCCTCATTACGATGCAGGAGAGGACATCCCAGTGAAGCTGACTGGGGTAAACTCCCCAGTGATCTCCAGGGAGAGACCAGGTCTGCAGTAAGCCAAGCCTACCCATTGTATCCTCTCCCACTGCCGACATATGTTTTTAAATGCAGACACAGCACTGCTCTGAGTGAGGCTGCTCGGAGAAGGAGCTCTCCAGAAACCCCAGCTCAGACCGGCCACTCTGCTCCTCACCCTCCTCCTTTTCTCAGGGCAGCAGAAGCATGCTACGAATAATTACCAGCATCACTTCAAAGATTACAGTTTTGTTTGCAAATAGTAACAGCTAGACAGAAAGAGACGGCTCTTAGGAAAGCAGGAGAAGCCTTTTAAAGCCAGGATAATGCACATAATAATCCCAGCTTCAGCCAGGCTGCCCACAGCACGCAGCGGGCTGAACACTGGGTACCCATGTCAGAGAGTTCCCAGGCCACTACTGCTCAGAGGAAGCATCAATCACATAAAAGCAACAGCCCTTTGGTGAGTTTGGTTAGTCATGTGAACCTGTGCCAACTACAAGGGAACACTGTGCTGTGAAGAAAGTCCTGCCTTCAAATTAGATTGCAAATGTGGATTTTCAAGAAACATCTTAAATTGAATAAAAGTTCAACGTCATCCTTAGCCCTAACATCATATTAACTCAAAACACGAGTCTTGTAGTTCAAGTAGAAAAAATATTTGAAATACCATATAGTAGAGTAGGGATCATAAACTCATATAAACATGGCCAGATGGTCTCCAAGAAATTCATTTAGAACTCTGCATAAGCATTCAATACTTTCACCAAAGATACACACCACAGTCAGCAACAATCACAAGATGTGATTTTTAAACCACCTCTACAGGAATGATATAAACCTGGTACTATCCTGGCCTTTCATCTGCACTCCACACCAATTTTATTTTTAATCAAATACTGACTTCTTACTATTATAGCGCATTCTGTACGTTAGACTGCAGACCACTCTGGCCATGCGGATGTTCTGTCCAGGTGTTATCACCTGTCAGAAATTGGACACCGTGAGAATGAATAGCAGCCACTCTCTCATCCCAGACACTCCATAAATTAAAGTGACACTAAAAAAATCTGTGGAAAAGTACTTGAGTGACCCACTCTGGAACTTAAACAAAAGAAGAGGGATATAGAGGCCCTGAAATACAGGCAGTAATGGAGAAATTATTCTATGAATTCTGCTCTGCTGGATCGTGCTTGGACATCGCAGCCTTAAGATCTGAACTATGTCAGGAGAACTGCTCCTGAGTAGATTTTTAAAACACGAAAATGTTTGTACATAACAAGATCACAGTTACTTAAGAGTGTTACATCCCCACGACTCTCCTTTTTGTTCCACAGTCTTTTAATAGCACAAGATTTTTGAGCCCAACGCGGACTTTTACAATTGAGCAGCAATCGGCACAAGGCGATACCCAATTGCTTAGGGCCCTTAGAACTGTCTCAACATAAACAGTATTTACTTTCAAAATATGTACAGCAAACAGATGAGATTAACATGACATGAAGATAAGTAAAATGCAAGAGAAAATTTGCAAGACAAAAGTTGAAAGTAAAGAGAGTTACAAGACGTAATTGGAAAGGAAATAATACCTAGGAGCAAGGACTGAAGGAATCTTGTCTTTGTGAAGATCATTATCTGTGACACAATAACCTATGATAGACAGACTGTCATTACATTCATTAACCATGACCCAAGAAAAATGAGGTTTATTGCACCATAATAGAGGATTAAGTGCTGCGTCTCAGGGCACTGATATTCTGAGGTCGTTTATAATACTTTTTCAGTTTGTAGTCATCAATTTACATGTTCTTAAAAGAATGCCAATACTCTAAAAAGGATGACTTAAAGTCCACATTTAGTATACTATGAAGTTTAATTAGTTAACAAAAGGTGGGGGTTTTTAAATGCATATCATTAAGCTCAAGTGTTCTCACCTATGGGCACTTTTTTTTTTTAAGCCTTATAGAACTCCTTCCAAGCGAAGACTGATTTATTAGCCTTTAGCTCATATATAACATTTTTATCTACTCAACCCTATATGGTGCAACACTCCCATTTCAGCATACAGATTGAAGCATACTCCCTGGACCAAGAGAACAAGAAGCAGGTGTGTGTAACAAGAAGTGGCTACTCTTAAGAAAACCAGGAGGCATTCTGTAATTCCATTATGTAAACAGTATATAATTACGTTATTGCTAATCACTTCACAGATACCCTAGGAAACCTAGGAGACAAATACAGCTTACAAATTGAGAAGCTGTATTACCACCTCAAATCCACATTTTTCTTTAATGTTTTCAAAATATGAAGTTAGCTAAAATCTTAAAACGTAGATTCTACAATATATCTGTTACCATTAACAGTTGCTATTGCATCTGTAGCCATGCCTGTAAGAGTAAGTCTGTATATGTATCTAAAGTTAATAAAGAGGCTGATGATACTGTAAAATGGAATCGTAACTACCGACTGATGGATTGTCAGTGCAATATTGTTCCATTTGGACAACTTTCATGCTTGATGTACTCCCTAGACCGCAAAAATACATAGAAGAAAGGTTTCTTCCTAAGGTCAGGGTCCACAAGAAATGAGAAATTTACTACATATACTACCGAATGCTATCTTTCTGTCAAGATATGGACAGCCCACAGTATTTCACATATCAGTGATCTGAGATGATCAATGTGCATGTTCTCAAAAATGTGTATGCGTATGTATGTATATATATACACACACACACACAAAATTTTCAACACATTGTTCTTAGGCGAGAGTAATGCTATGTTCTGCTGCATTCCTTCTCTGACTCCTTTTTTCTCCAAAATCCGTTCAGGATTAAATCAATTGTAACGTTGAACCAGAGGTTATCCATATTATGATTAGAACTCTACTTTATCAATAGGAAACTCTGGACTTCGGTCTTCACTCTCTTCTAAACTCAGCTGATACCAGCATCGCTGACCTCCTTAGCATACTTCAAGACTTGATTTTATCCACACTCTGAAGGACTATGTGAGTACAGCTTGACATGTTTTGCTTAGACAGAACTATTTGCATCAATTTTGTAAGACTGATTTATTGTGATTTATAATATATGTGGTGGAGGGTGTGAGGAAGAGAGAAAGGTTACAGTAAGCAGATCTCAGAAAAGGGGGGTGGGGAGGTGGGAAGAGACACAGACCAAAAAAACCCACCACAACAAATCTGAGACTTCTTTTCCTCAATTAGAAAGGAATAAAATGCAGGTTGGTGAGAGGTACATAAATACCTGAGAATTATGAACAAGCTCATTTTAATCTCTTTCAAAATGACTTCCAGGAATACCTTGTTTGCTGTGTGGTGCTTGACCTACAGTCAAGACTTGGAGTTTTGAATTCAATTTTAACTAGGGTCAATGCCCAACTTCTACAGCAACTTCAACATGCATGTGAAAACTTTCTCCAAATCCCAATTATTTCCTACCCAAAATGACCTCATGTTCTTTGCCATGTAGCAAGATCTTGTGTGACGCTTACATGAAGTATTGTACTGATTAAATTTCACACCCATTCATTCTCATATATAACGATGTACATTACACATTATTTATTTTCCCTTACAATGCAGTGCTCGCTAGTACTTTTTCTAGATAGAAACTGTTCTGAAAAATATACCTCTTCTCCACATTCTAGGACTTGAGAAGACAAAACATAAGTTACTATTTAGATGTGCAGAAATGAGCATCTATTAAAACATAACAGAAGAAACCCAATGATGGAAGAACCACATGCACACTTACCTGGAATCTGGCTCACGTAACTACATACACCGTTACACAGAAGGGTGTACAGATGACTTACCAGTAACACAGTACAACAGTAACACAAAAAGTTTCCTCTGAGCGCTTCCCCACAAATATTTTCCATTAGCACAATGACACATAATAGGAACATATGATCAGCATCAGCTAATTTCTTATTTTGCAAAAGGACAACTGAAAGTATTTAATTCTTATTTTGATCCACCAGCTCAAGATGAGCAAATGTAAAAATTTAAATCAACTGATCAGGGAAAGGAATGTATAAATAGAAGAAGAAAAATGTTCTAAATTCTTCACTAGAACTCCTGAATTCAGTGCTCAAGTTGGATCTTAAAATCAATTCAATTCTTACCCAACTTTCTAATGCTATAGGCATTGTGACTTTGAAGGATCTAAAAACATGTCTTCTAATCCCATCCCAGATATCCTCCCAAACATGGATTTTACTCACTTTAGGCACCGAAGATGGATTTCTTATATAAAACTCAGGGGTGCAATTCATCTCATTAACTTCAGAAGTTAGTTATCTAACCTGAATTACTCCTTTAGGTTCCCTAGAGAGGCTGATTCAGCACATCTATTTAGATTGAAGATGAATCACACTGAAGGTTTCCCTCTTTTTCTAGTGACTACAGAAGGAGTCTGAATGCAAGGCACCTTAGCCTATACAAGGTAACTAAGTTTAAGCGGGATGAATACCATACCAGGCAGCAGACAGAGTGCATATAGAATGGCAAAAGAGACCAAGCTGTAGCTCCACGTTGCAGGTCAGAGTTAGAGAGGCATTGCTGCTCCCTGTGACTGAGATCAGTATCCATTAACAGTTATATTAGATTGGGAAGACAATTTTCTCTTCTACAAATTACAGTGGCTGAAGCGCCAACAAAATACATTTACTTTCTATTAATAATACTGCTGTCACTTTAAAAAGTGATAACTGGATCATTTACCTGTAGAAAGGGGCAGAATTTGCATGCCCATAAAACACCCTTTTGCCATGTTCTTTGTTCATTCAGTTCTGTAAATTAGCAAATCCCACGCACAATCTCGCTCTCTCTCGAAAAAGCTCATTCATGAATCTGTTGACAGGATTTCAGCTTCTAAACACCATGTTCTTAACACAGTAGTGCCTCCTGTTCAGATACCAGGCCAAGACATTATGTACAACCTTTGTATTGTGTAGGTACATTCTCTTTTAATAAGGGTATTATTAAGATATACTGCCACTTTATTACAGGTATTATTTTGAAAGAGTAACTAAGTAGACATCAGTACTACATTAGAACACATCAAACAAGGAGTAGCATGGTGGCAGCCCCTGTTTTATAATAGTGGTGTAAAACAAATAAATACAGTAAGGTCACGCATCTGTTTACCTTGTTCACAAGATGTGTGCAACCAAACATTAACAAATGCCTGTATTTAAAAGACAGCAAATACGCATGTTATCTTTTCTAACCAATACAGAATTACTAAGAGTAGTTCAAACTAAATGTCACCTCATTCTTCAATTATGAAAAATTCTCAGTAACATTAAATTATGCTGCTTTATGCCTATAGCCACTAGCATGCGCACCATTAATCTGCTTGTTTCGTGTTACACATGTATGCACACAACAGTATAGGTTTACAAACATTCCTAGCCATGCTCCTAGCATTTACATGTAGCAGTCTGCAGTACATTGATAGTACCATGCCTTTGCCTTTTTGCACCACAACTAGATACTTAAAAACTAACTGCAGAGAATAAAGTCACAGTGGAGTTACACACTTTTAGGAGATAAAGATTTGTTAACTCCATCAGCAAGTATTTCCTGGATACATTTAATGAATTTTCACTTGTTTTCCAGGTTTCAGATCATTTTGCTCCTGGTAGTACAGAGATAGGTAAAAATAGTCAAGTTTTTATAAAAAGAATGGAAACTTGAGATATTTGGGCACTGATTCTAGTTTTCTAAAAAACCATACAGGTATAGTATCATTTTTAATAGCTTGCAATTTCTTTCCTATGATTCTTTTAAGCCCTTGAACACTTATGACAGGCAGCAGGCCTTAAAGAAATATACTTATTGGGTTTTAGAGGGTTTTCTTGGTAAATGAAAATGTATACACATGCAGATAGGGGGTTATACTAAGAGACATACATAAAGTAAGTTCATCACCTTACAGCAACACAGAATGGCTAGACATTATTTGGGTATATACTATTGGGTTAATGGGCTCTCGCAACTATTTTACAAGCTCGAAAACTTGGTTTCCAGTACTGAACTCATACTAACAGTGGTTTAGAACATCTCCCATGTTACAAGTGAGCTGTGGGTTCACGTACGTAGGACTAGACCACATTCAATGATGTTTCAGGGAACATCTAAGACATTGAAAAATACAATTTCCATTAAAAGACTCTTGTCTAGCTAGCCAGCAGCCCAGTTGAAGACAATATTGTGTTCTGGAAGCACACAAAGGTCAAGCAGAAACTAAAATCTAATCATTTTCCATTCTCATAGAGTTTGGGGTTTTTTAAACCTGTTTAGAGTACTGAATAAGTACTTTCTTCTCTGTAATTTAGGCAAAGTACTCAAGGCTGTTCTGAAGTGCTTTGCTTAAAAAGGGCAGTGTGCTGAAGGTGTCTTAGTTGTTAAGAGAGGCCCTCCAGAGAGACAGTTGCATTAATACTACCATGTGAAACGGCAGTATCAGCCCTTTATTGGTTCTGACTGCTACTGCCAAAAGGCCTTCCTGAAGACCGGCTCGGAGTTTCATACACTGTACCATGGCACACAACTGTTCACCATATTCAGTAAGTACTGCTTGGAAATAACAAGCTGATACCAATGACTGGTTTTGGAGACAAGCACTAACTACAGTAGAAAACTGTACTCCATTCCTCAAATGTTTTCCAGGAACTACTCTTCTTGATTTAGTTAAACATTTAACTGCCAGGGCAATGATGAAAACAAACCAACTAACCTTTCTGCAACCCCACTACAACAAAAAATCCTAAATTCAATATATTTATACATCACTTACTAATCTTGTACAACATCAAAACCCAGAAATCTGACAAAAGTTCTTAGTTTCCGATATCTATTATGAACGTAACCATTTTAAGCCAATATAGCCATGTATTTACTAGAAAAGATGCACTGTACATAAAGAGTAACAAGTTCTTTAAAACAAAAATCTACTGCAAAGAATTTGAATCCACTTATTTTAAGAGCAGCACAAGTAAGTCTTCAAAAACACAACCTGATAATAAAAATAGCTGAACAAAAAACCCCCTACAGAATGAACACTATCCCTTTAGACAAATAAAGGACATATATGGGGGGGGGGGGGGGGGGGGGGGGAATCCTTAGAAGGGCCAGTAAAATCTGCAGTAGTAGTGAACCAAACTAAAAAACAAGAAACCCACCAAGTAACCAAAGGAGAAAAAAAAAGTTGAAACAAAACAAATTTAAAAAAAAAAAAATCTTATGTGGTAGAACACACACAGTTTTCCCCAAAAAACACCTTGCTACTTCACTTAGCAGTTTTGCAAGTGTCCTGTAAAATTATTAGCAATTAAGTGCTTGCAATATATTAACAAAAATTACTATCCTTTTTTATTTCTTTATTTTAAAAGACTTCTCTTCAATGCTCAAAAATCCTACACATCCCCAAACTCCCTAAGCTTTATGCAATACAGCAAAGTTAAGGATGGAAATCTTCAGGTCCTCTAAAGATCTTGCCTGTTTCCGCCACAGAAAAAACACAAACCAGGGAACTTCTGTTCTTAGTTCAGAACTTCTGTTCTGAACTTACGTCCTTCTCACACACGTACACATGAAAAGAAGCAAGCAAACAGACAACACACAACTTAAGATTTCCATACAGGGGACAGAAGATAAGGGGAGGTGAGCACAGAGGGAATATGCTGCCTTTCAGCTTGCCATAAGATGTTATGTGCATGTTAATGACTGCCATAAAAATACGCTGTTACAGCAAGGAAGCAGAGCATAACTGCCTCTTCCCAGTTACAAAGGGGTTAACATTAGCTCAATGTCAGCTCACTCTGTCCCTTCACAGGTGCTTCTGAAAAGGCACATAAACTGAATAGCTGAGACCCAGAAGGGGAAGAAGGGAAGGGAGGGACCCACACCCACTTTGGGGAAGGAAGGGACCCACACCCACTGGTGCAGGACCAGGTCAAACTGCCTGCTGGCATGGGTTTTTTGTTTCCTTTTCCTTTTGATTATGATAAACTGTTTTGGCTTTCCACTGAACAATTACCATCAGTGAAGAAAAAAAAAACAACACGCTGAACGCAGCTATACATTTTGCTACATCATTTTATCACTGAAGGTACCAGAAGAAACCAAATATTTAAGTGAAAAGGAGAACCGGCATTTTCCAGCTCAGCATACCAGCTATTTGTTTTTGTAGGGCAAAACCCCCCAACCAAATCACTACTTGTAATTTGTTTATCCCTTTAACATTGCCAAGTTCAATGCAAAGATGACATTTTGAAAGGTTAGGGGGAAGGAGGGGCAGGTAGAGGAGTGGAAATGGATAATGCCATGAATGTTTGCTCCTGCATTTTTCTGTGACACAGCAGTTGGTCCTGCACTGGTGTGTAAGCACTATAATATTAGACACCTGGAATGTGAGGAATGTCTGATAACCATACCCTAGCACAGGGATAATTCCACAGCCATAAACCAATGATACGACCTTGGAGCTTTCCCCCGGAAAGCTCAAATGCAGTGACATTATGAAAAGGCTATTATGTGCAGTGTTGCTATAGGTTATTTATATATACATGACTGTACACTGTTGATAGAGGGAAACCATGTTGTCATCAATTGAGAACACTGTTAAGAAACTTAGCTATTAGTTTTAATCTAAGTCCATAAACACCATGGCATTTTCCCAGTGATTTTAAGTGTTCCCAATCCTACAATCTCTACCTGCAAACTTGACTTGGAAATGTTTCGTTTACCTGTCTTGTACCACTCTGCTTCTCATTTCACACATTTATTATCAAGCTATTCCTCTACAATAGAAAGATGTACCCTTAGAAATACACAAGTGAAAAAAACGGGGGGGAAAACAAAAACAAAACCCCAAAAAACAAACCCAGTCAAGGATTGGTTTGTGAAATTCAAAAAAGGCACAAACTCTGCAATAATTTCCGTATGCAAACAGAAGCAACATCTGTCTCCAAAAGCTTACCATTTAATTGAAGCATGATATAACAAACAATGGGAGGAAAATGTCCATAGATTGGACTACTTCATTAGAATAAATCAAAACAGATAATCTTTTGTTATAAGTGTAAAACATTTATTCTGTTATTTGGATGATTTGTCAGCTTGGCTGTCTGTCAGGCACTAAGTATCAAAAGCAGGCTTCATGGCAGTTAGTTAACTACTAAAGGGTTAAACATAGGACATTTCTGTAGGGTGAAAATTAAATCTGAGAGAGAGAAACACATTTCAAAGAAATAACACAGTCAAAACCAGAAAACAACCATGACAGTTAATGTCAGCATTGAATGATCTTCCCTACCCCTAACCTTTCCCCTTCCTCCCTTCTGTAATTTCACACACGCTAGTCCAAATCACCCCACTACTCACCTCATCAGCTACAGAAAATGATTTTGAAAATTTTGTTCTGTGAACTCCCCTTCACTGCTCCTGCAAACAAACAGTTGCATTGCAAGGAACCTTTGGACTTATAGAGAGGATATTTAAAGACTCTCCTCGCCTAACTCTGCTCCCACTGAAGTCAGCAGGAGTGTCACCAATTTCAGTAGCAGGAAACTTAAATCTGTGACAAGCACTTTTGAAAAGTACCATCCATCTGAACATGTCAAATAACCTCACAAACATTCAACTTCGGCACTGTGAAGCACTCCAGCCAAGTACACCAATCATTCCAGAAGCAGGGAAGAGCAAACTTGAGTTAACTGTCCAAGGTCACTGCAATTCGGTTACAGACTTACAAAACTGCACCCAAGGGGAGACAGCATCCTACTCTAACCGTTATTCTCAATACCGAGTTCCTCATGTCCCAATTTCTAGCTTCTCATCCAATCACTTGTTTTGTAACAATTTTTAACGCGTACTTCATTAAATCATTATGTGTTTTGCGGTACACTGCACCTCCTGTCGCAAAAAGACCAAGCTAGATCAGAGCTCAAATGGTACACAACCATATGGCCAACCTCTGGGTACTAGTAAACTCTATTTCCAGATGCTACGGGAGAAGGAGAAATCTTTAGAATGCATTAACAATTTTTTACATGGAAAACAAACAAACACACCACTGATTTTATACAACTGCAAGCAGCGTAATACGAAAAAAAAAAAAGGGAAGGGGGAATATATTTATATTTTAATATTAATAAGAGACCATTAAAAAGTCCACCAACCCTTGGTGCAAAGGGTTCAGAAAGTTCCCTCAAATAATTTCAGCTATGACTTCATAGAAGACAGCCTCTAGAAAATCTTTACATTCTTGAGAGCAGAGTGATGGAAGCCACAGCCTGACTTATCTATTAGTAAAACTGCACAAAACTGAAATAACGAGTAAGGACTGTAGCAAATATGTTTGCTTCATACAAAACTAACATTGAACTTAAAAGTGCAAGATGCTGAAGTGTCAGGGTACTGTAAAATTACAGTATTGTAAAATTACAAGATTTCAGATATATATTCTGGCCTACATTTAATCCCTTCCACCAATTATTTTAATATGTAGAACTCTAGTTCACAATGCTTTTATTAAAATTACACTGCCTTTCTTTGTATATTCGAAGACACTCCCAAAATAGTATTATATTAAACAAAATCAATGTAGAGGTATTGAATGAAGTCTGCTATTTTTACGTTTCTTTATTCACAATATTAATTGAATTTAAGTTTTAGATTAAATTTATTCCCAGTGGCAGTAAGGTTTGAGGAATGGGAAATATGCAACAATTATCCAACAGGAAACATCTAAGCATTCTGCTGCGACTTCCTTCCCACACACTCACTCCCAGAAACTGCCTGAAAAAACCCACCCCAAAACCTGTAATGAATGCAGCAAATTTTCTAGTAGTCACTAGCAGGAACACAGCAGATACACAGTTTGTTGCAGCTTGTTGCAGCTTGGCTTTCTATTTAAAAAAAGAAACCAGCTTTTGCCTCTCATGTCAAACTGATTAAACATCTTTCAGGTCAGATATGCTTTTCGGTTCCCAGAAGGATGAAATTCAAAAAAGGAAAAAAAAAAAAAAAAAAAAAAAAAGGAAAAAACCCAGGCAAAAAAAAAAAAAAAAGCGCACTGAACCCTTATGAGCCTTTCCTCTACCCCTAGCATACAATTGCTTATCACACATCCCTCTTTACCAAATATATTTGGCACAAACAGTTGTTCAGAGCACGGGAAACACTTCCAAGGCAGTAATTTGCAAAGATTGCTGAGGAATTCTGTGAGACACTGTAAAAGGGAACTTGGAGCTGCCAGATGAGCTAATGCTCTACTTACCAGACTGGAATAGAGCTGTCTACCTTTCCCACCTGTGGAAAAGCAATCCTTTCAGGTTTATTAGCAGTTTGCATCACTGATTTAAAAAGATTATTCTAATCCAGGTTAAAGAATTACTTCAGAGAACATCGTACATATTAAAACCTAGTCCCTAGCTGTAGTCACTAATAGCACAATGATCATCATTTCTTCAAATAAGCATACAAACATCAAAACAATATTCACAATACTCCCATGAGTAGGTAACAGCAATGTTTTACCAGTCTTGTCTTTCAAAGTGAAAGCATATGCGAGAAGATGAGGACACCAGAACAAGGTTATTTTGCACATTTTCAAATTTAATTGCTTAAGCTAACACTTAGAAACTCGAAATTAAAAAAGGAAAAAGGTTATGCACAAAAATCTGTGAAGAGATTTTGTACTACTGAATCACTTTTAAATGGAGCAAGAGAGATGAAGTATTTTTGCCAACACCACTGAAGAAGTCATTCAACTCCTTCTGGGTGGCTCTTTGAATCAGTTCAACATTTAGCAGAAGCCAAAATGCCAAACAGCTTATTTACAAGTTACGAGGAAAGAAATATAAAACAAAACTAAAAACATCACCATGCAATTTCTATAAAGCTATTGTGTGATTACATTTTAACACTGCGTTCAGCTCTGACAGCCCTGTACTTCCGCACCACAACAACATCTAGAAAGTAAAACCACAGACCACACGATACAGAGAAAAGCAGGCAATGGTAATCAGGGTATAGAATGTAACGTAATTGAACAGATTAAGATTATGCATCTTGGAAGTTGCTTACAGAGTGGAAATATCATATACAAGGAAAGGAATAGGCAGCACTTACTCTCTATTTCTCACACTACAAGGAGGCACATGCAGAAAGTACAGGAGAGCAGGCTCAAAACAAAGTTCTGTACAACACATAATCATATCTGGACCTCACTGCCACAGGATTTTGTTGAGGTCAACACTGCAATTGCTTTCAAAAACAGAATTGACAAAAAATACAAAGAACAGATCCACAATGACAGTAAACATGATATTCCAGATGCAAACGTTTTCCTATTGGAGCTTCTATTCTAAATTCACTCTTCTTCTAGCACATGCAGAAAGATGAATTAAATCTGCCACTCCTTCCTTTCCTGAGGCTGTTATGACTGGAAATCGGAATTCCAAAGACAGAAACCATGTCAGATACAGTACCTTGTCTTAAAGTAAATTTAAAGACAAGACTCTAGCTACATAGAAGCTGCTGACCTTTACATTAATGATTAAAAAGACAACAAAACAAACAAAACCAAAAGAAGAGAGGTGATCCTTTTCAAGATAGCTACTAAAATAGCAGCATAGCTAAACAGTATGCCACAATCTTTATTCTTTGGCAACAGAAAGGAACACGTAATAGACAAATCCTAAGAGTTAATTTACAATGATGAAAGTGAAGAGAATGCTTCCCACTGGGAGGGAAAAAGAGAAAAAAAGACTTTGGTCTTGTGCATACACTTCAAACTGGACCCTTGTTAGAAAGAATTCTTCAAACTGCCTCACTACAGAGAACATTATGGAGCTACTGCAACTCATAAGCAAAGATATCTTTGAAGTCCCTTAAATCCCTTTAATTTATTCTTATTAAATAAACATTTAGTTATTTAACATTTTATTATAATGAGTCGCTAGAGTTTTTCTTAACTTTTTTTTTTTTTGCTTCTCTTGAGTTATAGTCACAAACGATGTTTTTAAAAAAAAGTATTAAAGTTGACATTTCTTAGATTTACATTAATCCCATTTATGGCAAATAATATATGGTCAATATTGAATTTTAGTAAAAACGGAAAGCTAACCTAGTCACGAGAGTAATGAGTTACTTCAGCAGTACAGCTCCCACAAAGCTCACAGCAACAGGTTCCATCTTGAGTTGAAAGAAAGAAGTCACAGCTAGTCTCCACTTTTGACTAAAAATATGGTACCAATTCTCTTCATCTGTCCTAGTCTTGTAACAGCAGCCTGCAGTTCAGGCTTGCCTTCTTTTGGGCTAGTGGTCAACGGGTTGTATTCTACCTGGAAGGCAGTAAGAAATGGATTATTGGAGGGACCTGTTTAACATCTGTATCGATAAACTGGAGGAGGCACCAGAATGCACTCTCATCAGACTTGCAGATGACACACAACTGGGGGAGAACAATTAATACGGTCAAGGACATGACCACCATTCAGAAGGACTTGGGCTACAGAAACGGGCCAACAGGAACCTTCAGAGATTCAGTAACAACAAATGCAAAGTCCTGTATCCAGGAAGCAAATGCCCCTCACAGCGACATAGGCTGGGACTGATCAGCTGTGGATCAGCTCCGGGGTCCTGGTGGGCAGTGAGCTGGCAGTGATCCAGCGCCCTGGCTGCAGAGAAGGCCAACAGCCTCCTGCATCAGCAAAAGTGTGGCCAGTAGATGAAGCGAAGCAATTACCCCCTCTATTCTGCACTCATTAGACTGCATCTCAAATACTGCATCCAGTTCTGGTCTCCTAAGGCAAAACAACATCAACAAAATGGAGCAAGTCCAGGGGAAGGCCACTAAGATGGTTGGGAGCTGGAGCACTTGCCCTGTGAGGAGAGGCTGAGAAACTGGGGTTTCTTCAGCCTGGAGAAGAGGCAGCTTCAGAGGGATGCAACAGCAGCCTGCCCCTACCTACAAGGAAGTTTTCAAGATGACTGTGTCAGGCTCTTTGCAGGGGTGGGCACGGTGGGAGGATGAGAGAAAACAGGCATAAGTTGAAACAAGTTCAGGCTGAATATAAGGAAAAAAATTTTCACCATTGGGACAGGCATGCGGTGGGACAAGCTAACCCGAGAAGTTGTACCTGAGTAACTCTGATCTCACAGCTGACCATGCTTTTTGCATATAATTTTTAAGTCTTTGCTATTACCACACTTCCAAACCACGTGCATTCGCATACATACATGTGTACTCACTCCTGCCTTGCCTTCGTTTCTTGGAGCTTAGAACTCCATCATTGTGTATCTTGACTACAGAAAAATAACCTTTGTTACTTGCCTGTATCACACCAAATACTGAGGTTTCATAATAATTTAAGTGGATCTAACCTGGCTATCACAGTTCGGCTCTTCCTCCATGCTACATGTTCATGCATCTTCTCTTTTATTTGTGCTCGCACTCATCTGACTCCATAGTAGGTCAGTTCAAAGAAATAAACTAGTAGGAAACATTGAATTTTTTTTTTAATCCGTTTAGCTGCCTAACTAGTTCACTACTGGTACAAATGCCAATGCAAGAGAGGGCAGTCCCACTTCAGATTGGTATGAACTAGTCACAAAACAACAGAGTTCCTAACAGACACCAAAACCCTGGTTCTTGATGGAGATCGTAGGCAGTACTGTAATATACGTGATTACTACTACTCCTCCTTAGGATTAAGCTATTAAAACAGACAGATAAGACTAAGCACACAAAATTGGAGAGGTGCTTAACTACCTTGTGCAGCTTTTATGTGGTGAAAGTTAGGAGGCTGATTTTGGTAGGTTGAGGTTTTTTTGGACTAACATGAGCCTTAACTGGTTGCAAAGCCCTATTTTTGAGGAAAGGGAAGAAGTCACAGAGAACAGCGTTTAATTCCTGTTGTATTATGAAATGGAAATGCTTGGGCAATTAGGAAAATTGCTATTTTTTGCAATACCTTGATCTACTGGCTACTTGAATTTCGAAGTAGAACAATGTAAATCAGCAAAGTGCCCGACCCTGCAAAGGATACACAATTTCATAGAACAAGCTCAGGAAACTTCCACGTGCAGCCTCCTTCTACACCAAAGTCAAAGGCAGCCTTGCCATTGCCTTCAACAAGGACAGAAGCAAACTTTGTATGTGATTAATACTTTAGTTACCTGACTTTTGTCATGTTTGCCAAAATAAAATCTAAAAAATATTCTGTCCTTCTGTGAGAGGCTTTACTTTTGCCATTTTGACTTTTTTTTAGCCAAAACTAGTTCCTTAATGAGGTTCTAGTAAGGAGAGTTTAAAAACAATTGCTAATGACACTGAAAACTACAATACTGTCTCAAATACCGAGCAGAGACACTTTCATAGAAAAACAACACCTAAGCATAAACAATTGATTAAACAGTAATCTCCCATGCTGTATATATCTTTTGTACTGGAAGAGGCAAGTTGCCATATAAGCAACGTTTCAATAAATTCAGCTGACTAGAAAGCTGCAATTTCACAGACTTCTGGAATTTCTTAGACACAGTGTTTTAAAATGATTACTTCATAAAAATCACTTTAAGTATTTTGTTAGATGTAAAGTTTTTACACAGTTTGGGTAATGAAAAACCTCAACATTAGCTCACACAGTGGAAATACGCAGTTAGTCCTTGCCAAGATAAGCATTACATCTCCATTTGCCATTTATTATTCTTTTAAACTGCATAGAGAAGATTGCTCTTAAGAGATAGTCCAGATAGAAATCTCTACTATCCAATTACTTACGTAATCTCTTTAAACTTCTCAATGGAAGTCTCTTACTATCTCTCATAAATCAATCTACATCAGTTGCTTTTGTGAAAAATCTTTAACGTAAATATTAATGCTTTGAGATGCTATTTTTCCTCCAATTCTACATCATATCCTTAGGTTCCTTTGGGAAATTACTTCATGTATCATTCGAGCTTTTAAAACAAAATGTATCTTCTTGGAGGCTAGGCTTCTGACTCTCATCCTATAAACATCAGTCATCTAAAACAATTTGGAAATCTAAAAGTAGGAGCACTGTAATTAAATAGGAGTCAAACTTCTAATCTGTTGAAAATGCCATTAGGTGCCTGCATGCATTTCAATGCTCTACAGTATATTAAGTAAAGCAATGAAAACAAACGCAAGAAAAATTAACATTCAGTCAGAACGTGTATGAGCATGGAGTTTGACCTAACATGAGGACAGATTTCCAAGCTCATGACAGTCCATGCAATTCTTTTTTAGCTTATCTGCAGGCACTCAGTGTGGCTAAAGTTCTATTTTAGAAAGTAAGTGAAAAGGTTAGGGAAGAAAGAGAGGATCATGATTATTCACAGTCCAGCAAAAATCTGTTCTCTGCGTTTCAGACTCTGGGGATTCCATAGTAAATTTAAGAGAAGAAGCTGGAATTTCCTGATCTGGCAGATATAACCTAGGGTGGGGGAAGGATAATTCTCAAAAGAGCTTTCAAATGTGGGCTTGGAATTTTGCCAGGCAGAACAATGATTGATTTAAATCAGCCATAAAAAGAGAGATTTGATCTTCTGTCAAGTCTTTGAAATGGTAGAAGTTAGTAAGAATCATCAGCATTGCGTGCTTGTTTAATGAAAAATCCATTCTTTTACATTTAGTTCTAAACATTTTTAACGCACTTGTGGGCTGATCATTTCATGCTTTCAGTTGTCAGTATACCAAGCATCTCTTTGTGCCATGCTATGAAGCACTGAACTTTCGTAGGCAAAAACAGTAAGGAAGAAATGTAGGGTTTTGCAATAAAGTAAAGCACTTGCATTCCTTCCTAAAGGTGATCTGCATAGCTCTTCACTGACTTTTTCACTATATGGTAATTTTATCCTGTCCCAACACAAGTCCTGTGTTTCATCAGTTTTTACGCTGAACAAATAGAAAAACTCTGCTCTTTTTTGGAAGTCCAGGTGAAAGGGTCTCAGTTCTGTCTTTTGTGCTGACTTCACTGCTTCATGCAAAAGATACAAAAAGCACTTCATTTTGCCCATCATGTTTTCTCTCCTTCACTTTACTGCCTTCTCCGTGTTAAAGTCATTGTATTTCTATTGCTTGTATTTACAATAAACAGATTGTAACAAGGTCTCTGGTTTGGTTTACATAAACCTACATAAATAGCAATATCACTTTAAAGAACTAGAGATATCCACCAAAAGGTACCAGAGCAGTCTCCGGGTAGCGGTGGAGCAACAGTACTGCTGATTTCTTAACATTACAGTATTTCAACCATTATTAGCATTTCTGCATCAACACATACAAGATATTCTGTCTATAAGTGATTTCCGCCTTCAATCTGGAGCATCTCTCCTACGGGGAAAGGCTGAGGGAGCTGGGGCTATTTAGCCTGAGGAAGAGAAGACTGAGAGGGGAATCTCATTAATGCTTACAAATACCTCAAGGGCACGTGGCAAGAGGATGGGGCCAGACTCTTTTCAGTGGTGCCCAGGGAGAGGACAAGGGGCAACAGGCACAAACTGGAACACAGGAAGTTCCACCTGAACATGCGGAAAAACTTCTTCATTGTGAGGGTGACAGAGCACTGGAACAGGCTGCCCAGGGAGGTTGTGGAGTCTCCTTCTCTGGAGATATTCAAAACCCGCCTGGACGCAGTCCTGTGCAGCCTGCTCTGGGTGACCCTGCTCTGGCAGGGGGGTTGGACTAGATGATCTCCAGAGGTCCCTTCCAACCCCTGCCATTCTGTGATTCTGTGATAACAGCAGACAGCTTTTATTTGGAATCCTAATAACCACCACCACCACCCCCAAAAAAAAAAACACCGCCACATTTCATTTTTGATAATGACATCTGGCTTCATTTGACCAGAGCCCGCAGAAGAAAGTCATGGTCTTGCACAACAGAGACAGACAGAGTTTGAAAAGTAACTAGCAGTGTTGTCATCTTAGTTTTCCATGCCTGGATTGTTCTTCCTGTTGTCCCTCTAAAGGCAGCTGCTGGGAGATACGCAAGGAAGCAGCAGTGCTTGGTGACCCTCACTGGCAGCCAAAGAATTAGTCTGGTTGATGGAGCATGGCAATCCACTGTGCCAGCTGAAAAAAGCAGGCTAGAGCATTTTTGACCCTTTCACTGGGCTTTGAGAAGACAAAATCTCTTCCTTTCACAAACCTGACTAGGAAGCTTAATTGATGTCCAAAGGACCTTTACTGTACTGACACTCACTATGCTCAGGCTATAATCAAAGCCCTTTATGGGTGGCCCAAATACTTGTGAATGGGTTGTAACTGAGCACGTGCTGCAGTATGGATAACTGCATCAGACAGTAGGGACACAGGCAAAATGACCCATGTGGCATGATGCTTCTGTGAGACTCACATTAGGCAGAAAGACTGTTAAGTCTGTCAGTAGAGCAAAGTGGGACAGAGTATAGCTTGCAGAGCATGATTTGCAGTCACTAGGTTCAGAATGAGATAGAGAAGGGTCAGAGAAATCCCTCAGCTGAGGTATGGGGGATGTCTCTAGCCTGCAATACAGGCAAGACAATACAAGGACTGAAACACCCCAACCCCGACCTTCATTGTCTTTGTTTCCTTCTGTTTTGCTTCCTCCAGCTGCTATATGCCTCAGAAAAAAGAAAGCAGAAGGGGGAAAGCAATTTCCAAGGGCAAAGGTAGTCCAAAACACAGCTAGGCCCTTCTGAACTCAGTTTTTGGGGACCTGCAAAGGAAGGCCTGGCTAAGCATGTCTTAGCGGCCCAAGAAGCAGAACTAACACGAACTGTACAGAGCAAATCGTGCTCCTCCTGCCAGTCACGAACAATCCTGGTTGTGTTGTTAAGCTGCCAACAAGCTAAAATGTATTGTGGAGTTCAGGGCATTGAAAAACGTTTCATTCTCCTGCTGCCATCACCCTTACCTACCTTTTATGTATTCCATACTATTCATATAGATGGAGGGATATATTTGAACAGGCTAAGACCCCGTCTTTCCATCACACTCCTATCTTCTACTTATTCACTTGAGCTATTTTGTGAATGAAAAGAGAAAAGATCAAATGCTAGGAACAGAGGGCACACAGGACATGGCAACTGAAGCTGGGAACTGCTGTTGATAAAAATCTGAGAGGAACTTATGGAGATTACAGATAGTCTTTGGTTAAATATTTCTAGTGACAGGCACACCTCTCAATGCTATCTAGAGGACAATTACATTTCACAGGAATTTCTACAGCATTGTTTCTTTTAATTTATTTGTCTGCTTCCCCCCCCGAAAATTTTCAAACTGTTCCATTTTCAAAACTGAAACATAGATTTTCCCGTTGCCTTGTGTGACGGCAGTTCAGGAAACAGGCCTGGGATGTTCAGGTACCTCTTCCGTCTCATTCATTCAGGGAAGATGGCTTTTCAATAGCACCAAGCCATTCTGAGCCAGGAAAGGGACTGGAATCTGATTCTTTCACATTCCAGACCAGTACCCTGACTAACAAGCAATAAAATCTTCCCAGTCTTTTACACTCCCAAAAGGGCCTCTGACAAAAATTTTTCATCAAAACAGAAGAATAGAACATTTTATACAGACTTATCAACACTGCAACTTCTGGAAAAAAGCTGTTCATTCAAATATTTCAACCAACTTCAACTGTCACTTTGTCTTATGACATTCATTTTCTCTCTTTTCTTCTGCCTGTCTTGTTAATGACAGTCCAACGAAACATCCACCTGTGGAAAAACATGTAGCACGCTACTGCCATATTGATATTTTCAATAAAGTATTACAGCAGTATTGCTTTTGTACACCACTGTTATGGATGTCACTCGGAGCTTTCCTTGTGACAAATGTATCTCTCATAAATTAAAGTTTCCAGTCCGTCAGTAACTATTAGTATAATAATTATTCATTACATAATTTACAGCTTCCAGTGGAAGAATAATGCAAAATAAACAGCATCTCTATCATTTTTAAAAGAAGCATCTCTGCATATCTTAGCTTGAAATGACACACTTTTTTTTAAACAATAAAAAAATTAAAGATAGAATTACTATTCTTCCTAAAATTGCAAGAATCTAAGAACCAAAACAAACCACGCAGTACAA
Organism: Phoenicopterus ruber ruber; assembly: GCA_009819775.1. NCBI lineage: Eukaryota > Metazoa > Chordata > Aves > Phoenicopteriformes > Phoenicopteridae > Phoenicopterus > Phoenicopterus ruber. Next base: position 37,654,930 of record CM020218.1, read on the forward strand.
AGAAGATTAGAAAATGCTAGGATCATCAAGAAGCCCATGTAATTTAAAGGCAACTTCAAGATAGCCCCCAATCAAACCAAATATGCAGCCAGCAGGCGAATTCTTTCAAGTATTCATCCACAGGTAGTAATTTAAAAAACAATCACAGTGGTGAATAAAAGCTGTTATGATCTATGAAGTACAGCAAGGTGCCATTCAGAAGAGTTGTTTTCAATCATCCATCTCTGAAAGTGCCTTCTGGAACAAACTTTAAAATGTTGTCCCTTCCAAAGTCACATTTGAAGGAACAGAAAAAAATCATAACCAAATACTTCTAGTACATTTAGTAGTAGTAGCTTTAACATTACACTGCAAATAACGTAGTCCACACACAGGTATCTTCAATAAACCAATCACTAGACGTAATATACATTTTCCTCACCAAATTCTCAAATTCAAGTTATTAGAAGTACATGCTAACTCCTGGGTGTTGGAGATCTATATTGATACCACATAGAGCAGAGCTGGTCTTCGAAGTGAGAAAGAAATTTAATTTCTATACTTTTTCTTGTAGGATTGATAGCTAGAGCAGAATGAAGCTTTAGATCATTTTATAGACACTACTAAAGTGGACAGTGGTTGAGTTACTGTCATTGTACTGCAAAACACCACTAGTAACCTCCCACTACCCTCATAATTCCCATTCCAATATAGCACATTTTAGTCTCCTTGTCCTGCAGCTACTTGATCATCACTTAATTTTTCCATTAAAGGCACAAGTGTTTGGGATTAAGGACTTCATGTCAGGGTATGGTAATAAGTGCTTTCCTTGAATTTAAACAGATTACAACAAACTGTTAGTTCTCTGAAACTAGTCTTTTTTCCAAAATATGTTTAGCTAATTTGATGATCTAACCCTGCTAAAGCCACATTTACCCACTTATGCCTGGTAAATAATGGAGGAAAGGCAAGTTATAAAACCCTGAAATACTTGCTTTTAGTAACAGCAGGCCAGTCTTACCCAGAAAACATTTTTTCCCTTTTATTAAAAAAAAAAAAAATAAAAAAAATCACAGAATAATGTACGTGGGAAGGAACCTCTGGAGGTCATCTGGTCCAACATCCTGCCCAATGCAGGGTAACTCTGAAATCAGACCAGGTTGCTCTGAGTCATGCCCACAACCACTCAGGGCAACCTGTTCTAGTGTTTTCCCACAAATCATGGTCTACGCTGCCAACTTTTTTTTTTGATTCAGTAAATCACTGCAATTCCATTTGCAATTATTTTTAAAGCTCTTCTGGGATACAGATTATATATTGGCCCATCAGTTTCAACATAATGAACAGTATAAATTCTATCTCCATGTTAAAACACTGTGGTTTCTATTAAGTTGCCTGCTGTTACTTTCACATACTTCAACATCTGTATGGAAGACCAAAGTCAGTATTCATTCGGTACGGATTCTGTACCTAATTTATCATTAGTTTCCACACCATCCAGGGACTGCGCTTTCACAAGATGAAGTCTTCACTATCAAAGCTAGTTTAAGGGAGATGATCCATCTTCTCAAAATAAAAAGGAAGTAAATTCACTTTTCACTGATGCTGTAGTACTATATGCTTTCGTTGCAATATGACCTTTAAGGGGATATTTTTTTTCATCTTTACTCTTGCTGCTTTTAAGCCTTTCTACTCTAGTTCACAGCAAAAGCTGCACAAACACCTGTGTAGTACAACTGAAGGGAAGGGTGTCAAACAGAAACAAAAGGTGGAAAGGGAAATATCTTCAGCCTTTACTAGCACAAAATTTTCTTCACAAAATCAAAACTTCAGTGTCTGCTAGTCTCATTTCTCCCTTTCATAAATTCATCTGGGCATCAGATCACCCAAATTGACAAGTGTCAGCTGAATACTGCCCCAATCATATCATGAACCATTTTATTCTCTGAAAGAAACTTAAAGATGTTTTCAGATGAAAATCAAATATATCTCAACCAGATAGGCAAAACTGAAATACAGTAATACACTAATTTGTTCCTCTGAAACAGAACAGTAAACATGGATTTTTTTAAAATTCTGGGTTTGCTTCTTTTTATTAAAAAAAAAGATAAGAAACAGACTGTTAATTATCATATAGATTCTCTCCCCACTTTCCTCTCTTCCAACTTAATATCCGATTTCCATTACCTAGAATATTCTTAGGATATTTCTACAGCAGATCCAAAGGTCTCAACACTACAGATAAAAAAAACTGTCCCTAAATTGTCTGCCTCGGACCTTGATGAGTTTGTCCACAGCAGCAGGAATTTTATTCACCCTTCTTCTTGATTAGCTCAGAATTCCATGACTTCAATGTAAATGTTCTTGAAAAGAGAATAGATTGCCCAGTAGAAGAATGGGCAGTTTGAAAGATTTTGCCATCCCAATGTTCCTTTTAAACTTCATCATCAAGCACTGTCAGGCTGATTGACAGCCAAAGGAGATATCCCAAGGGAAAAAAGAAAGGTAGTCCTCTTTGGCTACATCTCAACTGGGAAAGGTGGGGTTTGGGAGTGCTTCCAATCTCCTAGGTTGTCAGACACTCTATAATGAAGTGAAACTTGGTTAAGTACCAGTCCCATCTCTCAATCCCGACTTCTGGATCAGCGGGGCCAAAAGAGACCTACGACCTGTTCTGGTCAGGACTACAGTTCAGGTGACTGTGGGATTACGTTTCCAGGGTATGTCCCAACACACATACTTCTGTTTAGATGTAACCATTCTTAAGTCGGGATCAAACCTCATCTTAGCATTAGGAGCCACCGTAGGAAGGAGAAGCTGCAGAAAAGATTAGTATAAAATATCTCTGTCCTTCTAACTCTCTTATCAAGAGTATAAAAACAGCTAGTTCAACTTTTGCTACACATCAGAGTATTCACATGACATGAAAGGTGGAAGAAAAGAGCCCAAGAAAGAAGTTTATAAACATTCTGCAGTGGAATACCGCCAATCATAGCTTGCAATCTAGCATAAAGAATACATCTACAGGAAAAAAATACATCAGGTTTCACAAGTTCCTCTGCTTACAATATAATTTGCATCTACATAGGTGACTTCCTGCAGAGAGATGAATTCCACGTATTGGTCTAAAAGGCTGAGAAGAAGGAACGTCTTACTTTAAGCTTATTGTCCTTCAAAATTTTTGCAAGTATCCAATCATCTTACGTTTAAAGTTAAGTACTAAGTTCTTACATAGTTTTTCATGTAATTGAAATACCCCCACATCAGGACACCACCATCATCAAGGCCACATGAAACCTTTCATGATATCTGAATGTTACTGTGTTCATCATCAGTGCTTCAAACATCACTGCATGTCTTAAACAGATGGGTACTATTCACAACTAAGGAAAAAGAGAGCATTCAGATCAAGTTTCGATACTGGCCGTTTTAAAAAACAACTTTTCAAATAAAGTATTACAAAAGAGCTATTTATGAGAGCTTATTCCCAAAAGATGTTAGAAACCTACTACCTCAACAAGCAATGACAGTACTGCCAACAAGGAGGGTCCTCTGATAAGTACTGTGACCCCTCAACACCAGACACCTGCAGTGAAAGTGTTTCACAAGAACTTCAGGCAGCTGGCTGAAGCTGCTTAACTATCTAGTACTCCTGCCAAATCAAGAATAAAATTAAAAATGAAGTGTTGATTATTGGAACACTGCTTCATTTTTTCCTTTTTTTAAATATTAGCCACATTAGGCACCACAACTATGACCAGAAAGAAGATACCTTACAACTTTTCAGCAAAACCTGACTGACAAAAAAAGGACATGAAATATCAAATACAGGAGGTTCTAAAGATTTTTTTAATACAAAACCCTTAACTGTTCTACATTTGTCCTCAAACCTTATTTTCTTGCCAAAATCTTGCCTGGAAAAATAAAGTTTTGATGGCTTTCATGTATTCTGAGCAAATGAGCCAGCCAGGTCCTGAATGCAAATCAGCAACCTGCCACAGCACAGAAGTCCATGGCTCATTTTAGATCATTGTAAGACATGCTAACATGTGAGGCAGAACAACGACCAGATAAGCAAACAAGAACCAAAAAGCTTAATCCATATCACCGTAGTAATTTGTTTTGCTATAAGTAATTCACCTTCTAGACTGTAGTATCATTAATTTAGCTAACGCAGCAGTGTAACCAATTAACAACTCCTTAGCAAACTTGAAACTTTAGTTGACTAAAGTCTTTCTCTCAAAGAGAAGATATAAAGAGAGAGCCTAGGGATTATAAATGACAGAGGAAAACCAGAAAAGAACACGCAAAGCTCAGAAACTTGAACAAATCATCTGTTTACTGTGTAAGTTCCTGAGTATTAAGCCTTACTTGCTGCAGTAGTAAACCACGGACCGCACTAGCCTGACTAAAAGGCTTACGATGTTTGTGTGCTTTGCTGCATCCCATAATTTCTCTAGTCATTTGAACACTATTTCAGGAATGTCCTGTAGAGGTCTCAGATGATTATTCACATCCATAGCATTCTACTGCTATTCACCAGAATGACTGTAAATGTGTTAACAGTTCATTTCAAACATTGCAATACTCACAACATGACAGAAAGAGGTCTTTACTCCTTGTCAGACTGCTGTCTTGAATTGCATCCTCTTATGTACAATCATTTACTACTCAATGCTTCAGCAAAATATATTTAAAATATTTAATACTTCCATTCCAAATGATCCTTCTTCATGCTGTAACCCACTAAAGCACCACCTCAGCCTGCCACTTCTGCGCAAAACAAAGCTGGCAACTGCAAAAGAATGTGGGAAACATGAAAAACTGGCAAAACTGCTGCTGTCCAGGAGCATTAAGATATGGAAACACAGAAGAAAAGACCTCGATTTCTGGGCCTTCTCTACAGGTCTACATTCCAATCCAGTAAATTAAAGGGAACACTATTATTTACTTCAGAAGGGTGAAATTCAAGTCAGACCCTCAGAGATCACATCATCTGAGCAGTATCCTGTTTTCTCCATTTCACTCCAACTCTATGGACATTCCAATTCCAGTTTTGGCAGTTTGTCACTGTTCACTCTGGAATTTAGTACTGAATAGTTTCGTGCCTAAAACTCGTATCATAGCTTATTATTCAGAGAAGTCCACAGCACTCCAAACTAGAACCATTCACCACTGTACAACTCCGTTCAAAATAAAAGGAGGGGTAAGTGCAAATCTGCACTAAAAGTCTCAAGCAACCAAAAAAACCCCCAAAATACCATTTAGGTCAGATGCTGCAGACAATAAAACTGTCCATTACTGGGAATGTGATAAAAATCAATGCAATGCCTCAGAAAAAATACAATCATACATAACATTTGCAAGGTCATACTTGAAAATTTATCACAAATTGCTGTACAAGATGGCATAAGACAGCACTGACAAAATGACTGAAAAGGGCTAGATTTTTCTTTTTGGTAATATGTGAATAAACTGAGTACGCATTGTATAGGTCTTGGGAATATGGGGGTCAGATTTGGATGGACAGTGAGCTTAGGTACACCTGGGAGTACATCCACAAGAGTATACAAAAAGCATAATTAAGTCCCATAGAGTCCTGAAGGCAGAACCATGACCTAACTTCTGTCAAAGTTTTAACAACAAATTAAGAACCGAAGTAATGCGTTAATATGTTCCTACCCAGACACCCAGACATCACTTCCTAAAGAGAATAAGCTACTAAGCTCCTAAACTTCCAAAGGCTCATGAGTTTCTCACAGGATGCTTGTCATATCTCTTTAAAAATAATAAAAAAATTAAATTACATTATTTGGTGCTGTACCAAGAAATGACGTATACAGAGATACCTCAAGCTGGGTATTCACAGTGTAACTCAAGACAGTCAAAATGTTTTAAAATTGAAACCAACCCCCAATTAACAACATACGTTTGACAAGAGAAGTACACATACACTTGAGTGATGGATAATTTATGGGAAAAAATGTCACTTAGTTTACAAGGAAATTTTGTATCATACACATCTTGGACAAAAACGCAAAAGACTAAATATAGGTCAAAGGAGCTTTATAAGTAATAGTAACCATAGACTACTTCACAGAAGCAAAGTCCATTAGATTCCATTACATGTTCCACTTTCTCCATTGCTCTCCCAAAAGCAAGAAAAACATTCAAAGGTTCCCTCCCTAGTTCAGCTCCCAGCTACTCCAGCCTTACTGCACTATAAATCTTTCTCCATGACAACTGGTCTCCACTGGATCTTTGTGGAATGGAAGCCAAAAGCATCCTGTGGTCGGGCTCTGCATCGATCAGGCTACAACGAGGACAGCAGCACCCACCTAGAGGTCCTATGCAGCCAGAATGGCTCATGAACATGAATCAAATCACAGGATGAGACTGTAATCATTTGCTAAATAACAGCATTTAAAAAAATCTAGTTCATACATCTGAATCACATCTCTTTCTCTGATGTACAGTAACTGTTTATTAACCAACTGAAATTTTGCACAGGGTTATTTCTAACAGGAATTAAGAGTTTTCATAGAGACATTTTGTTAACACTGGTGATGATGCAGAAAGTTGTAAGTCTACACAAATATTTTTAGCATAATCAAGGAAATCTGAAGAATGAAGGGATTAGGCTTTGAATAAACGTACTCTTTCTCGGTCAGATCATCGTGCCACGAGACACGCTTTTCTGGACTAGACTACAGTTTAACAATTGACAGTATTAAACAAAGGAAAAAACCCACCCCATTGCTTCCTCATGAAGAACAAATAAATGTCTTTCCCTGACAATTCTCTGCAATCCACCACAGACTGTGAGCGAGGCTACAGTGCCCACCTTTTCAGCTGAAGTGGGCCATACCTCCTCTTCTGGAAGTATTAGAGAACCACATAGCAAATCACCCTGTCTTCTGATGACCAGAAGTGTTACAGAGAGTGACAGACAGAAGCGACCAGAATTGTTCCTTCACAGTGTGATCCCAATAAAATCACTGCCATGCAGCTATATGACAGGGGACACCTGCGCTTTGGTCAAACCCTGTTACTTGACAAGATGCTACTAAGACATACGCCTGCCACATAGCTAAAAGGCAGACGCCATTCATCATGTATTGGGCATACTTACTGCCATATGGCATGATGTGCTTGTACACAATCTGCAGAATATCAAAGTTCATCTGCCACACGATTAAAAATACCCGCATCTTTGTCAGACATTCCCAGCTCCGTGAGGGAGGTAAGCTCTTAAGAGTGAAGGACAAGGCATTTAATCAGAATAAGAATTCTTCACAGATCAGATCTATAGGCTGTAAGACAAGCTTATCTGGACAAGACTACAGTTTAGCACTTAAAAGTACTTTAAAAAGAAACAAATAGGTGTGTAAAGTACTGTTCCTTAATTAACAACACGAGAAAGTTGGGCTGCATCAAAAGAAGCATGACCAGCAGGTCAAGGAAGGTGATTCTCACCCTTTACTCTGCTCTTGTGAGATCCCACCTGGAGTACTGCGTTCAGCTCTTGGGCCCCCAACACAAGACAGACGTGGACCTGTTGGAGCGAGTCCAGAGGAGGGCCACAAAGATGATCAGAGGGCTGGAGCACCTCTCCTATGAAGACAGGCTGAGAGAGTTGGGCTTGTTCAGCCTGGAGAAGGCTCCGGGGAGACCTTCTAACAGCCTTCCAGTAGCTCAAGGGGGCCTACAAGAAAGCTGGAGAGGGACTTTTGACAAGGACATGTAGTGATAGGACAAGGGGTAATGGCTTTAAGCTGAAAGAGGGTAGATTTAGATATTAGGAAGAAATTTTTCCCTCTGAGGGTGGTGAGGCACTGGAAGAGGTTGTCCAGAGAAGCTGTGGATGCCCCATCCCTGGAAGTGTTCAAGGCCAGGCTGGATGGGGCTTTGAGCAACCCGGTCTAGTGGCAGGTGTCCCTGCCCATGGCAGGGGGGGTGGAACTGGATGATCTTTAAGGTCCCTTCCAACCCAAACCATTCTATGATTCTATGAAGCTGCTAATACAAAGAGAGTGTCCTAGCAGGATTTAGTTAAAATACGGATTCTTCTAGATCTTTTCCTCTATACTGAAAGTAAAAAAAAATTTGGTATTTCGAGACACTGAAAGCTTGATTATCAGAACAAACAGCATATTATGGAAGGCATCCCAGTATGGTTGTTCTTTCTGTTTTTCAAATAGAGATTGAAGTTTGATTTAATGAATTGAGAAAAATAGCACAGACATACCAAAGCAGGTCCAACATACAGTATTGTGTAGCACGCAGCAAGAGTGTACAGAAATTTGAGTTTGCCGTCCCAAGACAATACGTCTTCACATACCCAAACAATTACTTTGAATACAATATGCATTCAGAGTTGATGAGATAAAGTTGCCTTTCTTCAAGTACAAACAGTATCCAAGTTCAAAGGATAGCATCTGATCTTGTTCTGTGAGATGCAAATGATTGTTTCAGTTGACAGAATACATTCATACCACTGACAGACTGCCTCTAACCGAGAAGTCCTAACCAACTAAAAAGTTCCAAAAGCAAATTAGCCTTAAAAAAAGTACACTTGAAGAAGGCAGGGAGTGGGGGTGGAAGTGTGCAATCTCTCCCCCAAGGAGCCCCTTCATTACATTTTAAAAACAAGAGCCAGAGATTGACTTCGTCAGGTAGGAACTTCATCATTACTAATGGTTTTGCACAGAAAAAGTCACTGGGAAGAGCAATAGTATTCAGGGACACTCAAAATGTGCTATTTAAAAAGACCCAAACCCTACACCCACAAAGCAAAACCCTACAAAATACTCAAGCAACACAAACCGGAAACCATAACTACTGTATCACTCCTCTTTTCAGCCACTAGCTGTTCCTTCCAAATGAAGGACAAGTCAATTTGCCCATACAGATGACTCCCTCAAATACATGAAGACAAATGGCTCCAGTTTGCTTCACACAATAAAACATTCAAAGTCTTGAATTACACCATCATTCTGGTGAGATACTTTGCAGCAGAGTCTAAAACATGTTTTATGAATAATTAGGAAAAAAATGCACCAAAGTCAAAGAATCTGATCTACTTTTGTACACAGTAGAAATTAGCTACTCGTAAGCATACTGCCAAGAGCAACACGTTCCCAGAAAACAGCATCTAATTCTGCAACTGCGCAATGACAAAATTTCTCTTCAACAAGAGCTTCACAGTAACAAACATTTTAAAAGTCAGTCAAAAGTTCGTAAGATCATAAAGGTTTCTTGGTGATAGAAAACATGTTTAGGATCAAAATGTCTGTAACAGCTGTACTGCTGGTTCACAGCAAAGCAAAGGTGAACACAAAGACACACACAAGAAAACAATGGAGAAGCCCAACAAAAGAAATGGACACCGAAGATGACAGTTCCATGGCAGCTAGGACTGATCTGCATCTGATGTGTTTCTACAGCACCACTCTCCCCTTTTGCTCCCAGCTCTGGACTTGGCCCCCGTCTCACACCAGCACTAGTATCCATTCAGTGACACAAGCCGATTCCGCTGGAAAACAACCCTAAAAACAACGGGTTTCATTTTAGCCAAATCATCTCCTGGGGTCAATTTACTATCTAGTGGCAGGAGAGGGACAGGTAAACAGAACCATGACAGTCCAGACTCAGTGGGCTGCGTTACCCCTCTGCAACCCTTTTCCACTTCCCTTGCAGGTTGCTGTAATAAGAATTTACACGTCCCAGCATAACAGTTGTAGAATCTTAGCACTGTTTCTGAAAATGTGGCACCATGGAAATATAGCTGTATGTTTGTCCATTTTCAAACTTTTCCATTACTTCCATAAGTATTCTTCTAGTTCTTAGTCATCTGTGCGATATAAAAATTGTGAAATCTCAAATACCTGAAACATTTTTTTAGGCTAAAAAGAAAAAATTAGCAAGAAAACCAAAACAAAACGTATTTCACAAAATTCAGCTTGTCTCTAGATGTTACAAACATAAGTAAGTGGAAGTAGAGAAATCCTCTTATCTTATTCTGGTAACGCTACTAACATGTTCAAAGCATAGAATTTTAACCAAAGGGTTGAACACAAGTTCTTTAACCGGAGGAAAACAAGAACTCCTAATGTAATATGTGGAGATCTCTAAAGTTGTAAATAATTTGTTCTATTGGATCTATATATTGACCCTCACGGGTAAAAATGAAAACTTCTTTCACAGCCATTACTTCAAAGTAAAGACAGTTCCCCTTCTCTGAAAATATAAGATAGTTCTGAAGGATTCCTTCATTTAATCATATTGTAGTAGGACAACATCACTAGCAAACAGCTCAGCTCCATTCGAGAAAAGGTCTATTTTCCTCCATGTGTACAACTTCTCTTTAAGGCTTACACTGTACGTGACAACTACAGTAATACTATCTTGTAAGTCAAGATAGGTTTTAATCAAAATAGCTCCAGTAGGCAAGTACTACAGACATAGGTCTGGATAAACCACAGTCTAGACCACTTGCCCCACTTCACATACCAGGTCACAGTCCTTGGCTTTAACCAGTGGTACATACTTTGCACACAGAAGCAAATACTCCGTAGCATTTCCTGACTTGTTAACTTCACATGCTCTGAGATGAAAGATATGGTGCAGCCCTATCGCTCCCAGAGAAATAAAGAATAAAAGCATTATCTCAGAGTTACCGTAGCCATTTTCACTAATGCTAAAATCAACAACACATAGCCCCAAGCAAATGACAGACTGGTTAAAAAACCCACATACACAATCACCATGTATTTTAACACTGTCTGATGCTATCACAGCTATATTAGCACTGTAATATTAGAATTCTACTTTACACTGGATAAACAAATGAAGGTGTCAGAAGTTCAGACACAGCTAGTCTCTCATTGCGAGTTCAGTACTTGCATCACGGGTTTTATTTTGAATAAATATACATCAATTAAGTAAAAGCAGTTCCCAACCTGTCACTGAAACCAGAATGAGATACCAGACAGTTTCACAGGGAATATGCACATTCCTGAGCAGACAAGGAGACAGAAACAAATTATGTGGAATTAGGATAAAAACCAGCAAATGATACTACAGGATGAAACAAGGCAGAAAAAGGTATTTGGGGAAAAAACTCATTGTCCTATCTCACTACAGGATTATTGCAAGTTGGACACCTTTGAGCGTCATCAAACGATCCTCTACTGATTTTCCAAAATAGGCAGATAACCATTTCTTATTATAGTTAGAATTTCATAAGGTATGTTGAGGCAATCATTTAACAGCTTCACGCCAATGAAAGCATAAAAGCTCCACTCCCTCCTCAGCTACTAGCAAACAAGGGAGATGCAAGGGAAAATAAAAAGGGAATGAGACAGGGAACCTTTCAGTGATGGTTTGCCATCAAATTCATTCTAGCAAGCAGCACCTAAAGAAAGGATTTATCAGGTAGTTGCTCTAGTTGTACCTTGAATCAGCAATGTTGAGATTTGCACTTAAAACATAATTAAGATCCATCCCTTTCAATATGTAATGACTAACACTTCAATTTTACATCATTATTCTTCAAAGGACAGATGAATTGTACTCCTGTTTCTTACCTAAATTTTGTTCTCTCCCACCCACCGAGAAGTTTTAACATTTCAGAATTTTTTCCTGTTTTAGCTGAAGTCCTGCAATCACCAATTTCACACAGAACCGTACTTACCTCAGACACCAGACACTTCAGAGAGTGAAAGTTATTCTACTCATCTGTCACAACACAGCTTACTTCCATGCAGGAAAGAATTAATCCAAATATATTTTCCAATCTCTGATGATGCCTCCCATCATGCTATTCCCTTTTCTGCTTGCCTCTTATTTGCTACCTTTAACTTTTACCAGCACAGTATCCTATATGCCTCCTATTTCTCTGAGTCTCCACTGTGACTGGAAGCCTTCTACCATGCACCCCTGAGCTATGGTAGTGCCCAGGAAAGAGACAGGATTGAAGTCCCCCTGCTCAGTACCTTCCTTCCTCACAGCCTCCTTCACAGGACAAGAGAAAGCAAGCTCCAGTGAAAAAGTAAGGAACAAAGCGCCCTTCTTTTCTAAGGGAAAAGGGCATGCAACATTTAATTGCTGAAACCTAATAAAGGTTCTCATTCAGACAAATCTTGCAAAAGTTACAGAATTCCGGGATAAAAATTGTAGTGTTTTCACCTCCCCAAAAGATGAAAGCAGCAACGGAAACTGCATCCCCTCTCCACATCACCACAAAGAAAACTCTTTCACAGTCTTTTAACTCGTAAAGTTCTCTGGTTTCTGCACAACCGATGTTTCTCAAGCACTTTCTTGGTTATATAGTTAGTCAGTATCCTAGAAACATTCTAGCAAAAGTATACTATGAACCATTTCAAATGCACAAATACACTTTAAACAGATTTTTCTCCTCAGTGGAAAGAGAAGTTAAAAGGGGACAGAAAGAAAGGACAGTTTTGTTTTCATAGCAGCTCACTCCTTACCACCCTGACAGGAGTACAGATAAACGTTTAAATAAAGATCATTTGCAGCTTCAAAATTTGTGATGTGGAACTCATTTTAGGCAAGTTATAAAAAAAAAAATTCTCTCTTTTGAGTCAGTGGTGATCAGCAGTGGAGCACAGACAATTTACTGTGTAGAAACCAAGATATGAGAAGCCCTGCATTCCTGGTAAGAAAACCAAACATCATCCAACTGCTAAAGATATGAGAGTACTGAGATTCCTATCTCCTATTCCGCTCCTCCTTGGTGCTCTACTCTGTTGGTTCCACTAAGGAATATAATAAACACAGGGCCTACTTGAAATACGTTGAATGATGGAAAAAACAAAAAAATTTTCCTCTTCAAATTTCTGTCTCCACCCCAAGCCTCTCTTAATTGTCTATCAGAAAAAACCCCACACCAACACCTTACTGTAACTCAGCATCCCAGGAACTTGAAAGAGTTTCAAGGGAACTTCAAAGGAAAGCATGAATTCCTCTAACCCTTTCTCACCTTTTCGTCTGGCTCATCCTCTTCAGTCCATAGTTGTCTTTTTATAACTTTGCCAAGTAGTAGCAGGACACAATTGATATTTTGGGCTATTTCCCTTCTTACAGTAAACTAGTTTCAGAAGAACTGTCAAGATCAGCGAGTTCTCAGCAGCTTTGAGGAGTCATAAAAAAAGAAATAACATCTGTATATTTAGCAAGTGAAAATGTTGCTACAACTCCCACATTCTTGCCTTCATGTTTCTCTTTCTCACACTTTGTACCTTAAAGCGCCCTCTCTTTTGGGCCACCGGTCTTCAAAACAAATCAACATGGTACCCCAGGTGTTTGGAGAGAAAAATCACTGTTGAATAGTGCAAAACATTAAAAACCCCTGAAGAACAGAGCAATTCAAATAGCTTCCACAACACTCCTAAAACTCAACAAGTCAAGCCACTCTTGCCCTTACAAGTGTGAGATTCTCTAATGTCAATGGGATTCCTCAGATAAATCAAGTGGGCAAAACTGAAAACTGAGCCCCAAGCTTGAAGCTGATGTGAGGTTTTTTTCACAGCTGTACACAAGGCTATCATTATATTAAGAGAGCTGCACCATACAAGCAGCAACAAATACACGTACTATCAGAACAGTCTAGAAAAGTGCATGAGAAAAAGCATCACTATATTTAAAAAACAAAACAAACTACAAACAGAACTTTCCAAGAAGCTTTGAAATACAGCATTTTCAACTGTCAGCTTATTTCTAGACATGAATATTTTAAACCAGTAACAAAGAGGTTCCTAATTGTGCTCAAATACACCTGGCAACCCACAGACATATGGCTGATGTCTCACAGCACTAGTCTTCAGTATTTGTATCTTCTAAATCAAAAAGGATAAAAAATATTTTAAAATACCAAGTGTGACTTTTCTATGTAATAATCCAGGGAATGCAGTGTAACAACAGCAGAAGGAATATTGTCCATAAAAACTTATCTATTCTACACTTGCTTTTCCAATGAAAGATTTTAGGAGCTGACGTACTACAATATTCCACAAGTACACTATGAAAACTTTATGACCTCCATCAGAGAAAACAATTGAAAAAAGAAAAGTCCTAAAGTATCATCAAACAAGGGAACGTGTTTTCAGTCTTTCTGTAGAATCCATTATCTTCATTTTGACAATTTAAGATAAGTTTTAGAAACAGCATGAATCCAGATTTGTATTGACAAACTTGGAAGATCACTTTTCAATTTTTCTGAACAGCAAGCCCTAATTATGTCCTGTATGGTTTCCAAACATATATTCTCTAAATACCTGGAAGATATAATGCAATCCAGAGCAAAGTCATCACAGGACTTTCATGCATTTCTTATTCACTCTTCCAAACCAGGTCACCAATACAAATATAGATTGCAAATACAGATATTGTAAATACAAATACTGTAAGCTGCACATTAAATGAGCTTGTCAGTCTCTCTTCTGTGCAGGCAATTCAGTTTCACAGTTGAGCCGTGTACACTAAAGCACAGATTCCCTCAAGCACCTAGGGCAAAATCCCTCTTTCTGTTTGTTTTGCATGACTGACATAGGTTAACAATTATTTCAAACACCACTCTCTCTGAAAAAGGTCTTTACTTCCTTAGTTCTCATTACAGATTATCAAGTCTCAGGGCTTGATTTCTCTTACACCTGTAATCAAGATATTAATGAAACAGTATTTATCCTACCCCATAGGATGGCAAACACACAAGTGTTACTCACTTAGCTGTCTACTCTGTTAATGAGAGTGAAGACTCAAATTTTACCACCAAATATGAATGCTTTTGAACTTTTCATGACTACAGAATGTGTAAAAACTTTTTAAAATTAGTATACTCATGAGTACACTCCAATGTCACATTTTGCTTTACCTCAATCATGCCATCTTGTATTCTGCTTTGCAAATAGAAATTAAAAGTCTAAAACTGTCAAATCCACTATTTCTAGAGACAGTAAAACCAGAAGTTTTATTGTCTGTAGTAAAAAAAAAAAAAAACCAACACACAACACCAAACAATCATCCGAGAAGGCCAGGTGTAATAAATAACACTGTCCTGTATATTTTACCACCTCACTAATATTTACAAGGTATTTAAATGCCTTTGTACTTCAAAACACGTTAAGTATTAAGTTTGTCACTACTGGAATTTGCTGTTATAGCAAGTAGGACAGAGAATTAGGCCTAACACAGCATAAGATGCTTGTCAAAACTTTCTCTATGCAACTTACAGCCAGCAAGCTTCGTTCCAACTACCTTTTCTAATTTCACCAGAGAAATATAAACCACGGCCTTCATTTATAATTCAGTGCAGCTTGTTCCATAAATTTATAATGCCTTTTAAAAGTTTTTCATGATTACACTGCACCGTTTTCAATAGCAACAATGTATTTCACAATAAAATTTCGTAAGTTTTGGGTTTTAATTACATTTCAGGACCACTTTGGACAAAATACACGTTTTACAATAGGTATCTTGGGCATCTATCATCCAGCTATTAAAAACAGCCATTGAAGCCTACCCAAAGAGCCAGAATCCCTCCCCAGCTGAAAGACCCGCCCTGGTGACTCCCGGGCGAACAGCCTTGGAGCTGGTCGCCTCGCTCGCTGAAGCACTTTCGAAGGAGGTTTGCCGATTTACAGCGCTTAGACCTGGAAAGGGCAGCAAACACCCCGAGCTCCGGCTGGCGGGGGGCCGAGAGGATTTGGGCTTGCTGAGGCCTAGCGAGCACACGAGGCCTCCCGCAGCCCCGGCTCCTTCTCCGCCGGCAGCTCGGATCTCTCCGGACGGGCGAGCCGGGCCGGGCCAGCCGCGGGGCAGGCGGTCCCCGGGGCCGCGGGGGGGGGGGGCACGGGAGGGACAGGCGTCCGGGACGCTCCGCCGGCCGGGAGGGAGGCGGCCCCGCACCGCGGCGCCCGGCGGAGAGGGATGGCGAAGAGCCAGCGCCTCTGCTTTGGGAGGGACTCGCAAACTTCGGTACCTGTCGAGAACTCCCCAAACGCCAGCGACCCCCGTCGCCTTCGGGAAGAGCTCTACAGGCTTCCCCCCTCCCCAACATCAACGCACGCAACGGGCTTAAAAACAGGCTGTACCCATGCCGATGGGAAGGGGGGCACGGCGTGCCCGGCTGCAAACTGGAGCTTCTCCTGCCCCCCCCCCCCCGCTCCCCCGTCCCGAGAGGGGCACCCTCCGGCGCACCCCCCCACACCCCGTCCCGTCCCTTCGCGACGGAGCTGCCCCAGCGGCGAGGGGCCCGGCAGCGCCGCTCCGAGCCTACCCCCCCGCCCCGGGCCTCGCCACCTCCCTGCCCGCGCACCCACCTGTCCCGGGGGTCGATCCAGCTGGTCTGCTTGGTGTTGTGGTCGATGTAAAAGACTTTGCCGTCGTAATCCCTTGCCTCTTCCCAGCCATCGGGTAAGGGGAGCTGCCCATTCCCCGCTTTCCTAGGCATGGTCGGGCGGCGGGGGTAGCTGCTCCATAGGGACAGAAAGAAAGACGGGAAGCGGGAAAAGCCCCCACCCGAGCCGGGGAAGGGGCCGGGGGGCAGGCAACGGGCCGCTCACGGAAGCCCAGGAAAAGCCCTCCTCCGCGGCCGGGTCTCAGTCCACCATGCCTGGGCTGCCGCCTTGCCCGCGCCGCGGCAGCCCGGGTCAGGGTTGCCGGCGGAGCCCAGCTGCCGTCTGGGCGCGGGGAGCCCGGCTGAGCCCCGGGCGGCCGCGGCCGCCGCTCATTAGCATGAGATTAGCATCCATCTCATCTGCATGCACATTCCTCCCGCCGCATTCCTCAGGGTTAACCCTGCCGGCGCTGCCCGCCGCCGCCGGGCTGGGCTGGGCAGGCCCGGGCCGTGGATCCGGGACGGAAAACGTCCAGCGAGGGAGTGCGTGGGGCAGGCCGGAGGGCAGGAGAGGGGGATAGGCGGCAAGAGGGGCCCCTCCTGCTTCCCAACGGGCTCTGCCCGCGGCGCTCAGGGGCTCGGCCGGTGCGGGGGGAGGAAACAACCACCTGAGGGGGACGGCGGCCTCGCGGGCCAGGCTGCCACCCGCCGGTGCCCCCGCGCTCTCAGGTCCCGGGCGCTTAAGCGCTCCGGCCGCGTCCCCGCAGCCTTTCTGGGCAGCTGGGAGGGCGCAGGAGCTCCCCCCGGCCGCCACCACCCCGCGGGGGAGAGCGGCGCGAACCGGCTGCGGCGCGGTGAGGCGAGGGAAGCGGCGCCCCGGCGTGAGGGCTGCCGGCCCACCGACCGGCGGCCCGTCCCTTTGTCTGCGAACTCGCTCCGCATCAGGTGGCGCGGGAGACTTTGGCGCGGGGGACGTCTTGGCCCTGGGGGGCACGGGGAACGCGTCCCGGGAAAAGCCAGTTTTGCCGTTGCCTCCGCGCCCTGAGTCGCGGCGGTGTCGAGAGAGTTTCCCTTCCCTTCAGGTCCCGCTAACTTTGCTTTACACCCCTGTGAACTCCCGCTAAACACCAGCAAGGCTCAAGGGTTCCTAAAAAGGACCGTGACATTTAAAATACCTGTGTTCAGAATTTAAATAAAAAAGAGAACTCTTCTTTAACCCTGGAAGTACCTAAACTTGCTGCCCTTTTTTCTTTTTAACAGAAACACCAGTGGAGAATATGTGCACGCACCATTTGTGCCCTGGACTGTTCTGGCCTAAAAAGCAGGCAGCTAAGTCGCATTAAGTATGGAAACGGGGTGTGAATTACTGTGCGTTTATCTCACATTTGCCACAGGAGAAGAGTACTCCAGGCTGGTTACCATGGTTCAGCTGATAGAAGGTAACTTAATGAGCTCTATTAATTTGCATGTGTATCTGATTCCCAAGATTTGGCACCAGAAGTAGAGCACCTATGGGGGAATATAACTCCCTAGTTTAGCGGCTAAGACTCCAAGGTAACCCAAGTTTAAGTCCCTGTTTCCTAGAATGTTTTATTTCTTTTTCACTTAAAGTTACTGGTTTAAAGTAACAACATTTTGCTGGGAGAGGAAGTCTGGGACTCAGAGCTGTCCTTTTTCTTTCTTTTGTTTTTTTGGGTTTTTTTAATCTGTTTATCTACTCCATTATAGTGATCTTTAGGATTCAGCTCTATGAACTATTCTTCTGAGACAATTTACACTTACTAAGTACCGGACTTGTTCAGTGCATAACAAGTTTTTGGATTCCACTTCAGAGGCCACATAGCTGACAGTTAGGCATTGTAGTAACTTATTTACAGGTATCTAAGTCCCAGAGTTAGGCTTGTTCAGCCTGGAGAAGAGAAGGCTCCGAGGAGACCTAATTGCAGCCTTTCAGTACCTAAAGGGGGCTTATAGGAAAGATGGGGAAAAACTTTTTAGCAGGGCCAGTTGTGATAGAACAAGGGGTAATGGTTTTAAACTAAAGGAGGGAAGATATAGACTAGATATAAGGAAGAAGTTTTTCACAATGAGAGTGGTGAAACACTGGCACAGGTTGCCCAGAGAGGTGGTAGAAGCCCCATCCCTGGAAACGTTCAAGCTCAGGCTGGACGGAGCTCTGAGCAACCTGATCTAGTTGAGGATGTCCCTGCTCACTGCAGGGGGGTTGGACTAGATGACTTCTAAAAGGTTCCTTCCAACCCAAACTATTCTATGATTCTATGATTGTTGGATCTGCTCCTAAATAGAAATAAGTACCAGCAGGATGTGACTTTAATTTATCTAACTGCCAATCTGGTAGAGCTAAGACCTTTATTATTTTAGTCATTCTACTTATTTTATTCTGTAACACTATCTCTGCAAATGGCTCGTATGCCTCCCCAAAATACTTGTACACTGAGCTCCAGACTACCTTGGAGATTTTATTTTACATCTGTTGCGTTAAGGTAATGTGCAGTGAAACTACATACATGAAGTAAGGCCCTGGTGGTTAACAGTGGAGAAAAACTGAGCCGTTCTAACTTCTGGATATCCATAAGAGTTCAGGCACTTAGGGAAAGCAACAGGTTCATTGCCTATTAAAGTGACAGACTCATTTATTTTCATTGAGAATATTAAGTTTCAATAAACTGATCGGTTTATAAAGTCCAGTCTTGTTTTCCATCAGTGTAAAAAAGCACTTTTACTATCCATTTACATTTGTGTCCTTTTAAATAGTCTACCTTAATTTTATGAACTTGTTTATACGTGACATCCTACAGTGAGAAAGTACATGTGGCAGTTGTGGGACAGGATAAACTGGATTTACTTTTCCCTTTTAAAGTTCAGTTTGAGTTATCAGTAAGACATTTTGTTATGTAAGTTGATAAAAAGCTATAGAGGATATACTTTTCTTTCTGAAACTAGCTGCCAGTTACTTACCTTTGGCATTAACAAGGAGCTTTTATAATGATACAGCCTTTTTCATCCTGAACAAGCAGGCCTGTTATACAGCAGCACTCCTGTACTTCTACTCTCTAAATAATCCACACAAAAGAAAGCATGAGATTAGAAAATCTGTAATACCAAGACAAAACTGAAACCCCATTTATGTCAATACTTCCCCTGAAGTTAATTATGGCACCTGAGGTAATACCTAATTCCTATTCTATGTCACCACCAAGGCAGTCGAAACCGCATCTTTGCTTATTGGTCAGATGAGATCCACGTGGATGTGGATGTGGATCTGATGTGGACCAGGTTAAGGCTTTACCAGGTTAAGACTTCTCATCAAAAAACATCAATATTTTCATTTGCACAAATAGATCAAAATCTTAATTTTTGGAAATAAATATACTAAGATCATTGCATAATTGCCTAGTTTCTATATATGTGCTTGTGTGTGCATATACAGATGTGCTTACACTTAAATATAAACTGTTGCATGGTAAGTGCTAGGCTCTCCCCTTCCTCCCTCCATTTTCCATTGTTTGAGTACTTCATTGTGTTTGTATTTATAGTTAGAGTCTACAGTCCAGAATGCTGGTTTAGGACTACTTAGGAATGACAATATTTGAAGTCAGACTGACAAAAAGTAGGTAATATTTGTGTAAATAAATGCCAGACCTTTAATACTACCAGTGAGAACATTTAGCTTTTTGAAGGACTGCTGTTGTTGTGCAAAACTGAATCCAATTATCCTTTCGGTTTTTACTGTTTTGCAATTTGAACTGGTAGAAAATAATTTCTTCCGCTATCCTTTAATATTTTTTCATATATCTAATATAGGAAGGCAGAACAGGTGTCCATAATGATCCTTTTTAGCCTAAAATATGCTATAAATTCTAACTAAAAGTAGTTTTGCAAGTATACCTCCTACATCTCAACTGATAACCTGCCTAGCATTTTGTGCTGACATTGTCAGCTGACAGCATACCACAGATTGTTTGGCTTAATTGCATAAGACAGCATAGTTCAGAAGAAGTAAGCATGCTTTATTCAAAACACAGAAGGGTGCATATGAAGGAGTTGTCCAAAAGCATGGAACAATGTCGCTATGGCATGACTTAAGTATTTATCAGTAAGTATGATAAATAACAAGATAATTGTTCCTCTCTTTTGCTTTGCGTCTGCATGTTTAACCAGTCTGGAGAAGTTCACGTTATAAGTAGTGCATAGTTAAAGGATTGAGTTAAAGGGAATTAGAATCGTAACTATTTTTTTTCCTTTCTACTTACTGTTATCAGCTAGGAGAAAAAATGTCTATGCGGAAATTTGAAACACAAGTGCGGAAGTGGCTGAATCCAGAAAGAGGGTCTGCAAAGGCAAATGGTTGTGCCTCGTCACATAACAAGAAGCATACCCTACTCCAGTCTGTAGTAGTGTGGTTAATCTCCTGATACTCTCTGCTTGCTTTTTTCACAGTAAACCTGTTCTTGGGACTGACTGTGATCAAAAAAGGCATATTTGTAGCCTGCCCTTCCATAACAAGAGACTCCCTTAACTTGATGATCCACTAGAGTGACGTCCCTGAAGAAATTTACAGCTGCTACAACTCTAACTTGTACTATCCACAAATGGCTCTGAATCAAGAGCCACAGCTGTCTCCCTGAAAATCTACATAGTTCAGCCTCCACTGCTTTCAAATAGAATTTGAGTGCAGAATGAATTATGAAGCATGGTGACAGAATTAATTTCTGAAAACATCTGACAAAAATGTTTGAAAATATATATTGGCTATGTTGGGTTTCTTTAGGCACTTAAACACAGTGTTTATTGTTGTCCAAATATGGACAACACGTCTGACTTCCCTCACATATAGCTACTGTAGGACTCTAAAAAATAGTCAGTGATTTCAGCATTATAAATATTTATTTATTTAACAACAGTGAATTTTATGTGACAGCTATGTTTTAAAAAAAAACCCCACCAAAAATAGGACTCCTTCATGCTGTGAGATTTTTAGTTTTAAAAAGGGTTTTAAAAGTCCTGTAAAGAAAAACAGTGTACATGCGTGAGGGAGGAAAGGAGGAGGGCTACTTCTACTGTTGTCAGCTTCTGATGCATGTATACATCTGAGAGTAAAAGATCTCTGAGTAATATTGTTTCTGGTTGAATTTATGGTGATGCTCTGCAGAAGCGATGGAGCCAGAAAACACCTTTGATAATGTTTATGCTCATTCAGTTTTTGTCTTTACTCCAAAGCCTGCTTTTTCCACTGATACTGAACCGGACAGCTTGCTGCTAAAATAGGATGTCTTACAAAGACTTCCCAGAGTATCAGTGAAAAAGACCATACCAGGTTCTACTTTAAATGAATATATACTGGCTTTTTTTCAGAATTTTGGCCTTATTTTTGCCTTCAGGCATGCATAGGAGAAAGTAATGAGCAATTATACATTTCGAGTCCTTGCAGATATAATTTTAATCCTATAAATCTGAAAATAAGTGCACAGAACAATTTTAACTGATTGTTAGTCTGATTAAAAGCTTAGGATAGGTAGAATGGAAAAGATGTGGTAAGAGCTCTGCATGAAACCTAACTATGGGAATGAGAGTAATGTTTTTATGGTAAAATCTTCTTAAACTCACCCAAACCACTCATTAAACTAAGTTAGCATTCAGTTCTGTTAACTCTGATTCATACTGCTGATATTTCTGTGGACAAAGAAAAAAGAAGATGGAGAATTTTGGTTGTTCCAAAAACTAGGGTTGATGAGGTCCAAATTAGCCTCTGAGGCATATTCGCACAGAATTTCTTGATGCAGTCTCGGTATGTTGTCTTGATGTTACATCTTCCATAGAAACAATCTCACGGTATTTTTTTAATATATCTCTCATACTTGTACACACAAATTTAACTTTCCTGCATTTCATCATATCTATGGAATTGCGGTGTCTGTTCACTGCTGTCTGATGGCTTTGGAGAACTGCAAAAGCACGCCAGGACAGCCAAGAAGGTTCCCAAGAGCTCAGTCTTCTCTTATGGCTGCGTGTAAGACAGAAGTAGGCCAGCGATAGAGGGTTTCTGCTCATTGGCAGGGAGGGAAGAGTGAAGGACTTTCTCAATAACAGCTCCTTTGGTGGAGAACAGCGATTAATTTCTTCAATTATTTAAGATACTTTGTCAAGTAGTATACAAATGCACAGGTTTACAGAGCTAATGCTTTTAACAGTCCCTCGCTACTGGTGCAAGGAGTAAGTGGTCCCACCACAGCCAGAAGAAAGGACTTAATGTACATCTGCTGTGTTCTATCTAAGGGGGGCAACGGATGAAGTACAAAAAGGAATGTATTAGCAACAACATCCTGAAGTGCGTTTCTTTTCTGTATCATCCATGTACTTTGTGTAACTGTATCCAAGTGTAATTGAAACACAGTGCAGTTAAATGAAGTGAACTGGACTAACTGACTGAGTATTTAACACCTGCATTGCAAAAAAAAAATTGATCCTCTGACTGATGGAGAGGCTTAGGGAACCCTTCTTCTGACAAATGAAAAATCTCATTTGAAACACAAACCAGGTACGAACCTGCCAAACTATAATATGAAAAAAGATGCTTCTCTTTCACCCACTTTTCATCTCTTCTTTCCTCTCAAAAAGTACAGTTTCTTTGCATGAATGCAAAGTATTTTGACATCTATCCTAGCCAACAACAAAGGAACCTCAATCCTATCTTCTTGCTAACTGAGGCTGAAAACCATGCTGCAAAAATAAAATCTGAATCTGTGCAAATTTATGGCAAAAATGGGACTGATGCATCAATACCAAGATTTAGTACTGCTAGAGATGTCACTGAATTGTATGAATCATCCCATGGCAATTTTCATTCTAGTCTGGTTATCCAAAACTCAGAATCCCAATGTGTGCACTTTTTGGAGGACTGAAAAAAATTTAAAGAACACAGCATGATATTATTATGTCCACTTTGCAGTGGACATAAAAAAAATACGTGTTAAGTGACTCGATGGAGTAAAAAATACCTAAATGAAATAGGATAGGGATTAGAACATAGGATGCTTTCAGCTCCTGAGCTGAATCTGTTGAACCGCATTGTGTCATTTTTATTATTTCAATATGTGGTCTCAGAAATACTTGGGGTAAGCTTTCTTATCACAAGGAAAAGATTATAATTCATACAAAAATTCCTTTTATTCAGTATCTCATTCCCAGGTAAAATGTGGTGTATAGAAGTTATCAATTCCATATGGTCAAGCATATGTTATGAAATGCTTGTGTCCACATATGAGACGCATGACGATATTTCAACAGCTCTCTCCTTTGAATTTCTTGGTGGAGAAACACAACAAAAGCATAAATTGTAGTTAGCTGTACTTGTGTGTTCATGAATGAAATACACTAATAAAGAAACAACCCCCAACAGCATAAAAAGTTTACACTGAACAATAATTCAAAGAAAATAATTTGAAGCTAGGCAAAGTCTGCAAAATTTAAGTATTTATTAAAACATAATCCTCGGACTATGAAATGTCAGAGCTGTTGCTGATAATCAGCTGTTCTGTAAAGGTGTGAATGTAAAGCCGAAGGATATACAGTTGATGCTTATACCAAAGGAATCACAGAATCACAGGATGGTTGAGGTTGGAAGGGACCTCTGGAGGTCATCTTGTTCAACCCTCCTGGTTAAGCAGGGCCACCTAGATATGGTTGCCCAGGACAATGTCCAGACAGTTTTTTAGTATCTCCAAGGATGGAGATTCCACAACCTCTGAGGGAATCTGCTCCAGTGCTTGGTCATCCTCACAGGAAAAATGTGTTTCCCAATGTTCAGGGGGAACGTCCTTGTTTCATTTTGTGCCTGTTGCCTCTAGTCCTGTCGCTGTACACCACTGAAAAGAGCCTGGCTCCATCTTCTTTGCACCTTCCCTTCAGGTATTTATATACATTGATGAGATACCCCTGAGCCTTCTCTTCTCCAGGCTGAACAGTCCCAGCTTTTTCAGCCTTTCCTCATATGTGAGGTGCTCCAGTACCTTACTCATCCCTGTGGCCCTTTGCTGGACTCTCTCCAGTACATCATGTCCATGCATCTTGTACAGGGAAGCCCAGAACTAGGCCCAGCATGCCAGGTATGGCCTTACCAGTGCTGAGTAGAGGGCAAGGATTACCTCCCTCGATCACCTTGGATTGCCAAGGATCATATCAGCAACACTACTAATCCGGGATGCTGCTGGCTGCCTTTGCTGCAAGGGCACTTTGCTGGCTCATGGTCAGCTTTTTGTCCACCAGGACCCCCAGGTCTTTTTCTGCAAAGCTGCTTTCCAGCCAGTTGGCCTGGAGCGTGTACTGGTGCATGAGGTTATTTCTCCACAGGTGCAGGACATTGCATTTCTCTTTGTTGAACTGCATGAGATTCCCGTTTGTCCATTTCTCCACATCTTCCAAGAGCACAAAAGCATGCCACTTAATTCAAACGTACCAAAACAAAGAAACTACTACACTGCAAACTGGCTTCTTGAACTCTAGGCCAGAGGTGGCCCTGCAAGCGAGCAGCCGGGTGTTTAGAATCAGTGCTGCTTTCCCTTTACTCTCGCTAGACAATCAGAACAGGTTTCTGCAGCCTTCAGTGGTATCGTAGACGTCATCACTCACAAAAGACCTTGGTTCTTCTGTGGAAGCATTAATACATGTTTGTACAACTCAATATGCCACCTTCAGCAATAGAAACAAATAGAAGTGTTCTTTTATATAAAGAAGAAAAATGATGTTTTCATACACTAGCTCAGAAACTCTCTGATTACTTAACCATTGATACCTTTGTTCCAGAACATAACAAATGTGAAAGAAGTACAATACTCTTATGTGGGCAGCCTGCTTCCCACTCCAGGAACTCAGATACAATTAGATTGGGCTTTTTTTCAGATTGCAGAATTAGGCCTTTCAACTCGAGGAAATGAAGTGGAGTTTATCTTCAAAACATAGCGGAACAAGGGTTGGTTGGTCTACAGCTTCTATCTAGTTTCACCCCATATACTTAAACCAAGATTCACGGTAATTTTTGGTATATCATTGATGGGGGTGGGGGCAGGAAAGGTAGTGTCACCTTTTTCCATGGCAGGTTCTGGCTCCTGCTCTTTTCCTTGCCTTCCCCTTCCCACCTCCTTTCTTCTTACACCTGCTCCCTCTGATGCTCCCGTTGCTCTGCAGCCGTCAGCTCTGATCTGCCAGGGCCACAGCGGAGCTAATGCTCATGGACCTGGTTTACTCCATGCAGCTGGTGTGTCTCCGCGCTGCGCTCCCCAACGTGTGCTGTCATACCTATATCAACTATGCTGCTCCCTTCTCCGGAGCATCCCACATCCCTACTCCCTAGTCTCGTCCGTCAGTGGCTGTAGTCACCTCCGTACCTGTTGTTGCTGTGAACAGCCAGCAAAGAACCGCACTGCTGACAGTGACATCTGCTGTTAGAGTCAATGGCTGGGGTTGCCACTCAAACCATCCCACTCTTGTGAGACAGAAAACCAGGGTCAAAGCCAAAACAGGAGTGCTCACCCCTGGATTCTGCTCGGGAAGGGCTCTGAGCGGAGGTGAATATGCTGCACGTCCTTCGGTGGCCTTGAAACAGCACCAGAAGCCGCAGCAGCAGCTCCATCCAGTGAGCTGGAAGAAGAAAAAGCAATTGGAGGCTGAGAGCCATTGTCACCCCTGGAATCCGTGTGCCTTCTACACTAGTTGCAGGGAAGGGCTGTTCTCAAGTTACATGTAACATCACTAATCACAGGCTCCCAGATGCTGTTAAGAGAAAGCAAAGTTCTGACCAATTAAATACATCTTTTTAAAGTTTTAGGTGGTTTTCATAGATCATGAGCAAGCTAACACAAGCTTTTGTTTAGTTTTGGTAAGAGGAGGCCAAGAAATACACTGGGGCAGGGGAGAAGAAGGTAAGGAGTTGTTTATGAAAAGAGATTTTCTTGAATTAAAGAAATCCTTGAAGGAAATCATGTTTCAGAAAAAAAATCTTGAAAAGAACATAAAAAATTCTCAAAAGCACATACATGCACATTTTGTGTCTGTAACACCACATGAAAGATTAATGCTTTTCTGTATATATCTTTGAGAGATCTTTTTCAGTGTATCAACATAAATGAAAAAAAGCTAAAAATAGAGAAAGCTTGTCTACTGTAGTGAACCTGTAGTGCTACTCCTGCCCTTTATCCTGTAAGGCAAGAAAGAAAAAGTAGTGTACACTGCCTTTTAATGCAGCGGAGGCCTCTCTTGCCAGTCATTTTGTTTAATTTCCCTTCTCAATATTCCACATCTGTGGAATACACTTCTCCAGCAATCTCATTTTAATAACATATTTTAATCCATTAAACTCACTCTGTTGAGCTTGCAGTGAACCATCACATTTCCAAATCAAAGTAAAATCAAAGGCCTTAAACAGACTGCAGAGCTAAAATTCTCTTTCATATCCCTTCACTTTATTTACAGAGGATTCATATGTTCAGATATACCAAATCATCATGACAGAATAATTATGATGTCTTGTCATGTCATGTTTTTTGAAACAATGTCAAATACTGAACTGAAGGACCTGCAGAAAACTAAGAAACAGCAAAAAACCCCGAAGCCAAACAATGATGGATGCAAGACAACCTGTAATGAGCATGTCAAAACTTTCTGTTTTCTCTGCTGCTTTACCTGACAGTTGATACTTTTGCAGCACCAAGTGAAGTCCCGTTAGTCCAATGATTTAAATCCTTAACATGGTCCTCTATTCCAAATGCCATCTAGCTGGGTACAATTCCAGGGTATGACAGGGCTTCTTAACCTCTGCAAAGCCTTGCTTTTCCTGACCAGCATTGGGATATAATCTACATAGATTGATATACATGATTTCTGAGATACGAGATTGTCTCAAAGTGTAGCTAGGCTTAGTCATATTTTTAATAAGCTAATTGTTCTGGGACATGTCACAGGAGTTGACTTTCTTGAAAGCAAACATGTTGCAGGTAGGAAGAAAACTACATTGCTAAAGTAAGCAAGGATAATGGAATACCAAATCAAATAGAAAAAATTCATTTTTAAGGTTGCCTTCAAATGATTGCAGGAAACCCAAAGAGCTGAATGTTAGTAATTGTTGAATTTTTATTTGAAGCAAGTTGAGCGGGTGATTTTTGCATCCTCTTCAAATACTGGATTTTAATTTTGGTTCTCTATGTATAGCAGAATTAAGCATAGCTATAGAAAAGAGGTAAACATTTCCATGTCAGAATTCTTCACTCTTGTATTTTATCAGATGTGTTTAAATCTCACCTCGCACAAGTGGAAATGACTATTTCTATTTTGCAAATGTACATAATATGATCAAATCACTTCTTAATCTCCTCTTTGGTAAGTTTTCACTGTAAAGCTCACTTTCCAGTCCCTTAATCATTTTCATTTCTTTTCTCTGACTCCACTCCAATTAAAGGAGATCTTTCTTCAGTTTGAAATACCAGAAATAGAACTAACTGCCCAGCAATAGTCACACTAGTGCCAAATACAGGGTTATGTGGCATCTATCCGCTTCTACTATAGTTTCCACAGTTTTTTGGCCATAGATTGGATTAACTCCTTCTGCCACAGCACCTCACTGGGACTTGTGTCCAAGGATTGCTACTGTGACCCAAGGCCACCGTCCTTTAAAGATAACCTGCATACTTGTTTCCCAGATACATGATTTTATATTTTTCCTATTGAAATCCATATTGTTTACTTTTGGCCATCATATTCTAAAGCTCTAATGTCTGTCCCAGTGCCATCACAGCTGTTTTTTCGTAATTTACTGTCAGAGCAGGAAGTATTTTATCAGCATCATTTATTAATACTTAATGTGCATTTTCCCCAGCTACAAGACAGAAGTATTTCTTGAGCATGTCTGTTTTTTTCTGCATTATTTCTAGTTCTGTTGTTACCATCTGTGAATGGACCAATACCACTGGTGATATAGAATCATAGAATCATGGAATCGTTTTGGTTGGAAGAGACCTCCAAGATCGAGTCCAACCGTTAACCTATCACTACCAAGTCCACCACTAAACCATGTCCCTAAGTGCCACATCTACACGTCTTTTAAATACCTCCAGGGATGGTGACTCCACCACTTCCCTGGGCAGCCTGTTCCAGTGCCCGACAACCCTTTCAGTGAAGAAATGTTTCCGAATATCCAATCTAAACCTCCCCTGGTGCAACTTGAGGCCATTTCCTCTTGTCCTGTCGCTTGTTACTTGGGAGAAGAGACCAACCCCCACCTCTCTACAACCTCCGTTCAGGTAGTTGTAGAGAGCAATAAGGTCTCCCCTCAGCCTCCTTTGCTCCAGTCTAAGCAACCCCAGTTCCCTCAGCCGCTCCTCATAGGACTTGTGCTCTAGACCTTTCACCAGTTTCGTTGCCCTTCTCTGGACACGCTCCAGCACTTCAATGTCTTTCTTGTAGTGAGGGGCCCAAAACTGAACACAGTACTCGAGGTGCGGCCTCACCAGGGCCGAGTACAGGGGGACGATCACTTCCCTACTCCTGCTGGCCACACTATTTCTGATACAGGCCAGGATGCCGTTGGCCTTCTTGGCCACCTGGGCACACTGCTGGCTCATATTCAGCCGGCCGTCAACCAACACTTCCAGGTCCTTTGTCGCCAGGCAGCTTTCCAGCCACTCCCCCCCCCAAAACTGTAGCGTTGCCTGGGGTTGTTGTGACCCAAGTGCAGGACCCAGCACTTAGCTTTGTTGAACCTCATACAATTGGCCTCGGCCCATCGATCCAACCTGTCCAGATCCCTCTGTAGCACCTTCCTACCCTCCAGCAGATCAACACTCCCGCCCAACTTGCTGTCATCTGCAAACTTACTGAGGGTACACTCAATCCTGTTGTCCAGGTCATTGATAAAGATATTAAACAGAACTGGCCCCAGTACTGAGCCCTGGGGAACACCACTTATGACCGGCCTCCAACTGGATTTAACTCCATTCACCACAACTCTTTGGGTGTGGCCATCCAGCCAGTTTTTTACCCAGTGCAGAGTACGCCCATCCAAGCCATGAGCAGCCAGTTTCTCCAGGAGGATGCTGCAGGAAACTGTGTCAAAGGCTTTACTAAAGTCTAGGTAGACAACATCCACAGCCTTTCCCTCATCCACTAAGCGGATCACCTTGTCGTAGAAGGAGATCAGGTTGGTCAGACAGGACCTGCCTTTCATAAACCCATGCTGACTGGGCCTGATCGCCCGGTTGTCCTGTACGTGCCGCATGATGGCACTCAAGATGACCTGCTCCATAACTTTTCCTGGCACCGAGGTCAGACTGACAGGCCTGTAGTTCCCCGGATCCTCCTTCTGGCCCTTCTTATAGATGGGTGTCACATTTGCTAACTTCCAATCAACTGGGACCTCCCCGGTGAGCCAGGACTGCTGAGAAATGATGGAGAGTGGCTTGGTGAGCATTTCTGCCAGCTCCCTCAGTACCCTTGGGTGAATCCCGTCTGGCCCCATAGACTTATGTGTGTCTAGGTTGTATAGCAGGTCACTGACCATTTCCCCTTGGATTATGTGGGCTTCATTCTGCTCCCCTTCCCTGTCTTCCAGCTCAGGGGGGCTGGGTGCCCAGAGAACAACTTCCCTTTCTGTTAAAGACTGAGGCAAAGGCGGCATTAAGTACCTCAGCCTTTTCCTCATCTTTTGTCACTGTATTTCCCCCTGCATCCAATAAAGGAGGGAGATTCTCCTTCGCCCCCCTTTTATTGCTAATGTATTTATAGAAACATTTTTTGTTGTCTTTTACGGCAGTAACCAGATTAAGTTCAAGTTGTGCTTTGGCTCTTTTAATTTTCTCCCTGCATAACCTCACAACATCCTTGTAGTCCTCCTGAGTTGCCTGCCCCTTCCTCCAAAGGTTATAGGCTCTCCTTTTTTTCCTGAGTTCCAGCCAGAGCTCTTTGTTCAGCCAGGCCGGTCTTCTTCCCCGCCGGCTCGTCTTTCGGCTCATGGGGACGGCCTGCTCCTGCGCCTTTAAGATTTCCCTTTTGAAGAATGTCCAGCCTTCCTGGACGCCTTTGCCCTTCAGGACTGCCTCCCAAGGGACTCTGCCAACCAGTCTCCTAAACAGGTCAAAGTCTGCCCTGTTTAGGAGACTGGTTGGCAGAATATCAGAATGTCAAAACCTAAACTACACAAAGTCAAAATACGGGACTGAAGGTAGACCTGTGTTTTTGAGCTCTGATGCCATCAGAATTATTCTGTGGAAGTTGACATACATTTTAAGGTTTTCCAAACAAGGATTTGTGTATACCTTTATTTTACCAGAGTCCATTTTGATTTAATTAATGTAGCATTAAAAATAAAAAAGGGACTATTTTTCCTTTGTCACAGTTTTTAGTATAATCTTAATACCATCCATTAATTTTAAAATCTATAAAGTTTCTCCAGAAAGTCCACACAATTTCCTATAATTTTTAAAAAACCAGTTATAATGATAACAACAAAAATATCATTCAAGACCTTACTTCAGCACTATTGCTCTTGCTTTATGTCATTGGTACTTTATTTCACAATGTGTAATTTTAGACTAACTACAAAATAAGTTGGACTATCTATTTATTAGTTAGTCTGTAATTGTTTTGTAAAGATATAAGAATTATATTTTTGTAAGGTAAATTTGCAACCCAAGAAAACACACTCAAAAAAACCCTGGGCTTGGAGAAATTTAGTAATTTTGAGTTTCTTCTGCTAAGGACCCCTTTGACATTTTAACAAGTTTCCTGAACACTTTTCATTTCCCAGCTATTCCTGGACGGCCCTTCCTGTCCCCAGCCCTGAACCCTGCCCCCTTTCCAAAAAAATCTCAGTCATCTTTCCTTCAGGGACAGCTTGACAAACGGATGCACTGATAAAGGTTTATCACGCCTGCTGCTGCTCTGAATCTCCCCATCTGCCTCGAAGAGCTATAGTAAGAGCACAGAAGCGGACATAACCCCTTGCTGTAGCATATCATTTTCTGGACATGTTCCTGCCATATGAAATGGCGATTTATGGCTCATATTAATGAACACATACTACCGCCTCCCCTGGGGGTGTTTGAGAGGGACCTTTTGGAGCCACCGGCCTGTGACATCGGAAAGCAGAAGACCCCTTTGTTTTCTGTAGGAGCAACACCTGGACCTCTCCTTCCTGCTGGGAGCGCTAGGGACAGCACGAGGTATTTTGTCTCCTGGACTGTGGAAACGGGCAGCTTCTGCCTTGGCAGCCAGGCTGCATTGCTTCACTGAGCAGACCTGGCTGATCGCATCCTCATCCTCCTGCCATCAGCACAGTTTTAAGTAGGGAGGATGCTGGCATGCCTCTCCCCTCTCAGCAAAGCAGATTTATAGGACTTTTCTTCTTGCTCAAGCTTTCATGTTTTCTACAGCCACAGGCAGATATTACAACAGGTATTAAGCATATCAAGATCTACTTTCAAACTTCTTTTCAAACCACTAGCCTGGGCACTTGAGAAATACTGATTACCATCTGATTATTTTGAAATAATAATATGACTCTGGAAGGCTCTAAAAGCAAGTTTATGTCTAAAATGTACGTAGGAAGAGGATGAATCAGAACCAATTATGTTACTACATTAATTATTATACTCATATTAATAAATCAACATGTTCATATTATTGTACCCAGGTTTATATTATTAAATCCAGAGGGGAAACAAGTGTCACAAATGGGTGAACAAAAGGTTTCTCCTGGCAGGATGAAACTATGTGAACCTAAAGATCCACGGTGTTTCAGAAGGCTTGAGGCATTTTCAGAATTCAGTCTTTCTAACTGCCTATGCATAAAAGATTCAAATCTGTTTGCATGCTTAGATTTTAAGGTAACATGTAGATAACAGGTCACATATGTGCAGGTACAGTAGAGCGTTTGGGAGAGCTGAACCTTGTAAATTAGCAGAAGCCTGGAAGCTTAGCAAAATACAACTTTAAGTTAAATAGCAAAAATAATGGTATGTGTATATATGTATAATTTGACAATACATTAGGTTTTGCTATTCTTTGCTAAGAATGATACCTTTAATCTCTTGCTGCGTCTGAACAAACATAAACACGATTTTTTCATCAGTATTACAAAAATTGTGCCTCAAATAAAAATATTGTTGTCATGGGACAAAACTTTAGATAATATATGCAGAAGTTACAGTAGCATCCAGGAGTTCATATTTTGTAGCCGTTTTCATTAGGGAAAACCTTTATTAACAGTTAGCATTTTTTTCCTCAGCAAAGCGCTTTCAAAACATTTGCTAATTAAAACCTTTATATCTTTTAGACAGTAAAAGTGCCTTTTCCAACCTGCAACAGCTATGTAACTTATTTTATTAGTGGTTTAGTAATAAAGTCAGATAAACCTTTGATTTAATAATTAGCATTTATAGAGTGCTTTCTGCCTTCAAAGCACTTTACAAACATTAACTAATTAATGCTTGCAACTCCCCTGTAATTTGGGGAAGAAAGTATATTCGTACACGTTTGCCTATGGTTTAGGGAAGAAAGTATTATCTCAGACATTTTATGAAACAGAGAATTAAGACATATAAATTAAGTTATTCACTTAAGTCCACAAAGATGGAAATGTTGTCAGAGTAGGAACTGAAACTAAATTGTTCTCCTCATCCTTTTGTGTACTCCAGTCACTCGTCTCTCACTGATTTTCTCTGGAGGGGTCCAGCCAAGTCTGCCAAAGCAAAGCAAAGCTTTGGAAGCTAAGCAGGTCCCTCCATCTTCTCTCTACCCAGCGTCTCAGGCCACTCGCTCATGGTACGTGCATACCTCAGGAACTCGTGCGGTGGTTCACACGACAGGTTTGCCCGTGCATGCTGGCCGCAGGCGTGCAGCCATGGGGCAAGGAGAGGGCCGCAGCAAAGGGTCGTGGCGGGGCCCCTCCT
Source organism: Phoenicopterus ruber ruber (assembly GCA_009819775.1). Taxonomy (NCBI): domain Eukaryota; kingdom Metazoa; phylum Chordata; class Aves; order Phoenicopteriformes; family Phoenicopteridae; genus Phoenicopterus; species Phoenicopterus ruber. The sequence continues at coordinate 37,688,221 of CM020218.1, forward strand.
CAGCTTCACGGCCACTGCACCACACGCAGGGGGTCACATCCGACAAAGCAGGTGTGTGGGGCCGGGAGCGGGGACCGGGTGATGCGCAGGAGCCCCAGCGACAGGGTGCAGCAGGGGAACCAAGCATTAGGCTTAATGGGTCTCGCCCAGGGATGCTCCTCTGGGCTGTCTGACCTCACCCATGAATTCTGCCCACTCTGGTCTGCCTGGTGTTAGCTCTCCCTGGCCATCACCACAATACAAAGACAAAATTAAAAAAAGAAGCAATATTGTCCTGCTGACAGCTTGCTTTATTTCTGCCTTGAGTACAACCTGCTCCGAGTATTTATTATTGTAAAAGAGGAATATTATTTGCTCCCTTTCTTCCCTATGGATTTACTGATTTGCTGCCTACAATAATACAGTTTTCCTACCTACTGCAACCCATCTAGCTACAATGTTATAACTGCATTTTAGTCGTATGATAGATATGTACCTCTGCGTATGCTGCAGGTGGAATGAGGAGAGTACGAGCTGCAAGAAGGCTGCGCCGTGGACCTGATGGTATCAGAGGACGATGAGGAGTCCTTGCAGTGTTCCGACACAGCAAAGCAAGTAAGCTTGCTTGACTCACAGGCTTTAGGAAAATTCTTGAAATTAAGATACTTTTCTTACAGCAAATAAAGGCCATTAACAAGATTTCAAAATGAATGGCTTGTTTTCAGTGAATTTAAGAATTCCATCAGATACAAAGGCCCAATTATTTATCATGCTTTGGTTTTGCTAAATGTTGGGAATTAATATTGCTGTGTAAGTTTTTTGTGTATTTTTTGTAAGTGTATTTTTGTTTGAATGATGAAATAGTAAGCCAGAAATTGATTGCATCACTGCTGTGTACCAGTTTCTCTTCAACCAACATTTAAAAAACCCAAGAAACTTCAGGACATTTTTAATAGCTCAACTGAGCCAAGTTTGCACATGTCATGTTGTCTTCTTCAAGGAAGAGAAAGAGAGTGAAACAGCAACAGAGAGATATCTGCTAATGCACACTTCCATCATTGCATTTGGATAAACAATACAATTAAATAATGTAGGTGGTTTGTAAAGATTACAGACTTACAGACTAAGCATTCCTTGGTGATCAGCTATTCGTTAAGTATCGAAGAGTAACTTTTTGTGATTCTGTTTCTGTAAGCTGAGTCTGTCAAGTGGAGACTACTAGAAAACAGAGCAGTGCTGCATTTTGTATTTGGTGTGCCAAGCACTATTTCTCCATGGAGATGAACAGATTTTTTTTTAATTTGCTATTTTATTGTATTTATAATTAGCCGTCTGGAAAAAAAAAGTTCTCTTTTAGCATCTGCAGTGATGCATTGATTCTTTCATTACAGCAAATACACATGACCCCTGGTGTTCAACTGTAAACAATAATAGTTACTGGCTTCATTAGGAAGCTAGCAGATGGCTTATAAGTTCTCATGGTAGCTTTTATCCATTTGAGGCTTGCAGTGTGCAAATGTTTGTCTTTTAAACAGGATAAAACAATGTAAAAGGGACTCTGTGCTTTGTTTTTATTAGTAGCAATTCATTTGTATTGCAGATTTGAATATGAGTATCTGAGTGCACTGTCAATTTCTCCTGGCTGCAGGTAAGATACTCGCTGGGCCTTGCCTCTGCCTCTGTGGCATTTTCTGTACTAGAAGAAATGAGGTCAAATACCACTTCTGGAGCTTTGACAAAGCTGTATTTTTCTTGGTAGGACTCATGTTATAAACCCTCATTCCCTTCCCTTCCCGTCCCGTCCCGTCCTGTCCCGTCCCGTCCCAAATCAAGTGGTGCCCCCTTTCAGCAGAAAGGCAGCACTGCCTCTAGTTTACCCTAGATGGACCGGTGATCTGACCATGGAAATCGTTAGTGCCATTTTGTCATTCCAAAACATTATTTACACAGCCAAATTTTTGTATACGGTTTTGGAATACCCGGTGAATAACAGCTCATTTACTGTCATCACCAGTCTGGTGCCCAGAGTATGATGAACTTCAGGACGCTTCCCAGATAGGCTGCAGGTAGGTGCAATGACTGTCAAACATAACCGCTGCATTTAGTACCTAACTGGGCAGAGCTATCTGAAGACCGGTTGATCTTCAATAACATTTGGTAGAGCAGAATAGCTCTTCTAAAGCAGAACAATTTTATTTTAGTGTGTGAGTCTTTGATGGCTTTTCTCGTACTTCTAATACAGCCCAGGCTCTCATTACTCTTTTCATGTACTCAATTTTGTTGGTAACTGGAATCAAGTTACATTATTGAGAAATAGAAGCAGGGGTCATATATTAAATATGGTGTTAAATACCTTCAGTTCTCTTTGAAAGCACAGACACATGGTGGTGCAAACTCCCTCAAAGTGTTGCACTGCTGTGTTTCAGCTGGATCTGCACATGGAGGAACCAATAGGTAGTTCACAGTTTGCGTTCATTCAGTACTGGCCGCTCGTGGTTTCACCACACTAAGGCATAAGCATTTGAGTGGTTGACTTTTACAATACGAATGCCTCTCTTCAGATAGAAATCAGCCATTTGTTTCAGAAAGGACCATCAAAAATTAGAAACTTTTGTATAGGAAAAGTCTTATTTTGAGGGCTTAAATGAACCTGACTGTCTGGGCCTTGTGTTTCCTTATTGTACAGTAAGGGCATGAGTATCAAAGTAGGGGGCTTTTTTGAGTAAACAGTGATCTAGTGAATCTTTAGGTTTTCATATTTTATTTTCATGTTCTATATTCAGTTTTAAAGTTCAAAATTACTTTTGTTTGGAGGGACATCTGTATCTCCTGGAATAGATACTGGAATTTTGCTTTCAGCATGTGTTTTCCCTTTTTATCCTATTCTGTTTTATTTAAAATAATATTTGCATTAAAAACTTTCTTTCCTCTAAGCACATCTGCTCTTGCTTCTACCTCACCTGAAGATCTAACCCCTTGCATGTGACATCTTCAATGAAGGATAAGCAGCGGGAGCAGATGAGCTTTCAAGAAATAAAGATCCTATTTTCATGCAAATGTACTAGTAATTAAAAGCGATGGGAGGGAAAAAAAAGGCAACTCAATATGCAATACCTTCAAATTTAATTTGAAGTATAATAGTTTTAAACTTTTCCGTAAGAACTCCCAGACTCTTTAAGTGGTTTAGTTTTGAGAACAGTAATAATTGTCATTCAGATTAATGGGTTAGTTTTTCTTATCAAAAGACACCTTTAAAATAAGTTTGAGGGTAATAGTAAGAAGTTTTAAAGGTTTTTTTCCCTGTGGTTTGAAATAAAGTTAATTAAATTCCTAAGTAAACTGAATTTCCATTCAAGTCTGTGGGTGAAGTATAGCTGTACTCAAAAAGCCAGCGTAAGGCCTACTACAAGCCCCACATGACTTCCACTAGAAAAAGTATGCCAAGCTGTATCTTCAGCATTTACTGTTGCTTTATTAACCATCTCACCTTTCCTGAAGGAAGCATTTTACTGAAAAATAAAGACTCTGTTTTTATTAAGTTTTACTATTCCTTATAAATCACTTCAAAGCTTACAAAATCAGGAAGGGGAAGATACTTTGTGGTAGTAATGCATCCCACAATTCTATCTTTTTAAAACCACTGCAGAAATTGAGAGAAATTTAATTTACATCTACTCTACTCTACTCTGCTCTACTGAACTCTATTCTATTCTCTGTCTACAGTAAAATAGTGTTTGAGATCTTGAGCATTCTCGATTCTCATAACACATGAAGAGAGTGACAAGCGCACAATTCACAATAAAATAACATCATTGTGTATGCACTGGACCTAGTTCTGTTCATCCTCGAAGCTGTAAGGTTGCAGAGTTGGAATGCATAAACAACTTCTGCCATTTTATCCTATGCTATTTAAATTTATTCCTTAGTATAGAGAAGTAGTGACAGCTCCCAAATGATAGGTGCACCTTTATTGATTAGAAATAAGTTTATTTCTGATGGGTTTGGAAAGGCTGGGCATTACATATATACATATATACACACATACACATATAAAAACAATGGAAAGCTGCATAATTTAGATCCCACAGAATAAAGAAGTGGTGAGGTATTGATGATTTATTGATTACAGCTTACATTTAGATGAGGAGATGCAGGAGCTGATAAATAATGTAAATATTTTAAAATTCTGTCAGTGATAATCTAAAGGGAATATTGTGATTTGCAGTAATACTTGGAAAAATTCCTTCACTAATGCTTGCAAGTAGAATTTCTTATACAGCAGGCTGCGGTATGGCCCATGGACTTCACAGGGACTTGGTAATGCCCCATCCGCATCAGCTAATTCTTTCCTCCTTTGCATTTCTGGCTTGTTTTTGGGTTTTGGTTTGTTTGTTTGTTTGTTTGTTTGTTTTCCCTAGGGGAGGGAGGTGGACCACAAGAATAAAGTGAGGCAGCTCTATGGAAAACCATTACTGTAAATGCTATGAATAGGACCTACACATTTTGGTGCTTCAAATTTCAGTGGAATTAAGAAATGGAGGAGGCTAATAGAGGTTGGGTGTAGCTATGATGGGTATGGCAACCCATGCTCTATTAATTTGTTCCTGGATAAGATTTACTCAAATATTTTAGTTTCACTTTCATGCAAACTATTGGAACTTCATCATAGGTTTGCTTAGCTGGTGCCTTAGGCAGCTACACCAAGTGTTTGAGTTTCTTGTGATAATGAACAATTAAAGCTAACTGAAAGCACCTATATTTTTGTAATTGATTTAGCAGTTGATTGTCTCTCAAGATTAATGATTCCCTTGTGCTCAGAAAATAATGCTGTCAGTTGATGCTTGAAGCCATATTATTTTTATTGCAAACATCATGGATGAAACATTTTGGTCAATTATGATTTGAGGGGATTAAACAGATTGTTCATAAAAGTAGAGAATATAAAATACAATTTTAAAGACCACCATATAGACCATAGCCGATGACCGTTTAGTTATAAATGAGCTACCAATAAGCACATTTGATATATTAATTCTTCTCCATATAGTAACATAAAGCAAGGAACTCACAGTAAGTCCTTTTTTTACAGTAGAGTTGTAAGATTGCTTCCATTTCTGCTTCTACCCTCATTTCATTTTCATAGCTTCATTCACTACATGCCTATTAAAAACATTATTATATTTCTTCCAACCTATTAGAAAGACTTATTAAAAATTCCTGGATGTCTTGAAAGCTTTGTAAAAGAAACAATTAAATGGAAAATTGTCCAGAACAGGATCCCAAGAAACTATTCTCAAATGCATTGGGCCTATTTCTATTCATCATTGTACTCACAAAGAGTAGGAATAATACCACTGATGCCAGTCGTGCTAACAGCAGATTGCTCTATTTTGCATATTCTACCAAAAATGGTCATTAGTATTGCAAAACTGAGCATTGAAAAGTTAGAAACTGACAATATTATGAAAAGAAGCATTAGGAGATTACTTTAAGGAGGGAAAGTAGGGATAATTTGCATCTTAATGTGTGGATATAAAATCTGGAAATCTACCAAAGGTGGATATCTGAGTATCTTTGAGGAAAAATTCTTTATGAAAATATTAGATATGATGTATAGATCTAAGATTCATCAGAGAGTTTGGCAGCGCCTTTATATTACAGTCACCCAGTAAGATGATGAAAATATCTGAGATATGTTAAGAATTAAGCAAGAACAGCCATAGGCTAATTCAAGAGAATCATAAAAGAAAATCGTGAACACTCTCCATACTTAGAAATATTTAATAACACAGAGGATCTACAAAGACCAACAGAGAACAGGCCAGCATGGCAGAGATTAGTTAATCCCCTTGCTGTGAGAAGGATTCAGGTGGGGCAAGGAGAAGGTCGTGGGTTGACCCTGGCTGGATGCCAGGTGCCCACCAAAGCCACTCTATCACTCCCCCTCCTCAGCTGGACAGGGGAGAGAAAGTATAATGAAAGGCTCATGGGTCAAGATAAGGGCAGGGTGATCACTCAGCAATTACTGTCATGGGCAAAACAGACTCGACTTGGGGAAAAATTAATTTAATTTATTGCCAATCAAATCAGAGTAGGATAATGAGAAATAAAACCAAATCTTAAAAACACCTTCCCCCCACCCCTCCCTTCTTCCCGGGCTCAACTTCACTCCTGATTTTCTCTACATCCTCCCCGCCAAGCGGTGCAGGGGGACGGGGAATGGGGGTTGTGGTCAGTTCATCGCACGTTGTCTCTGCTGCTCCTTCCTCCGCAGGGGCAGGACTCCTCACACTCTTCCCCTGCTCCAGTGTGGGGTCCCTCCCATGGGAGACAGTTCTCCACGAACTCCTCCAGAGTTCTTCCCTCAGGCTACAGTTCTTCACGAACTGCTCCAGCGTGGGTCCTTTCCACAGGGTGCAGTCCTTCAGGAACAGGCTGCTCCAGCGTGGGTCCCCCAGGGGGTCACAAGTCTTGCCAGCAAACCTGCTCCAGTGTGGGCTTCTCTCTCCATGGGGCCACAGGTCCTGCCAGGAGCCTGCTCCAGCATGGGCTTCCCATGGGGTCACAGCCTCCTTCGGGCATCCACCTGCTCTGGTGTGGCGTCCTCCATGGGCTGCAGGTAGCTATCTGCTCCACCATTAACCTCCCTGGGCTGCAGGGGGACAGCCTGCCTCACCATGGTCGTCACCACGGGCTGCAGGGGAATCTCTGCTCTGGTGCCTGGAGCACCTCCTCCCTCTCCTTCTTCACTGACCTTGGTGTCTGCAGAGTTGTTGCTCTCACATCTCACTTCTCTTTCTGCTGCTGTTTTTCCCATAGCAGGTTCTTTTTCCCCCTTCTTAACTATGTTATCCCAGAGGCGCTACCATTGTCTTGGCCTTGGCCAGCGGCAGGTCCATTTTGGAGCCGTCTGGCATTGGCTCTATCAGACACAGAGAAAGCTTCTAACAGCTTCTCACAGAAGCCACTCCTCCAGCCCCGCTTCTACCAAAACCTGGCCACACAAACCCAATACAAGTACCTTGACCCCAGCACAAAAATGTCTGAGAAAGGATCCCTCACAACCACTGCTTTCAGTCCTATTTTCTCTGTAGGCATCTGACATCAGTAGGAAGGCAGCTGTATTGCTCTAGGTAGTGAAGCTTAGAACTCACTGTGAAAAAAAGACCTATTCTATTCTGTTCTGTTCTGTTCTGTTCTAATAATTTTCTTATGCTGCACTTTTAGTATCTTACTATTTTAATTCCTTCCAATAATGAGATGTGATGACTATCCTCATTTAACATCTGCCCTAAGAATACTAGGGAAACATATAGGCATCTTTTGGTTTTGCTTTGTTGAGGAGGGGTCTGGTTTATGGTTTGGCTGGTCATGCACATGAAACAGAAGGTAGTAACCCTGTGTGATAGTCTTTTCTTTATGCAAGAATTGATTCTATATTTTCTTCTTCCCGCTACCCTCAGTCCCTCCAGAATTTTGTCTGTCATACAGGTAGATGTTATCCTGATAGAGGCTGACGAAGAAGCAACTCTGTCAAGCCATAACCTCACATTCTTCATCCTCTAGCTTTCGGTTAGCTTGGCTCAAGGCTGCAGAATACTGAGATCTCAGATCTTCAGACTTCAAATCTATGAAAAAGCAATATGGAGAGTGAAGAATGAGTTTTACGTGTCCAGAATTGACTCTGATTCTCAGAAGATGAGCAACAGGTTAGAGCTTCTGGAGAGCTGCAGGTTTCGTACTGCTTTGCTGTAATCTAGGTAACTGAAGTATCAATAACAAAGCAAGATCATCATCTAGCACAGTTCCACAAAGACAACTGCCTGAGAGCAAGCATTAGTCCCAGGTGCAAAGATGGAAGAATCCACAAACAGTCCCTAATTATGGACTGAGTTAGCCGCTTGCAGTTTTGTATTTTCAGTCAGAGTAGACTTAGTGCCTCTGTGAGCTCTTCAAGTAGCATCACTTATTTCTTTTCTTCAGCTTCAGCCAAATGTTTATTTGTGAGCTGCTGTTGTCAGAAGAATAAGCCCTCTTGATGCTAATAAGTATGGTCAGATGCGGTGAAGTGTAGCTTGCACTTGTTGTCTTAATCTTGTCTAACTCATTCTCCTAAAGGCTGCATTTGGAAACTGAAAAGGCAGGTGGGAGACTAAACCTCTACGTGACTTATGTAAATCGAGGATTTGGTAGCAATAGCACTGCTTCCACTCACTGTTCTTGAGTATGCACCTTCAGGGGGAACGGGGAACTCACACTGCAGCACTCAAAAGTGCAAGGATACATACAGCAGTGATGAATTTAGCATATACTGCACTAGTTAGAGAGTACAGCAATGAAGAACATCACTTAGTGCTTAATATATGCAGTTTCGAAATACAGTGCGCTAAATCCCTCTTTATTCCCAGAAGTATCACAGCAGTCTTCCAACAAGTACTGTCCTCTACCTGTATACCTCCTTCTGATTTTCTGAGAATAACTGGAAGATAAGAGACAAATTCATTTTGCAATTCTGTCAGTCACTAATGTGTCTGCTGGCATAATTACCAGTTCACTGCACAAAGACAGCCAAACAAGTAAACTGATGGGAAGAACTGTTAATCTTTGTCTTCCTAGGACAGATTCAAACTAATATTCTAGTTTTCAATTCTTTTCATGCTCCTTTGTACTATGAGTCTGGATTTAGCATTCTCCATCTTCTGCGTATAATTTCTGTCCTTTCTAGCTGCTGCCAGATATTGAATGGCTAATTGTATTTATGCAGTATTTTACATTCTTACCAAATGGTTTGAGCGTAATTTAATATAATCATTTATCTAATTACTTGATGTTTTAAACTTTGTATTGAACACTGCCAGGTCTTTGACATGCTAAGTATAGCCCATAATTTAGAGCATAATCTCTGTTATTTTTTTAACTTCCTTATGCTTACTTTTATACATTTTACATTTTCACTTCTATGCCATATACATATCCACTTTTTTTTTCTAATCAGTTTGAACTATATTTTCCTCATTTCTGTTCATGACCAGCTGTTACCTGTATTCCTGACACATCAAATTGCACACTTTGAAGCTCTGTCAGATTTCCAGTTCATTAGTATGACGAAGATGAGGATCTAATGCTAAGCTCTGTGGCGCTGCATTTGTCATCTTTCTTTTACATTTATGGTCATTCCTCGACTTTGTAAGTAAGCCAGTTTGTTATCCAGTTGACTATTACTTACTTACTTACCTTCTTACCCCATTCATTAATAACGTATTTGGTACTGGATTAAAAGCTTCCTTGGAATCCAAGTGAATAATATATACTTCTTTACTCTTGTCTGCTTTTATTGTCATTTCCTCGAAGAAATGAAGCTAGTTTGTTATGCATGATTTCCATTTTGGTAATTTTCACACCAAAATATTAAAAATTCTATTTGCATGGAAGGTCTGGGCAGTTTCCCAAAATAGAAATGTTCCTCTTGTGCTTTTAGATACCTGTCATAATGCCATAAGCAATACTTAACATTTTACTGACAGTACATAAAGCATTGTATTTGGTACTGTACCCAATGCAAAAATACATTTTCACATAACAGAAAGGAACTACAGCCCAATAGAGAACAAAGTAGATTCCATCAAGACTTTAAAATGTCATGAAACATATATTTTACACACAAAAATCTGCCAATCAAGTTTTTACATCAGTTACAGTTTCATAAAGTACCCTGGGGTGCGACTCTAGCAATATGAAGACAACAAAGGAAATATGAGTCTGCAAAAATGTCACAAACACATCAAATCTAAAAAGTACCCATTAAATTTGATGGAGGAAGAATTACTGTTCCAGCCTATTAGGCTGTTATATATATTTAGAACTGGAATTCCTTTAAAATTCCTTGCCACTGATACCCCTATGAATTCAACAGGGATTCACGGTGAAAAGAAGTCTGATTTGAGACTTTTGCCATATGTTGTTCCTTTGACTTCACTGAAAATTTTGTGGGCATATTAAGGGCAACACAGACTTTTGTTTACAACATTTTTTTTTCCTTACGGATTTTAAACCATGACAACAAAGAAACAGAAAAATGTGAGCATCTTCTCTTTTGGCTGCATGAAATCAGAAGAACAAAGCCTGAGTTTGTGACTCTCCGTGCAGAGAGTACATAGTTGTGCTCCATATGCAAAGTATGGTCCCATAAACTTGACCACTACAGCCAACTTCACAAATTGGTAGTCAGCCTCAGACTCTAGCTGAGAGGACTGGTTCTCTAGCCATTCATGTGACTTAATGCTTTTACCACACTGGCTGACGTGTCCTACCATTGCTTCTTGAGGTTTTCTGGCCCCTGGTGATTGTCCGTCATGACAATTGATCTCTTGGACCATGCAAGCCCAAAGGCTCCTGAACCACACTAGATATAGTTGTAACTGTGGGGCCAAATAGTGAAGTGACAGAGTTGACATCTCCCTCTACATAATCTTGGACCAGTGGGTATCGTTCCTGGCGTATTCTCTTTCACTCCCTTCAAAGATGAGACATAGTTTGTATTGTATGTTTAGGGACTTTACCAGTCTCTGGGACTTCAGCAGTTCTTCACAACAAACCTTTGTCCCTCTAACCATTAATTTTATGCTATCAATCAGCAGCACACACTGTCATCTCATTATTGGCTCCCATTTCAAAGTAATTTATGAGTATGCTGAAGAACATATCTCAGGCAGACCACTGTGAATCTCTACTTGTGACCTCCTCCACTATGAAAACTGACCATTTACGCTGATGATCCCTTTTTTATCTTTTAAACAACTATTTATCCATGCAAGAAGCTTCCCTTTTATGCCCTCGTTTAGTTACGTTCAGGATACCCTAGCCTAATGTTGTCCCTGAGGAACCTCTTAAGGCCTGCCCTCCACTCCCATGGAGTTCCAGTTCTTACTCAGTCCCACCATCCCTGTCAGAACTGTATTGAAAAAAACCTTAATCATAACCTAGCCAGCGCTCAGGTTTAAATGCACGAAAAAGAGTAATATAGCAGATATTGACTTGGAATTTACCTGTGATAGGTCTTTTCTGCTTTTTTAGACATTTTCTTCCACATTGAATCAAGAAGCACACTCTTTTCAACCACCTTTTCTGAACTTTGTTAAAGGTTAACAGTAGGCTTAGGCTGAAGCCTTGTAGCATGCTTAAGGGCCCTTGTATAATGTTCTGCCTGGGAATCCCCTGGACACCTGCCCTCCACTTCCTTGGAGTCCTTTGTGTACCATCAGTCTGATCACCCCCTATAAGCTTGCTGGTTTTTCAAACCTTAACCATAGCCCTTAGGACTAGCTCTAACCTGAGGCTGGATTCATATTATATTCAAATCCTGCTATGGGCTAAAGGGATCATGCCTTAAAGGAGGAGGTAAGAAGGTACTGTTAGTCCCATTAATGTTTTAACAATCTAACAGTATGAATTGCCTTATTAATACAGAAAGAATACATTAACAATACAGTTAAAATTGTTGTATATAAACTTCTTTGTTTCAACTCAGTTTCTCTGGTGCTGTGCTCGCCTTCTGCATGTCCCAGTGGGTCCTAAGGTCGACAACTTCCATCCTACTTAAAAAGATTGCCTCAGAAATGGAGGTGTTATGAGTCATTGGCCTCCTGTGTCATTTGCTGGAAGAGTTTGGTGTTCACACTAGGAGTTTCTTTCCCCTCTGTTTTGGGGTCTGCTTGCATTTTCTTACTACAGTCTGCATCCTTCTCATTGCTAAAGTCTGAAATTTGCCTCACAGCCTCCCATAGCCCCTTTCAATGTAAAGAGCCGTTGTTACAGTGAGGTAGTTAGGCTTTTACCATATAAAGTATCCACAGGCCAAGCTCAACCCAGTTAGGCAATACCCACTTGACCACTAGACGATTGTCATACACTGAAAAAAACCAAACTGAAATCAGCTCAAGTCAAGACAAGCCTGGACAGCTCCTGAGGCCCTGCACTGTCAGGTCACTACGGAGTCTCTGGCCTTTTAATAGTGTTGGCAAAATCATATTTACTGAGCTACATCTGAATGCACTGAAAAGAATAACATAGTGAATAGTGTCTCATTTTACCAGTAAGAGGTCTTTGCTTTGCTGGGCCTTTTCCTCCATCTTGGAACAAGAGCCATACTCTTTCCAACTACTTTTCCTCAGTCTTTCCCCAAGGCTAATGTCAGGCCAGGCTGAACATGCTTAGGATGCCCTCCCATAATGTTCTCCCTCTAAACCCCTCTGAGTCCTGCCTTGCACTTCCTCAGTGGTCTTTTTTCTACTTTCAGTCTCACCATCCCTGTAGACATTCCAGTTTAGCAAACCCTAATTCTAACCTGAACTCAAGCCTTTTGGAACTCAAAGTAGACTGTATGAACATCATCACCTGCATATTATCCATATCCTTTCTGGCTCCTTTGAAAAACTTTTGTCAGAATTGTAAAGCAGTATTTTCCTCACCAGAATGCTAACTCTTCCCAAATAAATCAGATCTATCCAAGTGTCCCCTAATTCTGTTCCTTATCATGGTTTCTAGTAATTCACCCAGTACATGTCAGACTCACTTACATTCCTACCATTCCCCGGATTTTCTCTGGAACCTTTTTAAAGAATTGATGTCACATCTGCTGCCTTCCAGAAGCAAGGCAATTTTAAGCAGTAAGTTACACCCTGCTGTGAGTAATTCAGCTCTTTCGTCCTTGCGTTCCTTTAGAAATTTGGAGTGAATACTATACAGTCCTGGTGATTTTCACTTTATCTATTTATTCCATAATCTCTTCTACAGTAATTTCAATTTCAGTCTGATCTTCAGATGAGTCCCCCGCCAAGAAGGGTTCTGGTTTTGGAATCTTCCCAGTTCCTTCCACAGCGAACACCAATGCAAAGAGTTCACTTAGCTTCTCTGCAATGACCTTGTCTTCTCTGAGTACTCTTTTATGCCCTGAAAACAAACTGGCCTTACAGATTCTGGCAAACTTCCTGCTCCTGATGTGTTTTGTAGAGAAAAGGATTATTAGTTTTGATTCCTTTGTTAGTTATTCTTCAGATGCTTTTTGGTCTGCCGTATTATGTTTTCACTTTTAACCTGCCAGAGTTTGTAACTCTTTCTTCCTGTGTCATTTGAACATGACTTCAGCATTTTCAAAGATGTATTTTTGCTTCCAACAACCTCACTTACCCTGCTGGTTAGTTACACCAGCTTCCTTTTGCCCTTTCTGAAGTCTTTCTTTAGAGAAAGTATGTATTTCTACTACAGTATCCTTAAATAGGTTCCTTGGTGCCTGTACAGAGTTGAGACTCTGAGCTGCCCTTTGCTTCCTTTTAACAAACTTCCTCTTTCTTGCTTCATTACTCTTTTTTGAATTAAAACAAAACTGTACGGAAAAAGTGCCTGGGTATAAGCCCCTAGCTGTTCCTTGGCCATGATCTAGTCTAGATGTTGTTGAAGGAGATTCCTGGCAGGGTTCCCTTCCTCAGAGCTGGGTCTGTAAAGAACAAAGAAATGAAAATGTGGGGAGATATGGGGGGATATGTGCATGTGCTGTTCTAGGACTGTCTGTGTTCTTACCTGCCCTTGCTTTTCCCCCTACTGCTATGGATAGTTAATTCATGCAGCTGCCCCGTGCTTCTCTCCCTCATACCACTATCGGTTTCGATGAACGGTTGTCCCTATTTGTATTTTTGTGGCACTTTTAGTGACATTTTGGGACTATGACAGTGGGGAGTGACTGGACTTCTCTGACATTATATCTGGAATGACAATGGTAATCAGAGTGATGCTCGGCACAGTCAGGCTATAGATAGTAGCATGTGCCTCGAGCTTCCCTGCTAAAGCAACAGGGAGAACTCTTCACGGTACCTGTTCAACGACCTAGCTGTTTCATGAGTCTTGCACACACAGGGTCAGCAGAACCAAAGGGGGTGGCTCAGTACGGAGGCCTCTATGCAGAAGCCAGTTGTGATGATTGCAGTGAATGATTACGAGATTGTGCAGAAGGAAGGTATAGGGCTCTCCTCTCATCAACCTCACGTAAGGGACCTTGCACGCCTGGGGTAACTCAGCCGCCAGTCAGGCTCGTAGGAAGGTCCATTGTTCAGGGCGACGGCCTGCTTGTCGGAAGTGTACTATACCTTTGGGTACAGGGGAACTGACCGTCTGGTCTGGGAAATCTGTATCATGATGGCTAAGACAGTTCAATTATGGCATTCAAAATCAATGACTTTTCAAAATAATGAGGTGTAAAAATAGTAACAGACTGGGATTCTTCTCACTTCCTTTCTATGGTACTTTTTCAGACTTCTATTCTAAGGTTCTTTAATACTCATGTTTCTCTGCAACCCAGTTCAGAAACCTTTTGAAGAAGAGCTGAGGAAAAGCTGAAAAGATTTCAGCTGAAAGCTGAAATCCAAAAGTTAGAACTTTTCTCCATGCCACAGTACTTTCCAGTGTAGTCAGTTTTCATAAACTAGGGAGAAAATTGAAAGTTTGAGTCCTGCCTACCACTTTAATTAAAAAAAATGTTGTCAAATGTGAAAATAAACATGTAGGATTTACCCATTCTGACATATTCTAAATTTGAGATCAAAGAGATAAGCTTGTCACAGTGGGCTCCCACAGAAGTTGGGGAGATAAGATTCCTGAGGCTTTGATCAGCTTTGGCTGATCCTGAGCTGTCATTCAGTTTATATCCCTGGAATATATAGTCATGGTTACAGTATGTTCCTCCTTTAGTATGCACAGATCTCTGCTGTGCAGAAAGTACAGGATTTTAAGCTCTTTTGTAAGATCACAAATAAAGATTAAGATCTTGCATAGCATAAATACTGGTTTTTATTTATTTGTCCTCTAGCAGTAAGGCACCACTATTATGGATGGGATCTCTCTTTTACCAGTACACTTGCTATATCCCATTTCCAGCACTATCCATTTTGAGCTATAGGTATCTTACTTATTTTTGTTCTGTGCATTAGTATTTGCTAGCAAGTGGTCATGAGTACAACAGAAATTCTGTGCAAGCAGTTGGTATTTCTGACAGGGTTTTCTTGGTTCTGCTGCTGTTGAATTATCAGGAGAATAGAGCAGAAAAACATTTTTAGAAAGCTGTGTTTGATGCCAAGTGGAAACAGAAGACTACCTCCATCAAGAAACCTTTCTTTACTGGGTACCTGATGCACTACAACTAGTTAAATATAAATAGCTTTATTAATATTTCTTACAGCTTCAGGCTTTGAGAATAAAAGTATTAGCTCTTACGGACCATAGTAGTTCTCATATAATCTGCAGCTCATTTCAGCAGCCATCATCTTTCATTTGTCAGCTCAGAAAAATTGACAAACTCAATCCAATGTCTGTTATTGACTGCAAAAGCTGCTATTTTCCTGGTAATTATCTTAGTTCATGCCACAAGTCTGAATTTAAATGCATAATTCAAATTCTTTTGAAGTTATATGAGTCTTAGCTGTTTCATTCCTCTGCATTATGCTTGACAAATTTAGGTCCTATTTAACATTTCTAATTATTTTTTTTTTTGTCTTCAAGGAAATTATACTTGTCAAGCTATTCCATAAATACATAATTCTGGAGTAAGAATTTACTCATGGAAGCATATTGTCATCTTCACATAAGCAGAAATTATGAGTCATCTCCCTTCCCCAATAAATTAAGATTTGACTTTATTTGCCTTGTGATTTTAGAGGCTTTCAGATTCACTTAGTTCACTTTTAAAAAGTAGTTAAAATTCACTTTTTATCTGCAAAGTCTAGAAAAAATGTTTTTCTGTAAATGATAAGCCACATTTTCACACTAGCATTTACTGGCTCAACCTTTAAGTAAACCATCAACTATCAGAAGATTTGAAATAAAATAATCACAAGTGGTAATTATGAAAGCACCATGGAAAGAAGAGCTCTGATAAACTAATAGTATAATTAGTAAATGAGAGCGCATTGGAAGTGAATATTTGATAAATTGCACTTTAAAGTATATCTGGAGTTGCATTTCTTTGCAAAATTGAGGGTAAAACTATTTTCTTACAAAAAAAAATGATGATTCTCTAAATTTGGAATAAGAATAATGTCAGAGAGGCTGCTCTGACATTAAGAGACTGAAAAAGAGACTGCTTTTTTAATTTTTATTTTATATGTAAAATCTAGAAACATAGCATTCTAAACATGGTGAACAGTAGCCACTCCATAAGGTGAACTCTATTTGGATAAGAATTTAATTTTAAATGTATCTTGAACTTGAAATGTAGGCTCGTAAAATGTAGAAGTGTTCAAACATTCCTGCAAATAAGTGAGGTAGATGGCATGATGAAAAATAATGGAATGGTCAGCTTAGATGAGGACAAAGCACAAGACTGTAAAAAAACTGTGGGTGTTAATATAGTGTATATATATGTTAATATATATTTTTTATATATATATAATATGTAATGGTCAGTTATAAGTTAGTGATAACTAACATTATTTTTTTATATTTTAAAAAAGTTTTGAAAAGAGACTTTCACTCAATGAAATTTTTCCTTTGCCTCTGTAGTTGGCATGTGATTGTAATTGTAAATGCTTGGATATCAGTGAGTATTATTCTCCTGACTAAAAAAAGGTTAAGCAATGTAAAGAGGAATAACCTGAAATGGGGTCAGAGTTCCAGACAGTTTTTTGCAGCTGATTTCTTCAAATGAGTCACTAAGGAATTTATCATGGAAGCATAGGAAATACCACAGACTACACAAATCTAAGGCTCCAGCATTCTACTGCCTACCTGCTGAAGTGAATATAACCATTGTATGGGATACACTAATGAAATAAAACATCTGTGGGTGTAGTTTCTGCCCATGCTCTAGGCAATTTATGTTTGTTTTATATCCTGAATCATGAGAGTTTATATCCCTCATACATTTTAATACTAACATAACTCTTGCTATTCTTATTATTCATATAAAAGCGTAACCTTTTTTTAAGTTGTATTTAGCTCTTGTCTCATCTTAAGATGTCTTTCAGACATGAGTTTACAGGTTAATTATGTATCAAGGAAATATTTCCTTGTATCATTATTATGTGTGTCATTTTTTTTTGTTTCTCAGTGTCTTGTATTATGAAAAGGGGTAAATAAAGACAAATGTTTTACCTAGTCATAAACATTATATATGTCTGTTATGGCAGTATGTCACCTTATATTCATTTTCCCCTAACATGGAAGCATCTAATTGCCTTTACTGCTTTCCATTGTACTGTTGCCCCTTCTGTTGTATCCTTTCAAATCCTGGTAACAAGAATACTGAATACAGTTTTTAAAATATGCTGATGGAAATGTCTCTTCTTACAGTGTTTCAGAATAGCACAGAAAGCACAGATATCCAGTTTAGTTTTATTTTTAATAATGCTGTTCAGAGAATATGAATTTCACCATATGTTTTGGCCAACAAATCTTATTCTTGGGATGCTTTTCAGGACTGGGTTTATGTGCAATTGTCCACTAGAGAGCAGGCTGAGACCAACAAACCCATTTTGTTCTTGTCATAAACTGACTTTGAACCCAGGTGTCTTAATGTAAATCGTTAGTACATTAAAGCACTGCACCTTCTAGCTTCAGCTGTGAGTATATATACTGCTATCAAACTTGATGGATATAGCTTGTGAAGCTTAGTGACCTAAGGTGGTGATAATAAAGTATTCTGGAACCTGGATAACATTTTATTCTGTCACTATAGTTTTCTTGCTCTGGTGACATCAACTAATTTGCACTGCTTTACAGGGAATTTCTATATCCAGGTTTTTAGCCAGTCTCGGTTTCCTTGCACTGCTCTTACTCTTCTCTGTCAGACTGAATTTCTTTCAGAGACAAAATATTGATTCCATTGTGCTAGCTAATTTCAGGTTCTCATACTGCAGATCAGCTGAAGGACTGTTCAACATCTTCAAGAATTTTCTAACACAAAATGCACAAACAAAATGACCCATATAATATCTCCCAACAAGAGTCCTCTGTTCTCTAATCCTTAAAAAAAAATGTTAAAAGTCTATTTAGCAGACTCTTTGCATGGAAACATTTTTGTCCTAAAAAGTTGTACTAACAAGAGTAGTCAGTTTTCATAAAGCCTATAAAAATCTTACGATTTTTGGCTTGTTTCTTATTTTGCTGCGTAAGACATTCATCTCCTGTGGAAAAATGCACACCCCAGAGGACATATATACCGGTGGAGAGATTTGGAGTTCTCCTTGTTACTGTCCCTGTAGAACCGACTGAATTTTTGTAGAAGTAATAGGGAATTTTTTATTTTACTTTCCTGTAAATGAAGAATATCACATTTCAGTTCCCTTTTGCTTCCTCAGTTTTGAAAAAAAATAAAGTACATCTGTTACTAATTTCTTTATCTCCCTAGGCTGCTGTGAAGGCTGTCCTCAAAAGACAATTTTTCTTCAGTACTTTGAACCCTAATAATATTCTGTTGTATTCTGAGAAATATGAATTGGAAATATCTAACTAATGTCTGTCTTCCCTTTCCACAATCCATCCACCTTTGAATTCCTTAATGATTCCTGCTTCAAAGATCACATCCCGATCTTTGCCTTCTTCACCTAAAAGTCTGTTTTCTATAGCACAAAGCTCCTGTGGCTCCATGCTAGAATTCCTCATTTACCATATACTGTCTCTGCCGTCTGGGTCGATGCCTTCCTAATGTAAATATGCTTTTGTTTATAATGGTTTTAAAGTTACAATAGCATAAAAAAATGGATACAACCTGAAACATAAAAAATAATCTTAGTAGAAGCAAATGCTCAGCTTGGCTTACTTCAGCCTGAACAAATCATGTTTGTCTGATGTAGACAACTAAAAGCAGAATCTCATAATGGGAAAGTGCCAGGAAATCTTGAAAAGGAATCACACTGCCAACTCTGCTTATGAAACAAATTAGGTTTACTAATGATTATATTTCCCCTCATATCTACAGCGGGAGCACAGAGTTCCTGTTCTTCGAAGCTGGGATGTCAAATGTATTTCCTGACAGCTCCAGCTCACTTTTCATTACTGATAAGTTAAAGCAGCGTGGCTGTTAGCTGCTCTTCTGTAATTAGTTCAATGAGTTTAGGAAACAGCCAGAGCTTAGAAGAGATGAAAAGAAGTCACATATAACATGATAGTGGCACCTGAGCTCCCTCTGCCCTGCTGCCAAGCTAACACTCAGGATGTTACAAAATGAATGCTTCGTGCCTCCTGTTCCACAGTTCTCTTGGTGCTATGTCGTAGGAATGGGGCAGTTGTTACTGAGGAAGGAAGATGCCTTTGGTGCTAAGGGTTATTTGGGGAAATGGGAATATCGGCAAACTTGAAAGGCAAGTAGGTCGAAGGGATCTCATCCTGCTGAGGTGAGATACAGGACAAAAACAGCGTGATTGCAGCAGTTCTTTTTGTTTCTCTTAACTTAGTTTAATTTTGCTAGCCAAAGCGGTATATCTAAGAATCCTGAAATATTTGTCTTCTTATTTTTTTTACCCCAATCCACAGGTTAGCTGAAAGGGTAATTCATCTCTTATCACAAAATGGATTTAGCACGTTTACTTAAAGCCTTCCATGCTAAATCCCATATAAAGATGTAAGAAAATGATTCTGTATAGCAGGTCTTATATGAAGATTTAAGTATTATCGCATGGTAATAATGAAATCTAGATACAGCTAAGATAAATGACAGGAAATTATACATAAAAATAGGAAAATTCTCTATAGAATAAATCTACAGCTTATCACAAACAAAGAAAATTTTGAACGGAACAAGTAGGAACTTGGAGAGAAACTCCACTGAGGTTAAAGGAGACACACATAAAAGGAATTTGTATCAGGAGAAGGGGAAAAAAAAAAAAACCTACAAAGAGCAAACTAGTTGCCCAGATATGAAGGGATTCATGTATTCAGGATTATTTGTATGTGGTGGAAGAGTAAAGGTTTCTTTCTTCAGAATGTGTCTGAGGTAGTGATTACAGGGCACGTTACTGTCCAGTTGGAGTTTTTGCAAGTTGATGCACTGCAACAGATTTTGGGACTTAGGGAAAGTTCATGGAAGTAATGTGAAAAGCTACTGCATCATGATAGGAAAATCATGCTGAATCAGAAGGGATGGAAATAGAAAATAATCTTCTTAGATATTAAAAATAGCCTTGAAAAATAAGGGGAAGGTAACAGAAGAAATAGAAAGCTGTGAAGTATGTAGGCAGGTGCTGAGTACAGAAGCAGCATGCCAAGAAAGTGAAACTTTATACTGAAAGCAGAAAATTAATTTCTCACTTCTAATTAGGGAATAGCTGTGATCATGACTAGTATGGGTGGGCAGAGAAGGTAATTCATATTTTGGAAGAGAACACTAGGGTTGCCAGAAGACTTGCAGTCTGAGGCTTTATGTCTCAGTTTACTTTCCAAAGGACAACTTAGCAAGATTATCTAGGATTTCCAGTTCTGGATGGAGACAGGAGAAAAGATCACGTGCAATATCTTCTGTTTTTCTAGTACTTGTCTTTGTCCTGTCAATTGTACTAGCTTGCATAAAACAGGGAATTTAGATGTAAGGGCAGGTATGGATGGAACAAAGAGTTTCAGAAGTAGAGGACAGGTCAGAGAAATAGATACAAACATTTCAAAAAAACTAAACAGAGAAAGCATCAGCAAATAACACAGACAAAGAACAAATCTAGCTGGACAATATACTGATATCAAAGAAATGACGAGGTGATAAGGGCACTGGGAAGATAGTATTTGCCTATAACTAGAACCATCAGTATGAGTAAAACAAGAAAACAGTCAAAATTAGGAAAATGACCATATGCTCATATAAATTTCAGGTGAGAGGAAAAATAGCTGTAATGTTAAAAAGGGAACAGAAGACTGTTTAAAGAGTATTATTTATATAGTCATTTGTGACCCCAGTCAGAAGAAAGTGCAAATAAAAGACAGCTCTCGGAGAAAACTCAAACTGTTGTTCACCAAGGTGAGAAGCTGGATTTAAGGAGTTAGCAAATTGCAGACATTTTGAGTCTGGAAGACTGAGAATGTGATACTCAAAATAGTGTCAGACTTGGACAGGAAGGAAGAAAACTTAAATCCAGCACTTGATTCTAGTTTTCAAGGAACAGATGCTATAGAAAGGTAAGGTAATATACAAGCCATTGAAATCTAAGAATAGAGAAGAGAAAAGGTTTCCATTAGGACATGAAAATCATAGAAATACCTTAGTATTGGCTGGTTTCTGTTAGAGATGCTAATCTTGCACAAGAGTTTCTGGCATTCAGTGTTTGCAAATATCAAAAAATGTAGGCATCTAAACACAGACTTCGATGTCCTGAATTTTGGCACCTGAGTTTGAGAATACTGGATTTGCAACAGGCTTCCATCTGCACCAAAATTACCATGATACCACTCTGTTTGGTTTTGGTCAAAGGCTGCTAGCAAGTTGCATTTCTTACCATCTTTATTAATAAGTAGTTCCAAAATTATATAGTATAAAGACTTACATAATGAAGTTAAAACTCCTGTAGCAATTCTGAAATGCTTATGCTCCCTATACAAAATGCTACAGTATAAAAATCTTAAGAGTTTATTGCAGTCTATTAATGGGCTGGTTTACTAACAAGCTGCTGCAGCTAACCCTGTTTAGGTCTTCCAGCGAGGGGGTTCCATCAACAAAACAAAGCCTGACATTGCAACAAACGTCATTTGATCAGTGAGGAAGCCATAAATTCATATTTGTGATTAAATTAACTATAGAAATGGAGAACTGCAGCGTATACCAGCAGCTGCATTTGTATTTAATATGTTCTCAGTGTGTAAGCAAGTATAGGAGGAAAAGTTTAACTTGAGTAGAAATTCCTATTTGGAAAAATATTTGGAAGATGAGACTTGCCTGAAAATAAATCCCCTTCTCTAACTATGAAAATTAACCTGTCAGCGAGCAGTACTTCTCTGAAAGACAGATAAGAACCAGATGTTAAGATATAAAGACATATTGTTATATTTATTTATTTTTCTCTCCAAATCTAGTAATTAGTTCCTGAAAAATTCATTCTATTAGAGAAAAAGACAACAGCTCATTAGCAATTTCTTTTTACTTTTCCCTTAAGTTTTGAGAGTGATTTCAGGGTGGTCTACCAAATTGCATACTCCATATCCTGGCAAATAGCAAACATTACTCTCTGAGAGACAACTTATACATATGCTACGTTTGGGGAGAGATCTTGCTTGCCAACAAAGTTAAAAGAGTCTGTTGGCAAGCAGCAAGAAAGTGAGGAGGGGGTCTGAAACCTGGGGTTTCCCCAAACTCAACTTAGTTTGCTTTTATCAAAATTGACAAAAGGTAGACGATGTGAAAATGTCTTAAGCAGTAAACTAAAAATATAAGCATTTTGACAGATGGTTATATATTTAGCATGTCTTTCAAACTTGTATCACTTCTCATTAATAAGAGCATCTAAAATATTTGTAATCAGCTCAGATTGTTTATTGACATCTATACAGCAAGGTCATGATAATCCATGCTTGCGACTTTCACCTAGGAAATGAGAGACAAACAAAAACAACCTCTAAAAGACTACCTGAGGTACTCCATGCTTCTTCACATACATCCTCCTTCTGTGCAATAAAAGAGGAATGTGTAAGGACAGGGCTAGAGTGTCAGATATAAAATTAAAAGAAATTCAGCCTATTTGAGTGCATGACTGTCTTAACAGGGGCTTTGAGTCAGAGCACTCCCGTTCTGTCATAGAGATCTGAATGGTCCTGAGACAGATGAAGGGCGCATATGAGCTTCTAGATCGCAGCGTAAGACAGAGTTAATGGAGAGAGAGGATTCAGACAGCAGATCCAGAGGAGCTGCTGCTTTTGCAAAGCAGGCAGCTGCCAGAGAAGTCTTGTGGAACCTACCAGGCAGCGGGACTTTGCCCCACGCCTGTAGCAAGTCAAGCTACCTGCCCTCAGCACAACCCTGTGTTTAGACCACAGAATCCTGGCCTAAATCTCGCCTAATCCAGGATTAACTTTCTCTCGATATCTGTAACCACATAACCTACTTCCGATGAGTGCATGAAGAAAGAGGCTGTCATGTCAGGTACCACCTCCATAGCACATTGTCAGAAGAGCAGTCACAACTTGGCCACAAGAGAAGTTTTCAGTATAATTCTAAAAAAAAACCTAGGAGGAAACCAAAATGTAGCTAGGTTTCCAGAAAATGTGTCATTTAGCAACACTATAGGAGTCTACTAACTAAAATTCCACCAGAAGTTTTCCTTCTCAGGCCATATATCACTGCCATATTATTAGAAATGCTGAATGTTGTTGGTCTGGTTTTTGAGGAAGAACAAGATAGAAGAGTCAATAACCTCTGAAAAATTAAAAAAATGATGTATTTGTGGACTTAACAGATGGAGATATAAGAGTAGTTTCAAATTATTATGGAAACTTATTTGCTAAGCATGACAAAAACATTTAAGTTTTGCATTTCAAAAATAATATAATTCTTATGTAATTTTGTAGAAAGTTGAAAACTGCACTCTGAAATTAAAAACCTCATTGCTTAATAATATAAGCAGTTATTTGGCAGTGTATATTTTTTTTCTTCTATGATGGGAGAAAAAGAGAAGGGAGCAAGAATCTTAGTTTGATTTCTTTTTGAGAAATGGGGATTGTATTATTTTGAACTTGGTTCTGGCTGATTTATAGATATTAGCTGGAAAACGTGATAAATTCAGAGGAAGGAAATAGTTTGTACGAACTCCTAATCAGTGTTCACAGAATAGAAAATCCATCATTCACTGTGTATGATCAGCATATAAGCACTGCTTTTTAAAGGTTAGTAGTTGTTATGGTTTGTCCTCAGAATCTTAATTATGAAAAATAACAAATTTGGCATGGGTAATTGTAGCACTATTAATTTTAATTCATATTTCAAGAGTGCAGAAACACATCTACAGATAGTAGAAAACTTTTTGAACTGAATTACGCTAATTTTTTTCTCCAGATTAATTAAATGAGTGCTCTTTAACTCTCTTCGTGATCAACCATAATCAGGCCTTTCATTTCACCTTCAGGCTTATGCTTTTCTCAGTGATGCTACTTTCATTAAATTTCTTTTCTTTTTCTTGCATTTAAATTGTTCCTTTTCATTCATTAACAAACCGTAGATGAACATTTGTTGTCCATATGAAATTGTGGTAATAGAAGTCTTGCAAACTGAAATAGCTATATGTTTTCCCACTCTGAGGGCTGGAAAACTTGTCAGTTGAAATGTAACAGGCTGCTTTTGCCAAGTTTTCTGGTTACAACTGAATAGGAGTATCTGTGAAATTAAGTAACATTTTTATACTTGATGTTTGTCAGTTGTTTCAAAAAAAAAGATAGCTAGCTGATAGAGCAATCTAAATATGAAAACATATTAGCAGTGTGTTCCTCTGTTTTGATCACTGCAGGCTCACTCTCTTTGGCATAGCCTCAAGAACAACTATGAGCATGGCAGGTTCCTTGACTTAGCCATCTTCTTGCACACGTGTTGGTGTATTAACTTACCTGGTGTACTCACTTGTGCAGTTTGCTGTGCATATGGTCAGTAAGGGGGAACTATAAAGACAGTTTCTGGGACAGGACTACTATGTGCCTAGTTTCCCCAAAACGTCCTTTTTCCCAACCTGAAGCATCCTCCTAGAAGAAGAGGAGTATTTTTGACCAGGCTGCAGGAAACCATTATCTCAGCCATGTCTGTTGGCCATGTTCAGATCAATGGTGCAGTACACGTGCAGTGCAAGCTGCACGGCTTGCGCACACAAATCCCTCTGGGGGATGCACTCAAAGGCGAGTGTTTACCTTTTGTCCATCACTGCTCTCACCGAGTTTGTTGCACCTGTCACTGCCTCCAGTGGGAACCGAATCGGACACGGACGGCTGGGTTTGGGCAGTCTTCGCATGAAGTCTTGCAGCCCGGTGGAGTGAACACCTGTACCTTGCTCCCATTTGAGTGCTTCTGTAAAGGCAGGCGCCTGTGGCAACCAGCCAACCAGGGCAGGCAGCTCCCCACAGAAGAAAGACAAACACACCATACCAACATTTAATATTTATTATTATACCACTTATTTTGCACTGTAATGGGCTATGTATGTATGTTCGGCTACCTGAGCATCCTGTGAGACTTCTAAAACCTGTCAGCAGCTGGAGGTATTAATAAACCATAACTCACTTTCTACATCAATTTCATATGCAGAGAACAAACAAAACCCCGATTTTTAGACATTTTAATATGTTAATGCCAAGCTTTAATAAATAGCATTTACCTCAAGAGTGTGAGCTGGGCGAAAACCTGCATGCTTGTGTCAAAGCATAACGTTTGAAGCAGCATCTGTCAGACAACTGAAAGCTACAAGAACACATATTAAAGTAACTCATTTAAAGGACCGCGGAGGCTGACAGAAGCACAGGGGTGGAAGTGGCCTCCCCCGGGTCAGCGAGATCAGCTCTCGGGCACTGCAGGTGCTTTAAAACCGGAGCCTACCGGCCGCCCCGCCGCCCGCCCTCACCCCGGGGCCGCGGCGCGACATGGCGGCGGGGCAACCCCACTCCCACCCCGCTCCTCCCCGCTGCCCGCCCCTTTCCCCGCCCGCTCCCGCTTTGGCGCCAAGCGGCGAAAGAGATCGGGGCCGCGGCGGGATGAGCGGCCACCAGCCCAGCCGCCACGTTAACGGGTACGCTGCCTGGGCCCGGCCCGCGCGAGGGCTCGCCTCCCTGCCGCCGAGGGCTGCGCTGAGGGGGCAGTGGCTTGGAGGGGCCGCGGGTGCGTGGGAGGGGGGGGCCCGCGTGATGCCGTCAGCCGGCGGTTCTCTCTTGCAGTGTCACCGTGCTCCCCCTCGCACCCCTGACTGCTTAAACTTCCTTTCTCCTCGGCCAGGCCGCTCCCCTCTGGGGGTTAAGCCCCTGGTGACCGGGGCACGGCAGTCACGCCGGCGGGCCCGCGGTGCTGCCCGCCGCGGCCTGCGCCACGCGGCCGGCCGCGGCGTGTGAGGGAGGAGAAGCTGCGGCGCCCGCCGCCGTCACCGTCCGGCTGCTTTCGGGGACGCTGGTGTCCTGCGGCAGCCGCGCAGCGGGCCCGGTGCTGGCTGGGGGGGCGGGGGGGTCTCAGCGGGGCGGGGTAGAAGGGGAGAGGCAGCTGGGCGCCTACCCCGCCACCCCGGGGGCGCGGGGTGGGCCCGGGCGGCGCCGCGTCCCCGCGGGAGGCGTTTCTTGAAGCCTCTGAGGGCCCTGTCGTGAGGGCACGGCCTGTTGGGTTTGTTTTTTGTAATCACTGGGATAGGAAAAAGAGCAGGTAGAGTATCTTGTATTCATTATTTCCTGAAATGGAGACCGGCATGAGCAATATGCAATTAATTAAAGTCAAAGAAGTGATGCTGCAAAAGCAGAATACGTTCAATGAAGGGAAATACTCTTGTACTGCTCGATTGGTGCTCAATATTTCTACAAAGTGATTGTATTTACAGGTTTGGTGGGTTATCTCTCAGGAAAAAATTGAATATAGTTAATTTCCAATGCATAGAGTATCATTTTTCTGTAGGGTTGATTTTTCTCTCCGTCTCTCTCTCAAAACCTTACCTCCCAGTAAGAGGATAGGTAATGACCCCTATCTCAGTACCTATATGAGGGGAAAGATGACAAGCCTCAAGTAAAGGAAATGCCACATTCATTTGATGTAATAGTTGTCATAAACAAAATTATGAGACTTAAAGAAAAAGCTAGTATTGAAGGTCATCATGAACACATATCCCATTTAGCTTTTGGGGAACAAGAGCATTGCTGAAGATGCTTTATTTTTAACACACGCGTTACCCCTTTTTTTACCTTAAATTCTGTGAGTTAAGTGACAAAATATTGGTAGTTTATCTTCAGTGACATACTTGATACTGGGGAAAAAAACCTACCACAGTACAGTTGGAACATAATGCACATGACATCAGAGATAAGAAAGCAGAGAAAAAATTAAAAAGGGGGGGAGAAGGAAAAAAAGTGATACCCACCAGTTCTCCAGTTGTACTATAGTGTTGTGTAACTGACCGTCATAATTGTCCTATGAAAAGATTTGAGGTGATGTATTCTGTTTTAGGATTCTCAACTAAATTTTTCATTAAGATAGACTTTTTTTTTTTTCAGTAGCTGAATGAAATGTCTTTTTCAGATGGTGTTACAGCTTACTTGAAGCCTAGATGGATGAAAAAGAACTGAGAAGGGAGGCACTGTCCTCTAATTGCAGCATCTTTTTTTCTATTTTGCTTTGAAATACTGTTTACACAGACTTTTCTGCAGGCTACTAATCACTCTAGAATTTGAGGATATTTTTTCCTCTTTCTTCTTGAGCAGTGTTATCTTCATGGCTTTCAGTTCCCAATATTTTTATTCATAAGTTCTTATAAGTTATCACAAGGATAACCCTTAATTGCTTATTTTACAGCTAGCTATAATATTTTCTAGAGTAACTTTCATTCATGCAATTCTAGAACTTACAAATGAGCGCGAGGAAGATGATCAGCTGCCCGAATCCATAAACTTAATTTTCCTATGTGTGCTTGACTGCTAGCCAAGGCCTTGGCTTCTGCTCAATCAGAAATTAAGTGTTTTATACCCATTTCACACACTTGTGTTCCTGTGCATTGAGTTGAGGGAATTATCTTGCCAAACATGGTGATGTTAAATAGAAATAATTGAGTAAGGGTGTGGGGTTTTTTTTATGTTCTCTTTGATGTAAGCCTGCTGCTCATTTTTTGAATATGCTCCTCTCCCTGTGAAGTTGGTGCTCTGAGAGACCTCCACTTACATACAGTTCTGTATTTATGAGAAAAGTACATAGTAGCTTTTGGTGTGTTTTGAATACATAGGGTTGCTAGGGAATAATTTAACAAAAGGAGATCTCATGATCTCTTAGTTCAGAGTACTATTGTCTTTCTGTAGCCCTTTCCCCAGAATGTTTTATTCGATGTAGTTCTGCATTGTGAGTTGCATGCCTCTCCGAAGACATCACTGAGAATGTCACGGAGTCAGGAATGTATTAAACTGATCATTTAAAGTCCAGTGGTGTTTTGAATTTTGTAAATCTGCTTTTGTGAGATATTTTAAATAATCCCTCAAATTAGCTGAAGCACTTTCTTGGCATTTCAGTTAACCTGTCCAAGTTCAGTTTGGCATGGAGATGTGTGAGGGCATGTCTTTAATTTCTTCTTTCTGCTATGAAGTTCTTTGAACACTTCTCTGAACACTTTTCTTTGTTAGTAGGATACAGCCATATCCCTTTAGTTACAAGGATTCAAGCCAGTTTGAGCACTCTCAGAATCACATACTTGATTTTTGTGTTTGCTTTGACAATTGACAGTTCTGGGCAATGTCAAAGTGTGAGAGAGGTGTGCTGGTTACACCAAGAGCGTATGTTTCTCCCTCTTTACGTTGAGACAATGGCCTTAAAGATGATCCTCATTCATTCCAAGAACAAGGCAAAATTGCTAACTTGTAGTGTGCCATATATGAACTATTCAAAAGCAGCAATTTATCTTTGGTAAAGAGCACCCTGTACGTTTCTAAAGTACAATTTTATCATGTGCTGGCATTGTCTTTACTCAAATAGTGTAATCTCTTTATGACAAGCTAACTGCAAGCCTCTAATATATGCTATTTTATGGGTTTGGTTATAAACATAGTAATTAACAAAATACTTGTAATGTTTATTTGTCTTCAGAAGGTACTGGTACTAGAGTTGCTAGGAGATGTCTTGTTGCTTGCAGTTATCTATGGTGTATTTTTCTGCATGGTCGTACGTTACTAGAAAGGTATCTCAATCTTAAGCTGTGGTCCTTGGTAAGAGGAACCCAAGAAGAAAACTACTGTGCCCCTTGTATTTTGATAGGCTCATTATTGTATTTAAGATGTTCCATTGTTTGGTTTTCAAGTGTAGCAATGATAGGTGAGAGTTTGGGGAAATTTCTTTGAATTTGATCTTTTCCTTGAAATTTGCAAAGCTTAAATATGTTGAAGGGGGAGGAGGGGGGGGAGAGAGAGAGAGAGAGGTCTTTCCTTCCTCTCTTTGAGCTGAAAAGCACAGAAATTCCCCTGTTGCATATTACACTGTCCAAGTGGTCTTTCAGCCATAAGCAGCCAAGAGAAAACGATGCATCACTGGTTTTTTTTCCTTCCTCCGTCCCCCAAATAAACCTCCCAGTGCAGGGAAAGAAGCAACTTTTGTGCGACTTTTACACATTATATCTAAGAGAAAAGTTCTTGAACCCATCTCCTTTCAGTTTCTAGAAGGCTTTCATAGGACATAATCTCAAGAGAAATTTAGCAGGGGACTATCAGAATGGATTATAGCCTCAGATTTTTGCTGGTAAGTGTTGTAACAAGAGGCAAACTCGTGGCAATAACTGCGGGCAGAAACGAATGACTGCACAGGAAGCTACCAAACAGAAATCTAGCGAGCGCTTGTCGTAGGCAGAAGTACAAAATAGCTTAGATTAGAGGCTTGCAGTTAGCGCAGTCATCATAAAAAAGATTATGTTGTTTGGGAGAAAAGAATGCCAGTACATGATATACCTGAATCTTAGAAATATACAAGGTGTTATCTATAAAGGATAAATTGCTCTGTCTTTGAATAGCTCAGTGCTCTGAATAGCTCAGCCGTCTTATCTAAAACTGAAATTTGCAACCTCGCTTGGGTGCCTTTCCCCTGAAAGGAAATGTTGCATATGTAAGTTCCTGGAAAGCACGTAACGCTGATGGTTTTACTGTTAAAATATTAGTGAATGTGCGGTCTTCTTAGTCAGATTCTGACCCTGGTTACTTTGAACTTGTGCACATTAAAAGAATAAAATCTGTAATAACTCTAGCTATGTGTTGTTTGCTGATGGCTGTTTTTTTCCATGAACTGTAGTTTCGGCAGTGAAGCATCCTGCAAAAAACGAGAGGATTATTTGGAATGGCCTGAATATTTTATGGCAGTAGCTTTTTTGTCAGCACAAAGAAGCAAGGATCCAAGTTCTCAGGTAAGAAGACGACGTGTAAGAATAACATAACCTAATCTATATTGCACATCGCATCAGATGCACATGTAGCACTTTCAGGGGTTTCTTATTAAAAGTTATTTCAGTATATAGCTATTCTTTTTTAACATGGTCAGCACCTTTTGTTACAGAAATTCTCTTATTGGGCCTGACCTCGTGTATAATTCTGTGTGTACATTTGCAGCTTAGAGTTTTGTAAATCTTCTTTTCATCTAGAGGTTAAAATAACACATGCATTTTCTCTCCTTTTTCCAGTATCATTACTGTTAGAGGAGAACATAACTACTGAAAGTTTTAGATTGTAATTTTTTAAGACACAGCATTTTACAAGTTCCTTTTCCTCACCTGTAAGGGTACAAAAATTCCCTTTTGTTTGGTCTTGAGTAGACTGGAGTTTTCTTCTAGTTTGGTTCTTCCCTCAGGTTCCCCTTCCGCCTCTGCTTCACTGTCTGTCCCCATTCTTTGCTTCTTTCATGTGCCTCTGTTGAATATTGGTTTGAAGCGATTGATGTATCTCCTGAAACATGCTGTTCTGCAGGACCCAGTCATCCTGTTAGTCTTCCTTTGTGTGAAAAAGTTCAGGAAGCAAATCCCAGCAAAGCCATGGAGTAAATGCATATTAACAGTCCGCTCAATTACTCGCTGGCTTCTGTACATTATGGCTCTTAGTTCTCTGAAGGTTATTCACTTAGGGCTAAATTTTCGTTACCCAGGAGCTGGTTGATAAACACATTGTGTGAATTAAAATCAGTACTATTGCCATTTCAATAAATCTAAATTGTAGGCAGAAAACATAAAAACAGGACACTTCATCGTTCTATAAGAAGGGTCCCTGTGCAGACTTGGATTGAAGTAATAAAGGGTGGGAGTTAAAAGGTCTGGTATTTTGGTGCACGTTTGTGTAAACAAGCCACAAAGGTTTATGAGCTTATCTGCCTAGGTCAACACTACTGCATTTCTGTTCCATCTTCCATACCTTTTCTTTTGCTGCTGCTGCTTGTACTGCTGCCAGAAAAGCTGGTTTGGGGAGCTGAACTAACAGAAAACTTACGTTTAGTAGGGTTAGTTCAGTGCCAGTTCTGCTCCCTGAACTAGGTTCACCTCATAATCGAACAAGGAACAGTGCTGGCAGGCTGGGATGGGGACTGCATGACCAGAGGACTAGCAGGGTTTCATCTGCACTCATTTATTTTAAAGCTCCACCAGTTTGGTACAATTGTAGCCTTGCTCACTAGGGAATGGGACTTAATATAAAGCAAAGCTTGTATCTCTTAAATGAAGATTGTAGGACTGACTTTTCCAGTTTCATCTTTCTTGTTGATACATCATTTTGCATGCTGTTGGTACTATATAAATCTGATTTTATTTAGGTTGGTGCCTGCATTGTAAATTCAGAAAACAAGATTGTTGGAATTGGATACAATGGGATGCCTAATGGCTGCAGCGATGATGTACTACCCTGGACAAGAACAGCAGCACATAGACTAGACACGAAATATCCTTATGGTAAGGTTTCTTGTGGTTGACAGGTCAGACTTGTGCTATCTGTATATGTGAAAGTCCAGCTGGTAAAATATCGATCAGTTTTTCTTCCACTCACCTGATTTTGTTAATGATGTGTCCATATGTGATACATCAGGATAAAAATCACAGCCCTGAAAATAAATGAAAACAGTCTTTATGACGGACTGACTTCCTGGGAAGTATGTTCATAAATGATTAGCCATTTTGGATTGTGTAGTGAAAATTTGTAAATATGATGCAGCTCATTAGCACACAGTTGCAGTGTATGCAGGTGATTGCTGCTTATGTGTGTTCGTCTCCACAGGAATTACAGAGAGCATGTATATGCAGAAGAAATAATTTGGTCTAAAATACAGGTATTAAAATTGTAAACTCCAGTGATTGTGGGAAATTCCAGTGTTCAGGTGTTGATGGCATAGGCAGTACATATTATGAAGGAGCTGAATTTTGTTTGTCTTGAAGTATGTGATTGCATTCTGCCATTCCATGCCAATTTTGCCTCACCTGGTGCGCAGTGGATCTACCCTGCTATGGGTGAGGTGACTTTCATTGTTTATTTCAGCCTCTGATTTGATTCACATTTACTAAATAGGCAAAAGGAATGAAGAGCAAGGATGGCTACGTGGTAAATGTGGCTGAGTGCTGCTTTGGATCCTGTCTTTGTCTTCGCAGCAGGCCTAGTTTGGCCTTCTTGCAAGCCTGCTCAGAAGGGTCCTCTCACAGAGGAGAGCACCTATCGACAGAACTGTACAGTTACTCCTCTGAGCCAGGTGTGGTTTGCAGGACCCAAGGAGACAACTTGCTGGGCTGCCTCAGGCTTCATGCCATGAGTGCTGGGTGTGGAAATGGAGTTGAGAGCTGCCTTGTGGCCTGCAATACCTGATGTTGGGGGGGGAACTGTGGTTAGGACTGATAAGGAAAGGAGGAGTGTATGGTCTCTTACATCCCCCTTCTTATCTTTCTGCTTCCACACCAGCTCCCGCTGCACCTCTGTGGGGTGAGACCAATGCAGCAGAAGCCATGGGCACAGGAAAAATGGGTATTAGGAGCTCCTTCATCCTGGGCTGCATCTCAGCCTGTCCTAGGCACAGGAGTGGCAGGGGGAAGAATCACAAAACTGAACAAGAGCCCTGAGAAATTCTCTCTTCCCCCTGCGTGGGTGGGGGGAAATGAGCACCAGAGTTCAGCTTTTGCAAAGAGATATTGACTCTTTTCCAGTGTACAGTATTTATCTCTGCCTACTAATTCTGTTTTTTACTTGTAACTTCTAACAATTGGTGTGATACAGAAATTAGACTTGCATGAGTTTTGATGTTCCCTGTGTTCACCCAGAGCTCTCTCTAAAAACCAGCATTACATTTTCTGGTTTCTCACAGCATTGAACTGAAAGATGATATGCAGTGGTTCAGCACATAATTCATCAGTTTCGTATTTGAGTTCTTAAAACACTGGTAGTTTGTCCTTGTTCACTTTACCAATTTATTATAAAACCTCCAACATTAACTCTTAAGCTTGAGACAGTTTCATATTATTTTTCGTAAGAGATGTATTCCCGATAGTAGGGCCAGCTCCTGCCAAATTTTAAGTCTGCTCTAACGCACAGAAGCATTGGTTTTACACATAATGAGGGTACCATAATGGTACAACTTGGTATGACTGCTCTTTATTTATAGGGTGAGGAAACAAGTGTTAGCCCATTGATTAAATATAAAGTACTGAAAACAGAACATTGATTTTGGTTGAATCTTTATGCTGTCTCAGTTCTGAACTAAGATCAGTGTGGATGGTCTCTGGGACCTGAGCATGTTCCAAGCACTTAAATCTAGGCTGACCAATTTAAACTAAAAATGCAGTATGAATTTGTGAGGAATCCTTGTACAAGATGACCTGACTTTTTTTTTTTTTCATTTAACTCTGACTCCAAAAGATGTGGAATAAAGTAGAAATCTGTAATACATGATGTTTAAAAAATGCACTAACCAATCTAACAGCCTGGAGAGATGAGTTCGTTTCTAGGAGTTGGTCTAACTATACTGCCCTTCCCCCCCCAAATCTTAGTCTTCACCTCATTAAAAAAATCACAACTTTGTAACATAAAGTGTCTGCTGTGATGAATAAACGACCTATTTTGTAATTCACAGATCATTTAAACTCTAGCAGTTTCTTATTAATCTTGATAGCAAAGTTGACAGACCAGACAAGTATATATAAAAAAAATCATCTGCTTTTAAAAATTCTGGTAGATGCAAAGAGACACATAGAATTGCTGCTAAAATCTCATTAAACTGTCATGTTTTCCTTTCTGCTTTTGCTAATCATCACAGCATTTGTGTAAATTGAACTTTTTATCCTTGCATTTTCCTGACTAGCTTGTTCAGAGATGGTACAATCTTACTGTGTGCTCCATTAGCCTATCAAGGGAGTGCTGGCACCTTCATCACTAGAGCTGCAATGTAGCTTATTAGGTAAAGCTGATGGTAATTGTGCATGTAGCACCACACTAACTTGGAAGATGTCTTCTAGAGCTACTTCATGCATCTGCAGTGATACAGAAAAGGGCTGGGGGTGGATCTGAATGCTGACCTCCTGGTTTTATGTACTGTTGTAGGTTAGGCATAAACATTAGCTCGCTTCCCATCTGTTTCAGACCACTCTGACTAGCTTTCTCCAGAACAAAGCCTGAGTATTGCACTGCGAATGGCTCACTCAAAGGCTGCTCCGGAGGGCAGGGTGGGGAAAAGGCTGCAAGAAGACTGTCATCCTGTATAGGCCTATATCGCAAAGCCTGCTGAGATGGTATGCTTAACCCTCCTCCCTCCCTCAGGCCATACTGGGGGATATGCAACCCATACTCTGTTTCATGCTGTGAAAATACCACTCTGGTGGGCTACAAAAAAGTCGTCTCACTTCTTTATGCACTTTGAACTGAGACATACATACAAAATAAGTATGTGGTGCCGTGGGACTCTGGAGACGTGGAGCCTTGAGGACACCCAGGGCCAAGTGCTATGTAAGTTCTGAGTAAGATGAACATGAGCCAGTCTATGCCAGTTGGCCTCAGGGCCAAGGGTCAGTTCGTGGCCCTGTCTGTGCTTAGCAGCATAGACATAGTAGGGGATTGGACCCAGAGGCGATCTTTGCAGAAGTGTATTAGATGATTCTATAATAAATTTATTGAGCTCCAGCAGAACAGATGGATACATTGACCCCACAGCTCTGATCAGATTCACTGTTTCATGGCTAGAAAACTTCCAGTTTCCACCGTACATTTATTTGTGGTTAGTTTATACATTTTTGTGTGTGCGGGCGTTGTTCTTTTAGCTTTTCTTATTCACTATGATTAACCCTTCCTCCTTTGCCCCCTTCCCCTGTGCACTTACTGATAACAATAACCTTTTGAACTTTTGTTGTAAGGCTAAACAAGTCCTGTCACTCTTAAATTTTACTGTAGCTTGAAACTTGTTGGCTTGAAATTCACCAGTGTCTCAGTTATCTATGTCTGCTACAATATACTACATATATCTAACCTGCATCCTCAAGTGTGGGTTCTGCTCAGCTCTGTTAGAGAAAGGGTCGTGCTTGGTTAAAAAATCTGTGTTTAC
This sequence comes from Phoenicopterus ruber ruber, assembly GCA_009819775.1. NCBI lineage: Eukaryota > Metazoa > Chordata > Aves > Phoenicopteriformes > Phoenicopteridae > Phoenicopterus > Phoenicopterus ruber. The sequence continues at coordinate 37,723,391 of CM020218.1, forward strand.
CCATATCTAAGTGTAAGCTGAGCTGCTACTGAAAGAAAGCATCAAAATGTGGTAGGTAGTGCTCACTTTACCTTAGAGGATGCAAATGTTTGCGAGGCATTTGGATATTACAGGAATAGTGATGTGGATCAACTGTACTGATACTATGCATTCCTTATGAGAGTCTTGAAGCAGATTAAAACTCTTTTCCTTCTAGTTGTAGTGTATATTTGAACAGTTTAGTAGTATAGCCTTGTTATGTCAGAAAGCACTGGGTGTTTTGCAGAATGCCATTTTTCACAGCACAAAATTGGGCTTTCGTTGTTATGTTGGAACTGACTCTTTCCAGGCTGCCAGTCAGTGACAGGAGCAGGGATGTTTCTGCGCACATGAGAGAAGTGGAAGGCCAGTTTTGAATACCTACTTTACTAAGATGTTATTAAAAGCTCTTCCTGAAGCATTGTGTTCAGTACCGTGTACAGAAGCTTCTTAATAATTAGAAAAAAAATCTGGCTTGCAAAGTCAAAAGTGAGTGCCCTCTGTTTCTGTTAGATGAATCCAAGGATTTGATGATGCTCAGTTTCTTCTCACCGATCATTTAAAATACTACATTTTTCTCCTATTAAAGCAAGTCTTCCCACTAATGCTAGTTGCTGTGCTCCTGTTATGCCCTCTGTCTCCACTGTAATCTAAGAACATCCATTTGACAACCAGTCTCTAATTAAGAGAGTTTTAAATTAAAATGACTGGCAAATTTAGAAACCTCTGAGCAATAGAGAAAATATTGAGTAAATATGCTTACAAATATTTATACAGGTTCAGATACGATAAAATATGTGCTGTGGCAAAAAGTATGCTCTAATTGAACAGTACCTGCTGTGTAAAATGAAACAAACTGTTATCAACATTTCCTCATGTTAGGATTGTGAGCTTTTCGTCAATTTTTTAGAGAGATGAACACTCAAAGATATTCAGGCAAATGTTACTTTTGTAGAAGCTGTTATTTTGACAGCACAAAACTTGATAAGACACTATGAAGAAGTGTGATGCTCTCTCTCCAATTGACAGTGCAAAGCTGAGGCTTCAGCTGGAAAGGGGATCTATAGGAGACAGTCTCCACCTACAGCCACGTGCTCTCTTGTCCTGCGTGGATTTCTGTCCAATTCTGGTGTCATACATCAAATGTCTAGAAAGTTTGGAGATTTGGAAACACCAAGAATAATTTCTCTCATTCTGCTTGCCCACTAAGAAACGCCTCTGTGGTCTGCTGAGAGTAGAACAAACTTGGAGCAGGATGGGAGTAACTGGGAAATGGGGTGGATTAGCTAATGCTTCTCAGGTTTTGAGAGGGGCTTCTCTGGTCTGCCCCCAGAAGATTTTGTGATGTTCATAAATGGGCTGAGTGGTTCCCATCTTCACTTCCCAGTTCTCCTTTTTCACAGAAGAAAGTAGTGAGACTGGGGCTGTTCCCTTTTTCTGACTGCAGTCTGAAGAGGCTAGGACTCCAATGAAATCTGGTGGTGTTATCCTTGCCTCCCAACCCTGACCACAGCAGCTGCTCTTCCTCCAGCACGCAGGGCGAGAAAGAGAGCAGCAGGAATGGCTGAGGGCAGTGCCAGCCCAACATCCGTGTCCTGCCTTCCCCTGACGCAGTGACCAGCAACCACCCCTACGCTTTCACAAAGGTTTAAAAACAGATTGATGTCATTCTACAAATTCCAGATCCATCAACCACTGTCCCTGGTGGTTGTCACTCCAGACCCCGTTCCTTTCAATAATATTTCAGTCCCTTCCATGATCCTTGCTATGTCCAGTGTCAGGGGTCCAGCGAGTAAAGGATAACTGGTAGGTGGAGCTTGGACAAAGATGGGATGGACAAGGGATGAACACAAAAAGGTGAAGATTTTACCAAAAGACTGAGAAGAAGTGGGCCAAATTACAGAACTCCCTGTATCCATTTCTGTGCCAGGTTTATGTTGAAGAACACCGTGCTATTACCATTTATCTGTATTGGGAACCCGTAATATTTGTCAAGTTGGTTAACATGGCAGTATAAAAACTTATGTTAATAAATAAGTCAAACCTTGCTGCGTGACAATCTATATGCATTGAAATGTATTCTTTTCAAATGTAACACCATATTTAGTGCATAATTTCTCAAAATTCCTAGCCTGGCTCAGTTAGTAATTAATCACATAGAAAGGTCACTCCCCACAGCATTTCCTTTGATTGATTCTTAAAAGGTGATGTGTTGTGGTGGTCCCTACTCCAAGCTCTTCATCAAGCATGTAAGCCTTTAAACAGTATTAAGAAACACTTTGACTAGCCCTGTGGTTCTTACAAAATCACTAGTCAGAACACTTTTAGTAGGTGGGAAGAGTACTTCTGACTCTGCAGCCCACTAAGAGCATGTTCATGTTAAGTGGTTAATCCTGAAAAATGACCATTAATAGGGTAAGTAGGGGTCTCTTATTTACAGGTAGGCTTAAAGATGAGTGCTACCTCATATATGCAGCACAAAGCAGCATGCAATGAGAAAAGAGAAACAGTAGCAATTAATACTACCAGTAATGAAGCAGTCATTCCTCTGCTTTCTTTTGGTTTTTTTTTTTCCTCTCGTGAGTATAGTAGCAGGTGGTGGGAGTGTGAGAGCACACACTAACTTCTCATTTCATGGTTATTTCTTCAGCTAATGAAGCCTTTCGAGAATACTTTTCAAGCCACTTTTCCAGAATGGAAACCAGTGTTGCAGGCTTAATATTATGTTGGCTATACGTGAATATTTTTTTTTTTTAACCAAAACACTGGGCCCCCCCATAGGGTATTGTAAAAATTCTCAGTTTTACTAGTCTATTTAAATATATAGTTTTCAGAGTTCTGAATACTGTGCACCTGTGAAAGGTTATTTTAAGTTAGCTTCTTATTGTCTGAGAGAGAACAATGTGTAACTATTAGTAGGAGCTCTTAACAGGTTAGAAAACTTCATAACTCCCCAAATGTGAACTACTTAGTTATTAACGCGAGGGATTTTGGACTCCTGGATTTGTTTTCTGTCTCTCACTAATGCTCTGTACAAAGCTGGGCGGGTCTATAAGAAAAATCTGGGGATAATAGACTATATCTTATCTATAAATCGGTTAACAGTTAATGCCTATCTGCTAGAGAGAGGGGAATATGAGGAAGAGGGAATGGAGAGTGATGGGACAAAGGCTAAAAATATTTGTCTGATGCCTATACGTTCTTAAGGACCATGTAGCATAATATCCCTTACAGGGGCCAGTAGCAGATGTCTAGGGAAATGTATAAAACAAAGACATGTGTAGTGATAGTTCTCCAGAATATTCCTCCAAGTTTCAACAACTGAGCCAAAATGGTTTTGTATTTAACAGCCCTGTAGATTAAAAAAAAAAAAAAGGTACTGGAAGGAAAAAGATGACTTCTGGAATCAATGCAAACTTCTAGTCCCATACTACTTTCTGCAGTAAGTGCAGTAGAAATACTTGGCTAGGCTGCAGTGTGCATGAAAAACCTACCTCCTCTTGGTTTTGAAATGAAAGCCTGCTGGGTTTGTTGGAGACCCCACTACTTTTTGTCTTGGAATGATTAGTCTCTGTTTCTTCCTTATTACTGTCTCTGTGTCTTCTTTCCACACTGAGTTGTCGTAATTGTTCTTAACTTCAGATTGTGTTAAGATGATCAGGAGGCAAAATTTCTCTCTTCCCTTGCTCCAGCTGATTATCTTCTGTAAGTTATTTTTGGCCTGAAATTGTTTTTTCTTGGGAAGAGGTTTGTTGTTCAAAGTTTGTAAATGTCTGCAGAAAGAGCCTTTCTTTCTCATCAGTGCAGGAAGGAAACTTGATCCAGTACTAATAATGAAACTTGTCTGGTTTTACGGCTAAAGATTTCTGAGTTTTAGTGAAGGAAAAATATTTACTGAAGGAATCACTTTTTTTTTTTTTTAGTTCTGTGAGCCTTTGAAAACATTCCCTCATCCTTTTTTTTTCTGGAGGCCTTCCATATTTTAGACTGCTGCCTAGAACATAAGTATATTGTTCAAAGAGACTTAAAAGTGATGTTTCTGTCCTGTTGACATAACCTAGTTCTAGTTGCAGAAATAATGACACTCTTTTTGACTCCATCCTCTGTAACCCTAGAAAAATAATTCTCTGACTATTTATTGCGAAGGCTACATAAGGTTAGTGCAACTCAGTAATATACTTGGAGTTAAATGTATTTTCTGGATTTTCTAAATGTATAGGTTCATATAATTGTATATCTTGGTCACTTAATGGCATATGTTTAAAATACAGTGTGACCCAATTACAGTTGCAATAGAAACATAATAATAGTAATTGAAACATTAATGTGATGGTGCTTGAGGAGGTGCAGGGTTTTTTGTTAATTTCCTATTTTTTATGTTAGTTTCTGGTTTTACTGTTTACGAGAAGGTATGTGGACAGCATGGTCATGGTGATGCTGGGGACAGCTTTAGAAGTCGATACTGAGCTTTCTTTAGAAAGTGTTTGGTCCTTTGTGACTTGTCTACATGGGAAAGCTTGCGTGCTGTAAGTTAGGCTGTAAATTTATAGTGCATTAGCTGCTATATAGAAAATCCCACGTAGACATTTAGAGCATACAGAAAACATTTTCATTCGGCAAGGATTCCTGTGTGTTGAAGGTACTGCACTCAGTTATTCTTTGTGTGGTGAGATCATTCTGTGGTGGGTTGGCCCTGGCTGGACGCCAGGTGCCCACCAAAGCCACTCTACCATTCCACTCCTCAATGGGCAGGGGAGAGAAAATATGACGACAGGCTCGTGGGTTGAGATAAAGATAGGGAGAGATCACTCACCAATTACCATCGCAGGCAAAACAGACTCAACTTGGGGAAATCAGTTTAATTTATTACCAATCAAATCACAGCAGGATAATGAGAAATAAAAACTAAATCTTAAAACACCTTCCCCCCACCCCTCCCTCTTCCTGGGCTTAACTTCACTCTCAAATTCTTTACCTCCTCCTCCCTCAGTGGTTCATGGGGACAGGGAATGGGGGTTGCGGTCAGTTCATCACGTGTCATCTCTGCTGCTCCTTCCTCCTCAGGGGGAGGACTCCTCACACTCTTCCCCTGCTCCAGCCTGGGGTCCCTCCCACAGGAGACAGTTCTGCACAAACTGCTCCAGCGTGGGTCCTTTCCATGGCGTGCAGTCCTTCAGGAACAGACTGCTCCAGCCTGGGTCCCCCACAGGGTCACAAGTCCTGCCAGCAAACCTGCTCCAGCGTGGGCTCCTCTCTCCATGGGGCCACAGGTCCTGCCAGGAGCCTGCTCTCTGGCATGGGCTTCCCACAGGGTCACAGCCTTCTTCAGGTATCCACCTGCTCCGCTGTGGGGTCCTCCATGGGCTGCAGGTGGCTATCTGCTCCACCGTGGCCCTCCAGGGGCTGCAGGGGGACAGCCTGCCTCACCATGGTCTTCACCACGGGCTGCAGGGGAATCTCTGCTCCAGCGCCTGGAGCACCTCCTGCCCCTCCTTCTTCAGTGACCTTGGTGTCTGCAGAGTTGTTGCGCTCACATCTTCTCACTCCTCTCTCTGGCTGCAATTGCCATTGCACAGGTTTTTGCCTCTTCCTAACTATGTTATCCCAGAGGTGCTACCACCGTCGCTGATGGGCTCGGCCTTGGCCAGCGGCAGGTCCATCTTGGAGCTGGCTGGCATTGGCTCTGTCGGACATAGGGGAAGCCTCTGGCAGCTTCTCACAGAAGCCACCCCTGTAGCCCCGCTGCTACCAAAACCTTGCCACACAAACCCAATACACGTTCACATAGAGGTCAGTACATAGTAGCAAGTATACTATGAACTTGTGCCCATAACCTTGCCCGTTTTAATTTACCCGTGTGTGCAGGGGAGAGGAAAATTTTTTTTTTAATCCATTCTTCAAAACAAGCAGTGGAAAAACTCTTAATGTTGTCTGCACATGCAGGTCTCTAGATGAGCTCAAACCTACACCACACTTCAGCACCTGTTTATGAAGTAAGTCAGGGCAGCAGGCAGTTTCTTTGTAGGTAGTTATATAAATTATGCAACTTGCTGTCATTCCTAGGAGAAAACAGGAAGTTCTCGCAGAGATCCTAATGTTTTTTTCAGAGGTTCAGGGTGGTTGACACAGAAACTGTGCTCTTCTTACCTGTGTTGGTAACACATTAGATAATCTGCTGATGTGTACAGCATAAAAACTTAAACCCTAAGGTGCGATCGGTCCAGAAAGAGCTATTGCGTTACGGTGGAATAAGGCAGGGTAGTCTGTTGCTACCTGGCCTATCTCAAATCCATGGAGAAATAGAGGACTTTGTTTTCCTGCTTGGGAAGTCTGGCACCTTTTAATGAGCAGTAAACTCACTTTAATATTAAAGCTGGGACATTTTTATGGTTGAGTGTGTCTTGTGTATTCTTGGGGTGAGAGAATCATGCAGCCGCGCTGAGCTGTTCTGAGACCCAGAGGACAGAGCTGCTCGGTTTTACTTCGCGATTCTCCTGCCTTTAAGAGCACACAGTGCGCCCTTATAACCGTAAGACTGTTCCTATCTGTGCATGTAAACACATAAATGAGCTGTTTTATACTGGCAATTAGATACTCCAGAGAGTTGTGAAGCTGTGAGATATTGCTTCACTTAGGGTGGTTGCAACTACTTGGCCCACAGCCTACGGCTTTGTTGCTTCCAATAGGTGTTAGCAAATGGCAATGCTAATGTGCTTAATGATATCATTACTAATCGGCAGCCTGGTCAGAACAATTGACCTTCATTGATCTTGGTATTTCTGCTTTTATTTCTTCCTCTGCCCTTTATGACAAGCTGTGCAAGCTATTTGCCTTTGAAAGGATGTAAGCAGTTATATTGTAACACTTTAATTTTAGTTTGACTGATTTATTTTAATGAACGGTATTATGAATTGTTTCTTTTTTTTTGTTTGTTTTAAATCAGTGTGCCATGCTGAATTGAATGCCATCATGAACAAAAACTCAGCTGATGTGAAAGGCTGCAGCATGTATGTTGCCTTATTTCCATGTAATGAATGTGCAAAGCTCATCATCCAGGCAGGTAAGGAGTAGTGCCAGTTTGATTTGTCAGGGTTGCAGTGCTGCCTGCTCGTTGGTATCTTATCACGGATGTATTTGATGTTAAATTGCTGCTGTTAGATCTAAATTAATTGCACTGTCAACTTCATAAGATGCTACTTGTGGGGTTTTTTTGCATCTGAATGGTGCCAAATTTTTCCAGTGCTAATTGCATCTTCTGTGATTCTAAGCGTGCTTCTAATTTAGGTTTGTAACTTCTTAGACCAGGAGCTGCCAAAGAACAACACAGGCTTTGCATATAATTACTGTCAATTTTACTGTGCTCTGACACATTGAATGGAGTAGGGCAGAAAGAAATAAACTTCTGCATGACAAAAGGTCTGTTGGGAGTATATACATGAAATTTTAATTTGAATGTGATGCATGGTAGATATTTGAAGATTTTAAAATATCTTTGCTCATAAATGTCATAAGACTTCTATGATCCTACTTTAATTATGTCTTTCATTACAATTGTTATAAATCTGCGCCAGTGCAGCAAGTGTGCTGGCCTAAATGTGTCGCCTTTTTTCAGATTAGGCATATCTGCAGTAGGCTTCAGTTCCGTAAAAATCTCTGCTTAAAGAAGCATATATTTTGCTCATTGAGTAAAGTCTTGCAATCTTACCATGGATTGCTGTTCTGGGGAGTTTCTCTCACCACGAATGGCTATGGGAATCTAGGAAGAAAGTAGCAAACATAATGCTGCTTTATTTTGGTCAGTAAGGTTTGAAATGAAGAGAGGTGAAGGGGGAAAGACAATGGTATTCTGTATTTGTGCTACATTTCTCTTATTTACAGAATCAAAATCAAATGGTCTTCAAGGTAGATTGGCTGCTTGTTCTCAATGTAGTCACTCATCCTTATGCACTTAGTACTCCTTATGTACCAAGGAGTTCTAGAGTATATGGATGAATGCTGAATTTTCTGATTCTGTGCACCAGTTTTTATATAACATTACTTTTTTTTTTTTCAGTGTAATTTTAACATTTTTTCTGTATGACTTTTTTAGGCATAAAGGAAGTTATTTTTATGTCTGACAAGTATCATGACACTACAGAAATGACAGCTGCACGGCGGATGTTTGATTTAGCAGGTATTATATACAGGTAAGAGAACTTTGGATTAACTTTATTTTTATTTTGGAAAGGAAGAAGATGATGTGTGAAAGAGACCAACTTCAGGGCAAAAGTTTTTCTTCTTTGCATTGTGCAGCGTTTTATTCTTTGGTAGTGTTTGTAGACTCTGTATGCATGCAAAAGATACTGGATTGACAGACTGTCGCACCACTCTTTTTGCCTTGCGCGTGATTAAATTTTAATTTCATAACATTTGTATGAGAAAATGGCCCATTTGGAATATTCATTTCATTCCTGGATGGCAGGTAAAATTGTGAATGTGATGGTTATTTGTTACATTGTACTTGGGGGAGTTGTTGATGACCCTGCTTTAAGCAGGAGGTTAGACTAGATGACCTCCTGACATCCCTTACAACCTGAATTATCCTATGATCCTATGAATTGGACTGAAATAACCAATTGGGGGGGGGGTGTGTGGATTACCTGATCCTTATTGAAAGTTTAGTATCTTTTTGTTGCAGTCAATTTGGGAAAGTGTCAAACCAGCCACCCATAATTAATTCTTGGTGCCTATAGCTGTCCAGTCTTCTTTGGTCAGCTTTTCTTGTGAGAAAAGGATAAAACTTGGAATATTTGCCTTAAAGTAATGAGAATCTGAAAAATGTGTGAAGAGTGGGGTTTTTAAAGACACTGACAGAGATACCTAAAGACAATCTGTTCAACAGCTAGTTTGATAGCAATAGCATGCTGTGGGTGAGGCTAATTATGCAGTCAGGGAGGCTTTGCAACTCTAAAAAGTTTTACAATATTAATACAAAGACTTTGAAAAATTTGCAAACATAACAATTCTGACAGATAAAATTTTAGGTTGAAAGGTACCTACTGGGCTAAGAAACATCCATGAAAAAACACAGCAGTACTTGAAATGCAGTTTTAGTCCTTCAGTGTATTTCCTGTCCACTAAGACAGGAAAGCATATTTGACTAAGAAGCATAAATCATTCTCTTGCAAGTCAAATCTTGTAACTTCTCCAGGGTGAGAAATGTTTCTTGCATTTCAGATTGCTATTCTGGACAACGTATTCAGAGTTTCTGCGGTCAGCAGCATGTGCTTTTCTCTGTTGACTGTTACTCATTCTTGTATTGATTATTAAGGATGTAGGTGGTACTTAATGAATCTCTTGAACTGAACTGCAAAGCTTAATTAGGCACTAAATCCACACTATTTGCATAATCCTTTGTTTACTGGTAGACTGGAAAATATATGCTCGGTCCCCAAATACCTTCCTTGCTAATTGCTGTAGCAGATGCTCTAATGATAATAAAAGGAAACATTTTGTGGCAGTATTAATTTTACAGTTCTAAAGTTACAATTTTTAAATGATTCCCTCTTAACTAGTTTGGTTTTTCCCCAGTATGACGCATAATGTGATCTATTCCCCTAGCACAAAAAATATTTTAATATACTGAGGCAAAGTTTGAAAGTGTTCTTTGAAAACTCGGCAGAAAAAAAGTGATCAAAATATTTATCATCTATCAATTATCATCTCTATATACATACATATACATATATGCGTATATCTAATACATATATGGTATATAAAAATATTTTTATCGATACGTATATGTGTGCCTGTATCTGTAAATGTATATAAAAATATTTGAAAGATAAATATATATGAACAAAAATCCCAGCCCTGGTAACATGATGCCACCACCTGCAGCTAAGTTGTTAAAAGTGCTTTGACTCCTGGGTAATTTATGAACTCCAATAGCTGAAGAATGTAGAGGCTAACCCACCCCATGTGTCTTTTTTGTCTTAGTCTTTCTTGTCCAGGTTTCTCTCAGTGTGGTGCACTATAATTGGCTCCCATAGAGATGAAAACTATGTGAATCCAAGGAGGGTTGTTTTTTTTTTTTATTCCTTCAAAAATTTAGCTGGAGCTAAAGCAGGCAAAATGTTTTAACTACTCACTAACTAATATCTGTATTTTTCTTTATTTTAGGGAATTCAAGCCAAAGTGTAACAAGATCATCATCGACTTTGATTCAATTAACAGCAGACCAAATCAAAAGCTTCTATGAATTAAGTCTCATTAAGTCTCAAGAAGACTGTGATTATCCTTTTCTAAAAAGCTGCTAATGCCTTTCATCTTGAAGTTACTTGCCACTTTTTAATGGCTTCTGTAGCTAAAGTAGACTTCTAAGAAACCCAAGGCATAAAATGTCCCCCTCACTTCATCTTGTCATGTGGTATCTAAATCTACTTAAAATTTTTTAATGCCTTTATCAAAACTGCTTAAAAAGTCTAGAGACATGTAGATGAGACAATATAATATATGTAAAGAAAACTGTTCTGATTCTTGCTGTATTCATCACCACATGCTCTGATAGGCTGTCAGCATTGATTTAGACTCAGTTTAACAGTAGTACTTAGTGTAACCAGTAGTACATTGGAATACGCTAATACATGTTGATCTCTCTGTTGGATATGTGGATCTAAATAGCTGATCCTAATAAAGGACAAAAAATATTATCCAGGCAAATGCTAATCTTCCAACTAGCAGAACACTAATTTAAAAGGTTATACAGCTTAAAAAATGTGTGATATTCTGCATGTGTTACCCAACAAACGAAATACTGATTTTTGTTTTAATTGCTGTCTAACACTGTCCTACATGGGGAGGGGCAAGAGAGGAAGTTGTTCTGAAAATGGTCTGTGCCGGACCGAGCTTTACAGGTGCTTTCAAGTCCTTGTTTTCCCCAAGACTCCAGAATTGGAGAGAGTTGAGGGAGTAAATCGTTTGGCTCTTTACCTTTGGGGCTTTTACTTGGAGTTGGTTTTCATGTGTAGAAGGAAATTATTTTATTGGTCTAAGCTGTTTCTATATGATCCGACATAGCTCAGTCTTAAAATCACCCTGTAAGGTAACTGAATAATTTTTTGTCCTTTGAGAAAAATTGGAGATAGTCCACCCATACCCATCTCTGTGCCAGAAGAGGTAATTATGGTGTTAGCTTGTTTCCCAGTGCTGGCGTAGTACCTTCATTTTCATAAATGTTGCCTAAAATAATATCCTTTTTAATTTTATCTTGAGATCTGGGAATAGATTTGAGTTCCTTTTCTCTAATTTGATTTTTTAAAATTAAATATGCCTAATGGCTTTGTTTAGATAACATTGGTGGTGATTTTTTTTTTTTAAATGTGGTTATACTTCAATGAGCTTTTATTTTCTCTATAAAAGCTTTGTTTCGTATTTTGGGACATTATGTAATTTGGCTTCATACCAGTATTATTAAAGTCTTATTAAAATCCACTACATTGAAGTGGACTCATTATTGTAATATTAAGCCATGTGCTTGGCTCCAGAGTGCTGCTGGTTTTGCAATCATATGCACAGCATATTTTGTGCATTTGTGATATTACATAAAGCGTAATGTTCATGAACCATTGGGCTACTAAAGGGAGCATTGTAATGTATTATAAGATGTGTCCATTTATAAAGTAATTTCTGACTTTCTTTTTTTTTCCCTACAACTGTTTTCCACCTCAGAATTGGTCTGTGGCTTACTGCCAGAAGAAGAAATTTGCACATATGGGGAGGGGGAGGGTGAAACCTGAAAAATTACTTTAATAAAATGTCACTAAAACAGCTTATGCACATCTTTTTCTTTGGCCTGAATTAATAAGTAGAAGCATTTTGAGTTATACTGTAGAAGCATTTTGAGTTATACTGGTCTGACAATGGGACAGAGGGGAGAGAAGAAGCAGAATTCTTGGTTTTGGCAGCAAAATTGCTGCGTTCTTCATAGATAATTGCTGATCTAAGTTCAGACTTAAAAGATGTATGCATTGTGATTCTGGTTACTTCAAGTATTTTTATGTCAGGCCTTGGATAATGGGAATGTATAATGTGCATAAAAACTCAGGAGTTTTTTGAACCAATGTCCAGGTGTTTTTAGGAATGTACTATTTTTTATAATGACTCTTTTTTTTTTTCCCCTGGGACTTTCCTATTTGTGTAACAAAAGAGCAGTACTGGAGAATAAGATAGGATTTTAGATTTCTTCCAATGAGTTTTTGATCTGATAGAGCCACATACACAAGCTTTCAGAGTAATTGCCAGTTGACTCAGGCAAGTAAGTGGGCTCTCTGATTTCCAGGGCAACTTTATGGAAAGGGAAGAAGCACATGCACAACTCTTGAGACAGCGCGTGCTTAGTTTGAGGTTAATGGTTTAGAGCAAATTGTAAAGAAGGTTTGACCGTTACTTAGTGTGCATGCCTAGAAATCTGTATGCTTCTGGCTTTTTTCGTTTTAACAGTTCAGGAGATAGTGCTTTGACTTCCAAGTAAAGAATAATTACTAGAGGAAACAAAGAAAACAGGTAAATATAATAAACTTGTGTTTCTGCTCCTGAAGCTCAAGTTCAAGATGAATAGAACCATTTGGGCTGGAAGGACCTCTAGAGGGCATTCAGTCTTACCCCTTGCTGAAAGCACCGTTGACTTACAAGTTAGATCCAGCTGCTCATGCCTTGTCCAGGTGAGTATCCCCAAGAACAGAGATTCTGCAGCCTTTCTGGTCATCCATTCCAATACTTGGCCCTCACTGACACCCTCACTGTGTCTTTTTTCTTCAGTCAGAATTTCCGTTGCTACAGCTTACGTCTGTTGCCTCTCAGCCTTTTGTTGTACGTGTCTGAAAAGAGTCAGTCTGTCTGCTTCTCTATAACCACCCATTAGGTAGCTGAAGTCAGCGGTTAGGTTCACCCCCACCTTTAATCTTCTCTTCTCCAGACTGAGCAAATGTCGTGCTCTCATCCTTTCTCGTGCATCATGTGCTCCACCCTCTCACCATCTTAGTGTCCCCTCACTGTCTGTCTCATATGGGGAGCATAAAGATGACACTACTCCAGATGTGGTCTTTCATAAGCTGAATAGAGGAGCACGAATACTCACTTCTGTCAACCTGCAGGCTACACACTTTCTAGTAGAGCCTGGTACGTGGATAACCGCCTCTGTTGCAAGGGCACTTCATCTTCTTGTCCACCTGGATTCCTGGGTCCTTTTGTTCCAAGGTGCCTTCCATCCAGTGGGCACCCAGCCAGCATGGAGTTGTTCTGTTCCTGGTGCAGGACTTCATCGTGTTTCCGTCACCCCATTCCTTCAGCCATTAATAATCAGCCATTGGTATAGCTGGACTTTGAACCACTGCTCTTTGGGCCTGATGGCTCACCAATGTGAAACTTCACTGGTCCCATCATGGCCACCAGCACCACTCCCATGGTAAACCACCTCCCCAGCCTGCCAGGGGAAGGGGAGGTGACTGCAGGCTGAGGCTTCATTAGGGATTGCCTGAAAAACCCAGTACAGGGAGCTGGAAGGAGACTCTGGGGAGCACTTTCGTAGTTACTTGAGCAGCATTAATTGGAGGAGGAAATCACATTTGAATAAAATGCTGAGATCCTATGCAGTTCAATATAACTCTATCTTAAAGGTTAAATCTAAATCCTGCCATCATCTAGATTTTCCTTCTAAATATTATTCCATTCCCCTGTCAGAGAACCCAAGGAACTAGCAATCTTATTTACATAAATTTCATTTAAGAAGGGGTGGTTTCACAGGCTGGCATACTGAATGAGAGCATAATCTCCATCTTTGAAGCTTTGATCACTGACTGAGCATTTTATTGCTTTGTATATTAGGAATATTTTCATGAAGATAACAAAAAGTATGCTGTGACCAGTACAATTCTTCTGATTTCCAAAATAGCCTGTGATACCATTGGCAATAAAAGCTCCTCTAGTGCATCACTCAGACTGAAAGCTCTATGTGCATAACTGCAGAAGCTGCAGTAGTTCATCAGCTACTGAAATGAATCTTGCAGGGATTTTAAGCTGTTGCAAATGAGCAAAATAAACAAAAATTCTGACTTGCTACTCTTAGCTTTTCTCTCTGAAGCTGGGTGATGGGAGCCTTTATGCAAGTGAGGTGGGACCTCACCTGATCGCCCTGAAGCAGCAATTACGTGGGGCTAGGTCTCACCCGAGGGCCTGGGATACATTTACGAGGTGCGGCTGGGGCTGTGGGGAGCAGGTGGGCTGCAGGGAGCCTGGGAGCTGCTGTCGAGCGGCGTGAGACTCATGAAGGAGCAGCGAGCAGTACTCTAGTAATCCAACAGGGTTGGCTTGGGTTTCTGCTACACTGGGAGCACTTAAGGATGAAGTACAGAAGTGACCACAGCTGAAAGGCCATTTATTTGCAGCTGTTTCTTCTCAGTTGTAGGTAAGAAAAGGATTTATATAATACAGAGCTGAAAGTGTGAGGTACCAACTCTTTCTCTCTTCAGTGGTGAAGGCTCAAAAGGTTTGCTCCACTAAAGGCTCTTTTAGCAGATTTCTGTCTCCCTTCCCTTTAAAATCTAGGTTTATCTAATATAAAACTCCCTCTGATTTGAGAACAGAGGGGTAAAACTTGTTTCAAGTGCATAGTCTGCATCTGCTCCATGTTCTCAGCCTTGCGAACTACTGAAAGGCGCACAGTGAAAAAGCATTAAACGGAGCTGACTGTCTAAGAAACCCTATGTGAAACCTTTAAATCCACATTCCCTTCCTTTTACGCTTAAATCACCTGTTTACTTTCTCTGGCTTGAAGGAAATGAGGGGAAAAAGGAGAGGAAAAAAAGGATTTGTGAACTGTCTTTGCCTCATTCAAAAAAACCAATGTCTCCCTGACATTTACAGCTCAGTTAAACGGCAGCAAAAGCTTTAATGAAGCATGTGGTTAATCAAGCTACGGAAGAGTGCAGCATTTGATTTTTTTTGCTGGAGTCAGAGCTTAATCGCAGCAGCTTCCTTCCTAACGTTGCTCATCTTCAGGAGCAGGGGATTTACGTCGTCCGAATGCTTCAAAGGCGCTGATGCGGCTGGGCTTTGAACCCCTTCCCTGCTGAGGAGGTATCCCAGGAGGAAGGTGCCTTGGGCAGCTCCATGCCTGCGAGGCACCACCAGATAATTGTGGCGGGAGGGCTGCTGCCTCTCGCTCCGAACAACGAACGAGCGGGGCACCATCTTTCTGTGAACTGTGCAGCAGAAGGGTAATGCTTGGAACGGAGATATATGTGACAGGGTACATGAATTACAGTGATTTGTTTTGTGTCTCTACCTGTTTTTTTTTTTTCTTTTTTTAGGAGGAATTAAGGAGTAGGGGTTGGAATGGGAAACTGCTACTTCTCTCTTTTATGCTTCAAGATTTGTGCTGGAAAATCTGGCCTCTGTCAGGGCACTCCCTCTCATCCAAATATGTAGGGAAAAAAAATCAAGTTCGATGTGCTGGATTTTTAGTTGTTGACATTATTTACTGTGCTCTTAACAAACGGTGCCCTAAGGAGAATGAGAATAATGTGCTCCAGCAGCAAAATATGCATAATAAAGAAGCAATTGCCTACGGTTTCCTGGGATTTCTTACTCCGCGCTTTCTACCTCCCTTCATTGTTTCAAGCTAATGTGTATTTCAATTCTGCCATGCAAATATTCAGAAGGGCTCCCTGCACCAAAGGAGAGGAAACGAAATATATTCAAATCACCACTTCAGTGGTATAAGTTGTGTCTTGGTTTACCAGAGACTTGGGTACATTCTTTAGCTGGCTGTATAACTCTGCTGTTGCTGCTTGTTGACTCGTGTTGAAGCCTTTTTTGTGGCATATCTTGTTGTGAGCGGGTTTGGTTTTTTTTTTTGCCACTGTTCAATCAACTCTGACTGCTAATCAGAATGTTGCTGGGTAAACAGGACTGATTAAAATTAAAATTTTAATTTTGTGTTGTAAACAATATGGCACTTTAATATTTGCGCTGTTATTAAAGATACTAATAATAATGCATCTAGTGTTTTGTGGTATAGTTTTCATATTTATTTCTTGAAGGGCTGACAAGTTTTGCTGAAGAGCTTCACGTTTAGATGCTAGGATTTTGTATTCCATGTATTCCCTTTTTCAAGGGTGACTGTACTTAACAATATAGTTAAGTACATCCTATATCCAATATAGGATATGGGGTATCCTATTTATTCTTTCTGGTTTTAAATCTCATGGGGAAAAAACGTATCTCTCACAACCGGGGACATTACACTGTGAGAAATGGCCATATCATGAATGACTTAGTCTGTATGAATCTACTCGTTGCTGTTAACATCACTTGTCTGTCTTCCAGAAGAGAAAAAACAGAAGCTAGCTAGGTGTGGAAACACCTTAAAAGAGTGTTGGCTGGTGCTTGGAGACTTGCCCTGAGGAAAGGGACAGGGAACACTAGAACCTCCTCGACAGCAAAACAGATTTGTGATGGGACGTTGAAGCCTGAGGATGAAAGGAAGAGAGAGAAGGAAGTGTGTGTTTGCACCGGAGGTCTGTTACCTGTCAGGCCCTTCAAGGCCAAAGGAAGCTGTCTGGAAAAAGGGATTTGGCAAAAAAACTGGAGTAAGAAGGCGGGTGGAGAGCCTGAGCATGTCAGATGACCCTGTTCTAAACAGAAGGAGCTTTTCAAAGCGGCTAGGGAACGTGTATGCCGAAAATCTATGTTTCTCTTGTGCTAACTAGAGTCATTATCTTTTGAAACTGATAGGCTTCCTAAGTGCTTCTAGTGAGCCTGGCCACTAAGAGTTCACTGCAGAGCGCCTACGTGGTTAGTTTATGGGAGTACACTGAAATTACTGTGTAGGCTCGATGCAGCTGGACTACAGCCTCTGCTCCAGGGAGTCCCACGGACAGCCCGTAACCTGGGGGACTGCAAGGGAGGGTGGCTGTATCCCACTGAGAGTCAGCATCCCTACTCTGAAAATAAAACTTACCAACAGCTTTCACAGCGCAGTGGCTCCTGATGATTTCCAGGTATATATTTTGACTGCTGCCTCCTCCTCCCCTCCCTGTTCTCTTGCATCCTCTCACTGTATCTTCCTGCAGCCTCCGTCATCTTTTCCACAGTCTCTTTCCCTCCGGGGATTTGCAGAGATGTGAGCAAGAGGGCTGCATGGCAGAAGGGGCATGAACATGGCAGAAGCAGCACGGGTCATCGTTCACCTGGCAGGGCTGTGGGTCTCTGCTCCTTCCACTCCCCCCCCCTGAAATATGGGGGTTTGCAGCACTATAGCTGCCTCCCCAGGGTCATGTTGTGTGGAGCAGAGTGGGAGCCATGGTGAGCATCTTCATCCAAGGGATACTTGTCCTCTTCTGGGGTGACACCATGGCTTGGTTCAGGTAGGATGGCTCTGGAAATAGGATGTCCCTGACGCTCCTCCCCTCATTGCTCATGCTGGCTCACCTCCCCGGCTGGAAACGCTGCTGCATGAGCACAGGTGAGCTAGGGCAGTGCCCGGCAGGACGCATGTCCCTGGGGTTGGGCCTTTGGCATCTTAGACCCCCTACGACTGACTTAAGCCTGCAGAAAGGTCACTGATGTCTGGGATAGTTCTTGCTGTGAGGCATAATAAAATGGCACCTTCATACATTTGGATTGAATAAAAACCTTAATAGACTGATCCCATCGTTCACTTCTGGCCAGTTCCTTTTAATTTCTGTTGATCATAGCTTAGAGAGTGAGAAAAGCCGTAACCATCCTTTGCAGTGAGCTAGGTAGCCTCTATAAGTGAGTGTGTGTATTCCCCTTGCAGTTAAGGTGACTACAGTAATACATATTTCCTGTTCATGACAGAATGTAAAATATGTGCTTAACTATCCTTTAAGTCAGTGGGGCTAAAGCTGACAATGTGCTCACATCCTTTCCTGACCTGAGGTCTATAAAGAGATGGAGCCTGACGTCCCTATTGGCATTCACATAACGCCTTCCTGACAAAGTCTGCGAAAACACAGCTTTACAGCTCAGTAATAAATATTCCAATTTGAGATTCTGCCCTCAAGTGGGGGCTACACATTACCTGGATTGATTTTAAATGCACTTTTAGCCCAGACTGATGTAACTAAGGTGTTCTTTTACATATCCCATGGGGGGAGGTAGGAATGGACCAGGGGAGAGCAAAGGAGAGCTGTTTCAGGTCACAGTCTTCTCTAATGAGTAACTCCCTATAAAAGTCAAAATAACTGTGTGGTACTGGAGCTTCATCATATTTGTTTTATTTCAACCACTTTTTAAGGGTAAGGCATAACTACCAGCATTGGGCATGTAGAACTGATTGACTTCACCTCAGGCAGAGAAGGAATATCTGGCAAGATGAATGATGTTTCTGGGAATTTGGCATTCAAGAGAGAGCAGGTCATGCACTCACACACCCAAACATGTTTTCTTTCTAAGGAAAAATCTCCAAAAGACAGGGCAGATTCTGATAATGTCTGGGGGATTTTTTACCTTTTCTTGGTTTCCCTTTATTTTTTCTCCCACAGAAATCTTCTGGTCTTGGTGCTTAAAACTATCTGGCAGTAATGTTTATGAGTTTCCTCCCCCACGTCATTTTTACCGACTACAGAAAATGAGCCCTTTCCAAGGTGCATGCCTATACACATGTAGCAGACACCTCTCGTCCCCACTCTCCTCCGCTGTGCTGCCCAGGAATGCAGGCAGATTGGTTGGTAACGTTCAGATGTGAGCAGCGAGCACTGCAAAAAGCATGTCAGCCTATACGGGTTGTCTGTTCTGATTTGAAAAAAGCTGTTGAAGGATGCAGCAGGGGAGACAGGCTATGGAGAGGCGCTTAGGAGACCAACATCTAAAAAGGGAAGCCTCTCAAAAGAGCCAGGAGTTGTGTTTAAGGAAGGCACATTGATCTCCTTGATGTCAGGCAATGAGACTTGACAGATGAGCAAAGTTTAAAAAAAAAAAAAAAAAGTTAATATCTACCCCAGAGATAATGTTAAGGCTACTGAGAAGTAGAGAACGAACAGAAAATACGTACTTTGAGCCTCGCCCCTGTGTGTTGCAGGGTATGCATACCTCGGGTTTCAATTTCTGGGAGGAGACTACAAAATTGCAGGACACTCTGCCTGCCCTGGGGGCTGAGCAGCAGCCAGCGTGTGTCACCTGAGCCTGATATTTGCATTGAACCTTCTGTACCAGAAGGGAGGATGTGAAAACTTTAAATCGCTCTCCCTCTGGCTGTGCCGAGGAACATGCATTTCTTCTCAGGTAGTGAATGGGCTCGCAAGGCAGGAGCCTGCAAGCTACAGGGAGGCTTTTTGTGGTTGCCCCTCAGTGTGCTGCCTGCGCCTGGGCTAAATAAAAGCAAAAGTAGTGGGGACTCTGAGGGGCTCAGTGACTTTTAGCTGCTGGCAGAGAAGTTTGATTTTGCTTGCAAAGCGTAACTAAGGAGTGACTTGAGAGACGCTGGGGGAGATGCTATTAGGGTTGGAGAAACATAGTGAGTGAGATGTTCCCGGTGCTCCTGGCTGCCATGCTCCAACCACCCTTGGACCAGAACTGTGTGCTCTCCTGTGGGACCTCTCTCTGCAGCTCTGCTCCCAACCCTGCCTTTTACTCTGGCCAAGTTTCTTGATTTCATTGTGCGCACGTGTTTCCTTCCCTGTGAAATACCTCCTTGCCTTTGAGATATCGGAAAGAGGGATCACAGATAATGGCGAGGGCTTTATAGTCATGACTATCTTCCTGCATCTTTATAGGTCACGCATGTTACCATTACATCAAAATACTGCAGGGACTTGCCTGTGAGTCACATCAAGGTTCCCTGGATGAACAGAGGCTACAGTTCTCTCCGCCTACTTTACTGCTTGCTTCTGGACATTTCTCTTCTGAGCTAAATTGAAATCCCCGGGTCACAGTCTG
Organism: Phoenicopterus ruber ruber; assembly: GCA_009819775.1. Classification (NCBI taxonomy): domain Eukaryota; kingdom Metazoa; phylum Chordata; class Aves; order Phoenicopteriformes; family Phoenicopteridae; genus Phoenicopterus; species Phoenicopterus ruber. The sequence continues at coordinate 37,743,347 of CM020218.1, forward strand.
ATCAATCTTATCTGAAAAATATTTTTTGTATAGTTACAAAATAAGAAAGCTTGCTCATCCAAAACCTCTTATTAGAAATGGCTTTAAACCAAAGACAGATAACATATTCTTCAAATGATTTTTAACAAGACACAGGTATCAAAATCCACAGCAGACTGTGAAGTAACTCAGCCTTGTATAGTTGTGTAGGCACATTGCATTAAATCGCTGTACCTACTGATGAAACAAATACATTTTGAAACTTGGTGTTTTCTTTGTTATTTCTTCCCTCGTTAATAGATAGATTTTTATTATATCTATAATTCTTTGATGTTAGACATTTTACTGAAAGTAATACCTTACCAAGTTTTTTTTTACTGGAGAAATCTACCACTTAAAATTCTGAATTAGCAAGTTCTAAAGTGTAGCTTTAAAAATTGCAAATTAAAATGGCTTTTGTTTCTGTCACTCTCTGAAGTTCTGAGTCTTGTTCTCATTGAGTAGCAGGTAATATTTGAAAGACTGAACACAGTTAAATAAGTGGGGACATTTTTGCCAAGAGGGTTTGGAAGGGAGAGGGACTGAATGGGTTATTTGTGTGGGTGATGAATCGATTAGATAAAGCTTTAGGTTTTGTTTATGGAGTTGCCTAAAAGCATAGCCAAAGAATAAAGCAGTTGATTTCTCTCTTTCTTATTCCTTATCCTTTAGTCATATGCTTGCGACATCACATACAATTGGTATCCATGGAAATTATATCATAGCAGGAGCAGCTGATGAACTCTTGGGAAATAAAGATCCCATTTTCATGCAAATATTCTAAATAGCAGAGGTGAGGAAGAAAAATGATTGATAAATAGAATTATTTCTGTCTTAGAATATATTTCAGTATTTTCCTTGAGGCAGCAGTAGCTTTTTGAAATTGTGTTCTTACTGAACACAAACTTTCCAAGATCAGTGTGTGTGTATGCAAGTTATGATGAAGAAAGCAAAGTTTAAAATAACGCACATATTGATTTTGTGATAAAATATTCTAGATACTCCTTGTGTAATTTAACTTTATTGTCAGAATACAATCCAATAAGCTCAGAAAGAGCAGGCACCTTTCTTTTAAAAGCTAGATTGAAAGAGAGATGAATTGCTTGCTAGGGGCTGGACACTGGTGATTGGTGTAGTCTTCCATGTCACATGCAAGCTGCCTCTCCGTGCCCCCTCAATAATGCACTGAAATCCTATCTTTCTCTCTGCTCTTAAATGAGAGCAGCATAGTACTCAAAAGACTCCTCTTTCTGTAGTATTTGTATTCCCGATTTTAGAATTTACCTGCACTGGTATGAACATTTGCTTTCTGCCCAGCTGCCGGCACATTTTAATGCAAGCTCCTGAAGTGGGACGGTGCTCTAGTCTGTGTTTCTGCACAGGCAAAGGTGTAGATTAATTTCCTAAAATGGGCTTCCTGACTCCCATTTCACTTGAAAACTACAGATGGAAGCTTCAGTGAAGTAGGTTACTATAACACTTCAGATAGATAGATAGCAATAGTGGGAAACTTGCCATAAAGAAATGCAGTATCTTGACAAAAAATCCCACTAATACTCTTTTGACACACACATAGAGCACCCTTCCTTCTTTTTTTTTTGTTGTTTTGGTAATCAAGATCCTCAAATGCCTTCCTCTCCCACTTTCTAAGTATGCTTATAGGATAGAAATACTTGCATCAGTTGTGTGAGCTGGCTCTCCTCCTACATCTCTTAAGCAAGACCTTAATAAAAGTATTGCAGTAGTCATATACATTAACCATCTCTAAATTTAAAAAAATAAAAAATAATTTATAGAACAAAATTCTTGCCTCCTACATAAATCTGTACTTACGTCAGTACTGTGGTCATTAGATCCTCAGTTACTAATACAGAAAGCACAGTGACACTGTTGCTGAAAACAAAGGTAATGTATGAACACGGAGGGATTGATGCCAGTCACTAGAGCTGATGGAGTTTTGATCCATTTGGTAGGCAAGACCTTCATTAGGGGAGTTGTCTGGAACACTGGAACTGTCTACAATCTAATCAAATACACATACGGTCCATTTAGCTGGATACTCTAATGGTGATCAGCATGGTATTCTTCAAATCAGTGCTAAAAAAATCCTGGTTTGATGAACAAATATATAACAGCATGTTATGAGGATTGTCTTCCTGTAAACTCATGCAGTTACTGTTTGGTTTATATCCTGCATCACAGTTGGCTGTCTCTCGATTACGGTTTGGTGTAGGCTATTTAGGATGTACCCTAGTCACCTGAAGGTAAAGATATTTACAGCTGATCCTTAGTAGGAAAAGGAGACAGGGAGGGAAAGAGGGTTGTTAAGTCTCATATTGACTTTTTTTCTTCATGTCTTAGATTGTTCACAAATCAAGGTCAAAATTTACTGACCAAGGTGGTACATGGAACTGATAGTTCCACACTGAAGTGTGATAGTTTCTCTCATCAGTTGTGTCTGAGGAAGGTATCATCACATTCAACTGTGTTACAATTCCGAGCATGAATGAGTTAGTTGGGCTGATTGGGTCTTGCTCCAGGCTCACACAGATAATTGCTCTCAAGACTGGGTGCACTGCAAGACTCCTTAACCACTCTTCTGCCATTCTCCACCTGGACACGAGAGAGAAAAGAAAATTACTGCATCTGGAGAAAAATCATCTGAAACACAGAAAGTCCCTGAGAGGGAGAAACCTTGTAAAAAGTTATTAAGTAGTGTAAGAGTTAGTCAGTAGTACACAATAGATGAGTTTGCAATGGGATACGGTAGCTCAAAAACCCAAGCATGCCTTTTTGGGCTATGTCTGTCATGGAGAAGACAGAAGTTATCCTTCCTCACAGGACTGTTCTGCTAGGTGTTCTGCACGCTGTTAGGTATGTACCCCTAGGTGCTAGGGTCCTGTCTAGGGCAGTTTCTGCTTTGAGTAATACAGAGAAGGAGTAACAAAGATTAGGAACCTGGAGATGAGGGGAAAACTTGGAATGGGTAACCTCTTTAAATGATGCCTAAAATGGCACTGAGGTCTTCCCAAATATTTGAAGTTACAGAGAGGGACTACTTGGTTCAAAAGGCTGTAACTAGGGACAGTATGTTAAAATAAAGGAAGGGGGAAAATTAAATATTTGGAGGAATTGTGTTCTGATAGCATCACTGCAACCTGTAACGGCAACACCACAGCTTTGGGGACCAAACCGTTGTTGAACAAGAATCTCCGCAGTTTGATTTGTGTTCCAAACTTACAGATACTGGAGGGTTTTTTCTTTTTTTCCTCTCTCTTTTTTCCTTTTTCTGCTGCTGTTTGGTGGAGTGATGTACATACCTGTATGCTAGTATATATCAGGTGTAGGCTGATATAACAGAAAATGCTGGCATGAGTATTTGCTTAGGAGGGATTTTGTTTCACACCGTATCGACTTGTCCCTGCTATGGTGAACGTGCTATCAGGGTTTCCACTGCAATCCACATCTTCAAGACTCTGCAATTTGTTGCAATAAAAACTTCCAGTCTGAAATTTCCCTCCTGTCGTGTGAGCCCAGCGCAGAGCAGTTGTATATTTAAAATACTTATTTAAATGCTTTCTAAACTAGACTACCAGGACAACTGCTGATGTTTGCACCTGCAAGTATTTTTCCTGGAGAAGAGTTTGACAGCGTGGTGCTCCTGCCTCATGGTGGGAAGAGGCAGCATCATGACGCAGGGATGCCAAGTGTCACCTGTGTGATACAGGTCAGAACTATTGAGTATTTAATAAAACAGCTAAATTGCCCCAATTGCTTTGATAATAAAGTGACTGCTGAGCCTGCCAAGTAAATAATTAATTTCCCACACATATTTGGCTCTTGTGGCTGGCAGCCACCTTTGTTTCATGGACCATAACTGGTTGGCACTATTAGAGTAGGGCAGAAGCCTTTAAATAGAGATTAACAGGCACATTAACTTTTAGCACATAAATAATCTGCATTCTTTAAAAGGTTGTGTGTGTATTTACAGAACAGAATGCCGTAGCATGTCCTTCTAGCCCTGCCTCGCTAGTCTTTTGTGTACCGAGGTCACCAAGACCTCTCTGCGACTGGTGTCTGTAGTTGTGGTGAATCTCCCTGTCATTTTTAAGAGTTGGTATGATGGCTTTCTATTGCTTCCAGAGAACAACCACACTCATTGTTGGGCAATACTCTGTGCACCCCAACAGGGAGATTTTTCTTCTCTTAAAGAAGAGAGGTAGGAGTGAAAGGTTGGCACTGAGGTGCTTTGGGGGTGCCTCCTCTACAGCTTCAGCTGTGAAGAGAGAAGGGCCAGCACAGCCGACATAGGCAAGGAAGGAAATGTGCGCATGTGCTGGTTTTGTGTTTTAGTCCCTTACCTGTAAATCGAAATAGTACCAATTCTACTCACTTGTGTAAAGAGCTATTTTGGTCAGTCCTAGCCTCCTTTTAATTGCCAAACTCTTACAAACAGGCGTTTATGTGTCTAGGGTCCCTGCCACCATTGTCAAATATGGCACTGATTAAAAAACAAACAAACAAACAAACAAACAAACCCCCAAAAATGAAAAGCAAAGCCACCTCTGCTTTCCAAGTTCTGGAATCTGATGGTCTGTCTTTTCTTTACTCCACCCCTCATGTGCCTGCAGATTTCACAGTGCAAAGTCAAAGGGGAAGAAACAAAATGATACCGAGGACTCAATAATAGCCACCTTGCCTTTGACTCTCTTCACGCTCTGTCACAACCTTAACATAATTTAAGACACCTAAGAGATATTCATGGATATGCTGGCTGGTGCTCAGAATCCGAGGGAGCCTTTTAAAAAATATATGAATTTGTAATATAAAACAGGTAGTTGCATGAGCCAGCTAAAGCCATGCTTACTTTCTACTGGTGAAGTGGCAGTGAATGCAGTATAGCTCGCAATATCCAAGAGGGATATGTACTCACCTGTGATTAACCTTCCTTGGCCATTAAATGTCACAGTTGGTGCGTACACATGGAGCAGAAAGAATATATATTTGTCGGTAAAAAGGTGACTGAATGAAAGAAGTCATGAAATGACATTTTTCAGTAGGTTTGTCATAGCTGGAGCGTGGAGGAAAATTGCTTTCTGTAAATCTTGGCCCAACAGAACAAAACACACATTTCTTTCCAGTTGGGAAGCCATACTCATAGACATAATGAAAGCATTGTGCGCTCTGACTTTTGCAAACTCTGATAGAAACCAATCTGCAATCTTGACAGATATGATCTTTTGCAGGATGCACTGTTCATTTACAGCAGCTAGAGACCTCAATTAATTTATGAACGAGGACAGCAGGCTGCGAACTCCCCAGCTCAGCCTAGGTGGAGATGTCCCTGTCTGAATTTATGTTCCGGTAATTTAAAAAGATTTATACAAAGCTTTTCTTTCATTTTGAGAGTAGATTAAAATTCTAATGGAAACCATTTGTATGCATTTGTTGAATTGAATAATATTTATTGCTGTACGAAAAAGGGAGAGAAAAAAAGAAAGAAATGCTGAAAAACTTTGCCAGCAATAAAGTTAGTGAGGCAGGAATAAATAAGTACAGAGGCAGAAAGAGCCCAAACCAGAAAGTAATACTTAGTAGAGCCTGTAGAAAACCCACTGTTTTATAAAAGTATAATGAAAGCAATTTACACCTATTTCTGAACAAATAGAAAATAGGACGCTACACAGTGTGCATGGTTTCTCAGTTCTTTAATTCATCGGGGAAGATACTTCTTAATGCTTGAAAAAAACACCTTCATCGTGGACATGTTGTTTGCAGCTCAGAACATGCACTCTCACTCGAGTAGGGTTGTGATTTTTTGGGGGGGTGTGATGGTCACAAAACCTATTCATTTACTCCTGGAAAGACTTTTTGAAAGCTCACAGATGACTTTAGAGCAGAAATATCATTGAAGGGGAAGATGTTATTAGGTCTTATGCTTCTGGACCTAGTTAACTCGTAACTTTTGTTCCAATATGACTATTTTGGTTGGGAGGTCAAGTTTTTGGATTTCCTTATGATGGAATAGTTTACAAGCACCACACATCACATAGGGGCATGTGCCAGTACAACATGACTGTATACAGGAGGAGGAATAAACTAGAAGAATACCTACCCGAGAATTACTATAATTTTACCTGGCAGTTGTCTTGTTTGAGCTGTGATCAATAGAGTTAACCTGTGAGAGTTTTGTATGAAAAGGAGTATGTAAATATTTGAGCTGTTCCTGAAAAGACTTCTTGGTGAGAGAAATTTACTTTCATTAGCTGACTTGGTAAAGAGAACGCATGTACTCCTAAAGCTATCGACAGCGCCCACAAACGCAGAAGTATTCTCCCTGAATGCCTCAGAGCTGGGATCCTGCTTCCACATCTGAATGTAGAAGTCCAGGCAAACTGTTGGCGTTACACAGATACGACAATGCAGATAAGCTACAGTAAATTTTGGTAAGGACTGCAACAAGTTCTGCTAACGTGCTGTACAGCCATGTGCACCAAAATAAAGGAAGGGGTGTAAGAAGGGAAGGTAATACTGCGGAAAAGGCCAGCTCTCAGGGGGACTGTGGGATGAGCTGTGGCGGGCAGGAACACGCTGATAAACTAGTAAGATCTGAAAACATTAATTCTGCATGGTCTTAAGTTATTCTTTACGGTGCATATGCTCCTGAAATGCTCAAACATATCTGGGGAAACCAATATCAACTAATAAATTATTGTATTTCTTCGGGGATTCCTCATGCCAAATCTGTGAATTTAATTCCATCAGTCTCAAGATAAAGTGACCCTTGATGACAAACATCTGGAATATAAACGAAGAACTAATGCAGGATAAAGACATCCTAAAACAATCTGGGCTAGTTGTGATAATATTGATGTGTTTTAAAGGCTGGCCAAATTAAAGTTAGGACCAATTTCTGACATTTTTATTCACATTAAATAGTATCTTGTTTTATCCATAACTCCACTGATGATCTGTTAGTTTCTAGTAAGAACTGCATCCACAAAAAACAGGGGTTACAGCGCATAAAAGAATAGGAATCTCATTAAAATCAATAATCTTTTCATTAATTTCTAAAAGACAGCAGCCAAAAAAGATGAAGCACTATCCTTTAAAGTGTATCCATATTTTGATAAACTTAAAAAAAAAAGTTTCAAAAAAGGGAAAAACTGGGCTCATTTTTGCAAGCATTTGAGCATCTAGGCCAGATTTTTCAGAAAAGCAAAGTGGCTCAGGCGCAGACTCAGTTTGATTCCTGTGCCCTAACTCAGTACATCTTAATGGCATTACTTGAGCAGCTGCTAATTTTGAACAGGATAGAAGAATTGAATCCTTGATAAATTACCAGCCAGCCAAGCTATCTCAAAGCATTTCTTTTCTGGGCTATCTTGTGGCAAAAACATGCATAAATCACTATCCCTTTATTGTATGGCCCTCTGGAATATAAATCTTTTCCTTCTGCCTTTTATCTTAACTTACGTTTCATTGAACTATACAGTGAAATTTTTGGGGGAGTGGTGGTAAATTAATACACTGCATTTTCCTTCCACACACATTCTTCATTGCCTTTAGGGATTTCATTTGACAAAGGCCTCACTAATGGAAATGCAAATTTGCTACCTGTCATAGAGTACTTTTGACTCTGCTGTTTGTCAGAGCAACACATTCCTCAAATGCATGGTTACTTTGACTTCTCGGAAGCCAGGGGAATTGTGTCTGCACCTACCAGGGCTCTGTTTGACCTACCAGTCAGTAAAGAACATATTTATGTAAATTTGAATGAGAAATATTAGCCTATTCAGTTCTCTGCTATAAATAAAAACCCGCATAGATTGAAAGCCTTATTAAGCTTTGATTTATTGTAGCCAGTCATCCATTTCCTGTTTAGTAGTTTTGTTGCACTTTAATAGACAGCAACTTCTTTCATTTTCTAGTGATACATTAGTGATTTTAGTTCTGATAATATTCCATCTAATCTAATCTTATCTTTTGAGGGCTGTAGAAAACCACATGCATAACAGTGGCGAAGATCTTTGGGCTACGTGATTTAGCAGATTAGAAAATGTCCTTTGTCTTTACAGATCCACTCTAAACGGAGCAGGCAGCCTCACCAAACTTTTAGTACTGGAATTGTCCAATGCAAATATACAAACTTTTAAGGTAGGGAATAAAGAAATGAGCCTCCGTGTTGTTATATTCATGTAAGAACTGAAAAAAATAAAATGCTTCATATCCTCAGCAAGAGAAAACCTTTTCATTCACTTTTCAAGAATTTGCACTTTTGTTACCATCTAAATCTCAGTGGCCACAAAAGGCTGTGTTTAGGGCACAAAGTGAAACCCTCATGTCTTTTAAGTAGGCTGTAAAATTCCCAGTGACTAGGGAGATACAGGAATTTGTGTGCCATATGTTAGTCCAGATGAACAATAGTAACCGTATAGTTTTACATAGCTGACATCCATGTTTGACAGCCTTCCCTAGTGCACTTTCTAGCCTAAGCAATACGTTTTCTAACTCTTCTCCCCCTGAAGCCAATGCCCTTGAGTAATCACACTTCTTTTTTTAATCCTGCCCTCTATTTTCTCTTTTAATTTTGTCTAGTTCTTTCCTTTCCCGGAGGGCTCTACTCATTCCTGCGAAATTGTAGCATTTCTTCACCTCCACTGTCCTTGAGTCTTTCTTCTCCTCCTGATCCACTCATCCTTCACTAGTGCCCTTTACAAAGCCTCTCTCATTTACCATCTGTGCTTCTGCATCTCAAAGAGGAAGGACAGTCCTTTCCTTCTCTGCCGCAGTTCGGCTCTTGGATGTAAGAAGAACCAGGGGAACTCATGGCTAGTGCTAATACCTCACCCCAGTAACTTCTGCAGTTCACATTCTCTGTGTTCAAACCAGGTTCCTGTAGGGCCATTTAGAAAATGAAATGCCATGGTGTCACTCCTGCCTGAACAGGCAGGTGTTTCTTGTTGGCGTTGAGTAGGTTCCCCTTCCAAATTTTAATGACTGAAGAATAAAGGAAAGGAGCTGAATGCCCAACACATATGGGCCCAGGTCTTATGGTACAACAGACAGCAAAAGATCACTTAATTACAGTTTTCGCATGATGATGATCTTCACAAACAGATTCTTCCCTCTGCACAGACCGGAGGAGACTGGCAGCAGCCAGGGCTGCTCTTTGTGAAGGCAGGCAGTGTTTCCAAAATGCTCCTTTCTGCAAAGAGACAATTCTACTGAAACGGAGGATGCTTTCCAAGGCTGGAGTTGCAACAAAGTATTTACTTAGCTGTAGAGATCATAATGTTCCATGGTTTATTTGAATTATTAAAATGCAATACTGCACAATAATCATTATTGCAGAGCTTCAAAACACTTACTGACAATGCGGTCTTGGCAAAGTAAGTACTAGTCTTTTTAATGGATAGTTGTTGTAACAGAGAGGGAGAAACCTGTGTTTCAGACTAAGCTGTGCTTTCCAAAGGGGCAGAAGGTATCGATTGTAATATCGATTCCATACAGATTTTTGTTGTTGCTTTATATTTTAAAAATACCCCCCTCCCCCCAATCCTCTCTCAACAGATCAGATGCCACTTCACTTTTCTTTCCTTGAAATAACACTGGAAGCAGATTGTTGACAGCTTCAGGCTTCTGCACAGTCAGCATTATAAGAGAACAGTATAGACATGAGCAAAAGTCAAATGGTCTCCGAGGAGCTCCAACCCATTAAAACAATTGCTAAGGGCGCAAGAGCACAATAAACATCTGCGGTTTGTCTCCCCAGCATACCACATGCCTTTCAGTTTGCCTCTGCTTGGAAATGGGCTTGAGCTGTCTGATTGGACCCAGATGTGAACTTGCAGAGTTCAAGGCTTTTCAGAGCTTGGATTTTGGTTCCAGGCTGAGGCTGGGAGTCATTGTAAAGTTAGGTTCCAGATCGGCACTCCCTCAGATTTCACAATGCTGTAACAGTGCTTTTTATTTTCGGCTCTGCTCTGCTAGGAATTGCCTCTTTGCAAGCATCCTCATCTACTGGACTGTCCTCATTGGAACCAAATACTGCAATGAAGAAAGCAAGCACCTGCCTAAGGTACCCTGTGCAGGCTGTCTTCCTCATGAGTCGCTATATCAGTCGCTGGTTTAGCTAAATCGGTATTAAAAACATACACCTTACCACATAATCATCAAGTTGCTGCTACAGAACGTTTTATTACCTTGATTTTGTGACAAAATACATATTCATATTTTATTTTAAAGACAGATTTTAGCAATCTAAATGATACCAACCTTGACATACAAATTAGAAAACAGCAATTTTATATGGAAATGTTTATCACAGCGCTATGCTTAAATGAGAAACATCTTTCACTTACAGAACTATGATGCCTCCATCATGGCCAGCCAGCTATCATAAATAGGTTCAATGAAAAGAAAAGCGAACCAAAATTCTGAAAAACTCTGTTTTGCTAATAAATGCCACTCATCGGTAATTCAGCCTCAAGGATGAAATATACTTTAGAGGGTTAAGCAGAAAAGAAACAATCAACTTGTTCCTTTAAATTAACTAAAACTATTTGATCAGGAGAGAGGAGAATTAAGATGTTGCAATAACTTAATAGTATGGTAAAGGTAAATCACGCAGTGCTTAATTTATCTGTAACTGTGTGCTTGTGCATTCCAATGGAGAATAAACACAATCTTGTTAGCAATAATGATATTACTCTTAAGTCTTTGCTTGAATACCTCATGGAGGAGGAAATGAGAGACAAACAACATCCAAAATAGGTTGGAATAGGAAGCAACAGTTGTAACTCTGAGCGCCTCACTCTGCATCCACTCCCATTCAGAAAGCTCAAAGCAGAAATCACAGAAGTGAACGCAACCCCTTCCAAGTTGGAGGTGCGTTTGTTTATTAGCGAAAAGATTGTTTCAATGCATCACAATCACAAACCTGCCTTCCACTGCAGCAGTGGCATAATTTGCCAGACAGTCACTCTGGTGTGCAATGTGATGGTGACTGAGAACACAAAGTGCTGAGGAATGCAATAGGAATAATGCAATACAGATAGCAGATTACTTGCATTTAATGAAAGAAGGCACAGTTCCTGTTCTTGAGGAAAGCTTATCTAAATGCATCTATGCATATCTGTATGCGTAGGGGAATGGCAGAGGGAAGGAATGGCACCATGTAGGATTTCTTAGAGTAAATAAGGCAAAGATATTAGGGACGGAGCCATGCTCTCTCCTGGAGATGCTGCAAGAGAGTGCAGGTGGAAGGTGGATGGCTGTCCTGGATGAACAATGTCAAGAGGTGACATCCACTGGTGGCTTAAATAACTTGAATAGGGAAGATCAGTGTCTGCCTGGTTTGAAGTTGCGTACTCGGTGCTGCAGTTCTGCCAGGCAGAGCCAGTATATCTTTCTGGCTAGGGACAGGAGACGATGCTGGCTGGCACGGGAAAAGAATTAGTGAATAACCCAAGAAGCAGGCAGAGTATGGGTAGAGGGAGCAAAGCAATTTTTTATTTTTTTTTATTCTTTTATTTATTCTGCAAAGTTCTCGCTATAGTTACTGTTTAATTGCAGAGCTGATTCCTGATAAACTGTCATCAGAAGAGGACTAGAAATGAAGCAGAGAGATCTTAGGACTGCTACAGGATGCCCGGTGCAGAGAGGTGATGGGTCCTCTTCCTAACTCTGCAATGAGGGGTGAGGGGGGGTCTTGTCAGCACTGCTGGGACAAGTTTAAGAGGATGTGAGCAGGGAGGATAATCACAGCACTCTGGCAGGTGGGAAGGCACTGCAATAGAAAGGATGACCTGCACAGAGTGAGTTACTGCCAGATGGCTCCCAGCTGGGGGACTTAAGGAGACTGTGATCTGGCCTAATCAAATGCCTGGCACCTTCTCTCCCTGCAGTGTCCAGAAAGACAACCCTCACTGCCAGCAATACAAAGGATCAGGAGTGATGAGACTGCCTTTTACAAATACAGTCTGAGCAGGGCATGTAATTCTTTTTGTTGGCTTTCTCTCAGTGGCATTACCTTGAATATGAGGAAATTAAGGAGAAAAATTGCTATGAGCTCTGTAGGCCCTTTATCGCTTTAATCTCCTCTCCTCTCTGCTTTCTATTTTCCTGTCTGTTGTCATCCATCTTCGCAGAGACAGTGACCAAGTTAAGCTAAACAACAATTTAGATTTGTTTGCGACTAATTTGATTTCTACTTTCAGAAACTGTTTGAAATTGTCTAAATGTATTATTTTAACAAGGACTGAATTTTCAATGCAAATCCTGGGATAGCCAGAACAAGAATTCAACACAGATCTGCTGCATTTAGGGAAGGGAAAAAATACCTGACATGTCTATGGGGTGGAAAAGTAGACTGAATGATTTCTGGGATTCCCTTCAGAAGGATGCGAGGGAAGAGCAAGAAAGATTGCATTCTGGAGCATGTGCTCTTACAGAAACTGGGCATGGTGGTTGTTGAGGCTCTAAAGTTACTGGTTGAGCCTTTGGATGGTTAGTGCAGAGCCTGCAAGGGCTGTTTGTGTTAAGTTGTATTGATTGCCTTGTGTATAATTTAATAAAGTTGAAGCCTGCTTTCTTTCCTCGCAGCTATACACTGCATCTGTCCTTGTTGGAGTGTTCCCATGGCAATCGTGGGCTGGATTTTTATTAGTTTGATTTACTTGATAAGTAAATAGAAAAATAAAACAAGATAATTACCCAACAATGAATAGCTACCATATGAACATAGTGAAAACTACATCAAAGGCCACTGGCAACAGGCAACACTTCTAGTTTAAAAGTAGTGCAGAGATTCCCAATGTAATTTTTTTGACCTTCATTGGCCCTTCCTCCATTAGGTGTCAGGCTCTGTTGCTTATATGAGTTTCACTGCATACAAAATGTCTCTCCTGGCTTCTCATGTTCATACCATTGTTATTCTTGTTCAAGCAGTGGCAGCAGCTTTTATGATCTCTTACTACTTAGTCTGAATAGTGACATTTGCGGGGAAGAAACTTCCCTCTCTTCTCCCCGGAGAAGCTGTAGAAAAACCTGTGCTAATAAAACAAGCATCTATGCTTCAGCTGAGGTTTGCTCTCCTAACAGACAATTACATGAACATACAGGCAGGCTGCTAACAGGCCCCCAGATCACTCGGGAAGCCAGCATAGCCAGGAGATGCGGGGATCTGGCTGGACTCCTGATAACCTTGGGGCAGACAGAGGCATGACACAGGTGCCCTTTGCAAGGGTATTGCAGTGTAGCTTCTTTCATGGAAGAACGAGAGAGGACTAGCCTGCAGGTTACTTAGAGGAGAGGAAAACTTTGGTAGTAGCTCATAAGGAAATCACATCTGATGCTTAAAATACAGAAGCATAGGTCACTTCTTTTACAATGATGTGGTTTGAGTTGATTTTCAACTCATTGTTCATAAGCGTTAGGAGCCCAGGCTCCTGCTATAGCGACACAGCATTTGGTGCAGCGCAGAATGGGAGAGTTGTAAATGCAGCAGTGCATTCAACGCCGACAATAAAATTTGACTTGCCCTTCCCCAAGTACTTGCTCTAAGGTCTGAGAGCTGCTGATATAGCTAACCATTGCCTGGCCATTCCAACAACCAGCGCCAGTGGAAAACTAGAGGATCTTTGCTGTGAATCCTTGTACCCTCGGGACAGGAGGTGTAGAGCAGGAGTGATTGTTTCTGAACAGAGTCAGTTCAGTCTCTGCTGCCTGCAGGGCACTCGTGTTTTAGCCAAGGACCATTTAAAATCCTAAACTTCATATAAACTAACAGGACAAGAAAAATATTTCTTCTGAATGTTCAGCGCACTGCTGATCAGAATGTGCTATGCAGGATGCACCCAGTGGTGTTCAAGCAGAGTACTAAGCTAGGCTTTTAACCAGAAGTAGATACTGTTATCCCTTTGAAGATCTCCTTTTTCTCTAGAGGATCTCACACAAGTGAAAAACTTCCTAAGCACATCTGCTGAATGGCTTAAGACATGCCTGAGTATGAAAAGCTTCTAAACTTATGTTTGGAAACTGGCTTGAATGCTCATTGAAAGGCAGGTGTAATACAAGCTAACATTTGAGGCTCTTACAGGGAACTCTGGATCCTGTTTCAAACCTCATTTCCATCAGAATTACATCAGCACTTAAGTCTTCCACCACTGTTGGTGGAATGTTTTTAAAATTAGTGCTAAAATGTCAGTGCCTTTGTGGAGAAACTATCATTAAGAGAAGACTCCCATGACAGCAGCCTGTTCCCACCATTAGACCTGTAGAAACTGGGAGGCCTCAGGTCTGTTTCTTGAGTCTGCTCCTGGCCTGCTGTTGCCTGCGACTCTTATCTGCTCTCTGTAAAACGGGGATAAAGCTTGGCTTCTTTTGTACAATGTTATGAGCACTTCAAAGAGTGATGTTTCAAAAGAACTAAGTTTCATTAAGAACCTCTGTTGTTCTCACCTCCTCCTCTCCCCTGCGGTGTGAAATATTACAAGACCTGTGGCCTTGGAAGGTGCGTAGGCTCTCTCATGAGCCTTTCGCTGCTGTTTCTGAGGCCAGCTTGCCTAGTGGGAGCACTGAGCAGTGGGCCAGTAATTGTATAATTTCACCCTAGGAAACTTTCCACTTCTGTCTAGGGTAATACCCTAGACAGATACTGTTCTAGAGTTATTACAACCTGAGTCAGAAGATTGGGAGGGGGAAGAGTGAACACGTTCACCTTGGCTTTCCCCAGCAGAGTAGTGAGAGAGTATGTCCTAAAGTAAACAGAAGGAAAGCTCTTAGATGATGCTTCTCAGTCCGAGCAAGTAATAAGTGCTCTCTCTGGGCACGTAGATGATCAAGAAACCATTAACAAGATTTGTTTGCTGCTCCTGTGAGCACGTAGTGTGTAGGTCTTCTCAGGCATTTGCAAAGCACTCGAGGGAAAAGCTTGGTGGCTTGGAGATGGGAAAAAGGACCCTCTGCCACTCCCATGGTGGCTTGGGAATGACAAGCAGAAGTTTGTAACCCTGGTTAGATGGTGGGACAGTCCCGTACATCTCAGAGATCCCTGGTCTTCAGTCTGTGCCTATTCTTCTGACTTGTGGAGACATATTAGGCAGAGAAGACAGTGCCTGAGGGGCAGATGGAGAGGAAGTTCTGTATCGTACATGTCTGATTGCAACACCAGGGCCTTGAGCCTTCTCCCCTGCTCCAACCCGTGTGACATTTCCTCCTCTGTGCTACACTGAGGTATAGAGGCTTTCTTCCTGCTCCTTTAGTCGCTACTGGTGTTTTATTTAATAGATGTTCTCTTCTTTAGCTAGTATTTCCTTTTCTTTTTATTGGTTTTCCACTTTGCTTCCCCTCTCCTATTCAGGACCTGATCCTGCTCCACCCTGTTGAGGCTGCATGTGTGACCAGCGCTGGGACACCATCTGCTTTTGCACCATACCTGTGCTGTGACATAGGCTTGGTACGTATGCCACATCATGAGCTTGCTTGAGTAATGATTTTTGCTCTTGCCAGACAAATCCCTGAGGCAAATTCACAGGGCAGGGTCTTTCTGAGGTCCCAAGCCTGCAATGTGGTGCAGAGAAACTTCTCCCCCAGGCAGCGATGCTGAGTCACGCTGGGCAGGGAGCAAAACTGGGTGGCTTTCTGCCTCCTCCAGCTTTCCTTATGTGCAAGAGGCTTCTGGTCTGGAAGACAGTACCAAGCCAAGGTTATGCTGTTTGGGCCATCCTCTCTCCAGCCTTTCCACCCTATTAAAAAGATGCTCACACTACACATCGCTCAAGCACTTTTGTGGTGGGGTTATTGAGGTAGTATATACCTGACCATTAACCACTGTACTGTTCATGTTAACGGGTAAGTAATGGAAGGTTTTTGCTATAATATGCAGTTGTTCTGTTTTGTTTTTTTTTAAAACTCCTAACCCTGCAACACGATCCAGGAATTTCAGTGGAAGGCTTGTTATATCCTAATTGGTCTTACAAATTTTATATAGTACAAATGTTTTGGCAATGGAACTGTTTTGATCAAAGGTTGTACAAATCCCATTAGTCACAGCAGCTGTATCTGTGTGAACCCTCTGATGGGGTTTGTATCACCTGAATTCCTATGGTACCATTACAGCTTGCACCTTCTAAGTATAGATAACGCTTTCATTTGAGCTCCGCTGCATGTTCTGGTGGGCTAAGGCATGGTGTGATCTGATGCAATGTGTGGGCTGCAAGATCCAGGCTCACCAGCCTTTCTTAACTCTGGGTTTTCAGCGCCACAGCTCCCTTTGTTTGTGAGCTAGTGTCACATCCGTAGCGTTTTGGTTGAATCTTGCTCTGATTGAGGAAAGAAATAGGACTCAGGAAAACAAATGGTGCTTCTTTACTGAGTTGCAATGATTTATGCGCATGCCAACGTGAACAAGGAACGCAAATCCCTTCTGCTTCCAGATATTTCAGGTTTCTGTTTCATAACACCCCAGGCCAGCCACTTTGAGGGCACTATTCTATTTCTTGGGTTGTTGACCTCATTTGGCCTTGTGCCTCACAGCACCACATGGGGTATGTCTTAATAGACCTGAAAGGTATGGCAAGCTGTGACTTGATTTTATTTACATTTATGTAAATATCACCATGTTTATTTTAAAATGACTGAACTTCTGCAGTTGCAGCTCTGGGGTGGTAAAGGTCGCTGCAAGGACAATTAGGTTCCTAGCATCTAAATCTGGAAGACTTCACTTAAAATCATGCTCACTGTTTGCCATTTCTTACTTTGCTGAGCTTACTCAGTGAAACTGTCCTGGTCTGTTGTCTGGTCTGTACTGATCTGCCCTTTTTTTTTTTTTTTTTTTACTAGCCCAGTGACTCTAGTTGGATTTCCAATGACAGAAGTGATAGCTATCATTTCCTGATAATAGAAAAAAATATAATTCCAACAAAAAAATAAACTTTGAAGTATATTTTCTTTCATTTAACTGAAACTCCTCAAGCTCATAACTGACTGTCCTGGATCCCTGTGTCTCTAACATCAGAGCTCCATCTCAAAAGGACAACTTGACTAGCCAGAAAAGGGAGCTCTAAGGCACTACAGGTGTAATGAGATAAGTCAGTTTCTGTCTTATTGTGTAGTGCTGGTCAGGAATTTTCTGTCAAAATGTTTTTATTTTCCCTAGTCAGAAGCTACTGATTTGACAGCTGTTAGTGGAAATGTACCTATCAGTTTTGGCAGGCAAGTCTTCTCACGCAGGAGAAGGAATCTCTGGAGCAGGGCAGATGCCTGTCTGCGGAGCATCCCGCTCGCCCTGGTGCAGCCAGCAGCCCTCCCTGGGTCCTTGGAGAGTGCTTCCAGTGCTCTGCCGGCCTGAAGACTTAGCACCTGGAGACTTTTAAACCTCCATCTCTAACAGCCTAGATGGGGAGAGCTCCAGGATGCTACTGCTAGTATGAGGTATGGCTTTCTCAATCTTGAGTTAGTTCTGGTTTGTGTTTAACGAAGTAATCAAATATTCATTGGGCCAGACAGGGAGCAGATGACTGAAACTGTTACGGGACAGCTGCTTAAACTGACTCTGGTCAGTGAGGTCCTGCCCCTGTCTCCCCCTCACACCGAGCCTGGCTGGATGTTCCTATCCTCTCACTTGGGTCCACAGTCATGCTCGTGTCATGCTGCCTGAAGGCATACTAGAGAGCTAAGATCCATGGAGAGGATCTCATGCGGGGAGGAGAGCATTTAGGTCCTCAGAGTGGCTCACAACGGGATCAGATGTACGTAAGTGCTGGCACAAGTGATGGGAAGCTTTGGCTGGGAAGAGGTGGGAGAAAGGCATACAGCTATCCCTTCAGACAGCAGCAGGCCATTAGAATGGTTTAGCTACAGCCTTGCTTGGTACCCTGTTTTCTGAGCCTTACCTGGGATGTATACAGCTGTGTGTATGTGTGTGTTTATATATATATATACACACAGCTGTATACTGATGTTTTCATTCAGTCTCAGGGGGATGAATATATATACCACTGCTGCCACTGACCAGGTGGTTAGCATGTGAGCTGAAAACATATAACACTCAGGCTCAGATTCCTGGTTGTAAACTCATACATTCCAGCAGCATGCCCTAATCAACAAACAAACGGCTACTTCAGGATGTCTTGCTTTCTTCTCAGTGATTTCCCCCCACTGGAAGAACACAGAGATCTCTAGGTTTCATCCAGGTGTGGAATCAGGAGGTCCATAGCCCATGGCTACCTCTTTGCTCCCTTGTCTTCTGCAGTCCTCGTTCTCTGTCTTATTGCTATTCTGCTGCTCTCTCAAACTAAGCTGAAAAGCCTCATAAGACCAGGAGACTTGCAGACCTGGCAAATGACTTTGCACACGTGCTTCCCCAGAGGTTTCAGTCCCAGGAGCAGGGTGCATCTGGCCTTGCCTTGAGCCAGTGGAGCCCATTCAGCAGGACTGCGCCTAACACCTTATTTGCAGCATGTCCTGTCCGCCACCAGCTGAAAACCGCTGTGTTAGGGACATCTGGTATGAGCTGAAGTCTGTGCCTCCCAGCTCACAATGAGTTCAGTGGGATTACTTGTATGCATAAGGCTGTCTGATGCTGCCATTTTAAATATTTCCTTTCTTAAAGTTAGTTAAGTGAGATTTTTATTAAGGATAGTCTAAACGTGAAGCTGAGAGCCTCTCTGCTTCCAGGCACAGGGTGCAAGTGACCGCTGAGCTGCTGCACAAGGTAGCAGGTATTTTGACTGGTTCATTGCTAATTATTGCTTCAGTAAACAACAGCTGTTCAGATGCAGCTCAGCTTCTTGCTTTGAAAAGATTACAGTGCCCAAACTGTAGTCTGGTATTATTGAAAAAAAAAAAAAAGTTATAATCATTTCACTCCCCTACTGCTACAGATTTTATGGGCCTTGTAGTGCGCTGTTATGTCAGGCATATTAATTGCTAGTGAGTCGATGTTAAGCAAATGAAACAGCTTTGTGTGGTGTTTGGACACTTGGTTATAGACAGTTTAACAGCAGTCTTCTGGAGAGACTGTGCATTAGTCTTAGATTATTTTTCAGCACTAGAGGAATGGCTCTTTCAAAGTAACTATAAAATGAACCATTGCTGCCATGCAATAGCAGTAATAAGCTGTTAAGGTACATTGCAAAGCATGAGGTCAGAGGCAGTGTGTTCTTCCAGCCACCCAAGAAGTGTAATAGCAACTAATTAGTGCAGCTCCTTCAGAGGCTACTGCTATTGCAACAGGAGAAAAGAAAGGCAGAAAAGTGCAAGGGGGGGCCCACTGTTACTCTCTGCCCTTTAGATGAAGGAGTTGTTGGTATTAACTTAGCAGAGGGTGAAGGCCTGACCCAGCACAGCACTGAGTGTCACTGATGTGCTCTTGGCACTGAAAAGAAAAATAGCCCTATTCTCTACTGCGTGCAGTTCCTGGCCTTCTGCTTTCTTCCTGAGGAGCAGGATTTATAGGGGCATCTGCCTTGATTTATTGAGGAGCAAAAATTACGAATTAACTTTCAAGGCACGCGTACACACATGCTTTGCTGCACAATACCAGACCAAGCCCTTCCCCTCTGCCCTCCGGGCCGAGACGGCTGTTGCCCTGCAGTAGCTGGCTGAGCTACGGACCCAGCATTGGTATTAGGCTGCAGCAAGCGCCCACAGCCAGCCACCAGCTACCGTGGGGCTGCCTCCAGCCAGAGCACGTCCCCTCCAGCTAAGCTGAGAAACAGGCCGCTCTTTGTTTGAAGCCGTTGATCTCTACACTGTTGCATTTCACTGGCTGCAGATGAAAGCCATCTGTAAATACCTTTTGTGCAGTTAAAAACAAAAAAACCCCATGTATTTTACTAAATGCATATACCAGCAGTCAAGCTGGCACCCTTTGATTGCATTTAAAAAGGAACAAGGTGGTATTAGCACAGCTACTCATCGTCGGGTGTGACAAGTTGGGCTGAATTGCCAACAAAAGGGCCTTGCTTTAGGACGGCAGACCAGGACTCGCCATTGAGGCTGGGCGACGCAGCAGGGGCTGGGGCAAGCATGGGGCAGTGCTGCTGGCCTGAGGACACTAGGTAGGGTCCCACAAGCAGTGCTGCCTTTCCAGAGCACCTGCCACCTCCTCCCCAGGGCTGCGGGTATGGCGCATTACAGGGAGACCAGATAGGGAGCAGGAGGCAGTGCTGGGCCCAGTGAGACATGCCAGGCTGCCCACCCAGCTTGGGTGAGCCAAGCGCCATGCTGCGGCTCGACATGAGGTGCTGCTCTAGGGGATGTGGCATCTTAAGGCTGTGATTTTTATTCATTTTATTTATTTATTCATTTATTTTTGCTAGAACCCGGCTTCGGGGAGCTGCACTGTGGAGCAGCAGAAACAGCCCGCACCCGCGGAGCCGCGCGGGCTGCTCCGAGACGTTAAAATGGCGGCCAGGACCCCCCACGCGCCGGGGCCGTTGACCCAGGGCCCGCCGCTGCCGCCCCTCCCCTGCCCGCCAGGGGGCGCGCGAGCCACGGCCGAGCGGCGCTGAGGGGTCCAGGCGGGCGGTGTCGCGTCCCGGCGGCGGGGCCGCCCTCTGCCGCCGCCTGCCCCGAGGCGGAGGAAGGGATAGCAGGTGCCGAAGGGACAAGGTGAGCGGCCCCGGCCCCCTGCCTGAGGCCGGGACGCTGCGTTTGGGGGCTCGGGGGAGGTGCGCGGCCTCGCTGCGGCCCTGCTCGCTGGCGGCGCGGGGTCAAGCGGTTACGGGAGCCGGTGTTCGTCCCGGCCCGGACACCGCGTCAGGCTGCCGTGCCGGGGCAGGTAGCAGCACGCTTGCGGCTGGGAGCGCCCTTTAATCTCTTCCCTAAAGTCTGAGCTTCGTTGTGAGGTGGGGCAGGACCTGGAAGGGAGCAATTTCCTTTCCGTGGGTAAGGCAGGGGCGGTGGCTTGGCGATCGTCACCTTCTGGGTGCCAGCACAGCAAGCCCGCCCTGACGACGCTGCAGGCAGCAGCTCCCCATTTTGCGCCGAGTAATAACTAGATACTGTCCCACCTTCACCGGAGCTGACAGAGCATGAAGCACCTGAGAAGGAGCAGGGAGAGTCGGTAATTGAGGGCAATGTATGCTCAGGGCAAAGAGCAGTCACTGTTGGCGCAGACAAGGTTTTATTGTTATTTTTTTTTAACCTAAACACTTGCCTCTGGATGCCTTGGAGACATAAACATAGAGGCATATTGGCTCCTGCTACGCTTGTGAAAAGAATGTAATACAGAGTGAGGCGTTTTATTTTAGTTAGTTTTAATAATCAGCTGCTATAAAAAGTAATAGAACAGCGCATCTCTGCTGTGGAAACCAAGGGATGTTTTTAAAATGCCTCAGACTTGCACTGTCCATTTAACTACTCGGGGCATTTAGCGTAATCTTTGTTGTATATCAGATTAATTTCGATATTTCAGGGTTGGAAAAGGGGAGGGGATAAGGGGAAGACAAACCCAAACCCTTTGGCCTGGTGTTTACCAGAGTTACAAAGTTTTCGCTTTGATATCTTCTGTAAGGCTAAATGGACGGTGCCATCATTTTTACAAGGGCATGTAGTGATAGGACAAGAGGTAATGGCTTTAAACTGAAAGAGGGTAGATTTAGATGAGATCTAAGGAAGAAATTCTTCACAGTGAGGGTGGTGAGGCGCTGGAAGAGGTTGCCCAGAGAAGCTGTGGATGCCCCATCCCTGGAAGTGTTCAAGGCCAGGCCGGATGGGGCTCTGGGCAACCTGGTCTAGTGGCAGGTGTCCCTGCCCGTGGCAGGGGGGTGGGGTGGGGCGGGTGGAACTAGATGATTTTTAAGGTGCCTTCCAACCCAAACCATTCTATGATTCTATGATCATCTGGTCTAAACTCCCATCACCAGCACCCATTACATGTAATTCCAATAGCCACCTGTTTTGCCAACAGCTTCTGGAAACTACTTCTCCTGTAGTTTGTTCTAGCAGTCATGAGGCAGAGCTCCCCTCCCTGTTTTTTCTTTAGTACCCAATTCCTAATGCAAATTTTATCAGAATTGCCTTCCCACCCACTGCCTCTTCTCTCCTCCCCCATTTAGAAGCACTTTACTATGATGTGTTTTTTTTCTGCAAAGGCACTTAGAACCTATTGTCAAGGCACCCTTTGGCGCCTTTTTTTTTTTTTTTTTTTTTTTTTTTTTTTTTTTTTTTTTTTGGGTGATCTGTTTAAATCTCTCCCTGCAAGCTGTTTGGTTTGTTGGTTTTTTGTTTTTGTTTTTTTTTTTTGCCAAGCCTCAGATTTATGTGTGATGGCTCTTTGTGCACTCTCTCTCCAGGGTTTTAACAGCGTCTTCATGATGCATGCACCAAGGACTCTATGCAAGAGTAGTGTTGCTGGTGCCATATGCAGAGATAACATTGCCTTCCTATTTCCCTTGTTTAACAAGGCCAGTAATCTCATTCAGCTTCTCCACCCCATGAGCTCTTCATTGCCACCACTATTGTACTGGAATCTCACAATGAGTTATTTATCTATTATGTGCTCCTCATTCTTTCCAGTCATTGCTTTCTTGTAGGCGGCTACATACCTTTCATAGCAAGATTTGCATTTCTTATTCTGAGATATTTTACTTTCTGGAGTTGCCTGTATTAAAATGCATTTTGTTTGAATGGGCTCACTTCAGCGAGTGATCCATATTGTTCTGTATGACTGCTCTGTCCTAGCCATTATTTGCCACTCCATCAATTTTTGTCATCTGCAGATGTTGCCGTCACAAAGTTTTTTTTGTATGCGCTTCCCCATCATTGGGGGGAAAATGGTGACTAGCACCTGGTCCTAGTATTATGGTCTTTTATGCCCCACAGCCCCCCCCCATCCCATTTTTTGCCCAGTAGTTCTTGTCAGGAAACACTGGATAGACTTTTCTGCAGTATCACATGCCTATAGTTGCTCTCAGATTTGAATTCTTAACTGATTCCTCCATTAGCTTTCCCTATACTTTTTTTTTTTTAAATTGACGTAAGGTTAACTGGTTCATTAGATAGCCATTCCTGTAGTTTTAGTTTTAAAATGATTCCTGGGCTTGGAATGTGAAAATACTTCATTGCATTGGGATAACAATTTCCCGCGTGCCTCTGTAATGCATGGTGCTCGCCCTGCTGTCTCAGACAGCTTAAGTGTGATTGAGTAACTAGAGCCAGTTGAAACATGTTGTCGCCTTCCAGCCCTGTTCTTAGTTTCTGAATTTCCTCCTTTTCCTCCTGAATCCCAAAAGGCTTTATTAAGACAGCTTTGTGGGAACCATTAACTCTATGCTGCATAATTATGTTACTATGAGCTTTGACTTAGTTTATAGTAGGAAAAAAAAATGCATGCATCTCTAGAAATTTATATTCCTCAATGACAGAATTTTAACTTAGTAAATTAAAAGGTTTACTCAATTTACCTAGGAAGTTATAGTAATTAACAGCAAGAGAGTTTACCTGTAGAACTACTAAATGCAGTGAAGTAGGTTCTGTGAAAATATGACACTCTAATGAGCTGCCATGTTATTATGCTTGTTCTTCACCTTCCAAATTGCACATAAGACTCACGTACTTAAAGAAAGGGATAGTGTTGCTGTTTAGCTTGCTTTGTTTAGAAGTGGGGACCAATATTTAGCATGGTTATCTTTATTTAGGGATGCATTTTATGTCATCCTTGCACAGCTCAGAATTGCATGCATCTGTGATACTAAAAATCAGGCCAGATTTTTTTTTTTTCCTTTTTTTTTTTTTTTAAGGCTTGTGTATAAAGGATAGTGCAGTTAAGATAATCCTCATGCCAGTATTTGTGTGATACTGTGTGACTTCACCCTCACTGTTGCATTTTAGACCACCTAATGACAGGCCACCCCCCTTTCCTTCTCCCTCCCCCGCCGTCCCCAGCACATCCCTTTACTAAAGCAGGGCAGACTGTGCCCGAGTGTCAGACAGCATGTTCTTGTTCCTCTGTCACTCTCACAGTGCCAACTGCAATAACCAATAGTGTATCTTGTGATTAGGAGGTGGCATGAGAAACAAACCTTTCCACCATCTTTTCACCCTGAAAGGCCTAAGACATTTTTAGTGATCTGCAACAAATTCTCAGGTTTCTGGGATCGATGAACAGACAAGCTGCATTTTTTCAGATTTTGGTGGTACACTTAATTAAGCACTGGCATCCTTATTTACGTTACTCTTGTTGAAAAATGGGCTGGGGGGGAGGAGCGGGGCTTTATCTATTATTACTGTTTTGACTTTTTTAATACGTCTAGCTTAGGCACTCACACAGTTAAATTTGCCTCATATGGTCACTCTGCCACAAAGCTACAAACTTCAGAGGAAAAATTAAAGTCTTAAGCTCTGTTCGTCAGTGTGACAGCTATAGACCATGTGTTCTTTTTTTCCCAGGGGGAAAAATTGGCACCTACCCATCAATTAACTGGTTTTCATTTTGGCTTTTTTTTTTTTTTTTTGATCACTGAGCCCCAGCAACTTGTGTGTGCAGTCAAAGATCAATTTAATTTTATAAGCACTGCATATTTAGTCCTTAGCACTAATTGGCTGTAGATGAGAAGCTGATCAGTCTGGTTGGTTTGGATGTGGCTTTGCAGTTAGGGGTATGATTTCACTGTGCCTGTGCTGTTCAGTTTATGCTGTGTGATGCTCTCTGCTTTGGCTTATTTGTAACCCTGGCAGCTTCTAGTAAGTGTCAAATAAGCAGCTTCTAATAAGCTGCTTAGAAGCTGTTTCTAGTAAGTGTCTTTGCTTTGCGTTTCCCATCCCCAAAGAATTACACACTAGTCTCTTCCTCTTTTTCTTAAAGGTTCTCAAGCTGGCCATATGTATAGCTGTAGCTTGCCATTCTGGCGTTAGCAGTAAACCAAGGTATTAACACTTTTAGGAGATTTTTCTTTTTTTTTCTGAAAACAGAATTCAAACATTTTGTCATGTCAGATTCTCTGTGAATGCAGCCCATTCTCTTGTAGACAATCACTTTAAACTGTTATTTTATGCAGTGTTTTTTCTTTTACAGTCTTTCAGCCATCACTTTAAAAGTGCCTCTGAAGAGTGGCAGTGGTAACTGGCATTTTTTTTTCCCTTGTCAAATGCAAATCTCTCACCTCCCAAGTGTGAACATACAAAGCTCTCTTACTGGCTGCCTCTTTTTTTTTTTTTTTTTTTTTTAAATAACAAAATTAGGCCACAGTTAGCTAAGCAGAGTGACCTGATTTGTGCTGGATCAACATGTTATCAACTCGAGGTTGTCACTACAAAGTAAGTGTGGTGAAGTCTGCCTGTTCCAACTAAAATCAAAGCAGTTTCTTGACATATAGCAGTGCTGAAGTCAGCAGTTTCTGCAAAATGGGTCTAAATGCAGACTGAAGGATCTCTTCTGTGTATATATGTAACTACCAGTGCCAACCTAATTATTTATAATCAAATACTTTTTGTCATGTTTTTACTCAGGAGGACATGATAGAAAACAGTTCTAAGTGATTTTTTTGTTCTTTGGCTTTTCCTTATCTATAAAAGATTTGGCTTTGTGAGGTGTACTTAATGTTGTCTCTAAAGCAGGCCCCCTGAGAGAGATCCCATGGAGTAATTCACTTTGCTGAGTTAGCAGACGAGGCCATTGGACAGAGTCAAAAAAGATACTGCCAATTGTGAAGCAAATGAATCAATACCAGTGCAACTGGATCAGTTTGCTTCTTCTACGATGAGAAAAGCAATAGCACAGATGCAGAATCTGACATACAGATTTAAAAAACAAATATAAACACACACAAACACACACATTGGGTTGGCTTTTATTGGAAAGCCTAGATGCAATCTATAGTTATCAATTTGTGGAAAATTCAGGACACATATAAAGTTAAGAAGGCAAATTAAAAGAACAATACAAATCAGACGAAATATACATCTCAAAATATCAGGATAGCATTTTGACTGGCATTGCCTAAAATACTTAGAATCTCCTTTCTTTTTTTTGTAATATGCTTCTTTTAATTATACTTTTTTTTTCTTTAAAAAGATCTTTTGTTTATATATTCCCCAAGGTCACTATTTCCTGCAGGAGCATGTCCAGATCACAAGTCTTTTTTAGCAAGAAATAGGCTCATTATACCTACTAACAAGGCCACTAATTGGCTTGATTTGACTTTATCTAAAATGATCACCAACAGATACTATAATTTGTTGTTTATTGGTGCCAGAACAAAGGAGAAGGAACTGGTACGCATCAAGTAGAAGATATATTTCATTGTTGACATGTTATACAAGCTTTTCATATTCAAACAGAACAGAAACATTTGACATAATTTAGAATATGAGCCTATTTCAACAGAGAGCACTTACAGCATGCTAAATACAGTGCTGTGGAAGAGCCACCCAACAGAACTGCAAACACCTAGCATTTTACATCTTTAAAAAGAATACGCAGATCAATGACACGCCTCTGGGGTCTGACATATCATCTTCTCTAAATTTAGGGCCCTCAAGAATTCAAGGGTAAAAATACTAACAACTAATCTGTGCTTTCATTCTAATAGATGATTAGCATTCATTATATGTGTAATTAGTTCTGTATGCTCTACCAAATACACACATACAGTAATAGCACTGATACTGTAGATTCGGTAGCGACTTGTCTGGGAGAAATTAAAATCTGTTTATCAAACAATCCTAATGTGCAATTTAGAGTATGTAATACCATAGACTCTCAGAATACAAAGCAGTTAGAAAACTATTTTTATTACATCCACTTGAACCATTCATAGTTAAGACACGTTCACTTACTATGTTTTGTCATTATAATACATGGATAGAAATACTGTGTATATTTCAATGAACATCAAAAACCCCCAATTTTGTCTCATCTTAAAAATATTTATTTTTGTGGCTGAATTTAGTGCTCATGAGAGTAAAGCTCTAAGAATGGTTTCAGCCAAGATGTAGAACAGATGCCATAGATGCCACCACAGGCTTCCTATAAGGAACCAGCTGCACACTTCAGTTCTGTCCTGCAGCAAATATACTGGGCCTTGGAGCAGAGCATGCCAAATCTATGCAGTGGTGTGGAGATGCAGACTAGGCACTAGAATTGGACCTTCCTCTCCATCCCCAGGTTCAGTGTTCACAGTAATGGGATTTGATCTGCCAGCTGAAGGCCAGGAGATGAACTTACTGAACAGCCTGCCTGCCTAAAGAGCAATTCTGTAGCATCAGGTCAGAGGTACGCTTCTTCTATCTGGAGTTATAACATCTAAAAGAGCTGTATTATACAGAAGACAAAGTTGACATAACTGGATGAAACTACATCATTTCTTCTTCTTCTTCTACATACAATTTGCCAAGCACCTGAGACACTATTCTCTCCATGGTGAAACAAAGCTGCTAAAAAAACAACAGAAACCCCACCTGGTATGAATAAATGTCCATTTATTACGTTAGGGCTGGAAAAAGACAAGGAAAACCCAACCTATTAAAGTCTTCCATCATAATAAACGAGACTTATTTGGTTACTGTGCCTTCTAACAATGACTGATGAAGTGGCACTGGCCTGGGTGACAGGAGAGGTACGGGAGGGAAGGGAGCTGCGGTCTGATTCAGCCAGCCACTTTGGAGTGTCCCATCCTATCAGCAGAGTGATAGATGCACAGCTTTAAACCTAATACAAAAATATTAACACTTTTGGACATTAGTCATCACTGTTATATCTCTACAATATAATCCTTTATACTGTACAGCTATAACATAAAAGGTGCAATTCCTTTTTCTTTAAAAAAATCACACACAGCACATGTTTTTATCATTTTATTTTTAAGTATAAACTTTTTTAAACACTTTACATAAATTAACTCCTCTGAGACTAATATTTGATGTACAGTAAATTGTAATTCATATAAAAATCCATAAACAACTTGTCTCACATAATTTACAAAAAAATCAGGGTTTCCTTTGCTTATCTGCAACAAGGATTCTACTTGCCATTTTCCCCCCAAGGCAAACCATGTTAGCATTGTAAAATCCATTATTAAATTCCCATGGTAGCATAAGTCACTTGTGCCAATGTCCTTTTAGAAAGCAGCACAGTTTAAAGCAGTTGGGTTGTCTATAAACAGTAATTTTTGCCCCACGTTTTAAAATTAACAGATATATACCACATCCTATGCAGTGAGAAAGAGAGAGAAAAAGAGAGAGAGAGAAAGAGACTACTTCTTGTAAGCAAAGGTCAACAATTCAGTAATATTTGGAAACACTGTATGGGTCTGTATCTTAATTAAATACAGTGCCTCAAAGGAACAGACAGCCTGTTGCAAAATCTGTAGGCCTTTTCCTTTTCTTTTTTCTTTTTTTTAATACTTTTCAGTCCAACTTGAGTGCAGCGATATGCATATGTAAACATATTCTTTAAAGCAGATCACCTTTAAGGTCATTGAGAAAAAAAAAAGTTTTGTCATTAGCAGTATCATTCTTCCGGAAGGCGCTCTTTTCGTTACAGAGTCTGTTCGGATTGTGCTACAGAAAAAATCTGAGCAAAGATGTAAGCTTAGGCTCAAGTAGTAATGCAGCAAAACAGTTTGGTCTCCTTTTTAGAAGACACTGGTACACAGTCTCTTTGGCAGCCTGAGCTAAGCCAGTGTGTTACCTCTTTCCTATCTCACTTTGTCTGAGGAACTGTATATTGTTAGCGCTGTCTGCTAATTCTGGATATTGCTCCACAGAGAGTACATAGTACCCATCGTATCCTTGTACCTTTCCAGCACTTAGCAGCTGCCTCTTTTCTCCTTCTGTCCACAACCTGGCGCCTTCCTCTCCATCTCTTACTCTCTGTTGTTCTCTGGCCCAGGCACTGGAAAGAGCTCTTTGCCTGGCTTGCTCCAGTATTCGGGCCTTTTCCTCATCAAGTGTCATGCCATAGCGGACGTGAAGCGCTAAAGCACCATACTGCATTTCAACATCAGCAAACCTACGAGTCCTGCTGTTTACCACTGTGGTGGACTGGGAAACGGTGACGTTGATGCCGTTCTCCAGGGCCTTCCGCCCACTTGTCAGCCTCAGTGTCCCAAGGTCACTCTCGGGGGAGGTGGTCTTGATAAAATAGTGCGTGTCCTTTCCCTCGACGGTGAAATGCAAGTTTTCTAGGTAGTAGGCGTTGTTCAGAACAGCTGCCACTTTTATGCAGTCCTCATTTGCAATGTTGAGCACGTTTGTTTGCACTTTGCCTTGATTGACAGCGAGCATCACCCCTTTCCCAATCAGAGACTTCACTGTAGCAAACCACAGCCATGACTTCTCTCCACTGGATTTCCGTCTGCTGACCTGCACTTCTGCCATCTTTCCCAGGGAAAGGAAAGCCTTTGCTTGTCTCGCCACTTGTTGTTGCACTCCAGAAATTGGCTGTAAACAAGAACAGACAGAAGTTTTACCAGCCATCTGTAGCCCTTTAGATGCCAAACAGCCAGGCTTTCTTGGTGTGCTGCCCGTGGACGACAACAGGATATGCCACAACTGACAGTGCCAAAGAGTTAATTAAATCTACATACTGCTTGTTCTGCTGAGTTACAAGACTATTTTGTTTGACAATGTTCAGTGCTTTTTCTCTTTGTCTCCCTGAGAACCTGCACAAAAATAAGATTTAACTTCAGAGGCTACTTACGGGGCTGCACAGGACAGACCTTTGCAATAATAATAATAATATGGGTAAGAGCTATCTTACTACAGTGTTATCTCATCCTCTGAGCTTGTTCAACTATGATTCCTGTCCACCATGAGTCCATCCAAATTGAGGAGATTTTTGCAAGTCACAAAGCTGTGCTTCAGAACAGGAACAAGCCCTTCTTTATGCTGAGTCAGGAGATGGAGTCTCTCAGGTAGCTGCAGCCTGAGACCAAACTGCAGGGAGGCCCTCATGACCCCTCAAGGTGCTAAAGGAAGGAGGGGAATCAAACTGTAATGATAGTCTTTACAGTAAAAGAGAAGGAAGCAAACGGTACAGAGCAGTGAGGTGGAATGCTGGGGACCGATGCCCTTTCTTGCAAATACTTGCAGAAATGGATGAAAGGGGATGCGTGAAAAGGCTGTGGCCAATTCAGTTGCGTGAGCTTCCATTTCACTCCAAGTATCAGCATGCTGCCTAAAAGAGATGAGCAGCTTCTCCCCCCAGAACTTCAGACGGGTGCAATCCTGAATAAAGCAGAGTGCTTTGTTGACAACTAGTAAAGACAAGGGTCAATGAATTAAAAGAACCAACGGGCAAGTCTAAAATATGCTCACTTGGTATCACATATCTGGGGCATTCTTGTTGAAAAGGTAGGAGTGCTATAAAGGGGAGGAAATAAGAGGTGCAATTGTGAGGTGCAAAAGCACAAGATGGAAAAGCTAGGATAGGATAATCTGTTGAAAAGAAGTTTATTTTGACTGTTAAGAGCTATATGTAGCCCAGTATGCCAGATGCACTCTTGGTAAAGAGAGAGGCTAGCTGGGGAATGGGACCTGCCAGCATAACTGCTGTGGTTAGCCAGAACAGCTCGAAGAGCAGGAGCAGCTAGCAGGAATGGTTAGCTAGCGCAGCTAAGATAGCCGGGCAGCTCATGTTACGGAGTCAACTGTGGTTGGGGCAAGACCTTACCACTGCGCAGAATAGGCACATCTTATCTGTCTAACCCTGGGTCTTAACAGCTACAAGCTGTGAATGAGCTAGTATTGACGGAGGTGGGGAGCGGACAGCTGCCCTAGCAGTTGTCTCAGCAGGAAATAGAGAGAAGGGTTTAAATAGCTTTGGCTGCACTTTTGAAAAGGAGTACTTAGTTTCTGTAGATGATCCAGTTTATCTTGCAATTGACCCCTTTTCCCTTCAGCAAAATACTGTTTAACCCACTTCATTCATTGCTGACAAGTGAGGCAAAAGCCTGTTTAGTTTTCCCAAATTTCTGGGTGGGAGACCAAGCAGGAATCATTAACAGACTCCTACAACCTTAATTCAGCCTTGCTGCTAATCAAAGCCTGGCAAAAGGTTTGCAAAGGCTTCTCTGCTCTGCCATGAGGGTGGCTTTCTGGAGGGGACAGTTCCTGAGGGAACTGTGAATTGACTTGGATTCTCAACTCTTCTTGAATTCTTGTCTGCACTTGCTAACAAGTATGGATTTCAGCTGTTGTAAATCCCACATGAAAGCTATTGAGCACAAAATATATTCTAGACAGCACGCTCATCAGTGAGAGCAGCAAGATGCTATAGCAACTTCCTAATGACAAAGTTGGTTTATTTTTAACATGTATCCTCAGAACTCTGAAGCGAAACCTCAGAGCTCAGTAAAGCTCACTCACTCCAGAATGTTTCAAAATACTAAGCAGTTTTTGTGTTTACTTCTGGCTCCTGGTTGCATTTGCTTGTTCAACAGCAAGTATCATAGTCACAGCTTCTTCCTACCTGAGAATTTAGAATCTTTGTTTTCCTCCCACTTCTCTCTTTCTCTCTGTCACGTCACATGTCCCTGGCACTCCTCACATTTTTGAGCTCTTTCGTGAAGATTTTTGACAACTAGCTGTCTGCTCTCATCTCTTTGACCAGACTGGTTCTCTTCCTGGTGCACCTTTGCTGGTGTTAGTGGATAATTGCATTCTTTAGCCTTTGAGATCCAAATAAACAACCTCTGATAGTTCTTCACAGCCATGCCTGATGACAGGTCTGTTATCTCCTGATAGAACCACCTTGCCTGAAGTACTTGCAATGCTCCTCCTTCACTGCTTCTACTGCTCAGGGGAGACACTGTTCTCACACTGTGCTCTAAGGTCTCTCCCTGTTACTCAGACCCTGGCTATTAAAAAATACCTATGGCAGGTCACTTCATGCACGCAGAATTACCTTCCATATGCTCCCTTCTGCTGGGCCACCCTTCTCATGATTTTTTGCCTAAATTAGGTTGTAAGGTTCTTCAAGATCATATCCTCTTTTAATCTTACAAAGTTCTTTATCATGATTCTTGTAAAAACAGATCTTGTTTTGACTGCTCTCATGGGATTACCCATTTTACTGTCTCTTAACACTTCCTTCTTAACCGAGAATTGTAGGATTTTCGAGGGCATAGGTCTTTGAGTACGTTTGATTTGTAAATATAATTTTCTTAAATATAAGATTTAGATTTTAACTTCCACATTTATTTCTTCCATCATTTGGAAGATGGAAAACCGTAGCAGGTTTTCAGGACTGAAGTTCATTTTTTTCCTCCCAAAGAACTTCATAAGCACCTGGAGTTTTGGTTTTATGTAATGTAATGGGTTTTACCTCAGGTAATTTAATTTTCAATATTTTATCTTTACATATAAAACATAGTTAATATTAAAGAGAAGTAAAATTGTAGTGGTGCCTGGTATGCATAATTTATATCACCTGTTCTTCTGTTTATTTCACAGTCTATTTTTTACTACAGTGTTCAGTTTCTGCCTTCAGGCAGAGTGTTAGTACAAATCTAATCTCTGTAGTTTCTGCTATGAAACTTAGACATCTTTAAAGGGTCTTAAACTTCTCTTCATTGATTATTGTCTTTCTGCATTTTTATTATTGCTGAAAGCAAACAAAAGCTTATTTAAAATGGTACCTAACTTAGCAAATCTGTAAGAAAAAACACCATCTGTAATTTCTTAAATTCTTTTGAAAGTAGATAAAAATTAGAGGTTTGAAAAGCACTGTTCAGATTTAACTTAGCAAGTAACCCTGTCAGGATTATCCATGCCTAATAAGAGCTGAATAGAAGGGAACATTCTGTCTTGTTCCATTTATATGTTTAATTTTGTTTCTTACTGGTATGTCCTCCCATTGCTGGCTCTTCACAAGCTCATAAGAAGGTTGTGTTAAATCAAATTTCGGAACAGGGAAACCAGGAATGGCATTGTGCAGATGGAAACCGAATGTCACCAGCCAGCTGTTAACATCTGAAAGAGAATTATTAAAAAAAACAAAGAGAAAAATATTAGAATTGTTCTACATTTTGCCATCATAGCATTTTTACATGGAGTAGTTTTTGGCATAGTTGATTTCCTTCTGTAACATGAAAATTATTCAACAGTCTTTGTTTTGATATGGATGGATTTAGATTTGTGATAGACTTAGAATAGCAAGCCTATGCAGAAAACGTGAAGTTCTAAACTTACAAGAAGACTTTTGTTCTGTGTAAGAGTTGCACTATGCTCGTTTGAAAGGCATTGCAGGTTTCAGCAATTCTGAAGGCCTCAGTGACTTCCAGAACAACTACAGGAGCACAATTAAAGTGAGATTTCCTTCTAATATAGCCTAAACTGATTGGGATTTCATGGTCGGGCTGAACACGGTCTATGTTGCACCTTCATCATCAATACTTTAAAACAAAGCAAAAAAGAAAAAGTACTGCAGAACACATCCTGTCCTTTTGTTACGTATGTGTTATGGTAATGTCTTCAAACTACCCCTGAAATAACACCTATATGGTCAATTACCTTTTAAATGACTTGGCAGATATTTTATGTTGATTCAAGAGAAATCTCCCCCTCTTCAAGATGAAGTTGGACCGGTGAAATTAAAAGGTAATGAAATGTATTGCAGTTGCATCAGTAAGCAGACAGGATACTGAATTAGCATTAGATAGCATTATTTATGATACATTTTATGTTATGTTAAAAATAAATAAATTAGGGATGCCAACAATTAATTAGTTAACAATTGTTGGGCAAGAATGGGTGCTCTGCCTTGTTTCTGTCTTTCTACCCTATCTTTCACAAATACTAAGCTTAGCAGAAGTTGGCGGAGTGCTCCTTATGCAAATTTAGTAGTTTTCATTGAAGAAAACCCCAAATAAGTGGAAAAAGGAATCAATTTTTTCCAAATGTTAAAAGAATAAAAAATATTTACCTTAAAGTAATTTCTAACCTTTCCAGATAAATGATTCACCTCATGAGGCTCTGCATCTAAAACTGCCAGTCAGCCAAATTACTCATTGTAATGACAACCTTATATGAGCAGTGTGTGTCTATGTATTCCATACACCAAAGATGTAAAGGAAAGAACTAAAACTGTATTTTGAGGGCAGTTTTTGAACTAAGTTCATAATTTTCAATGCCACAAAGAATCTTATTGCAGCTGCATCCCCTACAGCACATGCTGCTAAAAGAGGACAGATTCAAAGTTCTGTTATTATCCTTGCTCCCAGGCAGCCTGTTAGCAACCCTGTTAATAGCTGCTGTTTGTTAAATTAATGCAAACCCACTTGATTCCCAGGATGCTTTTCTGAGTGGTAGTCTCACAACTTTTAAGTAAGTGGGGCTAAGCCCCTCCTGTAGTCTCGCACTGTCTGTGTAAAATATTTTGGATTATTTACATCTACTCAAATATGAAACTTCAAATGTATCTGAGCTATGCATTTTCAGAAACTTCTGGTGATGTGCAATCAGATTTTTTTGTATGTCAGATAATGGAAAACACTACACATCACTAACTCTAGACTCACAAAAAGCATATAGTTTCCCTAAGAACTCAGTTATACATGTTGCACATTAGCAGCTTTTTGTTACCAAAAGAGAAATTCATACTCCTTTTTCTATATCCTACTCCTCCTTCTCTGCTCCTGGCTGTG
The DNA here is from genome assembly GCA_009819775.1 of Phoenicopterus ruber ruber. Lineage (NCBI taxonomy): Eukaryota > Metazoa > Chordata > Aves > Phoenicopteriformes > Phoenicopteridae > Phoenicopterus > Phoenicopterus ruber. The sequence goes on from CM020218.1 coordinate 37,777,960, forward strand.
TACTCATTACTTTGTGCTGGCCCTGGAGCTTATTGGACTTCTCTTTCTTAGCCAAATTACATTAGTAGCCTTGCAAAAATCTACCCTGGAAAATATCAACCAACTTCCAGTGAATATTTTCTGCCATGTTAATGAGTTAAATTGGTCACAGAAAGACCCCTCCTGCCCTTGCTACCTTACAGTCTCACTCCCTCTTTTCTTTGGTCTTTTTGGTCCATGAATATACACTTTTTACTGCTTAGAAGCCCAGAGCCATGAAGCAGCCTGACTCTAATCCACATGTAAGGAGACCCTCATGAACGGTCTTGAGGGGTTCTTACTATTGTACTTCCTAAAGAAGTCTGGTTTTTTTCATTATAAGAGCACTGCGTAATGCATAATAGTATTGGAAGGAGAACCTAGGGCTCCTCTTTCCTCTCCCAATGCACTGAGATCTCTAGCTGAGGCACCTTGTATTACAGTTCAGTCAGTGGGAGAGGAAGAGATGTATTGCACTGGTACTCCAAAATGTACTTTGGAAAACCCAACCCCTTTGTATACTGAGATGCTCTGAATTATCTTTTTGGGTCAACAGTCCAATATTAAAGCACCATAAGAACTGTGTAAGGTAGGTTTAGTTACCTAAACCTGAAAGCTAACAATGGCCTCTGGATCTTAATCTCATACACAGGTACCTAAATCAACGTCTAAAGCTAGATGAGGTATTTTCAAGATCTCCCATTTGCTGTTTCACTATTCCTGATAAGCGTGTTTGCTGTAATTATTCTCACTGTTAAGTGCTTAATGCTTCCTCATAAAGAACTTTTCCAAATAGGACATATTTAGGTACTTCACCAAAATTGTGAATTCCAGTCTAAATTGGATGTCTATAGGTCCAGTACCCCCAAGCTAAAAAAACTTTGTTGATCTGTTTCTAAACACCAAGTACTTTTCTGAACAATTATCTTCCCTGAGAATTTCTTTACTAACCTTCCCCAGACAATATCCTCAGCCTGTAACCCAGATAATCAGAGTCCAGATTATGAGAACACAGAAAGGTAAATTTTTGAGCAAGCGGGAGACAGCCTTGCAATTAAGTAACCTTCTTTTACCTGTGATGTAATCCTTCACATCGTGTATTTTACTGGCTGGGTTGTTATTTCTAAACATGTACAAATTAAAAGGAGCTGGATCCTTCCCAATTCTTTTCCAGATTTCAATATCGGGTGTTGTCCACCGGCCTGCCAGTATGTCATAATCTCTTTCTCCGAAGTGGACTAGCTTGGTCAGTGGGTCGTATAAGCCTCCGTGGAATCCTATTACCAGCTGGAAGTCAAGGTTAGAGTCGAAATAGATCTCTCCATAAGCAGTGTATTGAATTTGTTTAAGCATGAGACCATTGCTACTGAAAACAGCCAGTGGTGTCCCTGTATTGTCTGATGCAATGTAAAACTCATCTCCACTGCTAATTTCCATGGCAAAAAGGTGTCCTTGCAGGTCATAGTAAAGAGACGTGATTTCAGAACTTGAGTGGTTATATACATGAGTTATCCTGGTTGGGTAAGTAAGGTCCGCGTAAAAAAACTGGAGATGCTGCCCAAGGCTAGTTTTACTGGAAACTCGTCGCCCAAGTCCATCATAACGGTAAATCACTGTCCACCCACTGCCTTTGCTGTAAACTCGAGTAAGAAGGCCCTTGGAACTGTATTCAAAGATTTCAGTACCCCTCTGACGCAGAAATCCATCTTCATCTAATCGGTACTGAACATCACCTAGTCGAGTTATTCTGTCTCTCAGGTCATAGCGAAGTGGCGTCAAACGGGCGCTGCTACTGGGGTTGAGCAAGTGGAGGTTGCCATTCAGGTCATAGTTGTATCGCCACATTATTTTTTCATTCAGATAAACTGTCTGGAGCTGACCATCTACATCATATTCATAAGCATATTTCGTGGTGTTGGCAAATGGCCCGATCTTAATTTCTCTTTTTGTCACTCGTCCCATGTTATCATACTGAATTGTAATCCAATACATTAATGAACGAAATATTTCATACTGAATTTCCTTGATGCGGCCGTGTGCATCAAAGTGTTTTGTGTAGGTCATTACAGCTGTCGAAATTATCTGGTTAATATCATAATATATAACTCCAAATTTTCCAAATTGTTCAACTTTGCCAGAGATGTCATCAAACTGGTAGAGATCGATAGGCAATGGGGTTTCATTGATGACACCTTGCATGCTAGTCACTCTGAAGCTATTGTCATAGCTATAGTCAAATCGGGCATTTACCATTCCGTCTTCGCTAAAGCGGAAAATCTGTCTGTCAATCAATGGGCCAATTTGCCTGTATCTAATGGTGCAGATAAAACCATCGCTTTGAAGGTTTACTGTTTTCAGGACTCCTGCTGTCTCATCATAAGTAAAACTAACTCTTGTACTATCGTATAAAATTTCTGAGAGCTTGGTCTGCCGTCTGTACTTGAATAATACTCTTCGGCTTGTCCCCAGGAAAGCAGTTTGAAGGAGCTGCCCTTCTTCATTGTAGTCCATTATAACAGAAGCATTACTTTCCGGGGGGTTGTATATATTCCGGTAATAGCCAATGGAGCGGATAGTCTGCATGGTATGACGAGCAACACTGGGCATGGTGACAGCAGAAAGCCGATCCAACAAATCATATTCGAAGATATACTGCCGTTGGCTATGAAGCAGAAGAACCATTGACTGAAAATTAAGAACAGATTTTTACCATGTGACAAATGGTGGAGTACCCTCCCCCCCCATATACTGATACTATTTCTTCACAAAAATGTGACATTCCCACTTGAGAAAATTATCTCCTCTTTAATTGAGTTATCCTTGACCTTACATGTTGTTAACATCTCCCTGCCTAATTTACTTGGATGCTTAATTGTAAGGGGTTCTGTAATTAGTAGTTCCACATTCATAATTTGCTACTTGTTATGACTGTATCACTCTTTTATCAAGCACTCACAGCTAAACAGCAGATTGTCAATGGATTCAGATAAGTCATGTTTAATATGGGAAGAAGTAAAACTGTCTTAGAGCCATTAACTCACGAGGAGAACAACATATGGGAGATACAATTTCTTCCCTACAATTAGAGATGATTTTGAAGAATTTGAATAGCCTGAGATCCCTGAATACTGTGTTCTTGTTCTGTAAGCTTTTAAGACATAGGCAAAACAATTGTTTGATTATTTATATCAAAAGGAGCTACTCAGGATTATTCTGACATTTTTCTGACGCATGGCTATTATGTATCACAGGTCTTGATTAAATTATGTGTGCAACGACTAGTAAATAGCATTTGCTGAGCAACAGCTTCAATAGAAATGTATTTAGACCCCAGAAAGAAATGGATTCTCTTTTTGCATAGCAGGCATGAGATCTCACAAGGGGGATTTTCACAGATATTTCTAGAGGGAGAGCTATCATTCAGCAATCGTTGTATATAATGAAGATTCCTGATCTTTTGCCTATCATTTATTTTGATGCTACAGCATATAGCAAGTACAAATTGACAGCTGTAACTATTTAGAAACAAGAGCTTTTCTTGGTGGTGAAAAAAACCCAACAGTGAAGAATTTACAAACAAATTATTTTCAACTGAATTACACTGCAGAGATCTAGTCCCTGTACCTTATTTTAAGTGTTAAGATGAAAGGTAAATACAGATGCTTCTTGTTAGTCAGTGGCCTAAATAATTTAAAAAGACAATTCCTAGCAATTAGCTACAGCGTGATTACATATCTATTGTATAAAACATTCCCCTAGGAATCGCGTGTTGATACTTAGAATAATTGAAATGTGCTTCTACTACCTGTTCTTGCTTTGTGCGCAGCAGTCAGATGCTGCAGAATTTCAGCACATTCAAAGCATTTTTTAAACCCGGAGTGTTCTTTACCTTTTCCAAATACGTGTAACTCCAAGTTTTCCCATCAGCAAACACTCTAGACACTATCCTTCCCTGTCCATCATACTCTATTTTTTCACTAGTCGTCCCTCGCTGTATGCTGCCTATTTGACCTGTAGATGAATAGGTAACATTGACAGCCATCAGCTTGCTGCTCGGTAGCCACAGGGTGGGGTGCCCTGACGTGTCGTAGGCAATCCTCAGCAGAAATTTACGGTGGTCATCGTAGATCTTTTCTGTCTTTGTGGTTCGATCAAAGTCAACCGAAAGGAGGTTTCTGCCATTAACCTTTTCAAAGCAAACAAAATGACACAATAAATCATGCTGTTCAAACCCTAGTCACTTATTATTTCCACAAAGCTAGCTATTCTTTAAATACCATTTACAGTGATTGATTTGCTGTGTGCGTAAATTATTTTAGCAACTTCTTGATTTACTACATTAGCATCTACTTTAGAAGGTCTCATTATATGAAGAGATGGCCCAGAATTTGTTGCAATGTGTTGTTTCTTGATGCTCAGACAACTGTTAAGAAAATACTGAAAGATGTGCGCTGAAAACTTCTGTAATAAATGGGGCCATTTCAGTGAACAACCTACTTCTTTTGTAGGCAGTCCAAAGTATATCCAGCAAATTATTGTCAAAACGTATTCCCAGCAACCACTTGTCCAGTTCATAACAATCACGCTAAGAAAGAACTGAATCCTAATCCTCCACAGTGAGTGTTTTTCAAAACAGTAAATAGAAAATTAAGATCTTCAAAAGCATGTTAAATCTTCAAGTTAAGATTAAACAGTTTTTAGGACAAAGGCTTTCCCCTTCTGGATCAAATGGAAGTTTAACTCAGTATGCCACCCACAGCTGCAATATGTTTATGAGGCTGAAATCCTTAGTAGAGGATTATGTCTTTTGCCTAGTTAACTGACCACTTAAAGCCCTAAATGACTGGAAGACTACTGAACCACTGACAAACAGTTATAAATGCTTTTAAGTTTGTAACTGTTTTAATTTGAAATTCAAGCCTTAGCTTAGATACATTTATGTTGAAAACTGTATTATTTATATATGTAAACTATAGTGGTGGATAGTGATTTATACGTAATACTTTTACATTGGCGTCCTGTCCCCCTCCTCCCTTTAGTGTTCTAAATATCCTTTCAGTTTCATTGAATCAGCTCTCATTTTTGTATTTATGAAAAGAAAATGTCTGGGTTTTTTTCCCCACATTGGTATCTATTCCCTCTCTGCACTGAACTGTTTTTTAGTGTTCTCAAACAGGCCTCTAGGATTTCTTTAAACCATTTCTGTATCTGCTGTGTCCTTTTAAATTTATTCCAGGTGAGGGTGAAACACCGATAACTAAGATTTTTCAACATTGTATTTTGCTAACATATGGGAAGTAGGGGACAAATGGACATACAGCTATGTGTATTAAGATTTTTTTAAAGTTCCTTTTCAAGTGCTTGATGCATCTGTTACACAGAGGTGAAGAAAGATAGCTAAATAACATTCAGAAAAGAACAAGAAAACAGACATCCTGACCAAAGAAATGACTGGAGGATCTTTGCATTTTTCAGGGCTGCATGTTCAAAAATCCATATATCATGGACGTTAGTACTTACACCCTGAGGCTGATAAGCTTCTGAAATATCAAGATAAATTAGATCCTTTATTATTGGCATAAAAAGTATTAAAGTGCTGGTGATGGGTCATAGGCAAATATGAAAAAAAAATATCCTACAAATGCTCAGTTTTGCTTATATCAGTCTGTCTATCTACATTACCTTTCTCTTTTTCAATATGAAATCATTGGCATGAGAACAATCTTCACTATCAATTTCAGAACAAAAATCATGTTTTCATGTAAATCTTCTAAATAAGGAACACAATGACCATCAAATGTTATTTAAATATACTTGGAAAAATTAACACTAAAAGACTGATTCTAGAAGTATGTTAAACTTAGCTATGAAGCATTCCCATTCACTTCCTTTTTGTAGTGGTTTTTTTTTTTTTTACTTTTTCAGGTAGCTTTTGTTTAAAATTGCCAACATTTAATATTCAATCATTTGCTTAAATTCACTCTTAAATCTTGTTTATCTCTGGCTTTTATTTCTCAGCCTCTCCCACACATGCCTGCACTCATCTCTGCATCTCCTTGCCTGTTTTGCTTCTCTGATTTTTTCCCTCTCTTTCTCTCCATCTTCCCCTCCTTATTTTACATTTAATTATGATTTTTATTAACTTTCTTGTCTACCTCTCGGGCTTAGACACTGAAGTAAGAATGGGCACTTCTGATTTCTGAATTGGCAAAGAGGGAAGGGTGGCTTTATGGTTAAGGCAGATGTCCAAGCAATTGTGGTTAATTTCTTGGCTAAGCACATCCTTCCGGTGTAAATTGCAACAATGTACTTAATCTGGCTGTCTCACTGCCTTATCTGCTAAATGGGACAATAACATCCCTTGCCTTCTCACTTTCCATCTGCCTGGTCTGTGTAAGGGCAGGACAGAGGGGAAAGAAAGGAAATGTCTCTTTCTCCAGCCAGAGTCATGCTTCCAGATTCTGCTGACAGAGGTCTTGCTTTCAGACGTGAGCTTTTGGTGAAATTTTGGCTGTGCTTGCATAATCTCGTAATACAGATGGCAGTTACAGTAACAAGTTTTGGTGATATAGCTTCTTTCATTGGACAGTATAGGGCTGGAATAACACGTCAGCTAAAGTACTGACTTCAGCTGAAGCATTTCTTAACAACATACCTTATATCTTCAGATCTAAGGAAGAAATTTTTCCCTCTGAGGGTGGTGAGGCACTGGAACAGGTTTCCCAGAGAAGCTGTGGATGCCCCATCCCTGGAAGTGTTCAAGGCCAGGCCGGATGGGGCTTTGAGCAACCTGGTCTAGGGGCAGGTGTCCCTGCCCATGGCGGGGGGGGGTGGAACTATATGATCTTTAAGGTGTCTTCCAAGCCAAACCATTCTATGATTCTATGATAACAGCTATGCTTCCAAAATGCCTTTACAGCAAAACTTGAACATTTTTATTGTGCCTAAGACAGTCACACTCCAAATATATTTGAAACCTTTGGGTTTCATTATGATAAAACCATGTGGTGGGTTGACCCTGGCTGGATGCCAGGTGCCCACCAAAGCCACTCTATCGCTCCGCTCCTCAACTGGGCAGGGGAGAGAAAATATAACAAAAGGCTCATGGGTTGAGATAAGGACAGGGAGATCACTCACCAATTACTGTCACGGGCAAAACAGACTCGACTTGGGGAAATCAGTTTAATTTATTACCAATCAAACTGGAGTACGATAAGGAGAAATAAAACCAAATCTTAAAACACCTTCCCCTCACTCCTCCCTTCTTCCCAGACTCAACTTCACCCCTGATTTTCTCTACCTCCTCCCCGCCAGTGGTGCAGGGGGAGGGGGAATGGGGGTTGCGGTCAGTTCATCACACATTGTCTCTGCCGCTCCTTCCTCCGCAGGGGGAGGACTCCTCACACTCTTCCCCTCCTCCAGTGTGGGGTCCCTCCCATGGGAGACAGTTCTCCACAAACTTCTCCAACGTGAGTCCTTCCCACGGGCTCCAGTTCTTCACGAACTGCTCCAGCATGGGTCCCCCACGGGGCGCAGTCCCTCAGGAACAGGCTGCTCCAGCGTGGTCCCCCGTGGGGTCACAAGTCCTGCCAGCAAACCTGCTTCAGCGTGGGCTCCTCTCTCCATGGGGCCACAGCTCCTGCCAGGAGCCTGCTGTCTGGTGTGGGCTTCCCACAAGGTCACAGCCTCCTTTGGGCATCCACCTGCTCTGGTGTGGCGTCCTCCATAGGCTGCAGGTGGCTATCTGCTCCACCGTGGCCCTCTATGGGCTGCAGGGGGACAGCCTGCCTCACCATGGTCTTCACCACGGGCTGCAGGGGAATCTCTGCTCTGGTGCCTGGAGCACCTCCTGCCCCTCCTTCTTCAGTGACCTTGGTAACTGCAGAGTTGTTGTGCTCACATCTTCTCACTCCTCTCTCTAAATGCAATTGCTGTTTTACAGTTTTTTTTCCCCTTCTTAACTATGTTATCCCAGAGGCGCTACCACTGTCGCTGATGGGCTCGGCCTTGGCCAGCAGCGGGTCTGTCTTGGAGCTGGCTGGCATTGGCTCTGTTGGACATAGGGGAAGCTTCCCGCAGCTTCTCATAGAAGCCACCCCTGTAGCCCCGCTGCTACCAAAACCTTGCCACGCAAACCCAGTACAAAATAATAATTCAGGAAATTTTCAATGAAGAAACACTTAATGACACAAAACCGAGTCTCTTGACAGTTCCTACCTACTGTCCTGCTATGTTTCAGTAATTTAGGTGTTCGTGTATCCTGCTCTAACTCCTGTTTTTCTTTCCAATGAGAAGCATGAAATCTGACTGTGATTCCTCTATTAGGAGTAGGAGTATATGGCTGTGCCTTACAGAGAGATTCGAGAGGTAATGTGAAAAATGGGGACCTCTGCAGAGCTTGGAGCATGTCAGGTCTCAGGAGGAGACAGAGCAAACTCTTCCTGTGAGGTCCCTTGTCTATGTTACCTGTCTACTCTGGGTGCACCCCTTGAGACAGAGCTCAGCCCAGTTCCTTTATCTGAGACCCTTGTAAGCGAGGGTCTGGCTTCAATACAAATGCCCTGAAAAGGCTCATGTAGAGGACTGTCAGGACCTCTGCCAAAGGCCAGCCTGCAGACAAAATGTACAGGTCCAGGGACAAAACTAGCTTACTGAACAAATATGAAACAAGTCTGAACAAACTAAGATTGACAGAGGATTGCTTAGTTAAGGGATGGTGACATAATTCCTAATTAATGTCTTTATAAAGACTACTAGTAGTGGGTAGAATTAATATAAGATAGAAAACTAAGAGAGTACCTGAGAGTGTACTTTGTAATGCTACATACTGCATATATACAACACAGTGAAAGTGTCATATATATGAGTACATTTACTGGCAATACATTTTGTCACTGTTTTTTGTCTACATTTGTCTTCTTTGCAGTAAAATGTTACTGACATATCTGTAGATGGAAATGATGAGCTCCCTACGTTATTCCTGTTCTTCTTTCTGTTGTTTTCTTTCTCTGCTTTCCTACATCCCACCCCCGAGCGACATTTCTGTAATATCTTCCTATGTAAATCAATTTCAAAAAACCTTCTTCTTTTTTTTTTTTAATTTACTGACAATTTTGTTTATTTTTTGAGGCCTTTTTCTCTTACTAGCCCATATTCTCCACCTGCTCTACTTCTCTTGTATATACCCTTTTAATTACTATTGTTTTATCCTAATCTATAATCTCTCACTTTCCCCTCCATCTTGTTAAATTTTTCCCTCTTCTCTGCTCTTCCTTTTTTCCTGTTAATTCTTCCAAGTTAAAGTTGCCCATGACATTTCTTTTACCTCCTCTGCGCTCGAATGCCAAAGTTTTGTTTCACTTTTGAGAACTGGACTCAGAGAGATTTGTTTCACTGCCAAACCCAAATGCCATTGGTACAGTTATTTTATATTCTTTCGGGCTTCATTTACAAAGGAATTGGCAGGTGTATTATCCCACTGTGCTATGTGATGACATGCCTATGAACCAGAACCACAAGGATGAGCTCCAGAAGCATGGTTTCCTTTTCCTCTTCCTTATCCATGCAAGACAGCTGCCATAACTCGGTACAAGTATGATGTTCTTAAGCAGCAGCTGCTGTGCATAATCATTCTTCCTTCTTGGAAAAAAACCATTCTTCTTGCAGAGCAAGTGGTAGAGAGGAATATAAGGTGCATGACAGCATTCCCTCCTTTCTCATCCCGAAGGAAGATATATTTTAAGATTTAAAATGGCATGTTACCTCTTAGAAGTCAAGTGGTCTGATATTACTTACCTTCATTTGATATACTGCCTAGGCGTTATTTTAAAGAACTGAGTTCAGTTCTAATAGTAAGCCAGACCTCTGATGTGGTCTTGAAATGGTCTCCTGGCAACCCAATTTTAAATGCTTAATCTATGTTGTCTTTACCAAATGGCTGTCATAAATCATAGTTTGCTTCCTACTTATATTTCACTTGCTATATAGGAAGTAGAAATGCCAACAAAATGGTAAAGACATATGTTAGAGGAATATGCTGTACACATGCACACACAGTTAAACCCCTTCTACCAGAAGTAAGTATTAGTACAATTTTTGTTTAAAATAAAAAAGAAAGAAAATCCTAGGACTGTGCCAACTTACGGTAGAATAATTTAAAACAAGATTCAAAATCAGGTGTGTGAATTCAGTACCAGAAACAAAAACAGTGAAGGAAAGCAGAAAATTACTCTTTTATTCCGATTCATTCCAACGCATGCCAGGCTAAACCCAACAGTTTAAAGTCCACAGAAAAGAACAATTAATAAGGAAAAACAGCCAATAAATGAAGTAATAAAAGCAAGTACTTCCAGCTCTACGGTAAGCTTGTCTACAGTAAATATTCTGTGGTTGTTGGATGGCAATACCTACAGGAATGTATTTACATTTCCTCTCACTTAATGAGAATGCAGTAGATACCATGCATGTTTGTGTGCTTACCCGAAGCTTTCGGCCAAACACGTTGACTTTTCCCTGGGCTTGCTCTTTCCGGAATCGCCACTCCACCAGGTTCTGCCCGTTCTCCCCCGGCAGGGTCATGTTTCTCTTTGCCACTGTTGGGTTGGCAGTGCCAGCCAACACGTGCGGCTCTGTCTGATAGTGTGAGTCCAGGCCGCTGGCATACAGGATTCTCAGCGAGCCATCATAACCAATCTGGTAGCTATTTCTTAACTGATCTGAAAAGGCAAAAAAGAGAAGCACAGGTTACCTACGTGGGTTAAGAGTCTGCCTTTGTCCTGCACACTTTATGCAATATGTGCATGTAACGTCTTGACTTCACATAACTGACCCAATGATAATAAGCACTCAGGGTGAGAGTGGTAAGAATATCTGTATCAAATGAGAGCACAAATGCCTTTGGCACCTATCTTCAAAGTCGCTTAAACACTTAAGAAAATCCCACCCTCAGAGTATGTTCTTTGGACTGGCACAAAACACATTTTCTGCTGTTTCATTAGGCATTTTTGGCCTAATCCTAAGCATACTGTGACTATTGACTTTTGCAAGGATGTGGCTGCTGGGACGTCACATGCTATTTTAAAGCTAAAATCTCGCTTCATGCTATTTCTGCACCTATTTCCCTTTCAAGCCATTTCTCTCTCCTTTCCAAGATTCCCTGTTAATGCAAAGTAGGTATTCTGACTACTTCCCATAGCTGTTTACAAAAGCTATTTGGTTAGAAAATATATTTCATTCTACTTTCATTGCAACTCCTTATTTCCCTGAACAGTTCTTTCTATATATGTATAAAAGCATGTACGTATCATCCCTTCCTCCAAACACTATGCCTCTAAAGTTTCCCTCTAACGCATCCGATTGGAGCTGCTTGTTCCGTAAGACAAGTTTTCAGGTCAGTATCTGCTGAGAAATCTTTTGTTTACAGTACCTTGAACCATGGTATAGAAAGAATCAATTGATGATAAGTTAGAAGTGATGCTGACATCTTCCTCTCTGCTGGATGACTCAATGTCCACTGTAATGGCCCTTTCCATTTCCCCATGAAGGTTAGTGACAACTCCAGTTGGGAATGTAACGTTTGTTAGACGGCCCTCGCTATCGTAGCTAAAAAAAAGAAAAAAAAAAAGTCCAGAAATGATATATAGCAGGAACAAATTGTTTTCATTTACAAGTAAAATGAACAAAAATACCAGCTACTCATATTGTTAAGGCACGTTTGCTTTTTTGTGCATGGGATAGGCACAGCGAAGACTTCAAACGTGCTTTGAAGTAGTCAAAAGACTGCTTAACATACAGGAGCCTCAATGGTGATAGCAAGAGCAAACAGATGGATCTTCAGCTCTGCATATTATTCTTTGAAGTGTGACCAGATCCTGCTGCACATTTAATTCACCATTTCAAAGGGAGCATATTTATTGGTGCTAAATTCCGTAGCATTCTGTACTCACTCCCTATTATTGGACTAGATTTTGCTGTTATTGTAGGAATCCTCAAAATTTTTCATAAAAAGGGTCTCTTAATAAGAGTGTCTCTTGGGCCTTTCCTATTCAATGATTATGCAGACCACCTGCCCTCCTGTTCCTCAGTGCTTAACATCCCTTGTATTATTAAGAGAAAGGATGTGGGGTAATATTTAATCTACTTAAGCTGCTTGTAGCTGGAAATTGGAACAGCTAGCATATATAACTCCTTAACTGCCTGCAGATCAGAGTTTGAGAATTGTGGCATAAGCCATGCAGGAGATTCTTTTTTTTTTGGCTCTACTGACATTTCTTTAAACCAACAGCTATATATCCATTTAATATGAATAGGTAGATGCAATTTCTGTAATTGAAGTAGACCTGTGATGTCTAAACCATGTCTTTTCCTATGCTGTGTTAGGTATACTCCATTGGTACAAGACCCGAGACCATGCTCACATCCAAACATGCATTATGGTCGCAGTGTAGAGAGGTAAAGCATTAGGTGAGCTTCAGGTCATAAAACTGCCTTTAAGATTAGCTCTACAGTACTACAGCTCTACACTACTACAGTCTGGATTCGTCAGCCTAGGTGTTCAGCTGAGGCTCCTCATTTAGAAGTACAGCCTCCCTGTACCTGCAATGGAGAGAAACAAGTATCCAATGGGTGATTCTAGGCCCGTATCTGACCTGTTTGCTCTCGGGAGTTTTCCATCCCTCTCCTGTGACCGTGTGGTGGGAAGCTGAAGGAGGCTTTAGTCTCTTAATGTAACTAGAACGTAACCCTGCAGGTCCTCACAGTGCGCTAGACACTTCATGCTTACAATTATAATCAAAATTGCTCCTTCTGGGAAAGAAATGCAAAACCAAAAAAAAAACCCCAAACCCTCAAAAAAGCCCCAAGCATATCACTGAGGCTACAGAAATTTTTTCTTAAATTGAGAGAATTAATTCCAAACAGTTTTAACCCACAACACACTAACCTTCTCTGAACAGCATGAGTACTGCACAGCATTGCTGTAACTGAAAGGATTAGGTTAAGAAATGTTTTTTTCCAGTTTGCTTACTCTGTAGATTTGACAGCTTTTTGCATACAATCATTTCCATCCTTTTAACACAGTTGATTTCCTTTGTTTATATAAGACTTTCACTTAGCAACAGGAAAAAGAAAAGAGTGTTTAAAAATCAGAAACCATACTGCAAGCCAGGGAAATCAAGTGGGGAAACTTATTTTTTGAAGTTAAGTACATTTCAAGATAATGAGGTTTCTTCTAGTGTGTTTCTAGCCCTAATTTTGGCTCTTTTTCACATACTGGACTTGGCAAGCTGAGATACTACATTTACGCAGGAAACAAAAAAAACATACCAACGTTCCTTGTGCATGAATGTGACTGCTAGCCTATACATGACCTTCAGTCTCATTCCTCAGTTCCATAAACTTATTTTCTTTTCATGCACAACTTCCCTTTTCAATTCCCAGGGGAACGTATATTGGCCAATTAGTGTCCTTTTCTATTTTCCGCTTTATGTTTGAAAATGATATCAAATTATTTTGTTGGGAATTACTCACGTCCTTTGATTCCAGTAGCCAAGTACTGGTCTTTATTTCAAACAATGCTTACTAAAGCTGCAGAAGGTAAGATTTCCCATAGGAAGAACTTTTCACCCTTTAAATCACAATATTTGTGAGAAATTAATTATCATATTTCTAAGTATACCACTTGAGTTGGAAAATGCTACACATCAGTAGTATTCAGTACAGTGTGTGGCTTCACTGCAGCATGCAGCGCTGAACATCGCTATTCTTGTTTTATGCATTGTTGTTTCCACATTATTATTTTTTGACTCTGCGCCTACAGTTCCTGAACTGGTCTCTTCTTTCACAAATACATGAAAGCACATCACGAGCCTGAGATAAGCAGCTAACATTATTACAGTGGGGAAGAGTTCAAAGATCAGCAAAAAATCATGCTACACATTCATGTTCTTAAAAACATGACTTTAAAGCTGAAAGAATCTTAAAAGCTATGATTGCTTGGTTCAGGCATCCTAGTGCAAGAAGAAAATGTGACTGAGATGTGAAAGGTAAGAATAGGATTTCTCATATTTTACAGCCAGGAACAAAAAGAAAGAAGGGAATCATAGAATGGTTTGGGTTGGAAGGGACCTTAAAGATCACCTAGTAACACTCCCCCTGCCATGGGCAGGGACACCTGCCACCAGTCCAGGTTGCTCAAAGCCCCATCCGGCCTGGCCTTGAACACTTCCAGGGATGGGGCATTTGCAACCTCTCTGGGCAACCTGTGCCAGTGCCTCACCACCCTCATAGTGAAGAATTTCTTCCTTGTATCTAATCTAAATCTACCCTCTTTCAATAGGTCTTTCTACAATTTACTACATATTCCATTTTATGATGGATTGTAATGTGTGTCCTTCATTTTGTTCACAGCACATCGAATACTAAACTTACTTTATACTTGATACCTTTTTGCTCACAATGAAAACCTTATCAATGCTCAGCATAGCAACATCACTCATACCTCTGGGCATTCCTCTGCCATTTTTCTTATTACATCCAAATATCCTTGCATTCTGCTGCCAAGGTGAATTTATTCATCCAAGATTGTCAGTTTTAGACTGAGAGATTTCTTTTATCTGCCTAGTGTTCTAATATTGAAATTGCCCTAAAAGGAGTGAGATCTAAAGTCTAGAGGGCGAGTGCCTATATTTGGCATTTCACAGCCTCTCTGATCTTTTCATCCAAACACAAGCTCAGGCACACGTGCTACCACGGAGCCCTCTGATCTTTCTCCTATGCCAGGCTCCACAGCAAAGCCATTCAGCCAACCTCTGCAATTCCTCAAGAGCAAGTCATACATAAACTTTTCAAGAATCTAAACTGGAAACTTGCTCCCTGGGCGTGACCTCACATGCATTAATCCCATCAACTCATTTCCATTCGCATTAACATAACAATCTTCATATTTGGTCAATAACTACAGAAGACAGCAGCAGGGGCAGCTGCCACCACCGCTAGCTGAAATTCCCCTTAGAGCAAATTCTTTTTCTTCTTTAGGATGATCTGCCACTGCCAGATAGTTTTCCCCTTCTGCAGGGAGAATTTCTCAGAGATAATGATTATCAGCTTCCCAGATTCTTGACCTTTTGCTCTTCACCTGCTGGAAGTCTCTCTTCCATTGTTCATCTCCTTTAGTTTTAATTACATTCCTTCCCAGACCATTTTCTGTTCTAGTCTATGTAGGACACTTCACTTTGCAGTGATAACTTCCTGGTAAGCCTTGTCACAGATGGAAATGCCCTACTTACTTTATTTCTGACTTGTTTCTCATGTGCATTGTATCTTAGTTTGGAGCACATTTAGCTCAACCCCAACTTGCAGAGCATTATTAATGTTTTATATCAGAAGTTACTTCAACATAAAATAGGAAGCTGTAGAAATGAAGTGTATAGTAAAGGTTGCTGCTAAAGCCAATTTCTAAGTTATGACTGATACTGTTTTTCCACAGACCTCTGCAGCACACTCCCTTAACAAAATAAATTCTGTAATTTTTTTTGTGGCTATTGTAAACATGTCAGGTTGAAGAGCAAGGCATGCCGGTTCCTGCACATTTCAGATAAGAAGACATACAGTGCAAATGTGTATTATGTATTTCTTTAAAGACTGGTTACAGATTATGCTGTTAGTTGGGATACTGTAATAGAGAAATGAGGCATGAATGCATTTCATAATATAGACATGTGTAATTTTGACAGTAAAATGAAAAGTACTGTTACATTCTCACTCAACACACATCAGGCATTTCCTCTATGCATCTCGAAGTATCAAGAGTGGCTAAAAAATTTATGGAACATTACCCTATTTGTTTCAAACTATTAGTTGGAAGCCTTATATACCAAGGTGCTGCTTCTTGGCAGGTGAGAACAGAAGGTTCAAAGCTGACTTTCAGAAGCGCAGTGTGCCGTTGTTTTAGGTGTGTACTCACCATGTTGACACATACTGAAAAATCTGTCCTAACCTGGCAATGAAATGTCTCCTTCAGCTTGTTGAGGCCATTTAGTTCACATTTACATAGAGGACCGTTGTCTTTAACATTAAAGAGTGTCAGTTTGCAAATACATTCTTTCCCTTGTATTCAGCCTCCCGTAGCATACTGCAAGTTTAGTCCCTCCCAAATAGTGAATTCACAGTTGGAAAAGTACATTAAAGAGAAGCCACCTTGATAAGATATCACTGCATTGCTAAACCAGTAACGAAATAGTTATCTTGCTGATCAAAAGCAAACAAACCCATAGTTTATATACCATCACTTCTATTATCATTTCATCACCCGTATGGAGCTCTCCTGTCCTCCCACTGGTTTAAAATAGGGCACGGCAACTTACTGGGAGTTCTAGTTCTGACCATCTTTAAACATTATGTGGGTTGTTGAAAGAGAGGAAAAGACTCTCAACTTCAACATAATGAAGTTGTTCATTTTTCCCTTTACTCCATTTCTGAGTTGCTTTCTTCATTTTGATATGTACTGTTGCTTTTTATTTGTCTGAAGAGTGACTGAATGAGCCTGCTAAGAATGAAAAAAGTGAAAATAATCTACAGATGCATGGATAGACAAATTATTTGTCCTTTTTTTTGGCATTTCTTCTTTAGTCTCATTGAAATACACACTTCACTGAATCCATAACTACTCATTTATAACCTGCCTTTAAAAAAAATAATATTAATCGAAATACCATATGCATATATTCCTTTATTTCCACACAGTGTATTTGACATCTTAAAAGGTTTAGCATCTTGCTTGTGAATTCACAGTTCAAATGTATCAGGAAATCCCAAATATTAAACTATAACTTCCTTTTGAGATGTAACATATATATTTTTTAAAATGGAACCATAAACAATAAGATAGCTGTATGTCTTGCTAATATTGTTTTGTTTTGTTTTGCTTAACAAGAAGGAAGCAAATGTGTCATAAATGACATTTTGATGTATGTTAGTAGGCTTGTAAATTATGACAAGTGGATTGATTTTTTTTTTTTTTTTTAAAACTTGACTTGTCTAAGAAGGGTAGCATTTTTCCTTTGTTCTTGTCTGGAATATTGTTAAGCATGAGAAAAAACCCTCAATATTCTTTCCAGTCTTACAGAATTTTAAATAAATGAAAAAAAGCAAGCTTCCTTCTTTTCTTTTTCCTTTCCTTCCTGCTATACTCCTTTTCCCTCTCCCTCTCCTTTTCCCTTTCCTTTTTCCTTTTCCTTTCTGCTGTGCTTAGCTCTGAGAGAGTAGTGGATGAATAGGAATTACAGAAAATAGGTCCAGGAGTGATTCTAGGAAGGAGCTAAAGTAAACTGCAGCCCAAAGTCCAATTCTGGACAGGAATTTATCTACCTACTTGTTTTTTTTAATGGAACTTGGGCAGAAAATGCAAACTCACAAACCCACAGAGGCTGGAAGGGCATTAAAAGTATTAGTATCAGATAAATTTCTCTGTCCTGCTCAACCAAGTGTTAGACAAGTCAAGCTTAAATGTGAGCAGCTGGTCCACTTTTCCTGTTCCTTTATCTGATGGCTGCCTTCCATGGAGAAAGGGTCTTTATCTCATTTTCATCTGGGAAAGTCTTATGCAACTGTTTGCACAGCTGGTTAAATAATTCAGGTAATGGTCTTTTATCTTAGCAACATGGTCAGGACGAATTTTTCAGGCCAGGTTTAATGAAGAGACTTCCTCAGCTGGGAAATGGTTTACAATTTCTCTTTTTTTGTTATAACTGCAAGTTTTGAGGCTTTTTTTGTGTGTCTATTTTGTCATAACGTTAAAAGGATAGCTTTCAGTCTTTTTTTGTAAACTGGCATTCAGCACACCAGACATGTGAACAGTTCACCTAAATAGGCCATTCTTGGCAGCCATAACTCATCTGCAAAACAACAGGCACACTCTAAACGAAAATCACTGCGGGAAACATGTCTGTTGGAAAGGGAGCTCAAAGAAATGAATCAACACCTTCCCTCGCAATAGCTTGCTCACTTCCGTACAGAGAAGTTTTTGATGCTCATTTTTCCACTTCATCGCACAACCAGGGAAACAAGCATGAGTTCAGTGCTTGTAGTGCAGTAAGACTGACCACCTTCACAGCCTAATCCAAAATGACTTCCAGAGACAGGTAGTTGGGGGGAGCGGTGCTTTGCAGTGACAGAAGCAATACATGAATTTATCAGGCCAGGCCGTTTCTTTACTTTTTCTGGCAGAAGACTGCCAAACTTTTCACTCATTGCTGTACAGTGTTGCAACCCTCCCACACTGTGGTGTTTGCTGTGATAAGCACCTGCCATGTATATTCTCATAAGGATTCACAAAAACAAGAATTCTTTCATAACTCGCATTTCTGACACACACCTTACGTGCACAAATAAATAGCGCTAATGATGACAGTGATTTCTGAAAAGCAAGAACAACAACTCCGGTGTATGCACAAGGGGGAAGGGGTGCACCGGGAGCAGTGGGATCGAGGCGGTGTGGCTTCAATGAGAGGCATTATCTGGGGACAGAGCAGCTTCCCAGGGCTGGGGGTGATCCTCAGCAGCGCATACCCTTTTGCACCGAGTGCAGTCAATTCAACGCTGATTGAAGAGGGCTTCTCCTTACGAAGATGAGACTAAATTACAGAAGCCAGGCTTTTATCTACAAGACCTCAACACTCATCCCTTGCTTTTCAACTTCCCTCTAATGGGAATTCACTGCCCCCAAGCCCCGCGGGCTCTGCAGGGGCCAGACTCTGGTTTTTGCCAGGGTGTGCAGAGCCAGTTCCAGCCCCGCAGCAGCTTCCCGTGCAGTGTCTTTAATCTCAGGGCTCCCTGAGGCTGCTGGTTTGTTTCTGTGTCACTTCCGCCCTCCCCTCTCTTCTTAGCTCATCTATTGCTGTACAAATAAACTTGTGTGCCTTGTCGATATAAATACCAGAGTATGGGTGTGCTGGTTTTGGCTGGGGTAGAGTTAATGTTCTTCACAGTAGCTAGTATGGGGCTATGTTTTGATTTGTGCTGGAAACTGTGTTGATAATGCAGAGATGTTTTAGCTGTTGCTGAGCAGTGTTTACACAGAGTCAAGGCCTTTTCTGCTTCTCACCCCACCCCACCAGCGAGGAGGCTGGGGGGGCACCAGAAGTTGGGAGGGGACACAGCTGGGACAGCTGACCCCAACTGACCAAAGGGATATTCCGCACCATATGACGTCATGCTCAGCACATAAAGCTGGGGGAAGAAGGAGGAAGGGGAGGATGTTCGAAGTGATGGTGTTTGTCTTCCTGAGTAACTGTTACACGTGATGGACCCCTGCTTTCCTGGAGATGGCTGCACACCTGCCTGCTGATGGGAAGTAGTGAATTAATTCCTTGTTTTGCTTTGCTTGCACGAGTGGCTTTTGCTTTACCTATTAAACTGTCTTTATCTCAACCCACAAGTTTTCTCACTTTTACCCTTCTGATTCTCTCCCCCATCCCACTGGGGAGGAGTGAGCAAGCAGCTGTGTGGTGCTTAGTTGCTGGCCGGGGTTAAACCACGACACTGTAGCAACCTGATTACTATAGTAAGTTGAAATTAATTCAAGTTAATAAATGGTAAGTTTAGATTAATAAATTCAGAACTGTTTACCAACAGGCATAAGCCTTATGACTGAGGAAATATGGCCTCCTTTGGAAAACAGGCTAAAACTCCCAAATAATTATTCTCTGTTGTAGCAGAAGTGAGTGCTTCTTGGAGGCGTTGTGGCAGTGGTTCCTGTGAAGGAATGGGAGGAAGAGAAAACTGGAGGATCAACGCCATTCGCCTTCACGAAACCCATGAAGGAGAAAGAAAAGACACATGGACACAAGGTGTAGAAGAAAAAAATAGACAAAGACTAGAAGAACTGTGGAGCTGAGGGGAGAACGAGTAACATAATGACGACATTAAGGAAGACCAAATCTCTTGATGAACCTTGAAAATGAGGACTGTGTGTTTGAATACAGCATGACTGAAAATAGAGTCGTCTTTTCAAGTGAAGTCTGGAGCTGCCCTTCCACTCTCACCGCACCAGATCCCCAGTGAGGTGAGTGTAAAGGAGAGTGAGCTAGCTTGGCTATAGCCTCCCTGACTTCTGTTTGACAAAGAAAATTAACATGGGACAAGAATATTAACATGTCAATAACTGAACAAATGGTATTATTAAGTCCCTGATATAGCCAGAAGTGAAATGGATACTTTCAGGAGCCTGAGCAGAGCTGAATGCATTGACAATGCAGGACATTTATGTCATTCATAGGAACAATACTATTTTTTTTCCTGAACCATCCTTACTTCTAAGTGCTTTCCAAAACCACAGAGACATCACACGCTGATTTCCTTGACAGAAATCAAAGCACTTCTTCCTTTCTCATACAGGTAAGAAGTAATAACGTTAATATGTGTCTTCAGCGTTGCTATTTTGATATTATTACCTATTCAATGGTTTCTCAGTTCTGCTTTTTCTTACTTAGCCTAGTTCTAAGGACAAGGGACAGTAAACATTCAAGAATCAAGAAATGGGTAAAAGTCTATTAGACAAGATATGGTATTGATATCAGAGCAATTAGGGGACACACTATAAAGTTCTCTAAAAATTTCACGTGATATCTAGTAGTATCTATTTAACATGTCTACTTTGTTATTAAGCAGGATGAGTCTGAAACAGCAAGTTTGTGTGCTCCACTGTCAGCACGAGTCTTACAAGATTAACGTATAACAGCATGTTGTATTGTAATTATGAAATTTACTGTAAACTTGAGTTACAGTTCCAGTTTCAAAAATTGTGGGATCACCACCTCTATTCTCAGTACAAGGAAATTGAAAAAAACCCCAAACTTTTAACAATTTATGTAAAGAAGAAACACGGTAACTACAGAGAGCAAGCATAATTGTCGCAAACCTCTCCTCGGAAATTGCATGTTGCATGAAACATGGTTACATATCTGTGTAGTATTGATGTAACTAAGGGAAGGTTTAAAAAACACATGACATTCTTCAGCTTGTGGCCATGCACAAAGTGAACATGTCACCTAGATCTTTTTCCCTGCAAATTCTCTTCGGGTAGGGGGAATACTTAGCTTGTTTGAATAAAGGGAAGAGTTTTAATTGCTTTTTGGCCAGCCTTGCCAACTGCAGGTCTACACGAAATGGTGAGAGAGGGTTATGCCTACTGGAGTTTCAATTTGTGCCATGTTCAGAGGAGGAGAAGCACCAAATCTTGACTAACAGAGAACCAGCTAGTCCCTGAAATGTAGTTTAAGAGAGAAATATATGTATTGCATGCTGGATTGAGACAGGCAATGTGAATAAAGAGGCACTTATGAAAGGACTGGATCTCTCAAAAATACTCCCCAAAAGACAGTTCAGAGACGGTTAAGAATGAAGAGAATATGTCTTTTGTTGCTTGAGAAAATATAATATGGGAAGATTAAAGACACTGCACTTTTAAGTCATGATTTGCAATCAAGGGCTCATGTGATGCCACAAAAGTCAATGCAAGAATATGAAAATCAGCTGAACAAAACTGTTCTAATGAGTATGGTTAATTACTTTATAGCCACTATATTTTAGACTGATGAAGCAAGAAGCAGCAGCAGTAAAAGTGATACTAAGGACATTTGGAGAATGCTGTTTAGAGGTAATAAAAAAATCTAGATTACAATTTTGTACAAAGTTCTGGTGTTTGTAAGAAAACAGAATCAAATTAGAATGAAAGCTCCAAAATTGCAAGAAAAAAGACTAGGCGTTTTTAGATATTCTTATTACTGAAACATAAATGTGATAGAAAAATGAACACAAATAGAAACACAAATGTTATAGGAAAATAAACCCCCACAGATGTTACAAGAAATGGTATAGAAATATTAATTATGAAAACCAAATTGTGAACATCTTAATATGCAGTAAAACTGCAAGTGAATTGACACTACTATTGGGGGATAATTTTTACCTGATCAAAATTAAATATTTGCTTTTATCTAAATGAAATCTTTCAGTAGAAGTTCCATAGACTTTTTACAAGCCAAATCTCAGTATTTCCAAGTCAGACTCCACAAGCAATGCATTAAGATGAAGCAAGAGGAAAACTGCAAAATATCATCTGTTCCCTGTTGCCAAATGCCGACAGTTACAGATGATGTGCCTGGTACGTGGGGAAACTAAACAAGTCCAAGCCAGAGGCAGTATCTTACTCTGCATCACACAGATTTAAGGAAACCATAGCACTGAATGTGTTGTTAATAAAAGCCTAATGTGTAAAGGGTGGTAGTCTCCACCACACAGTGAAAATAGATTTTTACCTGTGATTCTCTTTAGTCTGTAAAATTATCGCAAGGATTTCACATTCTGCATGATTTCACCACCTTTCCAGAATGCTGGAAAGCTCATTAATTTAACTGTGGGAGCAAAGTAAACTTGTAAGGGATCTGCTTGCTAATGTCACTCTCTTTGATTTCTGTTGCATTCCCTTGGAGACAAGAATTGAGCGGCAGAGGGAGAAGGGAAAGGAGAAGACAAATGAGCTCAGGGCATGAAGTGCCCCGAGAAACATTGGATGGACTGTCAAGAGATACAAGAGGGGATTGAGAAGAAATGCACCGCTGGGAAAGGAAAAGGCAGGGAAGCCAAACATGCCTTAGAGAAATGATGGGAGACATGGGAAGGAGCAAGATACAAGGTAAGAAAATAAGGAAACATAGTAGGAGGGCAAGGTGGAGAGCAAAAAAGAGACATGGAAGAAAGGCAGTGAATTTGCAGGGAGGAGGAGGTGGCATCTTAGTCTGGGTCAGATCTCTGCCTGCTGATATTGCTCCTAAAAGGAGAGGAAGGCAGGAGGAGAGAAGGCAGGAAAGAGATAAGAAACAGTGGCTATTGGAATTAATTCATGGCTAAGGGAGGAAAGTTATCCGAGTTTAATCAAGGGGGTTAGAGGAGGCCAAAGGAGAGCATGTGCAGCCTGCACCTCCAGGGGAGCTGTGAGACGGAGGAACAGTTGCCTCTTCCCAGAGGCACCTGCAGAAGCACGTGGGCTGGGACCACAGAGGGACGGATCCCAGACGCCTGACACTGGGCTAACCACGATTTGTCCTAAATCACCTCTAAGGACTAAGCGGCTGTCAGAGATCACCTGAGTGCCAAGTGCACCCGTGCGCATGTAAACTGCAACCTTAGCAGCGCAGCCCAACCTCAGCAGGTGCTGCCCAGACAACTAAGGCTGTCTTCTTGCCCTGGAGGGATCCTCCGTTGCAGAGCAGCCTCTACCCTGGAGGGATCCTCCGTTGCAGAGCAGCCTCTACCAGTTCCTCGAGCAACCTGAGGAGCACAAAGCAGCCAGAGGCTGGCAGGACAGCAGAGGCCAACAATTCAACCAAAGGACTTCCCCCTAACGTCTCGGCTGAAGTTACACAAAGTATTCGTGGAGCAAGCTGAATGAGAGCGGTGAGGTCGTGACAGCCCAAGCGCATGCTCAGCTTCCCGCGGCTCCCAGGGAGTGACATGGGATAGTGAGATATCTTAGAAGAAGTGGGGCTGAACAAGACGCTTGGGACTTTCTCAGAGGGCTGCCTTACGCTTCTGGTCAGATTAAGTATCATGAGTAATAGCAGCTTTTTCTCTGGAATAATTTGCCCTCTTGAGCATTGTCAAACTTTCAATTAATAGTACGTTTTTTACCCATTTCAGCTGAATTTAAAGCCTGGCTGGCAACTGCTGGCACGCCAGGACTTTGACGGAGACCTGGGGTTGCAGGCTGGGGGTGGGTCTGACCTCCTACAAGACAGTGATTGCACAGGGGCACTTCAAGGCTTTTTAGGAGTTCACTTCTGATACTTCAAAAACCTCAGTCCAGAGAAAATGCTCCTTCTGTGCATCTGGCTTAGCTCTCTGTATGTGAAAGCAGAACGGAAACTGCTGCACAAAAATAACGTCATATGGGCTAGCTAGGAAGTGTCACTTCCAAAATGCTAAAATGCATATAATTAGTTCAACTTTTAAGATTTATCTGTTTAAATGTTCATCTTATGCATACATAATATGCAGTTATAGTTAATAGTTTCCAGCTCGGATATCTCACAATTTTATAACAACAGAATTTGATTAGGCTGATTACTCTTATACCTTGTTTAATATTATAATTGCATTATAAAACCTAATCTGGAGGACTTTTAGCTTCATATGGCTCCATCGTTTTTTTAGTATGCATGTATTTGCAATCTTTTTTGTGAATGCTCTGTTAATATCTTTTTTATTCAGAAAGTTTTTACACCTTTGATAACATATAACAGTTACTACGAATTTGAGTAACGGTACTTTACAAAAGTACACATTCTTGAAATATAAAGTGTCAATTTTGATCAGCAGACTATAACCCTTAACAAAATAGGAATTTAGAAATTCATTTTGCCATAAAGATATTTAAAAAAAAAGTCTGTAAACAAATACAGAAAAGAGATTATATGATATCCTAAATAATTCAAGTTAGTACTTAGGATTTTCACTGTAAAAAACACAAAGAGTGTAAAAAAAAAAAAAAAAAAATTCCTGTATGTCAGACCTTCCTTTCTTCAGGCAAAGTGGAGACTAAACAAAATAAACTCTCGATTAATTAGTGGCCAGACTAAATGAAATAAAAAAGTAAACTTCTTTTGGATCTGATATTAGTATGATTTAGACTGTGGAAAAAAGCCATGAAAAGAAACAAGTCCAAATGCTTTAATGTGTGCCAGACCACTGATTGCCAATTTTTGGGATGCAATGTTTTGTCAAAGATTTCCTCTTTTCACTAAAAGTTGTTCTAAAAAAGGAAAAAAAGATTAAATCAGTTTCATAAATCTGCTCTCAAATCACTGAGAACTCAACTGAAATGATCTAAGTTCTCTGGATCCATGCTCCAGTTGTACAAACAAATTTGCACAAGAAAATAGTTAATGAAGCTATTACTGAATTGGCTCCAAAGACTCATCTTTTTATTACGAAAACCACAGTATTTTTACTCCAGTGTAACTTCTACCATTTAAACAGATGTGTGACAACCAAGGGGTGAAACAACCCAGCCATACTCGGAGCTAGTTGAAAAATGACATTTCTAGTCCATTGGACATTCTAACAGTTGAAAAGTTTTAACTCTAAGTGGGAAGAAAATCTAAATTCACCATAAATTCTATCCTCTTCCCCAAATATTTTGAAAATCTAAATAATGCAATAAATAGAATACATAAACTCCAGTATTAAAAGAAAATGCATCCAGCAATGAAACTGAAATATTTTGCTATTACTAAAATAGAGCAAGGAAGTCAGAATGATTTCTTCTCCTAATTTCTTATTCCTCGCCTGATGTTTCAGGGAAACCTTTCCGTTTTGACAAGACTTCATTTTTTTCAACAGAAAACTCTTCAGCTGAAAATTTTTAAGCCCACTCTACCTACAAACATGAATATGCAAAAGCTGGGAGAGAGATAACACACGTATACCGTGTCACCCCCACACAAGCCCTTATACGATACACATGGTTTCCATCTATTTTGGCAATAGTAGCAGAAGCCTCTGGAAACCCAGCCTAGCCAGATTTAATGTTACAAATCATCAGCACTGAAAAGCAAAGTCATAATAATGTTTGCTGATCACAGAATAAAAAATGGCAAAATAGGCCTGTTTATATCTACTTTTTCTTCAAAAGGGAAATATACAGACACAAATTTGGTGCATGGGGATTTTATGTTAAAAAGAAGTAAGCAGCTATGATGCCCGATGGATGTTTTTAAGAATGCTGTTTTGGCAAGAAAAATAACACAGTGCTTTTTTTCCCACTTCCTCCCTGTAGCTTTACATAATCAGTACAGAGCATCATAGAAAACATGACTGGAAGGGACCTTGAGAGGTCATGTCGTCCAGCCCCTACCCCAAGGCAGGATCTGCTCTCCCTGCCTTAGTCCTGAAAGATGTCTAATCTGTTCTTAAAGACGGTCTGTGAGGGCAAGGGGTCACTATCGTCGTCTGCCTGCTCCAGGGCTCCAAAATCTTCACCATGAAGTTTTTCCAAATGTCTAATCTAAATCTTCCTTGTTGCAATTAAACAGATTACTGCTGCACCATGGCTACGGGGAGGAGATTAATATCTTTGCTTCTGCAAAAGCCTCATACACTTGCAAATTCAGGGTGAGTGAAATTGCCTAGCTTTCTCCGTAATTATTTCAGCTTGGGAATTCTAACGAGACATTGGTCGGAGATAATTGTTTAGAAAGTGCATAAACAGCAGCTTGGAAATAATACTAATACTTACTGAGGGGAATAGCCTGCTCTTTGGGTTCTCCGTAAGCCAGCTGGACATAACCTAACTCAGACCAGAAAGTCCGCAGGAAAGCAGATCAGGTGTGAAAGATGGCTATTTACAGACCCGGTAAATAACTGTGTACTTCATGACACACAGTACCCTAAATTCTCCCTATGATGAAAAATATAGACCTATCAACCACTTAATAGTGAATATAATATTCACTTTTTTGCGATCATGCAGACGCCATTAAGATGCATTCAGGAGCCATCAGCTACTTCTGCAGTACTCTACAGCAGGCTACACAAAAACTACAGGCAACGTGGTGAGAAATTACTGCCCCGATTAAAACCCTAGGTCCTCAATTAGCCAGTATGAATGCCAGCTTGATGTAAAGTGCCTGCTGTACCCAGCAGATGCCTTAATTTCAGCAAGGGACTTCACTATGTCCCAAACTGACTGCCTTGCCCAACTCGCCTGCTGGAAACAAGTGGTTGTGTCTGTCACAGTTAAACACCGAATTTACTCTCTGTGGAAATGGATGAGTATTCCCAGCCCACCCGAAGCCGTGCTTTGGTATCTCAGCGTACAGGACAGGGCTAACTCACGAGAAGGAGAACACATGCCCTCCCGACCGAACAGTTTCTCATTCCTCTGTGTATCCTTGCTGTGCTTCTGCGTCCTGTTGGCAGGACCTAAAAAGATACGCAGTGGATGCACCAATGCACAATTAAATATTACAGACGTGCGCTAATGCTTTGGGAACGTGCCCGCTGCCAAAGCCCTGCCAATTTACAGATTATTGTAAGAATACCTTAAAACTGGCAGCAGCGCCATTCCACCTGCTGTCTTTGTTTAGGGATCAGCATTTCTAGCCCTGTCTCCACTTCAGGACACAATATGCAGTGAAGCAGCACCTGCTGCTCTCGTGTCTCTGATGGGCATATGTAAAGGCTGGAGAGTAGATACAGGTGCTCAGAGTCCTCCTGCACACTGCCTCAGCCAAACGTACGCTGACAGAAATGTGAAGTTATCTCAGAACACAGATGTTTGGCTTTGCTGCCACTGCCTGACACCGGCACTTTATTTTCTTTATCATGTGTGTTGAATTGAAAGCTTTTTTTTAGGCCCTGACCTTGGCAGCAGTTGCTACTGCATTTCATCATAAAGATAGGAGAAAAGAAGAGGGAAAAAAAAAGAAAAAGAAGAGGGACTTACTGGATTTTCATGATGCCCTTTGTAATCCTGAATACTTCAGCTGAGGGCCCTCTAACACTTTTACTTATCATACTAACTCTAAATTTTCCACTCCTTCATAGACACATTTTTACCCAACCTTAGCATGTCCTTCATGTGATTTAAAAATACACGTGTTTTTCCAGTTGACAGAGATGACTGAAAAAAAATCTGTGTTAATTCTACATCAATCTTTTTTGAAATAAATTGTTTATGTTTTAAGATGCATTTTTGTTACGTTTTGTTTGGCGTATCAGTTTGTAGTTCAGATCATTTGGGGATGAAGTTACCTATAAAACCTGTACATGAACTCTCAGGTTCTACTAGTTTATCTATAAATTGTCATGACCTTCCTTAGTCAACATAATCGAGGAGTCTGTAAAACGTTTTGCTGATCTGGTGGTTATGAACAGGCATTGATGACTTAATGACTGTAAAACAGGGTAAAGCAATTCACTGAAAAGATTTTTTTCTGAGGTTGGTAAAATTACAAGTCCTACTGTTCCACGAATACCTCTCGCTGTTGTGCTTGCACCTGTACACCACACGTTGCTGGTGGTCTCTGTGTTTTCAGTTCATCCCTACAGGAATGACACTTCCCCCCCATGGCCCACATTTCTTGTCTCAGCTTCCTCCGCCCGGGTCCGCCTGTGTGAAAGCCTGCCGTGTCATCCAGGAGATCCTTCCCACTTATTTGTCACACAGTGAAACACAACTTTTTACAACCAAAAAAAAATACCCACCCAGCCTTTTTTTTTTTGGAAAAGACCATGCAGACATGCTTTTACTTAGAAAAAAAGAAAGAAAAAGTATTGAGCAGCGAAGACAAATTTGTCAGTATTTGCTGCAGAACAATGTCAATCTAATGAGCAAATGGGATGAAAATCTAGTTTTTGATGCAAATCTACAAAATCGTGGTTGTCTGAGTTACAGCTTTCTTGACAAGAATGAAATGTTGTCTCACTATTATTTCAATATATAAAACTGAAATTCAAACTAATGAATTTAAAATTATTCAGACCCAATGTTTAGAAGAAGTCAGACAGAGGAAGACAGAATGGGAAACAAAAAGTATCTTTCTGTGCTTTTTGTTATCAAGGTCATCTTTACAGTTACTCCATCAGTCTCCAGAAGTATTTAAAATGTTACTGTATAACTCAATAAAACTAGAAGGCATCTGACTTTATTTTATGTACTTACTCAAAAAAAGTGGTCCATCCAGTCTCATCGCTTTTAGTTGCCAGAAGGCCACTGTTGCCATGGTAGGTAAATAAGACAAGCTCCTGCCCTTGCGCAGTCATGCTTTTCAAACATCCGTTGGTGCCTATCGTCAGCCAGATGACTTGGTTATCAGGAGAGACCACTCTTACTGGCATCCGGTTGGGATCCCGTCTGATACGAAGAG
The DNA here is from genome assembly GCA_009819775.1 of Phoenicopterus ruber ruber. NCBI lineage: Eukaryota > Metazoa > Chordata > Aves > Phoenicopteriformes > Phoenicopteridae > Phoenicopterus > Phoenicopterus ruber. The sequence goes on from CM020218.1 coordinate 37,806,900, forward strand.
TATTCCCATTGCTATCCGTTACCGCAGTAATATCATTATCATTACTGTAGCTAAAATTGTACAGATAGTCTCCGGTGACTAAACTCACGGTGTACTGGTGAGTACCATTGACATCAAAGATATAAAGCTCTTGGTCAGTTGGAGAAGCAACTTCATAAAAGTTCACTGAATTCAATACGGGTTTGTTCTTTGACACAGCCCGTATCCTAATATTTCCCAGATCGGCAATATACAGTGTGCCATCCGGAGACACAGCTAAGGAGGAAGGGGCATTAAGTTTGGCATCTTTAGCATAGCCATCTCCATTTTGGTAACAGTCACAGTTGACATCATTTTTGCAATCGCACTCTGAGGGTATTCCAGCTACTAATGAGATCTCTCCATCAGTTGTGACCTGTCTTATCCTATTAATCTTTTTTTCATCAGTTTCTGTAATGTAAAGTACGCCACTGTAGGACACGGCAATGGCGGTGGCCGACTCTAGCGTGGTCTGTACAGCGTGCTTTCCCACCGTGTACTCCACTCCAGGAACCTGGCAATGCATTGGCCTCCCCGCAGCAATGCGAACCTGACGGTTTTCAGTGATCTGCAAAACTACGTTGTTATCCAAAACATAAATGGAGTTATCCATTGGGTTGATAGCTAGATCTGTAGGCCATTCCAGACGAACCTTAACAAAGAGAAGTGTTTTGTTAAACACTTAACCAGTGCAGATTAAATGAATTAATTCACCTTCAGTTTTACACACTGCTGTAAGGATATTTTGCATCTGCTGTAACCAATTGTGACAAAAAGACTTGTATGAAAATACATGCAGCAAACTAAAGCTTTTCAGGGAGGCAAGGGGAACAATGTTCAGACATCTATTTTATTGAAAAAAAGCCAGCTGCATTGGAACTATAATACAGGTTGAATTTCCCCTCCAATAAATGCTATACTTTTCTGTATCAGAAATGCATAAATAAAAACAGAGACAGATACCAAAGTCCAAATACGTACTTTAAGGACAGTACTCATCTTTTATTCTCGTAGTAGCAAAAATAACTTACTACCTTCCAGATTATGAAACACTGTACCGTACTCCATTTTTCAACATACCACTAGTGATGTCCCTTCTTACCTACACAAGCTTCTTGAGACAAACAGAAAAATATGTTCTTTTGTATATATCCTCTCATTCACTGTGTTAGGCTAAGATGTCAGTGATTCAGAAACCATCAACATGCCAAGACAGTTCTAACAGATCTGCCATTCTCCTAGTATTTACTACCAGACTTAATGTTTCCTGCTGATAGTTTTGCTGTTCTAAACTGAAGTGAACTTTATGGGCAGAAAAATTGAATACAGCAGCATTTATAGCTAAAAGAATACTCTGTGATTCATGCCCTTGGAATAGGTTTCTTTCTCTCCAACTTCTGCTGTTAAATATCCATTACGCACTCCACCCAGTTTTATTTTAAGGGGCTAGAAAGCTGCATTTGCATTTCTAGCCCCAGCTCAGCTTTCCAAATTAGCAGCAGCTAAAAAGTACCTGGCTGATGTGCATGCTGGTATCACAGGTTAGAGGTCGTGCTGAGGTCAGGTCGTTGGAGCCAAGCAAAGTGGATATTATTCCGTTCTGATCCACTTTTCTGATCATGGTCCCATCAACAAAGTAGATTAACCCATTCTTGTCGATTGCGATGCCTTTAGTGAAGAGAACAGAAATTAGTTTCTTGTACTAGCAGTGAATATATTACCCGTAACTAAGGGCGTAAGTGGTATGTATCTAGTGGAAATTAAGGGTAGAATACATGGTCTTAGGCAGTAGGTACTAAAACAGCTTGGAAACATATTTTGCATAATAAACCCACGTTTGGTATGAAATCTACTCCTGTTGATGGCATTCGCTGTTCATTGGAGAGTATGCTGAGAAGGGCCTAGCTTTTACGTTAACCTGAACAATGGGTTAAGCGGGACCAAAAGCAACACTGATTTTAAATCTTCACCGTTGCCTGCCAAACACATAATATAAATGAGCATTTAAAAATGCTTAATAACCATGGAAGCCAAATATTTCCTAAAAAATCAACCCAGGTACCCTGTAGCTCTCTTTCTCAATGGTCTTTCCAGTTGGAAAAAATTACTCAAAACCACATTTCTGAGCCAACTACTGGGTTCCTTAATTAAACACTATCACGCCCCCGGCTTTGAACTTCCATATTATTTTGAAAGTTACGGAGGGATAACTCTTTTTACCTTTAGGGCTCATGAGAGTTGCCTCCACCGCCTTGCCTCCATCACCACACCTTGCCTCATCAAACGGTAGGCACTGCTCCCCTGTTCCTCCTATTACCTCAGCATTTTTGGTCAGGTCTTTCGCACCCGTGAGCGACTTGGGCCGATAAATCCTGCGCGTGTTTGTGTCGGAAACGTACAAATCTCCTGTCACGGGGTCAGTTGCGAGGTAGTATCTGTGAGCTGGGTTGTTGCTGTAAAATGGAGTTATACATTGCATATGCTGTAATTAATTGCACCTAACATTGGATCAAGAAGAGGAGGTTTCAGTTCATATGCAGTGTGCAGCAATACATAAATAGTTAAAACCAACGGTGATGCTCTAGGCATAGGTAGCACAGGTCTTGGCCCCAAAATCTTCCTCGGTTCGTGTTTCTTGCCTGTGTCACAGGCAGTCCAATCTACGCTACTCATCCTTTTGGGACAGGAGATCCATTTTGTCCGTGATGCTCAGAGGCCCGTCCTCTGCTCTGTAATTAGAGACAGCTTCTGTCTCTGTAAGAGGCCAAATCAAAATTAGTGGAGTCTAAAAACTCCGAGGCTTTCTGGGAACCTCGATCCAGTTCCAAACTTTGCAGCAGGACCCCAGCCCTCGCTTACACTTTGTTGCTGTTATCATCCTATCAAGTTTTATTGTCATTTATATACGGCTGCTGGGGTGCACGGTTTATATAATTCATAAACAGATAAGGCAGAGTTCACATTATTACTTCACAGGCAAGAGATAAGACATCCTTCATAAGTATTTGTTTAATCCACTGCTTTCAAAGACATGATACGCATGATTTAACACATTAGGAAATGTCATCTTTTCCACCAGAGCACCGAGCGGAGCTTTTCTGTTCTTCTTAACTCAGAGTCATATTTCAAATAACTCTACATGTTGGCACAAAAGTGCTAACTATGCCAACACAGTCTTTATTACAGTGAAAATATATATTGCTAACCATTTTCCCAGAAACGTACATTTTGCCTCTCCACTGGTGCCACGTAATTGAGAATTACTCTCTTTTCTCCCCTGCTGCTGAAAAAACCAGCCCTGGAGAGTAGCTTTTGGGTTGATATATTATGATGTAGAAACTTAACCCACTGCAGTTGGGATTCCTGACCTAATTTATGGCACAAAGAGCTGAAATAAGGTCATGTAAACACAGGAGGTAATTTCAGATGCTCTCCTAATGGATTGAAGCAGAGTGTCAGAACAGTCAGTCCCACTTCTGATGTTTGCAAAAGCGCTGCTTAAACAGATCCACCAGCCTTGGTGATAGCCAAACACCTGTTCGCAGAATGCTATACTTCACGTTTTGTAAATACATAACTGTGCTAATGTAACACATTTTTATGTACTGCCACTTGGAAAAAGCAACAAGAGACCAACAGGAACAACTTGTGAACAAATTATGTCTTTTAGCAGGGACAGATTTTTATAGCTATCCAATTACAAAAACACGGAATAAATGTGTTGCATAAATAGGGTTTTCTTTGGGTTTAAGACTTTTAACATGTTTGTTCAGAACGAAGAAATCAAGCAGACTAATGAAATCAAATACACAGTAATTAGCACCTCTTAAAAAGCTCTGCTACAGAGTTGAGTGTTGTACAGCATGTCTGAAAACAATTAAATGTAGACTTACTTTAAATTTCTGTCTGTTAGAAATCTATTACTGCCAATGTGCTAAATAGTTGAAGGGTATTTTCGAAACCTTAATTTACGCAGAGATCATTTATACGATCACTATGTAGTGTACAAATTATTTATAACTCCATAGACTGCAAATTAAATTATACCCATTTACATGATTACTTTGGTCTTTAAGAAACTTTGCAGATACTTCAAATATAAACACATTGCAAAATGTGAAATGTGCAATTAAATTTTATTTCATTGTAATTTAAAATAAAGTCCTGTCTTATACTACTAAAAATCTAAATTAAAGTACTTCTCTTCAACTCATCCAACATTGCCTCAATCATATTTTTCAATTGTTGGAATAAAGAGTCATCAAATCAATAACTAAGTAATTTATGCCTAACACAATCATTTCTTTCTAAAAAGAATTTTTAAAGCTGTTTTCTTCATAAATATGAAAACATTTCTATGTTTTAATTAATTCCAACAAAAATGACAAAGCTGCTCTTATTTGGGATGAGTTCTCATAGTGAGTAGTGTATCGTCATCAAAACAAAAGAATTCAGCTGATAATTTAAGGATATTTTCTCACCTTATAAAAAAACCCTGAAGTTTGGGAGTGAATAGGATGTTATTATTGAATCAATATAAACGCTCCTATTTGTCATATGTAGATGTCTAATGGCTCCTTTCTGAGATAATACAACAGGCTTAACTTCAGCATTCCTTTTCAAGTGAAGGTTAAAAAGCTGAGGTAGCTTTAGCTGATAGAAAACCCCCCATTAATTCATAGGAGCAAGGCACAGCCTGAGGAACTGAATAACTGTCCAGTGAAAACCACGTTTGTTCTCTAGCCAGAAAACATCTACGCAAACTATGCAGATCTCAAAAATAGTACAGGGATAAGCAGCCAGCAGCTGGAAAGCTGCACAGAGTTTATTCTATTTTATTGTAGCTTGAAATAATATTAAGCTTCTGCCTTCTACCAATAACAACAAACTCGAAGTAAAATCCACAGTCAGTGACTTCTTGACTCATTCAGTATCGCTTAATCGCTGTCAGCAGCTCTGAAAAGCACGCAGTTACATACCAACATGGGCTCCTATAAGGACAAATGACTACAAATTAGCTTGTCTGTCTATGCCAAATAATAGTAACAGTGCCTCAAATTCGAAGTGCACGCACACGTGCGCAAATACACACACACACGCACAGAGCTGTAATGATCTATTTCCCATTGCATAATTTTATCTTGCTTCCACCAATCTTTTACTTCTTCAGCTCTCAGATCACCTGCATTACTCTCCATGCAGGAATTAAAAAAAAATACTCTTCCTGCTTCAGTCCCCCTCTCTCTCCCATTCACTCTGTGCCTTCTAAACCATATACCCTCAAAGCTGTTTTTGTGTTTTGCTAAACTTTTTTCTGGCTCTCCACAGACTTGGGATACCGCTATAGCCTACAAATGACCTCCCTGTCTTCAAAGTCCTTCTAAAAATTACTTCTTCCATGAATGCGTATCAGCATTAATCACCCACAGGCAGCCGTGTGTATAAAGACATCAGTTCAGCTTTGAGATTGAGAAAACGTTAGGTCACTGGTACATGAGAGGATAAATTTGATCCGCATTGTCTCTCTCATTTAGAATACAGGCTCCTTGAGGTGGGAGGCACATCACTCTGTGCTGAAGCACAGAGATAATAGATCTGAACAAATAATAGATCTGAACTAGTATTTAGCTTTGTTCATTAGTTTTACTTGCTGAATGTATATTTTGGTGCATTTTCTTAGTTTCGGTACCTAATAATTATATATTTGGTCTGTTGAGGTCTGTTTTCCAAACTGCAATTTAAATAGAAATCTCCTCAGCATTTCACAGGGCTCTGTACGACTTCACAGAGGCAAAAGAAGCTATTTGGTCTCAGAGTGCGTCCTTAAGCTGGGGCACCCATGGCCACAGGATTTGGTGGATCCTAAAAGTTTACATGTGTTAAATAAAAATCAGCTAAATTAATAGAATAAAAAGCTGTCAGGGGATATTAAGCCTAAAGATGCCACTCTTGGCTTAGGAAGCCCCTGAGCAGCAAATCCCTAAGGCTAAGAGTGGACACTGGGAAAATGTCGTACGATGGGAGAGAAAACTCAAACTCGTAGTAGACCGTGTCGGGTTGCACGGTGGGCTCCACACCTCCCGCCCACTGGCTCCACAACTGCTCCTGCAGAGCCAGTTCTCCACAGTCCTCTACGCCTCCTTCTGCCTCAGGAGGAACCCCCGCTTCACAGCCGATATATGAGCCCATGAAAATGCTGTTACACTAATTTGTGCAATATGATTGCAATTTCGCTACCCGGAGCTTATACATGTGTAGGCATGAATACAGGAGAAAAGCTTCAACGTTCTCCCTCACCAACTTTTCTTACGTGCAGGGATCTAGTTTCTGAAACGCCGCAGTTGAGCCTGTGACCACAGTTCTGCCAGAGGCAGGAGAGGGTGTCGCTACTAAATCACACCAGAACAAACTTCACTACGCGTCCGTTCCTTCATCTCATTAGTCCATTCCAAATTCCCATTTTGAATATTATTCCGTATTCTATACATTTGCCAAGACAATGTCTTATGCAGCTGCAATCACAACTTTGTGATACCACATGGGATATAATTCTTTTAAAAGTAGTGGAACAAATGCAAATTAGACGTTAATAGTGAAAACCTAAAACCACCAAACAGAAGAGATTGCCTCTGAGTCATACCTGGAAAATAACATAAAACCAGCTAGACTGTGCATCAACTCCCAATTCTGATCATTAGCGCCGATGCAAACACCTTATTAAGTCATGGAATTTTTTGCCTAACGTGTTTGAAACATACTTTTTTAAACATAAACCCCTTCCTCATAAAGAAGTATGTCCAAAGCAAAGCGAATTTAAAAAAAAAGGAGAACTGAGATATGACTCTCTGGGATTTGTTTAAAAACAAGGAAGGAAAACGATTGGCAGCAAAACAGGAGAGGAAGGGACCAGCGGGGCTGCTAAGCCCTGTACTTAGCAGTTCCGCCACAAAGTCTTGCAGGGTTTCATGTATCCAACAAGATTTTAGCATAACTGTTTTTGCCTCCTTATCGACACTGGCTGCTGTGGCACAGCAATTCTAAGCATCCACCTCCTCCTCTTCTGTTCTTGCCACTATTGTAGCGATGCCAGGACGGATGAATGCTGTACTACAATCCTTCTGATTACTGGTATTTTTATGACCAGACTTATGAATCTTGGCGTACTTTAAAATCTTAACTCCTGAAGTTGTGCTGTTATGGGACAATTTCAACTTTCATTATTAAGAGAAGTTCACCTTTAAAGAAACAAATCTCTTAAATGTGAGCCTGAAAAGACTCAACATCAAAAGGCTAATGAAATGAACTCACTTGATACCTTTATAACTTTATTACTTATATGACATTCTCATCGTATTTGGGGTATCTGATTAATGAGCGAGTTTTGAGAGGATCAGCAAAAGTGCTGCCAGCAAGGAATAGGAGCGAGCAGAGATGAGGGGACAGCAAAGGAGGGCATACACAAGCATAAAAAGAAGCCTGACTGTGGACAGAGAGTGATGAGAAAAGAGGAACTCGTATCCGAAAGGACGATACAGCCTGACAGCTGACATAACTAAAACATATGAACTCATTATTTTTGAAAAATACTCCTCTTCTCTAATAATACATCTCAGAAATGACTTCTCCATTATAAGCATTCATTTGTTAAAAAAGAAAGAAGAACAGTTAGAAAAATATAAATCTTCTTTAAGGAATGCTTACCTATGTCTAAAATCTTTATTTCTTGGTGGGAGCAAGTAAAAAAGAACAGAAAAACATTATTAGAAAAACAGTCAGAAAGGATGTTAAAAGATGAAAAGAAGGCAACATTTATATCTATCATTAGTGAGGTGGTGAATGTCCGTCTTTCGTCCACTCATGTCGACTATGTAGGTTAACTCTTAAAAGCCACAGAGTAATTACTTCGGGTAGATTAAATTCTCACAGTTTAGATAAGCACAGTTAAAATATTTTACCTGGGTAAAATCTTTTCACTTTCCTTTTAAATACTTTCTCGAATGTATTAAAGTCTTTTGACTCAACTTTTTTTGTTCCCAAAAGCATTTGGAAACTCTAACTTACACAATGTCAGCAATCTATTCCATACTTTAGTTTGCAACAGTAATTCACAACTCCAAAAGTCCAAGACGAGAAAAAAACATACCTTAGCTCCAGAACGCTAGTTACATTTCCAGATGGGAATATGCGCCGAACATAGTTGAAATCCCCCACGTAAAGACTGCCATCTATCCCACAAGCTAAGGCAACCGGAGCCAGTAATTTATTACCATCAGCTTGACCATTACAACTTGGACAGGAGATGCTGCGTCGTCTTCCATTGCCCATAATGCTACTAACAACTGGGGGCTGCTGAGATATAAATTGATTTTCACCATTTCCTTTGTAGAGGATTCCTGGCAGATAATATAAAAAAACACAAAATAAAACATCGTTTATAAAAACTTTGAATGTAGGTACATAAAATGATGCATAAGTTTTCTAAATAATCTTTCAGTTGATTAATGTAATTTAATGGACTTTTAATTGTTTCACCACCATATTTTTCTTACTATAAGTAACAGAACTTTATTAAAACATTTATAGTTATATTTAAGTCACAGGCACACTAAAATACACACAAAGCATTAGATTATCTTGTCCGCAAAATGTAGTAGAAACACTACATATACTAGCATTGGAAACTCAAACAAGTTCTCCGTCGCTCTTATTTTTAAATGTTAATAATTTTAATAGTTAGAATTCAGAATAAAAACTATGATATTGAAGGAAATGCAAGGTGTACTGAATGCAATCAAGGTCTCTGTTCCTAAATCCTTACAGTTTTGAAATTCCCCAGAAATGACTGAAATTCTAACTGTGCAGATATTGTAAAAAAGAAAAAATTAATATGTGCAAATTGTATTCCTGAAACCCTACTATAAGTAATTATGAATATGATGTCAAATGTAATCTAAAGTGGATTACTTCTGCAAATTGTAAATATTAATTAAAGAGCTACTTCAAAAAGTTGGAGATTGCCTCAATTTTACATTCTAAAAGACTCTACTCCGCTCACAATAAAAATGTACCTCTGGCAACAAAGTCTGCCTCAATACCATGTCTGCAGTTATAGGCAGTTATTAAAAATGTCAAAACAACAAAAAAAATGTGGTGCCAGGCCAACCTGCCTCTTAAACTTAATTCTGCTTTGAGGCATGAAAGGAACAATAATTTCGTGAAGACAAAGCAATGTGCCAGCAGTATTTTTCTTCCTTATAGCCTCCATAGGAAATCTGAGAAGAAAAATGCGTGCTTTATGTTAAGTCTTCGGTTTTAGGAAAAAAAAGGTGTGAATTTACAGTGTGTTAAAATGTTGCCAGGACCCTCATTATTATATCTCTCAATGAATCCATTGAGGTGTACTCTACAAATGGTCAGCTATTACGGTTTTACTCGTAAGTCACAATATGTCTTTCCGTGGTATAATCCATGTAAACCACATGTCGCTTTGTACTTTAGAGTAATGCGTGTTTTATTGATTGGGTGCCCAGAGTTTCAGAGGTAGTTTGGGGCTGAGGGATACATTTCTCTTTTGAGATGCTTAGAAGACATTTCAGATGTATTCCTCTTTCTCTCCCCACCCCCAAAATGCACTCTTTATACTGAAAAATATGAGAAAAAATACTTTGTTTTCCTCTTCAGATGTTTTAGGTGTCTTCACTACTTTTTAATGTTATAAAATTTAGGAGATTATAAATGTAAAATCAATGTACATGATAAAATCGGGAAGAATGAAAATGGTTTATGGAAACCTAAAGGCTAAATAAGTAATCTAAATCAAAAGAGAGAGAACGCATTTTTCATGAATAGTTAAAGCCAGAATGCATTAGCAGTATACGAAATCCCCTCTCCTATGATTACATCATTTATGACAATCATGGCACCATAATTTTGCCTGAAATAGCTGAGTTCTATAATTTTCATCAGAGGAATTCTACAAGTCAGCACAGTGCACTATTGCACCTGATTTATTCTGTCATTACCTTGAAAAATTGGTCCTTCACATTTCTCCTCTATTATCACAGACTAAAAGATGTACATTAGACTATTTACTGCAGTAGTTCGGGATGTCCGTACAAACACTGTCGGCATTCTCCTCTGAATAAATTTCTCCAGCTCATCCACCTTGTCATTACAACTCTCCACTTCGTTTATTCAATTAGACACACGTCACTTTGAAAAGTCATTACTTGTCAAATGTACTCCTGAACATAATTTAAAGCCGCCATCAATTTACCTTGTGAACAGAATCAATCTTATATATATATTTATAATTATAGCTCTCTACATTTTTAGATGGATTACCTTACAATAATTTGCACAAGGTTTTTTTGACATTGTAAATTAGGTACAATGACACCTTTTCCCTTGATTTGGTTACCTTGTTTTTCTACCACTCAGAAGCAATGCTCTAGGTGGTGATTAGCGTATCACACAAAATAAGCTCATGTACTAGTGGGAGACCTCCAAGGGACACCAGGTACTGCAGAAGTGACGTTCTTCCTGCTGAATTATTTCTGGGCTCCTCCTTTGCATAAAAATCCAGTACGACCAACTCCCACCTTGAGCCATGTGACTCTGCTTATTTCACCTTTTTTGCATGCTTCCAGCGGAATTTTTTCAAATTTCCTCCTGAGCTGGGGTTTCCTTAGCATGGCACCCTGCAGGCAGTTGCTGAGTAGCACATCGGGCAAATTTACCTTGGTGCCCAGGCACAGATCTTATAAACGTGTATTGCTCCTCATCTTTTCACTGAAAGTAAGGAAGACTCGCTCACTAGTGACTGGACTCTGTCCTGAAACAAGGGGCACCAGTGCCCTCGCCGACTCACGGCGGCATCATTCGTCACCTGCTGTGTGTGCTGAGCCGACCACAGCACCCCAGGGAGGATTCACCTCAGGGAAGGATTTAAACGGGAGGAGAGTGTAAATGAGCGCTCGTCCTCCAGAAGAGACGGTACCCATGCTCCAACTGCTCCCACGAGCAGTCGTGCTGGGGCTGGGGATATCACGACATGAAGAGAAACACCTCCTTTATAAATGAGGCATTTAATATTGGGAGTGAAGAGCTCTCAGTTTGGCAGGAATGTCTCTTATTGCTGTTTAATTTTCACTCATTGTGAAAACTAGAAGTGAAAACATTGTTCAAGATACTGTTAACAATACAAGCAGTTAATCCCAGTAACAATGCTGACACCTACAATTGCTTTAAAAATAGTGTCTCCTTAGCATTACTCAATTTTTAAAAACAATTTCAACATTTTTGAGTTGGGGTTTTTTTGGTAAGCATCTCTAACACAGGCTGACACTGTTAGATGAAATTATTAATGCATATGTATTTATAGGATGAAGAAACATGACATACACTGTAAAGCTCAAAGCATTTACCATATGCAAAACATTCCATAATTTCCTTTTTTAAAATAACAAAGCTAACATTTGAAAAGCTAGAATGAGACACCTAAAGTGCAGCGCAGTTGAGTATTAAAATTAGGAAGAAGAAAATGAACTCCTTACCATTCTGAACATCCAATACATGATGTTTATCCAATGTCCAGCCACCCATGTTGGAGGCATCCAGCTCATAACCCTGCAAAATGGCAGTCCGCTTTTCCCAGAGGGTCAGATCCAAGCAAGACTCATATTCATAACCTACAGACACTGCAATAACAGTAGATTTCCTCATTAAGTATAGAATCTCGTTCAGAAGGAGAGTTTAAAGAATGAGATTTCCTTAAACTACACATGTATTTCTGCTCTCCCAGGCTACCTGAAAATCCCTATGGCTTCCTTGGATGTATTGAAAGTACTAAACAGAACTCCAAAATCCTTTAAAAAGCAAACTTGGGTTATTAAAATAATTGTAGTTATTAAAAGTAAGTGGATTGGGACAGAAAGCCATTTTGTGAAGTATGTCAGACTGCTGTTGTGCTCTAAAGTACAAGGAGTGTGCAGACTAAATACCATACTGTATTATTAGGCTGAGGGCCACTTCGTGAGGAAGAACTAGAAGTGAAAAATGACTGTGGTCTCTTTTTCCTTTTGAAGGAAATTTTTTCTTATAATTCAAAGTTTAGATTAGTATTTTCTAATATATTTTAATATCTATTGTTATTTCTCATCTTATTCTGCTAAACATTTTCTACTTAATGGACACAAGTATTTGAGATGTGCTTCCCTATTTTCAAGGCAACAGTAAAAATGCAAAAAACCTCCGTAACACACATACCAACAGCTTCAGATAATCCATAGACTCTCTGGTTGTATGCATCAGTTTTATCCCATATGAAAGTGTAAGCCAGATTTGGGGATGCAGGGAACCATTTTTGGAAAAGTCTTCCCACCACTGCCACCATAAGATGAACCTTCATTAAATTAAATGGTATAACAGACTGTGTCATAGTAATCTTCAGAACAGATTTATATCCTGCAGCCCTGGAGCTTAAATATGATAACTTCAAATCAGTTCCCGGTATTGTCGTTTCTTCATGAAGTACCTGTGCATTGGTAAGAAAAAATACAGTGTTTGAATGATTTTGAAATTAAACAGAACAATGCAGCTATCATAAAAGGAGGCCTGACATAATGCTACATGACAATCCATTAGGAAGATTCACCTAAATCTGGCCTTCATTTAATAATATAAAACCCACATGAATAAATAACAACATTTCACCATTTTTTTCTGAAAAGCGAACTCTAAATTCTTTGTTATACTGAAGCTGCTTAGTTGATACTTTCTGCTGAAGGATTTCAAAGATATCTCCTTTATTTTCAGGGAGGGAAAGGAAGCATGCAGGAGAGGGAAAACATTCCCAACTGCTTTTTCCAAAAGAGGCAAAAAAGCATCTTTCATCTAAGTGAAAATAGCCCCTTCTTACGCTGCCACCCATGTCCTGACTATGGATACGTAATAAAGGCAGTAGAGCCTCTAAGCACTGCAAAGCTTCAGATTTGGGTTGGGATGTCTAATTGCTCCTGTAGGAGCAGGAAGGACTTTGAGGTGGTTTATTATTTGCATTACCTGTGGATTGTAAATACTTTGAACTAGAGCATTCTTCCATTTATTTCGAAGACAGATAAGTAGGATGCCTCAGGGAAAGCTTTTCCATATTTCCTGATCAATATTCACTACTCAGACATCAGCTCACCACTTTCTCATTTCAGAGAGTGCAATGATTCAATTTTATTTTTAAAAGGTTCCTCCCCTCCTCTACCTTGTCTTTTCCTCTGAGCTGAGGAGCTTTTGTAGGTGATGGATGGATGTGAAAGATTTCTGTGTAATGTGGATGAAGACAGCCTATACTGTCCTATACCTCAGTCAGGACATAAAAACTGACAGCCAGCACTTCAGGTGAACAGCTACCAAGTATCGCAGCTTATTGGGATTAAAAAAAAAAAAAAATCTAGACACGTTTATAAAGATAATGTTTCTCTGGTGGGAAGAGAGGGCAAAGGATGCTGAAGCACAAGCCCAGAGCCTTGGTGGTGTCAAAGGAGCACTCCTGGGAAAGTAAATTTGGAAAGCTTTATTTTACTCTCCTGTCTCCTAAGTCCTAAAGTCTGAAGACCAAACACTAATTAGTATTAGTGGAAAGCAGACTTCAGGGAGAGCACTGCCACAAATATTAGGCTTGAGACTTCAGTGGGATCAAAAGCTGGCTACTAAACAAGCGCTAAGTTAGCTCTCTATGCTAGAGAAATCCTTGGACGCTGCTTTTAAACAATTGACTGTCTGTGACGAATAGTGTCAAATAACATGGCTTATGCTCTTGAGGAGGGCAACAGGTGCTACACCATCCTCTATGCTAGCACTTTTGCTAGGATATAAAGAAAGATTTATATGGTATTAATTACATCTATCTCCTTCCCAATAACAAAAAATCAGAAATAGTATTTTGACTCATTATCTGGCACGAATAGTAATTTCCATCTGATATATGTAGACATAAACTCTTCTTCTCCAGTAAGACTATAATAGAGCTGCAGGAAGCTGAAGGAGGAATTGGAAGATACTAGATGAATGAAATTCAGATTTATAAATTCTTAATTCTTAATCTTCGAACGTTTCTTTTTTCCCCACCAAGAACCTGCCACCACTGAGAAGAAATGACAAGCAGTACCATCACTTGGAAGGAGGTGAGAGTGGCATCATTTCAGTTTGTAAATCTAGTCTGCTCTCCCTCAGTCCAATATACGCACCATATCTAAGCCAGAGAACAAGTAAATCTTTTCTACACAAACAAACCCCCCTCTCTCTAGAGAGATAAGTGATTGTGGAAATCCTCCTTTTCTAAGACTTTGAAGGAAAACCACAAACCACCTAGTAACAAAAGAGGAATTCCTCCTCAAGACATCAGCAGGACTCTCATATACTGCACAATAAAGCTAGTCTAACAGATGGAGGTCTCTGTAAGCAAGAGGAGAGTAAGAAATAATACGCTTGTAATAGGACACAATTTAATGGACTTCACTGGTCTCCTCTTACAACCATTGCTTCTTTTACAACTGCAACTGTGGAAGAGCAGTGTTAAACACGTAGGTGGTCTTCCAGTACTCTTGGCTGAGATAACAGGCAATAAAGAGGACACCTTGAAGTTTCAATTTCCAAGAAATTCCACTGTGTATTTGGATTACTGTCAAATTAGAAACTAGGACACTCACGCAGTTCTCAGGAAGGTTTAAAACAAAACCTGAACCCCTATTATTAGCTTCCGCAGAAGCCTCAAATATCTGCTGGAAATCTGACTTATAACTTCCTTCTTTCCATAAAACATCCCCTGCAGTAACTTATTTTCTTGAGAACTTTAGAAATGTAGAGGTTAGGTTATGCATCTCAATCTCTCTCCTACAATCAAGCATTACAAAGAGAATTAAACAGTTTAATGTTCATCCGAAAAGTTAAATCATCAGGCACAGCAGAGAGCATCCTATGGGAGCCATGACAACACATCAATTGTAAAGCAATCAGGAAAGTCACTGGGTATAAAAGTCACATCAGGAATCGCCAACACAACCAAGCTGTCTGTACTTTACCTTTTCCAGATAGACTATCAAACTACCTTCAGAAAGGCTGATACCCTAAGGGGACTGAGTTATAGCCCAACCACCGAATCCTAGTGGTTGACATTTTATTTAGGGATGATCAAGCTTCTCGGAAGGACAGCTATGAAATATTTAACCTACAGGACTGAGATAAGGGTCACCTCAATTTTCACAAAGACAGAGTTTCTCGTCCTCAGAGTTCAAGCTAGTGACTGGAGTCATATAAATTGTACAGGGTTCCTCGTCTCTTGTGGCCAGCAGGACTAAAGCCGTCCAGGCTCTGGAATGCTTTCCTGCTCCAAAATATTAGTATGATTCAGGCGACATGCTCCGATAGTATTAAGAACCCCGAATAAGGAATTTAATTTAGTTAGGGGGAAAAATAGCTGCTGTATCACCGCAATTCTTTCGGCAAAATTGAGCAACTCCAATAGAGGATCTGAGAACAAATTTCACAAATGAGTGCAAACTTAGTTCTAATATCAGAAAAAGGTTCTTTGCCGAGAAGTAACAGCTGAACTGGTGCATTAAAATGTAACATCATCTTGGTTTGAGAGGGGTAAAGATGGCATTTTTAGATACACGTCGATATTGGCAACTGCTGCTATTGCACAAAGGTTGAGACCAGAGAGTACTAAAATTATACTACTTTAAGTAGAAGCTGAAGCTGCTCATTTCAAGATGGAAAAATATCTTCCTTTTAAAAAAAGACTTCCCCTAGAATTGAGGCTCTTAAATGAACTTATAAAGAAATAACCTTGAGTTAACAATATAAAACAAGGAGAAATGAAAAGGGGAAAAAATACTTGTTTTTTCTAGACGTAAAACATTGCTGAGATACCACAAAGAGGAAAGATAGGAAAAAGCCATACACGTGTAGAAACCTAAAAATGTGTGCATAAAAGAATAAATCGAGAGGTGTATATAAAGTTTCAAACAGAAAGCAAAAGAGAAGAAAACCAGAAAACGTGCTGGAAAACAAGGACGCAAAAATGGAGATATCTGGCTCTAAGACTAATCTCCATTTTTTTTTTTCTCAGTACAAACTTGAAGTTCTGGAGATTTTAGCTGAGTGAAACTAGGATACAGCATCCATGTAATACTGGAATATCTAGACATCCTATTACACTGCCTATTTAAATGATAAAATAGGTTAATTTCTTTGCTGAAAATCTGGCCACCCTGAAGTTACAAACAATCATTTTTATTAAGTCACTGAGGCCCATATTTTACTCCGAATTCTCCTGGGTAAATAAATCTTGCCAACTTCCGCTGTATAGTATTGCCAATAGTGAGAGAGAGTCAAGGGAGGGGGGGAAAAAAAAAGTGGGCAACCTTGAACATATAATTTGAAGGAAAACATTTCAGCCTTCATTCTCCCACACAGTTGAGGTGACGAAAACAAGCTGCTGGGGACCAGCAGAAGGCATTTTGCAAGCGTATGTAACAGTGGATAACAGAAGTTTAGGAGAAGGAAAGTCTCAAAAACTCAATTTTAGAATTGCTTATTGTGACTCACGTGGGTTTCTGCTAGACTACACTGCAATACGTGGCAGACAGACGTTTATTTTATTAGGAAAAAGACAGCAACAATATTACCTAACACATATAAGCAGCTCCAGCTTAACCTGATCTCCCTCATCTGCATGCCATTTACTGTCTTGTTCCACACTAATTAATCTCAGCTAGTTAAGTCTAGGCAGAGCATGCTAACTTGCAATTAAAAGTAAATAAAGTCATGCCTAAGTAGTCCAGATTTAGTTAACATGTTATTTATTATCATCCCTCTTGAGTAATGATCCGTTGGGTCTGTGATCACCCCTCTACCCACTGTATTTGTTCTTCCCCTTTGCTTCTCTTCTTTCTTCAGTTTTCTTTTGTGCTGCTTCTTTGGTACAGACTTTAATTCCCCCTCTGATCAATTTGGGATTCATAAGCCACTAAGTACACTCTTTTGGAAACATTATCTCCAAGGGATGATGAAGCACTTCAAGGGATGATGATTACAGCAGCACATCATTTTCTCCTGTAGTACGTGACAGTGAGTGCTGCCACACCACACGAACAGGGTGACTAATACTGACTGAAGGACCAGGGGGAACGGTTTCTTTCTCTGCGCCTTCCTCCAGTCTCCCACACTTTAAACTGGCATTGCAGCTTTTTTATGAAAAGATCTACAGCAGTTCCTCCAGAGCTGAACAGACAGTTTTGAATAAAATCTGGTTCTGTCCATCTTTTATCAGAGTAGTGAATTTTTTGGGAGACAGACTGTTGAGCACTACGCATTTCCGAGGGGAACCTCACCCTAAAGGGGTACGTCCCAGGCATGGCTGTGCAGCTCCCACTTGCTGAAGCAGGGAATTACACGTGTGATGAGCAAAGAACATAGAAGAAAATACTCCTCGATGTTTTTTTTACACAGTACTGGAACCAGATTTTTGCATACATAACAACAGTACTATTTTTGTCTCATCATAAATGACCCATCAACACCAACTGCCTAGGATCCGCTGAGAATACGATCTTTCCTTCCAGCTGGTTTTCTAGAGAAATCAACTTGACCCAACAGTCCTGCCTGTCAGACCTCCCACCTCACAACTTTTGAACCTGGTAGCCAATTTCAACCACATTTGAAGTAACAGTAGAAATCTCTGAAGATAATTCAGTTCCTTTAGGGTTTACAAAAAACCAGGGTTCAGGTAGGGAAGAAGTAGCCAAGTTGGTACTCCCATGAGGAAGAGGCTGAATGCAGACCATGGGGGAAGGAACGGATGTGGCAGACAGCTGGAATTATAGCAATGGGTGGGAAAACTAGTAGGAATCCAGACTTCATTAGTCCCACTGCTCATGAAATGACTTGCTTACCTAGCCATTACAAGTTTTTTTTGAAAATATGTATTTTCTGACATTCTTCTATTATTACTTTTTTCTTGATTTATACCCCATCTATCTAAGCCATTTTCCATCACTTCAGGAACTGAATCTATCTTCTGTTGCCAAAACAAGTAAATCAGAGCTGTTTTTCCGTGGACTGTGTTTTGCAAATACTTTCTTTTAATTGACTTGCAACTATCAAAGGCACAGAAATGATAGTGAGGATAAAAGCAACAATTTTCTAGCACAGTCTAGATTTGTATGAGCGTTTAGTTGTAATTTTCTTACATCTTTACTTTAAACCTGCTCCTACCATGAATTGCTTAATGATTTTGCTCTTTTCTTAAGAGCTCTGCATGAAAACATTTGAATACATTTTCTATGTTTCCCTTGAAGAGACAAGGACATTTCTTAGTGAATGGGAAAAAGAATGCCCTATGTAATTATGACAATGTGAAGGTGGGGGAGAGAAAAAGAGAGAGAAAGGGGAGAGGGAGAGAAGGGAGAGGGAGAGAAGGGAGAGGGAGAGAAGGGAGAGGGAGGCAGGGAGAGCACTGTTTCACTAGAAGTTTTATCAGAAATCAATTATGAGATAAATATTACTTCTTGAAACGCAACTGTACTTTAAGAGTTGAGGAAGACTATGTTAGTGATGAGTTATTTGAGATGGAGGAATTTAATACATCTATGTTACAGAAAAAATATTCCAGCCACAGCTTTTTCCATTTAAAGCAAGGTTTTGATGTTAAGTCTTACTTTTGGTATTACAAGTTCTGAAGAAGTAGATTAGCACACATGCTCGTTGGCTTGTAAGCCTGTCTTTAGTGTTACAGAGTTCTTTTAGTTTATAAAAATCTTAGGACTAAAAAGATAAATTGAACTGTATGGGTCTTTCAGACATAGTGGAAAAACACCTTTCATTTTCAGTTTCTGAGGTGCACTTCTAACAAGAGGGCAGTCAAAAAAGTCAGATGTACTATAGTGTGTCTGTTTTGATGGGCCAGTGCCTGATTGCTGAAGACATTCTGTAAATTAAATGACTCAGACAAATATAAAACCAGACACTGGTGTACACCAAGCTTTCTTACCTTTTTTTTTTCATATGAAAGTTTAAAAATCATCCCATAGAATAAATAAATCGGTCTGAAAATAATCACATTGCAAATTCTTAGCACTGAGTCAGAATTATTTATTTTTCAATGGTAGTTTGCACTCTTTTCATTATGGTTGCTTAACACTAGCCTGTGATAAAATGCTATTTATTTGAAGCACACTTTACCTGTGTCTCTGGGATGATAGGACTATCTTCAGGAGAAATTCTAAAGAAGGTGGATAAAGGCGATGACACAATAACAGGGTTTGGCCTTACAAATCCGCTCAGATCACAACTAGGAATGTCATTCTCTTCCTTCTTCATGACCAGGGTATCCATGACATAAAAGACATTCCAGGGAATCCATACTGTGTGATACTGTGTCAGGAATGGTGATCGCTCAAACACCAGCGTAAGAGAGGCACCACCATTCGCTACCAAGTCAAACCTAGAAAAAAAACCCAACAGGGGTAGCTAGTCAGCAAATTCCCAAAGCCATCCGCAGCCTCCATTTTACAGATTGATTCTTCATTCCATTGTGCTGCTCTGAAGGCAGAATGGCACTACTGGGAACAATGGAGAAATCAATTAAATTGTCTTACATAATCCTGCACTAAGAGAACGGAGAGTTTGGGATGCTGCTTTGAAATTAAGCAAGCCTTTCTCCTTCTAAAGTATATAATTGGCATGTTTTACATTTGAAGAATGTACAAAGCACAACTTTGGTCAACCACTTTTTTCATGTCTTTTGTTGCCATTATTTTATTAGTATCTTATTTTTACAAGCAGCTCTTCAGTAACGCCTTTGCTGTGTTTATGACTTAGAAGTGCTTCAAAGGGAACTTACATTCCATCTTGGCGAGTGATTGTATACCCATAGTCTGGATAGTGTAGAAAAGAGACGTTGACACCAATGAGTGGCGTTCCATCAGCAGTTAATACTTGACCCCTTATGACAGATGCGAGACTGTGAAAAAGACGCAGGATCAAATTACAAATTTCCTTTTTTCATTCTCTTTTGAATGAGCTAGTAGAGTGAACACACACACGCATCTCTACATGGTATCAACTACCATTAAAAAAACATTCCTGAGACTCTAACCCTTTTACACGTTCACATAATTTACACTGTACAAACAAATGTCTCGAAATCTACAGATAATAATTTTGTTTCAATGTTGTTGATTTTACTTTGGTTCATTTTGTTTGTACTGAGTTACTAAGACCAGAAATTCACTGAAGAATTTTAAGAACTTATAAACTCTAGATGTTCCCACTGTAAGTCATACCTCTGGCAGACTCTTAAAGAACAACGTACTTTTCAATTAGCATCAAAGCAATCTGTAAAACTGCAGGGACTATGAAGTACAAAATTTAAAAGAGCAATAAGGAACATTTGTGCAACA
Source organism: Phoenicopterus ruber ruber (assembly GCA_009819775.1). Taxonomy (NCBI): domain Eukaryota; kingdom Metazoa; phylum Chordata; class Aves; order Phoenicopteriformes; family Phoenicopteridae; genus Phoenicopterus; species Phoenicopterus ruber. The sequence goes on from CM020218.1 coordinate 37,827,374, forward strand.
ACTTTTAATCAACTGCTGTGCCCAAACACATTAATGCTGTTAAATTACTGCAAACGCAGTAGTTCTAGTGTAAATCACCTTCCTTCACTCAGTGAGATCCCAGACACCTGCTTCCTGTTACTGGTTTATTTTCAGGTCATTACTGCTTCGTAGAGCACCAGTCAAATAGTTTATGCAATTATACTGTCGTGCACTTAACAGTTCTATTACATTAATTCATAATTTATATTATTTAGTGAGCTCAGTTTAAAAAGTGCAGCTTTGCTTTTCCTTCTGAAGTGTTTTCATTGCTTTGATGTATTTCCAACTGTGCTAGCCCAAATCAACTGGTTAAATAAAGATTTATTTAATCATTAATGAAGTGCCCTGTTAGAATACAGGTACTAAGCATGGCAAGTACCTTCTGTAACCTACTGGCGCTGGCAATTTGAATTTTGCAGGAAATGAGACAAAATAAGCAATTTGATACATTAAGAGAAAAGGTCTCTGCTGAAAGTCCATGCCATGAAATTTGCAGTCAGAGTGGATCTTCTCCTAAATGCACTCTTCAATTTCTATCAAACTCATGAGAAAACGATGCGTCATGCTTACCTCTTATTAAAAGGACTTTCCCCAGGTATGACATGAGTGCTCTCTGCTCCGATGAGAAAACTGATGCGGTCGTAAAATGCTTTGGCAGCTTGCTGAGATGGCGACTGTTGGCTTTGGCTGATAATATCTTGGGGATCAGGTAGCCCACGACAATAAGGCTGGTTTTGGCAAGAACTCTGCAAACAGCAGTCAGGGTCCATACAGTCGACTAGCCCATCTGTTGGCAGAAAGTCACACAAATGAACAAACTCTTCCTCCTGCGCCTTTGCATGTGAATGAGCCGGCCAGCAGAGAGATTAAAAAAATGATGTAGTATGAAAGAATACTAATAATTAAGATTTTAATGAATTCACTTTCAATTAAGGACAGAGAGTTTGTTTCCACTGAGTTCTTAAGCTCCCATGGAAATCCATGCAAGCTGAACACATTCAGTATCGCGTATAAATTAAACCTATTTATTCGATACTTTTCTAAAAACATGTTGAACAAACCAGAAAATGAAGGCACTCAGGCTCTTGCATACACTGTTAACTTATAAATATTAAACATTTTAGGTGGGTCTAAGTAGCTTTTATCTGAGGTTATTTGGCTTGCTAGAGAAAAGAAACAAGTAACTCCCACTCTGCTGTTTTCCTGAAGTTTTTTAGCATATCTATGCTGCAAGTAGCTTTAAATATTTCACAACATTTATCAAGGTGGATTCCTTTATACCTTGGCAGGAAGATTTTGTTGCTAGTGGCAAAGGCAATTTCCACAACTATTTTGCATGAAAATGTATGAGAGAACAAAATCTGTATTTAACATTTAGATTTTATTCTGAAAAAACTGATGAGGAATGCTGGCCAGTATAAACAAGATTTAAACACATGGGTGCTTTTATGCTTATGTGCTGAAATATTCACATATAATGAGCATTAGATCTGTCACATCACTGGAAATCTAATTTGGTGAAAGATTAAAATCAAGATCGAATTGATAACTACTAATTTGCTGTAAGTAAAGTCGTAAGGAAAATGAGCCTGGAAATGTCAGCTACAGAAAATTTCTAGATGAATGTAATATGGTATCACATAGCTGATAATTGTTTCCCCAAAAGAACAGCAAGACTGAAATAGCTCAAACATTTTATTATTCCATTTAGATTACAGAGGGAGCTTGCTTGCTGCACTAAACTGAAAAATATACCAATGCAGCACTCGGAGGAAGCCCACGACTGCTTCTCTCACAAAAGAATCTAGCTTTAGAGTAAAACTTCTTTCTGAAGGGAAAAATATCATCCATTTTTGTTCAATCATATGTTGAAAGAGTATAAGTAAACAGAGATCTTCTAAAGGTATTCCTCTAAGGATTGCTGTGCTACGTGGATCAGTTAGAGGATTGGCAAAATAGTAAAGAACTCGGATTTCTATTCTTTTGCACATCTAAAATTCTTATTTAACTCGGCTGACACTGAAGTCAGTTCAGGGAAAATAAAAGGGATGAAAAAGTCATCGTTAAGTATATCAAAGTTAAACTTTTCTAAGAGAAAAGAAAGAACATGGATTTTTCCTGGGATGAGGATACGCCAGAGGGTCGTGTTGCCGTTCAGCCAGACCTCAACAAGCTGGAGGAATGGGCTGACAGGAGCCTCATGCAGTTCAACAAAGAGAAGCGCGAAGTCCTGCACCTGGGGAGGAACAGCCCCATGCACCAGTACATGCTGGGGGACAACTGGCTGCAAGGCAGCTTCGTGGGGAAGACCTTGGGAGTCCTGGTGGACACCAAATTGAACATGAGCCAGCAAAGAAGGTGCCAATGACATCCTAGGCTGCATTAGGAGGAGTGTTGCCAGCAGGTCGAGGGAGGTGATCCTTCTTCCGCTCTGCTCAGCACTGGGGAGGCCACACCTGGCGTGCTGCGTGCAGGCTGGGCTTTCCAGTACAAGAGAGGCATGGACATACAGTGAAGGGCCATGAAGATGGTTAAGGGCTTGACACACCTCTCCTATGGGGAAAGGCTGAGAGAGCTGAGACCGTTTAGCCTGGAGAAGAGAAGGCTCGGAGGGAATCTCATCTATGTGTACAGGTACCTAATGGGAGGGTGTAAAAAAGTCCACCTTTCAGTGGCGCCCAGCGAAAGGACAAGAGACAATGAGCACAGACTGGAACACAAGAAATTCTGTCTAAACACCAGAAAAACCTTTTTTTACTGTGAAAGTGGTCAGACACTGCAACAGGTTGCCCAGGGAAGTTGTGGAGCCCCATCCTTGGAGATACTCAGAACCCAACTGGACACAGCCCTGAGCAACCTGCTCTAGTTGACCCTGCTTTGATCAGGGGGTGGGACTAAATGATTTCCAGAGGCTTTTCCAACCTCAAATAGCCTGTGACTCTTGTGATTTTCTACTCTCATTCTTGTACAATATGAAACCCTTTCCTAGCTGAAGCACTGACCTCCCTTGCTGGTTTTAACTCTAGAAGCCTGGATCGGTGTCAAAGCTGGGGGTGCTGATGGTTAAAAGCATAGTTTTGGGTTTTTATATCTCTCTCTGGTCTCACAGGCAATATCTGGTGCAGTTGCCAAAGAAATGCTCAAATTTCATCATTCATCTTTGTTAGTTTATAAAAAGCAAATGTACATCTGGAGTATAGTCTGCAGGTCATAAAACTGCAAGAGATTGACACCTTCTGAACTAATCAGCTGGAAATGCATTTTTACAAGCCTCTCCGCTAACATCAATCAGAGAAAGAATCTCATTTTCACCAGCCAAGATACAGGTATACGCTGTTTGTTATTTTTCTGTGGAGTTTATCAGCAACTTGCCCAGGCGAGTGACGGATGGTTATGAATCTGGCTCCTTATAACTTGAGAAAACATTTTTCATTCTTTCTCTGTACTTATGTGGCTAGAGCTATCTAGTACCACTAAGTTGAGTACGCTATTGCACTGTGTGAAGCAGAGTGAAATTTCCTTTCTGAAATGGCTCTGCAAAATTATTGATGAATTTTGTTTAGCCTGAAAAATATGAGACTTAGCTCAACACTGGCTTATCAGTTATATTACTGAAACATGATAGTAAAATTATAAAGGCAATAGAAACTCCTACAGCCAACTGGACACTCGTTATTAGTCTCAGAAAGCTATTTTGTATTTTTTTTGTTCTAGATGTAAGTGGTTCTTCTATATACAGAAGACTTAATGACTACATTATTGTTCTCCTTCTCAAAAGCTAAAGTCTAGCTGTAAAAATCTTGACTATAGTTACTTTTCCCTTAGTTGCAAAATGCACAGAATTGCAATGGAGTACGGTCTGGTGATAAGATTGCTTATTTGGAGAGACTAATAAAACCCCCAAAACATTAAATGAGAGGAGTCAAGACAGAGGTTCCCCACACCTCTGTCTAAAAATGGATGTCTAAAAAATAAGACGTATCAGTGGGCGTGTTTGCTTTTGAATAGAATTTAAAGGGTGTGTATAAAACTGCTGGAAGGAAGAAAAATAGGGGGACAAAGTAAGTCCTGGGCACAAGTTCTGCCAGTGTCAAGGTGAGATCATGGCCAAGGACCTACATAAATCATATTCTTGGTAAATAAATTGATTATATATTTAGGCAACAAAAAAAATCCCCATGAAGTGAAATTCAGTGCCTACATAGGGAGAATACAGTTTTGGAGCTATGATGCTGGCCATCCCACCAAGATGGTTTCGGTGACTGTGGCACACTAAGGCAAGAGGCTGGAAAGAACAGAAAACTGTATTAAAAAACCTCAGTTATCCTCGCATAGCTCAATTTTACAACAGGCTATAATGAATGGACTCAATTCTGGACACCAAAAATGACTGCCTGTAGGAGCAGCTAGTTGGAAGAGCCACAAAACCAGAAATAGCCCTTGATTTATTCCTGAGCAGCGCACAAGGACCTTGTTCAATGTTACTATTGCAGTATCTCTATAAGCATACATATAATGTACTCAAATTCAACATTCCTGTTGGAGTGAAGCAGCCTAAAATGTTGGGCTCTAAATGAGCTGTCACTCCAGAAAGAAATCTTGGAGTCACCGTGGATAAGTGCTATGGATATATCAACCCAGCACTCCCCAGCAACCACAGATGCAAACAAAAAGCTGAAGAATAATGGGAAGTGTTGGAGCACAAACCAGAGAACATGAGCATGCCACTGTATCAGTCCTAAGTCAAGTACAAACCTCCTGAAATTTCCTGAGCTTGGGTTATCTTTGTACTTAGTAGCCCTTTTGATGTTCAAAACATTCTGTGGCAGTAATTTCCTACCTTAATTAGCAGCCTGCTAGTATACCAAAGAAAATATAAGTTCACATTTGTCCTATTATATTCTTTTGCTAAGCATTTGCTATTAGCCACTATCAGAGAAGAGGCCCTGGTTTAGGTAATCTTTAGCCTGAATTTGTACTACCCTGTGACAATGCTTATCAGGAGCAGGCTATCCAAGTCTATGCAAGTAATTACAAAAATACAGTAGTACTAAGTATGCCTTGCTTTATTGCAGTATTTATTTTCATTTCAGTAATAAAAGAATATTAATAATCCCTTAAATCCTGCTGGTGGAAATCTGTAACTACTCTTAATAATTGGATAGGAGCTAATAAAAAGCAAACTTAACAAAGTAATCTGTTCAATAAAGACCTACCTAAACTAAAGAGTAAACAGCTTATTCTTCCTACAGTGATGACAAACCATGGCCCACTTCGTTAAAGCATAATAGTGACACATTTTTTCGTAAGTAAAGAAGCTAGGTTTATTCCACCCATGGATGACTCTGCCTTCCCCTCTCCCTGCAAAGTCATTAGGAGTTTAATTCCGCCTAAGGTCTGCTTGTTGCACACACATTCCTTGTGGGTTGCTGAAATGTAAAGAAAACTTTGTATTTTGTTATCCAAATCAAACACATGGAAAAATAAAGCATGATGCTTAAACAGAGAGGAAATGATCTGCAAGACTCTCAGAAATCTGTATTAAAAGGAAGATGAGTAATAACCATCCCATCGTATGTCACCAGTATCTAGAAGGGAAAATGATCAAGTATGCCTTGATGTCATTAGCATTTCCTATGGAGAATATTCCCATTGAGGTCCTTGGGATGCTCACGTACACAGAATTTGAACAATCAGTCCCCAAAAGAGCTAAGAATCAAAGGAACAGCAGACACTGTTATTAATGAATTATACTCAATATATTAAGATATGAAATAAATTTTATCCAGTGTAGGATGAAACACAAACATTAACCACAGCATATCAATTAGCTAACAACCAAGATAACTTTAATTATATAACCACTGAGCCTAGTGCGTTGCAAATCACACTACCTGCAGTCATCGGTATAAAGTCAGCATAAGTGCTCAGATAACCTAATCTCCCACCATAACCATAAACAAATACAGCAGAGCCATCCTTGTGTCATTCCCTGTAGCTGTCTGGAATTTGAATGGCTTGCTCGAGAGATTAGTGGGCTGATTGCACGTTCTCTTGGAAGGGGAAGAAACACTGCTTCTCTTTCCAGGTGAGTTTCTGGCAAAGATGACTTTCTTTTCCCAGTTTTGTTTGGTATGCTTCCAGTTTTTAATTTAATTTAATTGTTATATTTTAACCCTTTTCCTCAGCCACTAGTCAAAGACTGAGGTGAATATGCTCTGTACTGAAGCATATAAATTAAAATAAGGTCCACTGAAAGAGAAATGCCAGTGACAAATAGCATTATATAGGTCAATCACGGCAAAACAACTGTTTGGCCAATCCCTTCCTTATACATAGCTGCATGCTGTCTGTAAAGGAAATAATGAAAAAAATTGAGAGAAATAAAGCAACAAAATACCAGCATTAGACTTTAGTTTTTTGCAATATTCTTTTTTCTTCTTGAACTTTAAGTCATTCTGTTAGATCCTTCTGCTCCAATTCCTTGTTCCTTTTCCCCTTTTCTTCACAAACAGCTATTATTGTTTTCAGTCTGAAGGAGCATCTTCTTTCCCCTTGTTCTGTTTATGCGCATTCCTGTTCACCTTGCTCCTCCTCCTCCCACTGCTCCGTTATCTGCTCTTGACTCTTCCTCTGATATGTCACGTCTTTCTGTTATCTTCAATGTTTACCGAACATGTTTTAGTCTATTGTTGGGCTTTCAACTTTTTTTCCCTACACTATCTATTTTTTTACTCCAAGTTGTTTATGCTCTAACCTAGTTTGTCCTCCTCCTTGCCCTCTCTCTTTTCATGCTTGCGAATTTCTCTTCCTTCCTTATGTTCATAATCCCCCAGCCCACCTGAACTTAATTCCCTAAACAGCACATGTCTGCATGGATATGCTATGGCTAATCATTCCTCTTGCTCCCTTCCTACATGCAGAAATTCAGCTTCACACTAGCTCAGATTGCGTATATCAGATTGCGTCAGATTCTTTAGGCCTCTAAATGTGCGAAACTGACTCAAAATACACAATATGCAATGGAGAAGGATGACAAATCAGATGATGCGTAAAGCAATAAACAGCAGCACTGTTTTAACTGTGTTATTTATTTTCCTCGGGAAGTAAATGCTGCTGTTATTTATAGTTTGTGATGTCTCAGATTCCAACTGCAGTCAGGATACAAGACCAAAGAGCCAACCAGCAATGGCAAAGATATGCAGTCTGAAGCTGAAAAAACAAAGTCACAGGTGACTTTATCATCATCCAGAGGCCCTAATGGAGTTTCTTATCTCTGCTCTGAATCTGAAGGTGTTAAACAAAAGGAGTTGATGAGAGAAGGGGAAGAAAGACAGACAAGAAAAGCATTATGCTCATCTAATATTTGACGGCCTTCACATTTAATCTTGTTTTTGTGTGTTTTTTGTGTGATTCTGGAGTCATGCCAAAGTCACAGCCCCTCTACCTTCCCTACCCTACAACCATGATTGCAGATTGATTCCTTAAGCCAATGGTCCTGCCTGCATCTTGCTGCAGATTGTTACCTGTCACCTGAATGACAGACTGCGGAAAAGCATGCCAAAAAAAGACGACTTCTGGGAGCATCCTGTCAGTGATCTGAGTGTTCACAGGCTATGGAGGGATAAGATCTCTGTAGACTGGGCAACCAATTGTTTCCAGCAGTAGTATCATAGGTCAAAAAGTAAACTCTCCATTTGGCCTTTTCTCTTGGGATAATTTCCTTGTGCGGTCACTGAAAATTTGAACTCCTTTCTTTTTTTTCCCCTCCACTACAGTTCACTGAGTTGAGACTATGTTTTATTCCAGTATAAAAGAACATTGCAGGGACACTAAGGTGACACTCATCATTTTCTAAGTACCTATCTCACCTGTCATAAGCATCTTGTAACGCTTTGCTGATACGCCATATAAAAGCACTGAATACCGCAGCGTATTCTTACAGGCGTAAGAGCTAGTAAAATGCATGTATGGTTCTCATGGCAGTATTTAATCACCTGACTGTAAAATCTCCATTCCTCAACACGTTCTCCCCAGTGTTAAAGATCCAGTTGGTACATCATACCTCCTTCGTTGTCCTTACTGTCAGTGCAGAGAGTTTCCATGGCTACGTCACAGCCTGCTCCCCTCCATCCTGGCTGGCAGACGCAGTGCCAGCCATTTTGGTCCAGCGTGCACCTCCCGTTGCTGTTGCACAAGCCAGGGCAGCCCTCTGTAGAAACAGACAGAGAAGAAAAATCACAAGTGATTTAAATATTGCAATTATACAAAAAGCAAAAAAAAAATACAAACAAGGGACACTTACTGGGAACAGGCCTTAAGAACACCACAAATACTGTAATTGCACATGGAGTGGAACAGCAACATTACCTGGCGAACGTAATTCTTAACAAAGTGGCATCTTTGATTGGCCTGACACTTGAGACACCACTTACCTGTACAGGCAGGAAATAAATGCACCAATCCTCTAAATACCTGCAGGCCAGACAAAATTAAGTTTGTTTTTTAAATTTTTTTTTTTTTTTTGGCAAAGTAACAAGAGATGAGTGCATAGTGCAAACACAGCTGTGTAAAATGATACATTTTTCTGTGCTCATAGAATAGATCATTCTTTGCTCTATGCAGTATTGGTTACTTACTGGCACAAATGTTTAAGCTCCCTGTTACTATGATCAAATCCCTCCAAATTCTTAAGTAGGAAAATGGGTATGATTTTAGGCACGTAACGAAAGAGAACGTTAACTTTATCTGGTCTCAGAGTTGCCGTATATTCATGTGAAATTACAGTGCGTTAAATAATTGCACAAAGTATAGGCCAGTTTTAATGACTATACTTTATGCCAAAAATACATTCCTTTTCACAGAATAAGCAAAGCCCAGGAAATAGTGAAGCAGCTTAGCATCTATTCTAACAAACATTAGGATTCAGGCCGCATACGGATGGGACAGGACCAACAGGATTTCCAACTAAATGTAGTAGCTGTGCGTATTTGATTACTTAGGACGGACAAAATGAAATACCATAAGGACCACAATAAAACATTGATAGACTGAACAAAAACACGGTAGTGACGTGCTTCAAGACAGATAGCAGAGAGTGAGTTTTTGTGACAATCTCCCTAAGGCTTTTGTGCTGTTACCTTTATATCCTATCTTGTCTGCTTTTATGGCCAAGGAGGGAAAATTTGGGAAACAATTAAAATAATTTAATATATCCAAAATAGATAATTGTTTTCAGTCTAACATTGCATTAAAAAAAAAAAAAACATTCTCTATCACTTCCTAGTGATGAAATCTGGCATGCAGCCAACATGATCTGTATGAGGATGACAACACTATAAATACGTAGATTTTGGTGTTCCTTATCTATGACTATGATAAGACACTGACAGAAGCAAGTACAGATATGGCACTAAGTATCTCATGAGAAGGTGGCTACAAATCAGTTATTTTTGGACACAACAATTTTCTGTAAACTTTTATCCAAAAAATCTAAGTAACTGGCTAAACACTTCTTCGCTTTGTAGAACTACTGTCTTCGTGAACTAATCTACTGACCCATTTAGGTTAAGCTTAGTTGAGCTTAAAACAGTCTTTCAGAAGTAATAGTCTATTTTTTTCTTCTAAAGACTTTTGAGTTTACTGACTCCTTTCAACCATGTAGCTCCAAATTACAAACATTCCCAGAAAAAAGTTATGAAGGGTGCTTAACTCTTGTCAAATTACTCTTAGAAGGCAGAGAATCGGGAGAACCTCTTGTGAGGAAGGATGGTGATGCTACAGTTATGGATATTGTGCCATCATGCCAGGCTGAGATTAGTCTTGCTACTCTTAGGCTTTCAGACTGTAGCTGCTAATAGTATTTGTTGATGTACTGAGAGCTATTTTTTTCTTAATCTTTCTTCTGTTTAATTTGTGGATGACTTGCATATTTAATTGCAATACTGACAGAGCGTTTTAGGAGTCAACTGGGTACACTCAAGACTTATTGTGTGAAAGCCTGGATATTGCCATGAATATTGCCATATTCTAATGAAAAAAACACAAATAAGGAATAGAGAAAGATACTCAGGGAAAGAGGGGTAGGAATACTTTAAACATTTTTCTAAATCAACTTTTCACCATAACTGAAGATACAAGAATCTTTGCTGTTTCATGTTAGGCTTTTGCATCCTTGAACCTTTTAATTGAAAATGTTGCATAGAGTATACAAGCTTTTTCTAGATTCATACAAAATACAAGTCATAATTTCCTATAGATTTTCTACATTCAGATAAACAAACGCTTAAAAGCCTGGGGTATTCTATTGATCTGTCTATATATAAACACACACGTATCTATAATTAATCTGTTCGTTAGAACTAATGACACTTGGTCTGTGACAAGAGGATTGCTTTGCTTTGTTTCCTAAATATTTACAGTTTTGTAGGTAGAGGTCCAATGACAAAACTAACAAAGAAAAAGCACCAAACAGCAAATGAATACTATCTTCAGTTTTTGGTTCAAACAAAATCTAATACATGTATACAGTTTGTATATAAATGTATAATTACTGATAAAAATGTTATTATATAACATCAGATTTCATTTTTACTTTGAGATGAGTTGAAAGTCATACGAGTTAAATCTATAATCCATGAAATGTATGTAAGAGAAGATTCTTTTGCCCAGACTGGTATGTTTGTAACTATATATTCATATAAAAAAGCACACGTAGGTATAGGCATGTCATCAAAGAGCAAATATACAGTACCTTTCACTATCTTATCCAAATAGTGAGCTTGAGAATTAAAAAGAAAAAAAAAAAACAGACAGACATTTCAGAAGTGTCACATAAAACAAGAATTGTTCAGAATTCACATGCAAATCAAGCAGGTGCACCTGACATGAGAGGTCTTACATTACAAAATGAAAATGTATTTCAAAGCTTTTAAAAATGCAAGAAATTCTCTTTTCAGCAAACATTGTCATGATTCAGTGAAACTATTTTAGAAAGGAGGCCTGCAGAAGAAAGAGACGCTACCTTTCTGAGACTGTGTTTTTCTTCTGACTTCTCTTCCCATGCTTTGATTTTTATGTATAACAAAAATATAATCAAAACTAATAAAAAATTCTATCTTCAACACAACATAAGAGTAGTTACTTAGCTTATGAGCTTTAAAACACTGACCATACTGGAAGATCTTTGATTTGCAGGTCACGTATGACTCTGACAGCAGAACCAGCACACTATCTTAATTCCGATTGGATTAATAGGATTTTTAGGAGGAATAGTTTTCTTCTGCTTCAATTCAGCCACGGTTATTCTTCTGAGCACACACATCAATTATGTAAAATAAGTCAGATTGTATATATGGGGTGGAAGAGGGCGTAGTGGTGTTAGTAGCGTGGTGATCCATTTAATTTGGAAAAATGGGTGAAAATTAAACTTAGGCTTTAGATGTATAAAAATAAATAACATGATATATCCAAGAATAGCAAGACTTTTTTTTCACAAGTTATGACACTTAAAATTTCACAAAAAATTTGAGGAAGCAGATGGATGAATGACAGACAGAGCACAAGATGGATTTAAAGCAGCAGGCCCTACTTTTAATATATGAAACACAGCAGAGATGGGTTCTATGTTCCCTCCTTACTTTCAGGAAACAGACATCAACTGCAGTTATGTTAAAGGAGTTAATGTCATATAGCAAAACCACGTAGGACAGGTCCATCGCTGGCTACCAAACCCAGCCACCTGCACACAAGGTGACGGGATATTACAGACTATGGCAGTGGGGACACGCCAAGCTGAGTCAACAATGTTGGATTCAATCCTCTGTTTTTGCTGTGGACAAGGTATCTCAACAGAGCCCCCATGGGCTCTCTTACTTTCAAAATTTGACCTTTTCTAAATCCCTGCTGGATGATGGCCCCTGTCTGGCAAGTACTCTGTCACTTGCTGTTATCCCTCAACATTGTGCCCTGGATGGGTAAGAAAGGCATTTCCAACCATGGCCTTTCCTCCAGTTTGGATGAACAGGAGAAAGCTCTTCCCGAGACCAAGGAGGGAGGTGACGAGATATGTAGCCTCATAGAAGCCACAGTTACTGCTACGATTAAGAGGTGGAAACTTTCTAGTCTCTCTCTCTCTCTTGAAGAAAGTGTCAGGTGTCCACTGCACAGTTGTTTTTTTTCTGTTTGTTTGTTTGTTTTTTCCCCTCTATAATGGTAAGGTTAAAGGGAGACAAAGTAAGAAGATGAAAACATCAATTACAGAACATTTAGAACAGCAGCAACAAACTAAGTAGTTTTTCACATTAACCACAAACAAAAAGAAAAGTGATACAGCTGCATTTCAGGGTGGATCAAATTCTTCTCTTACACATCCAATATAACTCCCCTTGCTCCTACACAGCTGCTCTTAGAACACGGTGTAGTATCCGTGGAGGAAAAATCAAGCTTTATTCCATAAAATGGAAGCAATTAGGTCTGTCTGGGGAATGCATCTGTCCACCAGTGAAACATTAAATACCTCTACAAATATAGGGATAGGTAACAAAACAGAACATTAAAAAAACCTGCTAGGCAACTGAAAATAGTCCCTGCAATCCCAGGCCCCCACATGCTATTTCCTTTCAGAAATCCAATCTGCATTTAAAAAAAAACGGATTAAGAAAACGCTCTTTTAAGATTTTTTGTATCCAGTAGTCTTAGAAGAACTTGGTTCCAGACCATAAAACTATAATGCTCAGAAAACAAGTTCTACCTTCCAGCATCCTTTTACTCATGGTCAGCTGACATTAAGGACAATGTTAGAAACTATTTTGGTGAACATGCAGCATCCTAGAAGAATCAAAAAGCAGAAAAGTGTGACCAGAAATAGTATAACTTTGCAGTGCAGTTTAACTAGCTGTGCTGTCCTTCCTTATCTTCACAGCACTGCAACTGAAACAGGAATAACCCCAGCGCTGTGTGGAAGTGCAGCCTTTTTCCCTCTGCATAGAGAATTCTAGGTGGGATTTGGAGCACTTCAATAGGATGGGGCATCCCAGCAGGTGCTCCTTGGCAAGAGATATTTACACATCTGGCACATGTGGGTTATGTTAAGTCCTTAAAAAGTCTCATTATAGACCAGACAATATACCTACAAGGCTTTTCCTGCAGGGTTTAAGACTGTGAAATTTAAAATCTTGCTATTATTTCCAGGAGTAGAGGGACTTCATATAGCTCCAAATGGAATGAAGAAAAACAAAAATGAAGATGTAAAATTTGTACATTTTCTAGGATAGTCGAAATCCAAGAAGATGTAAGTAGCATTCAAAATTCATACAACGTAAAACATAGTGTTATCAATGTGTGTATATTTATATAAATATGTGGCAGATGAATGTATTTTACAAAGAACTGATAACAGTCAGGCAAATTCACATTTAACACGGCATATTTCATAACTAGTCAGAACCCAGACTTTTTTTATTAATTTAACATCTCCCATTAGTCTCCTATCAGAGATCTAAGTCAGTGTCTTCCTTAGATTATTCATATGCTACTTCCTCCAGGTATGACAGAATAGCCACAGAATAATAGTACATATTAAATCCATTTATCCCAATCAGCTCCTGTTTAAATCAGCATGAGTCACATACCCATTGATTTGATGTTCCTTAATTGCTACTTATAACACTGCTTTATTCTGATTATTCTGTCACAAAGGATTATAACAGTGACATTCTTCTAAATACTGTATAGCAAATTTACATTTCTATTAGTTTATATTATTATCCTCCACCAGACATCCTCACCCATCATAATCTTTGTAACCTGTACACTAGACTAAAACATGCCATGTGTTTTTTTGTAGTGTATATATAGTCCCATTACAGCGTCAAATTACAACAGCTCCACCGGAGTCGCGAATTTGCCGTAAGAGCAGAATTTGACCTCATAGCACCACCAGACATGAAGCAAAAATACAAAGAATGTGACCAAAGCCATGTCGATCACGGTCTGCCTAAATTAAAATCTACTTTCAAGGCTTTTTGCTTCCTCCACCTTAAAAGCGTGAGCTGAAACCCTGCCTCCTCTCCACTAATACCATCAGCTTTCTCCCTTCCCTACTGCGTTAAAGCCTCTCCCTCTAAAAGAAAATAGAAAGGAGAAATTAGAAGAAGAGAGCCAAAGGGAGGAAGGAAAAAAAAAAACCCAGATGATGAAGAAATAATTTCAGCATGCAGCAACAACGAAGAACGCTGTCCTGCTCCTCTCCTAGCAAGCTCAGCTTTGCTTACTCTCCTCATCTCCCACGTTCAGTACAGCAATCCCCATTCACTGGGGAACGACTGCATACGTATCTGCTGCGAACACAAACCTCATGCTCCCAGACACAGATCTACAGGAAGCTGTGAACAACGTAGCTTGCATCAGTCATGTTCACACTTCTGCACAACTTTGCACTAAGTGCCATAGAAGGAGATAACAGGTCACAATGCCATCTTAATTTCTTGGTAGAAAAACTGACTGCAAGCAAAGTATGGTATGCTGATGTTATACTGTTTACCATAAGCTTTCTATACATTTGTCTATTTCTTTGAGGTTAGAAAGTTTTAATATCTTCACTTAATGTTTTCATTAATTTTTAATATTCATGTAAAACTTTGTTTACGATGCATAGGAAAAATGTCCCCCCAAGAATATAATGAAGAGTGGCCAGGTCAAACACCCAAAATTTAGGCAATGCCGGGTTTATGGCTACCTGTGCAATTTTTATACCCTTCTTCCTCCGTTAATGTACAGAACTGACAGTCCTCATTCAGCACTCATTCCCTCATGAACAACAAATGGCTGATGCCCTAGTAGCAGGCACACCATGCTAACCTAAACAAAGAAGTAACTTTTCTTATAGACTTTTCTATCATCTTCTTCCTAAAATCAAAATTATTTAGTCTAGTATCTTCACACTACTGGCGTGAGCAGAGAATGTATTCTTATGTCATTTTATGGGTGGGTAACTAAGGCATAGAAAGATTAAAGTAAAAAGTCTCCACCCATTTGGCTGCAAACACCTATGATGTGATTTTTCAGAATACTTATATAGGATTTCATACACAAATCGGCATTTTAGCAATTCACACACAAGCAAGTCAGGTCCCCAGAAAATGAAGAATGGTCAAAGGACAGTCTTTTAAAGTTTGCCCTTGTGAATGACTAAGAGGAAAGTATGTGGTAGAAGCAAGGGTGGAATCCAGTTCTTCAAAATCATTCTTAACCAAGACATCACCCTGTGCACCAGTCTCTGGCACAAATTAAGTGGAGCTGCTGCATGAGACAGCCCTTCACAGCCTTGCAAAGTTCTTAAATGAGGTCCATCAGGTGCAGAGGGAAAAGCAGTTAAAGATAGCATTATATTTTTTATTACAATTGTATGCATGTACTATATATCTTCTGTTATATGATACAATGATAATGACACACAACAGTGTTGTCTTGTGGCTTCCTAACTTTATGTTCTTGATTTTGCAACTTCACTAATATTCTTTTAATGTGTTTTTTGTGCATTTGAAAGTTCTCAAGTTGTATGCACATAAAGTAAACTGAAAAAAGGAAGGAAAAAAAAAAGATTCCATTCTGTGACATTACATCTTTTTTCATGGTGAGCAAAAGGGAAGCTTAGATGAACCACCTACGCTTCTGCCATTTGTGCTAACAAAGTGTTACAAACATTGTTTCTTACTCCCTGCACAGCCAAGCAGTAGCAGAGGATGAGGCACACGCTTTATCAGCGGTTTCACAGACACTTGCCAATAGAAGAGAAACTCTGAGAGTTTCCTTGCAAGCTTTAGGGAGGATGCAGTTTGTGTAAACAGATTTTTGTGCTTGTTTTGGGGGAACGGGTACAAAACCCAGAGTTGACGGCTCTGGCCTGACCCCTCTAACCTGTTCAAGACTCAGTCCGTGGTGGTTTACTTCTTCTGGCCTGGCTACCAGATAACCCTTAAGTTCCTCTCATTTCCACCCAGCCAAAGTTTAACCATACTGACAATTAAAACATCTTCTGAATGTAAAAACCCAAATATCTCTTGTGATATTTAAACCCAGTATTTCTTATCCTACCCACAGCAGACTTGGCGAATAGTGTATTGATTGCTTTAAGCAACTGCTTTTACTCTCAAAGAGTGACTAAAAAAAGCCATGCATCCATATGCAATTTCTGAGGAGCTCCATACCTCTACCAGAAAACTTACAGGAGTCTGGAATTCATAAAATTTTAAAGCCACTGTTCTAGCCTGTCTTCAGAGCGGTTCACTCATGTCAAATTCATCATCCACTACAGCCTTTTCTGAGTCTCTTCTGCCTGGCAAGCTACTTCCTCACTTGAATTTGTGCAGTTGATTATTCTTACTTAAGCACAGAACCCAGCATTTGTTGAACTGCACCATATTTTTCTGCATAGCCTGTGCTATTTGTTAAAGTAATTTTAAATTCTTGTCCTGTCTTCCAAAGTGCTTGGGGGCAGCAGGCTTTGGTATCATTTGCAAATGTAATTCTCTCTATTCATCACTGAACAGTACCGAAAGCACATGTTCTTCCACTGTAAGCAGCTCATGGTCGGCATCCTTTCTCTGAGTTTATAAGAACCTTGTCTTAGACATACCATATGTTCAGAGCATTGCTGCCAATAGAGGAGGATTACAAACACTCTTCCCTTTTGATACTTTTTTACTCCTAAATTCCCATCTTGCCCTTCTTGTAAAGGAGAACACACGGATGGAATAATAGTTTCAGGCAATTTTCTTTGTTTTCCTCCCTACATAGGCCAAAACATAACCCTCACCCTGAAATCATACATTCTTCATCATTTCTGCACTTTTCTCCAATGTTTACGTAGACCTGCAGCAGAGATATCCGCTACATATGTTTCTGCAAGAAGGCCTGAATGCATTGCAATTTATCCCTTGCTGCAACCGTTCTTTGCAGCAACCATTTATGGGGTTTTATGTACAAAGGCACATAAGCCCACAACTCTTTACATTTTTTCTTCTGGAGTCCATCCCAATTTTACTATAGAGTAAGATTTCTCATCATTATTACTGGAAAGCCACAGGTATCTTAGAATAAAAGGTTCAGTTGCATTTAATGATATAGTAGACATAGGAAATTTGGGACTGCTGATATGTTCATGAGCAGTGGTGTTTCCCATTTAACAATATTTAGCTGGAAGAGGATTTAGAAGAAAGGGTATATGCCATTATGGATTTAAAACTGTCTCACATGTACAGGCTGAAAAAGTTCAAATACCTATTTGAGACCTCTGACAAACTAGCAAAGACCTGCCTCAGATGCAGGTAAAACCTGACACTTACATTAAGAACTGCATGAAAGATAAATTTTGCTTGAAAATCTATTAGGGACAGGAAGCATTATTGTTGCCATCACCCTTCCTGACTGGAAGTACTTTCAGAATGTGTCTGACCAGCATGCAACTATATAACGTACAAAAGCACTTACTTTCTGGCCACTTCAGCTCAAGTAAGCTTTGCAACATGCTTTGAAATTCTTCACATCTCAGAGGATTCTGCTGTTTTCTGAAAATGTGCCTAACTTGAACTTCACATGTGGTCCTCATTTAAATGCAAATCAACTCATTAGCAATTTAAAGTATGCTAACAGATAATTTGTATTTGAGATACTTGGTCTTGAAATGTGTTAAGGCCTGACCAAGAATTCACTTTTTTTCACAGCTTCAGATACGCACGCACTATCCTAAATTTACCTGGTAATTGAATATTTTCATAGTTGCCAAACATACAAATATTTTGCATATTCAAAGCTTGGCCTGGCAAATTAATAACAGGCTCTTCAGGCACAGGAAAGTTCAAAAAGATATTTGTACTACATTTCATGAAATCTTATTAAACTGTGGTTATCCATCCTGTGGGTGCCAAGAAACTCATCTTCTCTTTTCCATGAAGTTTTTGCATTTAGGGTACAGGTGTAAATATTGTGGCGAAATCCTGACTCCAATGTAGTCACGTGTTTTGAAAGTAGGATTTCACTCACAATATTGTGGTGAACCAATTGATATTTGATGTAATTAGTTTTGAATCTTTGGTTAATTTTATCTGAGAATAAGCCGGATGTCAAAGGACATACCTTCATTCAGATACAACCTTACTTTCAAGATGAAATTTGTACTGAAGTACAATTCCATGAACTCAAAACTAAGGAAAAACATAAATTTAGAAATTTTGATAATTACAAAATATATTAATACAGCAGTAATTATTCTAACTTGAACAAAAAATTTCCTTCTGACCAAACTTCTAAAATCTCAAAAGAATCTTAAACTTGATGAAGAATTCTTGGTATGAATGCATTAAGGTGCATTAAATACCTGACACATTAAAACACTATGAAATGTGAATATTCTCGGTAATTTAAACCTTGGAGAAAAGTGAACTATGCTTGGCAACTTAGCATCAGAATTAAAATGACAGTGGTCATCATAATACCAGTTATTCATGCTGCTCTCCCCGTAACCTGCAAAAGTGGAGAATATCAATCAAGCCCTCAAACTGGTCCATGGCTTACTCTGTCAAGCCCATACTGCAAAAATATATAGTGTAATGATATATAGCCATACCAAGTTTTCTATAAGCACTTCCTTTAATTAACAGGAGGAACACATTTGTCTTGACTTGCTCTCTGATCTTATAAAGAGATAAAGTGTCATTTCCCTGTGGTCATATTTGAAATCTGTACTATAAGGAGCCCTAAGCTAAACACGTGTTGAAGAGGGCAGCTGCAGACCACGTAACTGGGTGGAGGAGACTGCTTCTGAGCATTCCTCAACACTAGCAGTACTTCTGAGCTTGCACTGCTCATGGTCACATAGAAAACCAGCGCACAAATGCCTTCATGTTTGTCCCTAGTCAGAAAACCATTTTAATCAGTAACCAGGACAGAATCTGTACTAATGGAAATGCACTTATGGGAGTGTGCTCTAGATGTTATTTGGGTTTTTTTTGTAATTCTGAAAATCTAAACCAGATGATTTTCCTGTTTTTCTAGCTCAAATAGCTGAAATCTCTTGCTGAAGAAATTTTTTTGCTTGATTTGTTTTAGTGTTATTTTAATGTCATTTCATGCAAAGAGAAGATTAAAACAAATACTTTGCTGTCCCTTGTTATTTTTTTCTCAACTAAATTTTAGGGGAAATTCTTAGACGATAAACCGATTAAATCCCAATTCTCACTGGTATACAAACATACTAGAAGCTGTACATTTCTACAGTGGACCACCATTGGATTTGAACTTCAGTTCGGTGTACCAGGTAAAGAAGCCTCACGCAGCACTCAAAAGTAGCATGAAAGGACCACGGTGCTAACTTTAGCCCTCCTGAGGGATTAATATGAATGCCTAATGACATTAATCCACATTTAGATCACTTATGTTTAACAACATGCTTTCCATGCATACATATATAAATATTAATTTTGGACTGCAAGATAATCGTTCAACACAATAACAATTAAACAGCTGTAACCTGTCTCATGTGTTAAGTAATGGAGCTGCAGGCAAGCTCCATAAACAGATGGTCTTACCCACCCATGCTTACTGTTAAAGACTTTTTTAAAAAGAGGTGTTGACAAATCTGAACAAGAAGGCATAGTTTTAATGCAAATTGGCCAATTTGCAATTTAGATTACTCTAAAACTAATTTGGTCTATAGAAAAAATTAAGCTGCATTGTAAAACTGAGATGTAACACAGCACATGGATATAGCAGATTCCCCACCAACATAATTATTTACTAATTTCATTCAGCTAACAGAGTTTAATGGAAAAGCAGCTGTAAAAGTATTCATATTTATGGGCTTCCTATGACAGTTACTTAATTTACTCATGGTACATGCCAGTTATATCACAAAAAATAATAGACTTTCTGAAATAATATCTGTTCCAATCTCACAAAACAACTACTCAGACAGGAGAGGGTCACTGAACTCACTGCAAGCCAGGACAGAAAGGAAACAAAAACATATTTTAGTACAACTGTGCTATGAAAACTTAATTACAGAGCAAATTTCCATCCAGGCTATCACCTGGGCACCAGCTGTGCATGTGTGGTCTTGTATCACACTGAGGTGCAGGTTGAGCACAAAATAATATATGGATGTTCACCTCAGACCCATGAATGTCACTCCCAGACCAAATAAACAATTGACAGGTGATTTTCCATTGCTTTGCAGTAAACTGTTGATTTAACCTGTTCTCATGTGGATATAGGAAATGTTAAAACATTACCATTCTCAGGAGGGAAAAGACAGTAAGCAATTTAGATGCCTTAAATTGTTTAGTATTTGAAACATACATTGCCAGTGTTTAGTTCAAACCTGTAAGATGCTCAACAGCAGCAATAAATCTTGAGTTTTGTTAATTCTTACTAGATTAATTTCATCACAACACTGAGCATGTAGTTAGCTGCTGAACATCTTAGATATAAATCTTTGGAAGTATTTGTTCAGAGCAAAGGCAATGACTCATAACTGTGGCCCACATCAGGTGTGGTATTGAAGTTGGAGCTACCCTGTGCCAGAGAGGCATAATGGAACAGTGGATATCAGCAACACACATCAGGTTTACCGCAGTAGTCAAAACAATCTTGCCTACCTCACTATACATATTTCTTCAAAAAAGAAAAACAACCGATTTATTTAGTCTATTCTGTTCCCTCTCACAAATCAAAAGTATGTAAAATATGTATGTATATTATTTCCCAATTCCAGTCTTGCAATCCTCAGCCTTAGGGAAACACTGGTGCTTAACTCGGGTAAGGAGATGTCTAAATTTTTTCTGAACAAAAAAAGCAAAACTTTGCAATCACTTATGATTTTGCTTCCCAATGCCCTGAAGTATTGAAATAAAAACAAAAAAAATGGTCTCTGGAAGTTCAGAGCCATTAGAATTTTCTTTGGCCAAATTCCCATTTGAATATCTTTAAGTATACATAAAAATCAGCATAACTCAAGAAGCAATCTAGACTTTAAAAGATATTAGAGGGGAATAAAACTAAGGACTACCTTGTTTTAATTAAGGAGACAGGTTTGTTTTTTCCTTCTTTCTACCTTTTAACACATGTCAACTAACAATACAAACAGTGGGCTAACTGAAAATGAGACTGCACAGGTAGTCAGCATTTAGAAATACATAAAAATCCTTAGTTGAGGTGCAAAACATTTTTACTATTTTAAACGGCATTCATGCTTCACAAAAATACCATAATCTCTTTGATCAAATGAGTTATGGATTTAGATGATTCAGTACACACTGCAGTTAGCACCTCTGATTAATGCATATGTATCTACCCCATTTTGTGCATCCAGCTAGAGATCTAGTGGGCTATTCCTTTCCCAGAAAGTGAATAAAGTGCATTGCCCTTAAAATTTACAACTTCTTTGGAATATTCCTTTCCCAAAGAAGTTGTAAATTTAGCCTGTTGCACTTCATGTGACTTCCAGCTAATAGCTGCAACAAATAGATCTGCATTTCTAAAATACTTCACACTACTGCAGCTAAATGGCTAATGACTTTTAGAAATAAGAAGGATGCAATTATTTATTTTTAGAGGTGTACAGGGAGAGTGGGAGTCTTTCATATGCGTAAATATTCTGCTACCAAGTTGAGAGTTATAAGTAGTATAAAATGCCTGGGTTACAAATGGAGGGTGACAATAAAAAACTGGTTTGCATGCAGAAACATTCTGATGTTCCATGTGTTTTGAAATTTATTGCTCAGAAAGAGCTACTCCCTACTCTAGGGCAGGTGAGAGAAAGGCAGTTTGACTCTTCATCTGCCAAGCTGAGGAGGCAGCAATTTTTACTCCACTAAGTGGAAATGCTCTTGGAAATGAGCAAAAAATTACCCGGTTTCTCCATAACACTGGGCTCCTGAAAGATTCGGCTCTAAGAAAAAGAAATGTAACAGCAGGCTGGAGCCTGTACCTCATTACTTGTCTTGGAGGCTGTAAGGGCAATATAAACAAATCAAACTATCTTTACAGCAGCAGCCGCAAAGTAAACACCCATTTAAAGAATAAACAGGTGGGAAGACAGACCTGCTTGCCCAGTGCTGAGGAAAAACTTGTTTGTGCTTAATATGTTGGAAAAATTGTTCAGAGCAGTTCATCCGTGTATAACTACAACCCTTGAAATGCTGCCAAGGTCAGTGAGACCAACAGCAGAGCGATCTGCTGAGTAATTGCTCGTTGGCAAGTTAAAGCGGTCAAGGGAAAGGCTTTATCCTACTTCTAAAGATTTACTTTATTTTATTGTTCAGAAAGGAGTTCTCTCCCCACCTCTCTACTCTCTTTGTCAGCATGTTTTCTGGAAGCTCCTCAAAAATGTTAACCCTACCGATTCTCCCTGGGATTCTGCAGATGCACCTTGGTTCCCTCTCCCTCATACGTCTGAGCAATCTCATTAGTAAACAACATAAAAATCGATTGTGATTTCTGTAAAAAATAATTCACAAATCAATCTTACTACTTTAACACCTGACTCCCTTCTACAAAATAAAACCTTGCCTCATCTTCCTGGTGCAATGATGTGGGTATCAGTTAACACAGCTGCAACAGGCCCTCATTTTCCCTGCCCTAACAGCTCACGCCGCTGTTTCCCATGACCACCAAGCACAGCACCACCACCCCGCCTCTCAGGCAGGGCTGCAAGCTACCCAGGAATGCAGCTTGGGTTTTACTATTTTCTAGATACTCATGCCTCAGTGATGGGTTAGCTGTACTAACACATTTGGAGTTACAGCCCTTCCAAAACATGCACGAAAGTTAAAATTCTCCAGCCTCTTTTTAGCTTGTGGCAAAAGCAAATCATGCTATATTCACATCCATCAGCTCTACCGCTATTAGACTTACTGTCCTATCAAGTTGTTTTGGCTACATCGCCTCTTTTAACTGACTGTCCTCCATCTCTCCAAACATAAAACTATGAGGTTTTTTTTTACTTATTGGATTTTTTTTTGACTATTTGGATTATCTGTGATTTCCCCACCACTCAATGTTACTCTTGCCTTTGTCTGGCCTGTGGCTACCTCTTTCGTTGTCTGTTCAATCCACCTCTAAGTGCTTAGCCATGATGCGTCTCACACTTGGGAGACATGTCCCATAAGTACCTGCAGAGCCACGTTGTTACTCCTGTCATAGCCTTTGCTGAGCTTCGTGCAATGCTCCCCACACATCTACGTACAAGCTAGTCATCTCTTACAGTTAGACCATTGCCAGTTCCCTTGCCTGTGCTTCCCAGTATCTCTGTGCGGTTATCCTGAGACAAAAATTGTTTGGATAGGACCCCCCTCCTCTGTTACAGACCTGCAGTGTCTTGCACAAAGGGGGATTAGTGTGGACGGGAATTTCATAGCACTACAGCTATACAAAACCAATATAAAAATGATGGTAACTCCTCCTCCACTTTTTCTAAGTCCCCTTATTCACATGTGTAATTTCTCATGCTAGCTCACTGCCAAGCCCTGTGCAGTGGAGAGGGATATCCCCCTGTATATGTGACATACAGGCTGTAAATAACTGAGTAAGAAAAGCTCCATTGATAAAGGCACAGTAATTTCCAAAGGTTTCCAGCCGCTAGAACTAACTTGATTACAGAAACATAGAAGCCGTAATAAGGATGGCTTCTTCTCAATCAGCTGTATTAAACTGCTGTTACATTATTTACATGTAAGAAATGCCATATAATTCTAAAATAGAGCGTTATTGTTGACAAGAAGATAATTTTGGGCAGCTAGATCATATTTATTACAAGGTGAAAGGGACATTTTTGTGTAGGCAAGTCACTTTTTAGAGTTTCTTCTCCATAAAAGACAAAAAAAAAAAAAAAAGAAAAACAATAGGAAGCTTAATTTCTGAAAGACATAAAGCTATCACATAAAAAAAGAAAAGCACAAATCAAATAATATATTTACAGTTTAAAATAAAAGTAAACTCCCTCTCAGCAAAAGGCAGTTAAAGGGAAAAGATTGAAAAGGAAACTCTTCCACCTCCTTTTCATGGCAAACTAGGTAAGAAGAACTGATGAGCCATTATATAACCATTTCCTTTCTTAAAATATCAACTCCTTTACACAGACTGACATGTGCAAATACTCTGTTTGAAGAAACAAGCTTCAAAGTAATACACTTTTATTCAGACGTGGCCAGCAGCGCCAGCTCTTTGAATTTTGCAGCGAAGACAGGGTAAAGCATAGCCAGCCTACCAATGGTACAGTGCTCTCCATTCCATCCCTGGCTACATTCACACTTCCCGTCTTTACAGGTGCCGTGCTCCGCGCAGCGGGGATGGCAGGCTCTCTGGTTGCAGGCTGCGCCCGTCCAGCCTTCCTCGCAGCGACACGTGCCGCCCATGCACACACCGTGCGTGCCGCAGTCCACTGAACAGATTTCTGGATTCGAGAGGGGGGAGAAAAGGAGGAAGAGATTGCACACAGGAGAGAGAGGGTATGCATTAATTAGCAGTGCTACATTTTAATTCAACATGTGAAGAATAAGAAAGGCAAAATCTTTGAAAATTAAATCAAAGGAATTTACTGTGAAAGGCATTTTCAGATAGGACCCAACAGAATATGGAGTACAAAGTTTTATCTCTATGCTAATGCTCACTTAGTTATCCAGTAGACTTAACGGTGCTTATGTGTCCACAGCTCTTCTGTTAGCTCTGAGTAATTTTCAGTCATATTTTTTGTGATCACATATGTCTTAAGGGTAACCTTTTGTAACTTAGATTATATGGCACTTAGACCCACTATAACTTATACTGTACTCCTAGGGACTAAATGTACCGTATACCTACGTCATTGTACGTTGTGCGTGAAAATCTAGTATTAATGAAAGTTCATTTTAACAAGATTTCCCCTCCCTACCCTGCTCCCTGTTTTCTTTCAAAGTAAAAATGTGCCATTTCTGACACATTTTTTCATTATAAAGAATCAGACTTAGTGAGACAAATTAGTACTATGCTGACATACTGACACATCTGTTAAATATAAAAGATGATTCTCTTTTACTTTCAGTAAATTTGTATCAGTGACAGCTATGAACAGTCTGGTTTAAATAATAGATTGTTAAAAAAAATAAATCAACATACAGCAATTTAACTTGTCATTTACATATAGTAACAGGATCTTGTAACTGATAGAATAATTGAAAAATATGTTAACAGCCAAAGGTAGTCAGAGGCCAAACAACGCATGTTAAGTCTCAGCTAATACAAGATGATAATTCAGACTGCCAGATTTCGCATTTACAGTTTTGGTTCATTTAGTCAGACTCCAGCAAACTTTACTTCTGCTAAGCAGACAACAGAAAAACAAGAGGAGACACAATACAGCCTGAGGGACTTTAGCTCCTTGGTATATAGCTGGCTGTAACCATGTACTGGTTCACAGAAGTACCATATTTAGTTTTTGTTTTCTTGTAAAAAACAACAAACAGTTTAGTAATAAAAGACTGAAATTATTTTCAACAGCAAAAGAAAGAAGCATTCAGTGCAAGAAAGGTTTCCAGTTTCCCACTCGACAGTGTTTTTCTTCCCCCATAGAGTATAACCCTCTCTCTCAATGTGCTGTGGAACATTAAACACGGTATCAAGGAGCTGTGACGTTTGCCATAAGAAACAGCCCAAAACCCTTACGGAGAAAGACAGCTGTAATTTCCACCCCTCCTTTCCCCCCCCCCCCCCATACAGCATTTTATATCTACTTTGAATTAAATTTTTGATTAAGAGATGCAAGATGGTTTGATTAACTTTAGAGTCACAAAACGTCAACGCAGCTCCAAAAAAGAAAGGTTTATTTCTTTTCAATCTAATCAATTTTTCATTAGGGTGAAGGTGTTTATCAGCTTTTAGCACACTAGCTTTGAGCAAGGTGCGTCAATCTTTGTAATGAACTTATTAATTAGAGTTAATTTAATTGAAGTGGAATTGAAGGGCTAATTAACGGACAAACTGCTGATGAAGATAGAGGAAAGCTCTGCTGATTTCAAACCTATAAACCCCTCTGATGGAAATAACTCATTCTTTTTTTCTTCTAGCAGCTTAACAAAATGTTTATGGGGTAAGATTTACTTTTTTAGTGTACCAGTCTGGAGGTCATTTTGCATGACTTCAGCAAATAACCTGTGGGTATTTTTACAAAGCTCTTTTGTGAGTTTGACACTTTTGAAATATTTGAGAAGATCAGAAATATTTTATGTTACTTTAATGACCAATCATTCCTTGAAACTAAGTAAAAGATGGAGCATAACTGAATCATCGAAAATAGCATCACTGTGTCAAAAAATAGAGGATCCATGTTTTGCCTGAGAACTAGAAAGGGTCTCTCACAAATAGCCATTTTTAGTGCTAGAAATGTTCAGAGAAGAATTTTTTCGTCTAAACAAATTTAACAGAAGACAACATTTTCTTATCTCTGTCACTTTTTCTTGAAAGTTTGGAACTCTGTCCTATCACTCTCATATGCATAAGCCATTATGGAGCATCACAGATCCTGGTCAGGAAGTACATTTGTTTTAAAAAGATGGTTCCTCATGAAAAAGTTATATTTATTCATAAGCTGGCATAAACCCAGCTAGCCCATGTGTTCAGTTTTCATTAACAAAATCATCTGAGTTGTTAGATGAACTGTTTTAGACAAATATATGTCTCACGGTTAGACATGATTTCTCTTTTGATACGTGGCTACTAAACAATATTCTAAACCCTTGTATTTATCAAAAGGCTGCTGTCATACTTTATAGATATTCAGATTCTGCTCTCTGCGATAGTACCTCCAGTCATTTTCTCCTGTTGTTTTTAAGCTCAGACTATGGTTTTAATAAGCTCAGTTTCAGACTTCAAGAAATCCCTCTGCTTCTTCACTCCCACCAACTCCTTCCACCCTGGCAGCCTGTGCCCCTCCTTGAAAGCTGTTTAGGATTCATGCTTGCATTCCCTTTGCCTTCAAACTGGAACGCTGTCTGTTTTTCAAGAAAAATACCTCCAATTAGCTGGAGAGATTTTTAAAATGGGACTGTCTCTAGTTTCACTAGTGTAGTTTTAAGTTTCTAAATAGATGTATTAGATAAGATGCTAATTAGATCCATACATCGTACAAAGAACATTCTGTACTTGCATGTGAAGTACTTGAAGTTACCAGGTGAAGGCAGCTAAAAGAGAGCAACAAATACATTGATTTTCAAATACTTCAAATTCATCAATTATTTTGATTCTTTGAATCAATTCACAGTTCATGCTGAAGTCAACTCGAAGACTTCCATCAGCTCAGCAGGTCAGGTCCTAACAGAACAATGTTATTAAAATGCTGCTATTCAAAATGTCATCATTTTACAAAATGCGAGTGCTTTTAACCCTTACCATTGGAGCAATCTGGACCTGTCCAGTTGGGGTCACAGGTGCAGGTACCGCTCTCTTGAAGGTAGGTGCCATGGCCAGAGCACTGGTCAGGGCACATTGTCTTCAGGATTTCACAGTTGTTGCCCCCCCAGCCCGGGTTGCAGTGGCACTCTCCGTGGATGCACACGCCGTGGCTGGAGCAGGCTGGGTCCAAGCAATCCGCTGCGGGAAGATGAGAAAGGTCAGCTTAAACTTGTCATTCCTAACAACAGTAAGCAACCCCTAGATGCTCATGGTACTTTTGGGCTTAATCCATATTTTAAGACCTTGTGAAACAGGCAGCATTGCACTCATCTTAAAAGTAAACATTAGTAGGTTGAAGCCGAGAAGTTCACCTTTGTTTCATTGCAACGAGTGAGGAAAAGACAGTGGACCAAGGTACCTTGGTGCCAGCCTCCCTTCTCCCTTCTGGCTACAAGGTAAATCACTCTTCATCGTCACCAATCGCATAGCAGCAATTTTCTTTGTAAAAACACCTCGCTTCCACATCACTTTCTGATATTGTGAAATTTGTGCATGCACGTAACTGACATCAAGTCATTTACATTACAGAACATTACAGGCTACCACTGAGTTAACAGAGAACCTTTCAAGGTTTTCTAATTTTTCTGAATTACAACAAGATTGGCTTTGGGTCTTGGGCAACTGATCTCTGTTCTGCCTAATCACAACCTAACAAGTGTTGGATTCCCTGCAGCACTCAGTACCAACTGACCCGACGCACCGCTACCGAGTTTTGACAGCTGTACAGGACCCCCAACTTGTTTCAGAAATAAATGAGTTGCATACTGTCTATCCGTCTTAATTCACTTTAATGTGCTTTAGATGACGAGATTTAATTTAGCAATTTGACTCAATAAAATGTTACACTTGTAGGGTCAATGGTCTGAAAATTTAATTCCAGAGACTTAATTGCATTACTTTGTATGTGGAGATCAATAAAATCAATTTGATTGAGGAAGAAAATGGCGCTTTTTACTCCCTAAAAAAATAGAATGGAAAATGAACTGCATTTTGCAGCACACCAGAATGAATATTATTATGCACATCTCTGGAATACAAAAATGATTCATCATTTTTCACTCTGATACATTTGAATCAGCACTTTCCACAATGTGGTTGGTGGAAAAGATCACCAACAAATGCAATACATTAATGATTTATTCTATACTGTGAAAATTCAGTAAGTCTCCCTGTATTCCAACATCTATTTTTTGTGTGCTTTCTTCTTAGCTGACCTCAGCCAGAAAAAGTAAATAAAAATATACTGGCAAGTAAACAGATACTACACATTATTAAGAATTTTCCCACTGGTTATTTAAGAATAAATAAAGTATAGTAATTCTGTAGAATTCAGTGATATTAGTGATTCCCAAAGTTGATTTTTAGTATTCTAAAATGATTTTTGAAGAAACATCATTAGTGCGTATGATCTAGCTCTAGCAAAATCAATAGAGATGGATGTGCCAGCTGGAAACCCGACCAACAACAGCAGGTGCTGGGGTAAATATTTACTCATTTACCTTCTTCACAGTTTTCTCCTTTGTATCCGGAGTTGCAGGCACAGGAGCCCATGATGCAAATGCCCCGGCCCCCACACTGGGGATCGATGCACTGAGTTGTAGGCACGTCACACTCGGTGCCCTTCCAGCCGCTGTAACACAGGCAGCGTCCTTTGGAGTACTGCCCATTGCCGCTACACAGCACCGGGCAGGCTGCTGTGAAATAAAACACGGCAGAAAAATTAAAACCAAGTTCCTCACCTAAACTTCATAAAGAAGAACATCTAAGAAGCAAGTCACATGCCAGTCGCTTTCCCGATGTATTTGTCTTCATGCTCGCTTAAACTGACTCGAGAAAAGCATTGGGTTGATTTACCTCTTGAACAATCAGGGCCCAGAAACCCAGGAAAGCAATGGCAGGATCCAGAAACACATTCGCCGTTACCATGGCAATTTCGGGGGCATTCCACCACAGACTCTAAAGGGAAAAAAAGGGGGATAATTCACAGACGCCCACCGCATGAAGTACCTATCATTTGAACCACTACTAACTGACAGCGCGCTCTCGCTCCGAGAGAAGTGTTTACATTTGGTTTGTTTGAAGTGCATGAATAGCTGTCATTTTCTATTGCCGATGCCTCTAGTATCTTAGGACACTACATTCCAACAAAAAGGCTTGAATTATAATGGTAAAACCATATGAGCTCCATACTTAAGATCCAGCTCTGTGCCGTTTAACAAATACTTCAAAACAGTGTCCTCCTTTCAAGCACTGTTTTACAAGAAGGTACACTCCTTATGCCTTAGACCAAGTAATTAAAACAGATATTCTGCATTTTGTTCTGAGCAGCAAAAGAAACACTACGAATGGAAAACCTGTGAAAAAAAGTCAGATCATTTAACTACGAAAACTTATCTCTGTATTCCTAAAAAAACTGACCAGAGCCTAGCATTTGGGAAGAGCTTTGAAGATCATGCTTACCTATAATTATGGTATTAAAAGACACCTGCTCCGCATTTTTCCCATCATTATAAAAGGCCAGGTGCCAGATGCCAGAATCCAAATACTGGATAAAACCTGCCTCGTGGAGACTGACAGACCTTGCCTGCCGCCCTGCTCGCTCCGATTCCAGCAGGTTGCGTTGCTCCCTCGCAATCAGCCGGCTGCCATCCAGGAGCTCCACAAAGTCGTACTGTGGGGAGGAACAGACAGGAGCATGACAAGTCACGGGATGACCTACGGCACTGCCAGCTTCCCCACAGCATCCTGACAATATGCTTGTATTTTGACCAAGAGTTTCCTTTTGGAGCAGGGAAGCAGGAGCTGAAACGAACCCTTGCTTATTTCTTTGCCCCTTGCTAAGACTTCAAACAAAAATGCCAACTAGTCCTCATGCTTATTAGAGCAGCTTTTTCAGTGACAAGTGGCCAATGAACCTATTACATATATTGGGGGAAGGAAACATCAGTTGAAATGAATCTGCAGTCATGACTGCCACCTGAATTACAGGAGAGCGCTCACTTTTATAGTGTGGTATATGCATATGGGTTAATAGTAATATCCAACACCAATAATCTACTTTGCTTTTCATTTAGTTTCAGATGAAGGATTCAATTGTTTAATCACCCTTTCGGACATTCTGGAGTTCTGGAGGAAGAAGAGCAAGAGCTTTACTTCCTATCACAGACACCCACAAGAGGAGATGGAAAGCATAAAACGTGGCAACTGTTGAAAATGACAACCTGACAAAAAACATGGTACCTCAGCTCAGCGGACAGCACATATTGTTTTGTTAACAACCATCAGATTGTTAACATTCATCATCCAACCTAAATGATTCTATGATCAGTGCGGCTTGGAAAAATGTAGCAGCATCTCAGCTGATACAACAAGCAAAATTGCAACACAAGGTTTTACGCATGTGGTAAAGATCTTAACTAGCACTAATAACACCTGCAGGGCTAAATCTGCTCCAGGCCCTGCACTGATTTACACTATCTAGGAGTCTGCTCTCATGGCTTGAAAGATGTCTTCTGCATGTTTATCATGTAAAGATTAATGCGTATATAGCAAAATTAAACAGTTAGGAAAATTAAAGAGCATTCTTGCTTGCGGTAGAGAGTCTCTGCTTTTCCTGCCGAGTCTGTTCACAGTTTCATTTTTACTCTGACACTTGTTTATTGTATGAAGTGAACTGTAACACGTAAACCTTCAATCTTCCCACATGTTTGAGATCTCTCTCAAACGGAATTACATCCAGGGCCTATTAAAGTAAAGGCCAGTACGTGAAACCACTGATTCACCTGAGCTAGGATAACATCAGTTACCGGGACCAGAGAATCAGTGGTTTCACACCCTGACTTGTGACCTTCAGAAACTGCCCCTGGGACAAAAGAAAACAGGATAGCCTTTGTCCCAGAACAAGGGTTTAAGTACTAATGTTCTCTTCTTGAAATTGCAGGCCAGGATTCACTGCTATTGTAAGAACGTTCCTCCCCAGTAATCAGAATTATCTTCCAACCATTCGGGATGTGAAGGAAATGCATAGTTAATATGCCTCTATCAACACCTGAGCCACTTGTCCAGCTATGTCTGAACCGGCACAATAGAACATAACGTGATTAGGATGCGCAGAAGCCTGTACCTCCGTACGCTGTCACTCTGAATGTACGTGCAGCACCACATGAAAATGAATGCAACTGTTTTGGGAGAGCACCAATTATTCAAAACCATTCAACATTCTCATTTGTCAGAGAATTAAATATTTATCTTATTTTGTGAGAGAGAAAAAAACAATTTTAATTTGGTTTTTTTTTCCCTCTTGCCTGACTCAAGAACACTTCTTTCTGGTCCCATTTTTCACTAATATTTTAAAAAAGTGAAAGCTCAGGGAGTTCTGAGTTTTAACAAGTCATTTATGGACATTAGGAGCGACCTTGTAATTTGTATACTGCAGAGGATCATTTTTTGTAGGAGGACAATTTCAGACGAAAACCATACTTTTGATAGAGGAACAAGTGATTACACTGCTTGATTGACCACAAAGAGTATACTAATGGCTGACAAGCATGGTACAGTTAATGATTTTGTATTTGTAATGTAATAAGAACATACGCCTGTTATCAGAACACCATTTTAGACTACATTTTAAAAGCCATACAGAGGGGAATTTACTGTTCAGTCTTTCCCCCAGCAAAAAACAGTAATTGATCTTAACCCTTTTAAAGGCTGGGTTTTTTATATTTAGGACACGATAACAGAAACAGACTGGAAAAACAATTATCTTCATAAGCAAAAACCATACTAATTTTATTTTCCTCCTATGAGGATAAATTAATTACCTTCACATTGAGTCTAAATGTGCTGATTTGCCCTACCACTCCATTCAGTTTTGCTTTAAACCAAAGTCCTTTTTTTATTCTTAAAGTCTCTTTAAATAAACATATTGATTCTGTGGCTGCAATGGAACTGACATTTTTAGAAAGTGTCACAAAGACTTTCAGGCTCGCATTGATTGGGTTTTGAATGGACAGCCACCGTCAATTATTTCTGGTTGATTTATTTATGATTCCCCAGAAAGAGAGAACTATGCATCTCAGATCGGTCTGTGACACACACATAGTGGCTGTGCTTGAGACTAATTTCAGTACCTAAAGAGAATACAAAAACACAACCAAAAATTCTGTCCTGATTACGATATATCAAACCATTTCCTACATGCTGTATCCCTATTATTTTGGATTATGGGACAGAAGGAGAGTTAAATTTGCTGCATTCTGTTGTTATTTTATGAAGATATGCTAAGGAACTGATAAGAATGGTTTAGATACAGTTGATCCTGTTTCAAGACGAGGGTGTAAACTAGAAGACTTCTTGAGATCTCTCCCAAGCTCATTTCTGTCATACTTTCATTATGTCCATCGCAGTGGTAGGATAATTGACATCAGAGGTTGTACAGCTATGGAAAGACAGACTCCAGTTTCCTCTCACTCACTGTCTGGTTTTGACTGGATACAAAAAAGAAGTGGATAAACAGGCAAAGGGTCTGGGAGAGAAGTGGAGAACAAGGTGGCAAATGTCATATGCAAGTTTTGTGTTATAGCCAAGAGTGCCGTGGAGAGAAGGCAGACATTCACAGAAATACCGAAGCTGTAAGGAAGGAGCTAAGGAGTGTGCTAAGGTGGTGTGTGGTTACGCATGTAGGCTATCTTAGGCACATGAGAAAAGATATTGGAGGGGGACAGCTGGTAAGGAAACTTTAGGAATGCTGGCAGAGTGCAGGTAGTAATCAGTTCTCTATTATTTAACATAAGATCTGCAAATTCAAATACTGACGTTTGAGAAACAGGCAGCAGTTGCTCATTTGCATAAATTTTGTTATTAGCACTTGTCACTTTGTGACTAGGAGATAAGGGCAGATAGCATTCAAGAGACACAGACATGAAGTGATATATATGGGTGAGATCCTACTTTTCAAAGTCCTCACGAAACAACCCTAGCTTTACACATCCAGAGGTGGGCTCTGAGCCAACTTTCATCATTCTGGGATGAGATTTTGGAGCTAGGGCAGACAGATCTACAGAAATACCAGTTCTATGATTAAAAAAAAAAAGATGACATCATTAAGGCATTGTATGAAACCATCATAGTTCAACATCTGCTATATTCTGTGCTGTTCTGATCTCTCCATTTTGAAAAGGCCCAGTAAAACTGGAGAACGTTCAGAAAAGAACAAGGATGTTCAAAGGATTGAAGCAGCTTTCATACAATGAATTACTAAATAGACTGGAAAAAATACAACTCATGGAGGACATTAGAGATCTACAAATCAAGGGCGGCACGGAAGAGAAATCGGTGACAAACTCTTCACTGTCTGTTCCAAAACACTACCAACAGGGTGTCAAAACTAAAACTACCAGGAGGCTGCCTCAAAACATACTGAGGAGTACACTGTGAGATGTATAGTTAAGCTGTGAAACTCCTTGCTGCAAATGTCACGGATGCTAAAAGCTTCCTCAGGTTCAAAGGTGACTAGGCAAACTCACAGGAAAAAAGAATCTATCAAAGGTTATAAAATACAAAGACAGCGCCTTTGACTCAGGAAGTCCTTCAGCCTTAAAATGCTGGAAGCCAAGAGTGTATTGTAGGAAGAATCACTACAAATCTGTCATGCTGCTATATTAATCTCTACGTATCTGCTAATGGCCACCACCACAGACAGAATGCTGGGCTGGATGGGCCTTTGATGAGACCCAACGTGGACATTCATCTAATATGTTCCTGTGATACTTGGAGCTATACGAATAAGCTGCCCCGTCCGATGGAAGGATATGCAGTGAAGCCCAGAATCAGCTGTTAGTCGGCCCCTGCCAGCTATGCCTGGCTTGTAGTTAAGAACTTTTGTCAGTATAAGACATAAGGGTTAGGGGAAATAAGATAAAAATAGATTTATGCTTGCAAACCCCTCAATGTTCTATTTCATTAGACATCCTTTTGCATAAATACCTTATTTTGTTATATAAGCTACTTTGGTGAAATACATATTTTACCAGTAAAAGTTGTGTCTTCATCAAAGTCCTGTGATTAGGACTTTGTGGCAAAAAGGCCTAAACTGTTGAGAAATATTTTACTCTATTTTTTTTCCCCCATGTGCAGGAGCACAGTCACAAAAAAACCCTCCAACCACTCACTGGAACTGCATTTTTAGAAGATTACATACGTGCTTTATCTCATGCACCTAAACCAGACATCACTGGGTTCAAGGCCGTATAAACATTCTGATAACCCCACACCCTTGGGAATCTTCAGCAGCCCTAGAAGTTCACCAGGGCATTGATAAGTAAGCATGCCTAATTTTTCAAGGTATCAAGCGTCAGTCAAATGGTTTGTAAAAAATACTCTAATTATATACCAGGCAAAAATAGGACAAGAGAGCTTGACCTATATTCTGGGAACAATATATCCAAAATGTCACAGAAACTACAGAAGATATAGTAGCAGGATTCGCATGTGATTCTTTCTATCATACTTAAACATGAATAAGCACTTGCATAGTAGGAATCCAAAGGGAAAGGAGTCTGTGTAACACAGATGACGGGAAACAGATTTAGTTTTATCTCCTTTTCCTGAGTTTTTGGGTAAAGGGCACCCCTATTTCAATCTTTTGCCAGGATAAGGAATCAAGGAAGGATCATTTTTCATAGACGTATCTACTTGCATAACTCCTCATATAAATGCACAGTTCAGATCAGCTTCTTCAGTTTTATTCATTTTTTGCCACACATGTATTCCCCTAGCTTCTGTTATTATTGTTATCATTGAGATGAGATAGCATTTGTATTCCAAACCTCTACTTCCAATGGCTGATAACTTTCTGAATCAATTTTCTTGAGCTAGAATTTCTCATGCTTGTTGTCAGCCTGAGGGTGGGTGTTTGTATGTGAAGGTCTGAAGAAAATCCACTTAATCATTTTTATGAGGATCAAATTTTTAAATAAACATAAGTGCATTTTCTGCTTTCGATAAATTGTTTGTAGTCTAATGGAAACTAAATTAAAAAATAAAGCTAATGTAACGTTCTGTGATTTTAGCTGCATGAAACTCCTTTGCTGACCCTAATTCTTCCTCTGTGGTTTGCGACTGCTAAATAGGTGATGTAATTAGCAATATTTCTATGTTCTAGGTCTTTTAAAAGTTATGCCTGAAGAAAAAATAAAATAAATTTAAATAGTGGAGTAGCATGTAAATCAAAATAAAAAAAAGTGGGATTAGAAAAAAAATTGAATTTTGCAGTTACGGATTTGCTGTTGCAACTGTGCATCAGGCATAATCAGTCAAGCTTCATTCCAATTATACCATTAAGCTGATATACTTACAGTTATGTCCAGGCCAAATCCATATAGTTAAAAATAAAAATCAGTAAGATGTTGCATAATTCTCTAAATGGGGTAGAAGAACATGAATGCAACTCCCTTTTCAGGTGCAACAATTGTTCAAAGCCAGCACTTGGACAAATATTGAGCTGCAAGAAATCTAAACTAGGAGGGTCTTAAAACTTAAAAAATAAAATCTGAATACAATTGATTCTAAAATACCATCTCCGACAATGATTCTCCCTTTCTCCTGCCAATCCAGAAGACTATTCATTTTTTTGATATTTTAACTTTTCTATAACTATGGATAAAAAGTGTTTCTTTGTTACTAGGCAAATGCATGACCATATGCAATAAAAAGACTCATTAGAAACCACCTGAGGGGTGGAGCAGAATAAATCCTCTGGGACACTTAAGAACAAAGTTTCAAGACACTAATTGTCTAGTGAAGACTGACGCTTTTACAACCCCAGTTCACTGTATCTTCATAGACAAATATTACATATTTTTTTCTTTTATGTATTTGTCAGGCACTCTCGACCACATGTGTGGCCATAAGACGCTGTATTAGTTTTCTTCGGTTTTTAAAGATATGTCTATATACCACAGAAGAAAAAAAGCACCTATAAATTCTGCATGAAACAACGCCATATCTAAAGCATCATCATTGCTCACAGCATTCAGAACAGCTCATAAATTCCCCCTCCGCCATTTCACATCCCATCACTTACAGTATTACAAATGTTTTGGACATCATATGAGATCAATAAAGTATAAAAAGTAAAAATAAAAATCAGCAAAATGGAAAAGGATGTAATCCTGAGAAAGAAAAAAGATACAAAAGATACAAGCTCACAGTTTTCAATAATATGTCCTACTTTTAATGCAAGCAGTTCTCACCTGGGTGTGTGAAGGTGGTAAGCCTTTCCGGCCATATACTCCAATCAATGCATCTTTCTGAAGGGATATATTGAATTTTAGAAATTGTGGCTGATCAATGAAGAGTTGTGATCTCCAAAAAATCCCAGGGGGAACTTCTTGTATCGCTCTTCGGCCTATATCAAGTTCTCCAGAATCTATAGTGTTGTTTTCTTGTGCAAATCCCCCTAATTTTCCTGACAAGTTAGAATAATAAGAGATCAAAAATTAGTATTCCTTTCTTTCTTTCAATCATCCTTCATATAAACTTTCAAATATTTAGAATCACCTCAGATAAAATGTTACCTGACAATCTTTCTGAATATAAGATCCCAGGGAATTCACTGATTTGGAAATAAAAAGGCAAAGATACCACAAATACTATTGATTTTTTCCCCCCAAGTATTTTAACAGGGTTTTTCAGCATAAAGTCTCACACTAAAAAAATTTAAGGTAAAGGGAAATGCAGCATACAGATTTTAAGAATAATAGATACATAAACATAAGCAGTTAAGAGAACTAATATACAGTCTTTTCTACATTAATTATCAGAGCGTTTATACAATACTAACAATGTCTACAGCTCTGGTTTCCTATTTTTTGTTTTTTTGTGTTCCCCAAAAAGAAAGGCAAAGTTTCTTGCTCCACTGTGCCTATGTCCTTATGCCTTCGCTCCCCATAATGCCTACATCCTCTGCACTCCCTAGCCTCAGCCCCAAGCTTGTTATCACCTCCTCGTCCACACTGTCTCCTGAATAAAATGTATAATAGCATGTCAAAGTCTGGTACTTTCACTATTTTTTTATATCATGAATATGTATTTATCCTGCAGGCCAATTACTAGGAACAAGAACATAGCACTGAAGGGCATTAACGATTTTTCTCTACAAAGCATTTGTGCAACTATCAGTTAGCCTTAGGAGGCCAGTGATGATGGCTTGGAAATGCCCAGAAGAAGCAAAGAAGATGCTAACATGCAGAAGACACATGATGTCAAACACTAACACTGAAAAATAGGACTACTGGTTGTGGCATTAAAAAAAGAAGAAAATAAGTCATAAACTTCAGAGACCCTCAACAAACTTTTTTTTCAAGGGGGTAAGTCCAGGCAGCAGAGACTGAATCTACACTGCAGCTCGAGTACAGAACAGTATCATCCAATCTGAAAGGGTCTGTGCCATCCTGGTGAAGCACTATCAAATAAATGAAAGGGGTAAAACTATTCCAGCCCAAGCTGATGACGCTGCAAGGCACTAGGCTGGATGCTATGGACAGTACAGGTCTGTGATAGCTCCGAGATCTCCACATTGCCCACTGGCACCTGCTAAATCTGGCAAAGATTACAAACCTTTCTCAAAGCTCATCAGCAAACAAATTGTGGTTTAGTTGTGGTAGTGTCTTCTACCTGCCAGATTCGTAGGAAACAGAACAACTAAGACTGATGCACTAAAGAAGTGGTTTGCACAAACCATCACCACCCATCTGGGATGGTTTAGATGAGTTTGCATCAAGTTGGTTTGAGGTCAGAGACTCAGATCTGATGTTCGGCACTAACTGCACACCATGTGGCTGGACATAGGCAGCCTTGGAAGCTGGTGCCAGGATCAAAGCCTACTTTGATTCAATGGAATCAGCGCTGTCAAATCTAGACTAAGATGCAACACACGTCAAGTCTGGAGTAAGCAAGTAATGCTGCATTTAAGCAGCTGGCACATAGAGGTGAGCCTTGAGTGAAGCAATATAAAGAAAAATAGAACTGTAGTTACAATCTTACAGTCTGCCGTGTTTTTACCAATTTATACTCTTTTTTTCAGCAGCTAGTCTATTATAAAGATTGAACTAAACCCATCTGAATGCGATGAGCATGTTCAAGTGATGCTGACTTGTTTGTGTACAAGTGTTCTGAAGAACTGACAATGTTCTGTTGCTGCCCTGTCTTTTACGTTCGAATTCTACATTATTCATCATTTGATGGAAGAAACTGACACAACCTTTTTGCAAACATTTAGACTTTAAAAAACTAGATTAAAATCTGAAATGCCAGGTGAGGTCACAGATTGATCCTCGCCACTTTTTGTGCATCCAAGATGAACAGAGACTGCTGCTGAATTAAACAGGGACAGAAGTGCTACTGAGAGGCCTTGAGTGGGGGCTTGTATCATCGTCAGAGCTGTGCCACAACGGTGTTGCAGTCACTGAAAATGTCTCACTTACAGGATCATCATATTGATCAGTGTTCTGCTGAGAAGAGACGGTGAAATATCTGATCTTGGAGAAACCATTTTTTTAATGCTTTTCAGGATGAGTCTGATGCTTTTCTAACTCTGGATTTAACCTTTCACAATATTCATAGGTTATTCTAGAAGATGGATCTGTATTCACTGTTTCGGTTCATTTAAGCATTTGTTTTCTACCACTTCCTTCAAATTTAAGCATGTTGTGTTGTATAAATTCACACACTGATGACTGGTAATCACTAAACAATAAACACCTGTTTGCAGTATTGATCTGCAACTTCCCCTATTTCTATATTTGAAATGAAAAACAACTACCTCTTACTACTGAAAAGATGAACTAGATAGCTTGAGTAGGTGCTATTTTATCAAACGTTTTGACCAACTTGCCAGGAATGCCTATCGCTGGGCTTCAACACTTATCCTTAGCAGATAATGATCCCATGGACTCCCATTTTCTTCACCAAAAAAGAGGTAGTTTTACCCTGGAGCCACACGCCCCTTTAACGCCACACTACCTCTCTCAAAATCTTCACTAGTTTTTTGCCCTCCTAAGAACAGGGCGTTAATTATTCTTTGTTCCCTGTTGTATCTCAATGGGCACAAGAAAAATCTTAGTAGTGTCATCATTTCCTTTTCACATTCTAAACAGTAACAGTTCTTATACACAGCTTTAAATCAAAATATGAAATGCCACGTTCATTCACACAATTCCATAATGACATAACAGTCCAAATAAGAAACCAAATTTTAAAATACCTAGCCTCCTGAATATATTCTCTTTCACTATACTACTCCTCTACCCCCAAAATTTCTTCTTTCACAGACCCTCCCCAAAAGACAATAATACAAATACACATAAATATTTATAGGTGAATAATATTTATATCATGATTTGTACTTATATTGCTACATAATACTATTATTTAATTTACAAAATACATTACTTTGCAGTATCACATACTATCTAATATATACAATCATTATATAATGCATTTATGATACCGATAATCCAAGGCACTATGGCTAATTAATAGGTAAAATATTTTTTATATTTATTATTTGTAAATTGTATTTTGACTGTCTGGTTAGGGTGGACTAAATCCTGAGCTACACAAGTATTTAAAGCAATAAACAATATTTGATTATTATACAAGAAAAACAATTCACAAATATCACTAAAATGACATGAAGCCAAACTCCCTCTCCTTATTGGCAAACATTCTATAGATTAAAACACAAGATACACTGTGAATAACTGAGTATCTATAACACAGAATAAAAATGAATGCACAACCAAAACACAAAAATGCTCAACAATAATTGCTGTATAGTGTCACACATAATATCATTTTCCATCCTTCAAAGGCAGTACTAATTAGAATATTAGGTTGCAAGGCTGGATTTACAGACAGTCAATAACATGTTCTCCCATTCCATTGAATAACCTTGTATTCAGGTCTGTTTCCATGAGACATCTGCTATATATCCTTCTGCAACAACCATTTCAAGAAACAAAATCAAAATCCTCCTTAAAAACATACCTTTCTAGGAAAAAAAAAAAAATCAACATCTAATTAAGAAGCTACTATACTTGTAATTAATGAGATACTGTAAACAAAAAAGCTCAATACATATCAGTTAAAGCAAGTATAATGTATTTTAATGAGTATAATCTCAAAAAGTGCATTTAAGTAAGCCAAAAGAAATGCCCCTTTGTTTTCCCATTCATTTTGTTCCTCCCTTGCATTTTTTAAAAATCTGCAATTAAGCATAAATTATTATAAGGTATTTCTGAATTGCACATAGATTTTCTATGACATAAAATAAAGCCAGCAACATGTGAGATGTGACCAACTGCTAGAACACGATGGTTAAACAAGCTCTGTTTTCAACCTTTCTTTTCTATTGCCTAGTTATAACAACAGATAAAGCACTGATGCACCTCAAGTAAATGTTTGTATTTGATTAAGCATGGTTTACAAATTACTTTGGAGAACCTAAACAGAAATTCCCTATAAAATTCATCATATCCATAGAAAACACACATTCTTACGCCACCTTTTGCAGCCCTGAATCGTGCCTGTCTAGATAAGCAGGTGGTATGTTGCCAGCAGTTTACTGTTCATATAGAGAGAAGCAGTGGGAGAGGGGGAAAAAAATCCACCAAAGAAACAAACAAAAAACCTTTGGAAAAGGCTTGTTCAGAGATTCAAGCTTCACTTAACAAATGATTTGCATTTAAGGATGATTTAACATGCTTTTACTGTCAATTTATGACTAGCTATTTCTAGGTAAACCACAGCTGAATTTTCTTCAGAGGTCATAAGGATGCATTTTCAAGTTTAAGCTTTGCTAATTCATCACACAAAGTATCTGTACTTCTGAATGGCAAATGAATACCTGGGATCTAAGCCACAGTGGGCTATCATTTCCTGAACAAAGCAGGCCCAGGATAATCCATAGCTTATACAAGACAGAGTAAAAAAAAAAAAATGCCTGGTCCATACAACACGGAATTTCTCCCACCTGAATCAGAGTATCAGGAGATTACCAGGGGGATAAAGAGGGGCAGTAGTGAAAGTTGTACAGCTGTCCAAGTATCCAAACCACGGCTTTACTGATTCTTCCTTACAGTTGTCAGTAACTAGTATGCCAGCACAGGAGCCCCCTCCTTAAATTCCACATCTAGTCATCACACTTTCCTTTCTGCTTAACTTTACATTTGTGGTTTAAAATGTGTATTCTCTCGTCTGTCTGTTGTTTAGTATCGATGTATGCTGATAAATGACCACTTACCATATTCTGCAGAGGACAGCATTTTAACAGTGGATAAAATTAACCCTGTTCTCTTGTACAGTATTTAGAGATGTAAGGAAGGAAAAATGGGATTTGATATATTTGTTATTTCCTTTTATTTTTGAGGCAAAGTGTAACAGGTTTTAATTTGTAAAAAATTTAAAAATTATCAAGGGAAAAATAACAATTTATATTTATAAAATATTTACAAAAATATGTATATACTTTATACAAGAAAGTACATTGGCCACTCAGGGCAGAAGACAGTGGGATGATGAGCTGTCACTGCAGCATCAATATTCATTAACCATACAGTAGCTTTTTGCTATTCATTCAAAACAAGTAAGAACACAGAAAGAGATAATGAATATCTAAGTGCAAAGTGAAGGAAATGAAAAAAGAAAAAGTCCTACTGGAGAAGTAGGACATATGCTTACAAAGATGACAAAAAGAATGAACTGAGCTGTATCTTTTCTATAACTTGGAGCTGTGATAACCTGAAAAATTTTCAAGATGTCAACTGCTGGCAGAGGCTTCCTCCTCCTCAG
The DNA here is from genome assembly GCA_009819775.1 of Phoenicopterus ruber ruber. Classification (NCBI taxonomy): domain Eukaryota; kingdom Metazoa; phylum Chordata; class Aves; order Phoenicopteriformes; family Phoenicopteridae; genus Phoenicopterus; species Phoenicopterus ruber. The sequence goes on from CM020218.1 coordinate 37,869,725, forward strand.
TGGTAAGGAGGTCAGCTATACCTTGTGAAAGGGAAAATGGATTTTTGTGTAATGAAGCAAACACCACATTCATCAACCATTTAAATCAAGTTTTCCATTCAAAAACTATTGATTTTAAAGCCTCTGTTAGCCAAAAGTGCACAGGCTCTTAAATGTTTTGAGAATCTTAAAGGGCAACATGGAAAAAGGTCGATAAAATATAATCCCTTTATGTGGTTTGTATTTTAAAAGCTCCTACAACAAAATTAATAAAGTTTTGGGTGTGTGGTCTTTTTTTTACTTTATATATTGGTTGGATGATTCAGACTCAGTATTATATGCTAGAGACTTTGAGAAAACAAATGAATATATTATACATGACCTATTAAATTTCAGAGAGAAATTAAAAAAAAAAAGAAGAAAACATCATCATCTATGGAGAAAAACACAAGCCATTCCATAGCGAGGTCATCATGCTCATGATCCTTGATCATGAGTTGCCTTCTACACAGAGCTAAGAGAGAAGCTCTGAAAATATGCAAAACTCCCTTACAGAGCCTTTTCTGGTATCAACCCTTTAGAAAAAGAGAGAATGTCCCTCTGTCACAGACAAGGCTTTTGTCTGAAAACCATCCAGGGCTCATTGGGACTTCCAAATATTGAGTCTTGGTGTCAGGTCCCCCTTATGAAATAACATGTCCTATCACCTCGGGCTCCCTGGGTATTTTTGTGGCCATTTCTGCAGCACGAGACCCCAGCCACCCCAGCCCCTCAGGCAGGATGGTCTGAGACAGCCTCAGCACCATCCTGCTATCTCCGAGGACCCCACAACAATCACTAGGTTATCAAGGATTTTAGAGTAAGTGGAGGTTCTGCTTCTCTGGGTGTTATGAGAGCTCTTCTATCCTCATCAAATATTACATGTAAATTCCCATGAGGAATTTTAGTTGACAGTCAGCTTTCCTAGTAAGATCAATATTATTGCACAGGATTCATCACTTCCTTCACATGCTAGGTAGGAGGAATGGTGCACTCTTTTCAATTGAAATATAACTCCTGTTTAATATCTACATGTCTATTTAAAATTACTATTACTTACAAATGCTCTGTACTTCCATTAAACATACAGCGTTTTGGAGGAAAAGTGTTAAAATCTGGTGATATAGATAAGACACAAAGAAAGGAAATGCTTCGAAAGGAGGAGAGAAATTGGTGCCTGTTTCACTTACCATTTTCTCCAGCAGGTACTGTTACAGGATGTGTTGGCACAGTATCAGAATTCACTTTTCCATTCTCAAATGTATCATTTTCAGTTTGCTGCAACTGCCAGTTGAGGCCAAACAGATGCATTGCTGGTGGTAAAGGATACAGGTTATTTGATGCTCTTAACCACAATGACAAATCGCACAAATAATGGCTTTCCATGCTTCGCAGCGGAATAGCAACTCATACATTAAAAAATTAAATTACAGGAACAAGCATTCACAGACTAATAGTTCAACTTAGCAATGGCACTAAGCAATTACTACCACTGTCCTTTAATGATACAGTGCTTTCAGTGAATGCAGTTGACAGAAAGCTCACCAGTCTCATTTTGAGTCTTTTACTGGTCCCAAATCAATGTTCAAAAGGATAGGCAGTAATTATGTCCTTTTCTCTTTTTTCATTTTTGATCCTTCTGAAGAGACCAATCATTTAAGCGAGCTCCTAGATGACCTACTAAAATAAATGATTTCACCAGCAGATGGATCCATTCTGGTTAGCCAGAAAGGGAAAAGAAACAGCGCAAGAGAAGAGGAAGGAGGGTGCTGTGGGTGTTGCAGGGCTAACCTAAGACACGAACACTCCTTTTCATGCTGTCACCAACACCCTGCGCAACCTCCAGTTAAGTGCCTGTTCCCCACACTAGCCTACAGAATGAGGCCAAGACCATTAGCAGAGCTGGTGACACTGGGGCACTTTGCTCTGATAATGACAATGCATAAGCTAGGTTTACTGAAGTAGTTAATTCCCCACAACCACGTTTATTAGAAAGGTGATACCATGTTAAAACGTTTAGCTAAGCCAAGTATGAAAGACAGTCAACCTTCCATGTTGTTAGGGGGAACTACTTAAGGAACCTTGATATCACCAGGGATTAATGAATGAACCCCTTGTCTAAACTTTCAGACCAAAAATATGGAGAAAAAAAAAAAATCACCTTAATGCTATACTGTCATACACATAACGTATGCAATTTCTTGCTATCTGTGGTGTGTTTCCTTCTCTTCCATTGACTCTATGATACCACCAAAATTAATTTTATTGTAATTACTCTAATTTGTGTTTGGTATAACATGGGTTTGATGATTCTAAACAGCAGTTATCTCCAAAGCTGAAATAGTCTTTCAGTGCCAGGTCTTTGCCTTAAACCCTCCCCCTCACCCCCAACAAAACAAAAAACCAGAATGCAACCGAAGACCTATTACTGAATGCTTCAAAGACTGAAATCCTCGCTATAGATGACATATTCTCTTTGTTTCAAGTCTCTGACTCTACTATTACTCTTCTTTCTCAGACCTTAAATTGCCTGTCAAAGCCCAATAATGTAGAATGTTCCTTGACCCTAAAGCCTTATTTCTTTTCCCCTCTCATCTCTTGTTATACCATAAATCTGACCACTGCCATTTTTGGCTCATCACAAGAATTAGCCATTATTATTTTGGCCCTACTTCAGCTGAAATTCTTATTTATGTATTAATCATGTGATGATTATATCTGTTTTAATATATTTCATCAAAATCCCTAGGGTCAAACTCTACTATCTGTTATATTAGTTCACTTCACTGGCAGCAATGAAAGACTGCAAACAGCTAAATATTTCATGATTCAAACCCAGTACATTTCTTGTCTTCAGTCTGGAGGTCTAAATCACCTCTCCTAACTTCGCTGGCTTCTTATCACTTTTAATACTCTTTAGGAGAAAAAAAGAAAGTGACATTCATTTTGTAACTCTGGAAGCACATCCCTTCCAAACACATCAGTTTAGAACATCATTAACAGCTCTGTCTGCTGGTGCTATGTACATGCCCTGTGCCTCTTCATGCTCCACTGGGAGATCAGAAGGGGAAGCTCCGACATGACCTTCTAGCCATTCCCTCATAATTCAGAACAGCTGGAATTTGAAGTCTTCAAAGGAAAGGACTGTGGGATCTATATTGATTAAATCTCAAAGAACCATAGTTACTACAAGGTAAATGACAATTACCTTTTCTTTGTGTTTGTACTGATGCGAGTCTCACTGTAGTTCACTGTCAAAGATGGTGAGTAATAGTTGTATCCCTCAAAAATACTACTGCTCTCTCAACTTTGACACTGAACTAGCACCAAGTTCAATAAACAATGTCTAATAAAAATGAACAGATGGATACATGCTGCTGTTTCACACATCGTGAATACTGGAATATTTTTGAAGCAGACCAAAAATGTTGCTTGACAATTCCAATGACAACCCAAAACTTACAGTGTGTACTAATACACTAAATAATTCAACTATGTAATCTCTCTGAGGCAGCACTATGGAATTTAGAGAATTCTCCTTTCACTACAAACATATGAGAACAACATGAAAGAATTAGGCTTGTTGATACAGGATCAAAATACAAGGCACAATTTCTTTAGAGATGGGGAACTTGAAGAACATGGATAAATTGACTGATTAAGACAAATTCGGGCACTATTTTGTTGATTAAGATTGGTCTCTTCTTAGCCAGCCATCTATATAAAAGCAAACTTTAAGCCCTTATCAGCGTTATAAGGACAGCAAGGCACCTGTTAAAAATTCTTGATGCCCCCGTGAGTCTGATAAGCAGCAACTGGTACTGGTTACCACACACTGAGAGCACACCTCAGCAGGGGGTCTGAGACCTTCAAGTCAAATGTTATGAACTAGCTCTGAATTTCCAGAGGGGGGATGATATAGGTAGACTGCAGTGGTGTGTATGTTTGATTTCCTCAGGTCTAGAAAAGGATGAAGACTTTCTTCCACCTTTGGGATGGGGATATAAGAGTTCAATCCCTTTATTTCTATTATGTTCAGAGAAATGGTGGGTTTACTTCCTTCTATAAAAAAATTGATATATGAAGCAAAATTAAAGCAAAAACATACAAACCAAAATATATGTCTCTATTCTCAGCTGCTATTTTAGTCCCAAATCTAACGTAAAGCAGTTTCTTTATTTTTGGATTGGATATTGCCTGTCAGGTCTGGTTTATTCCCATTCAATTTGTCATTTATTTGGTGTTAGACGACGACAATGAAGACAAGAGACCCTTCCTAGAGCAACTAGTTCTGAGTCTGCCAAATCTAGGAGGGTACTAACACTGGAACAACTTTCAATACTGGCTTATCTTTGATGGCAGCAAGGACTTGCCTGAGAATGCCAGATGCCTCTCACCAGAAGGCACGCAGCTTGTGATGGTTGTGGTCATGGGCCACGACAACTCAATCCAAATAACCCACAGCTGCAAGCACAGATGAACCCTCAGGGGATGGGAGAAAAGATGGGTTGTCACAATTCCAAATGTGCCCACAAACCCTAACAAAAGCCTCCTTTTACTTGTATCAACGCCTGGGATGATTGCTCCCATTGGGGAACAGGATGACTTTTTAAGCAGAGAAACAGATGATGATATCCTCTGCCTATTCTGCTGTTTCAGTCCCCAACTCTACTCTGCAAATTAATCTCTAGCTACCAACAGATAATCTTCACTGGCTGGAGTTATGATAGCATTTTACCTTGGGACTGACAGAGTTGTTTAAGGTGGTATTTGTACTGCTACTGGCCGAATTGTCAGCATTATGGCCAGCCTTTAGAGTGCGGTGATAGTTTTAACAGTGAGGACTCCATTCCCCCTAACAGGGTGGGAAGGAGAGGCATCAGAGAGGAGGAAGTCCTCTAGGATCTGTGCTGCTCTTGGCATGAACGCAGCACCAGTGGCTGGGTGGTGCTGGTGGATACGGCTGAATTCTCCAGATCAAATCTCAAACATACAAGCAGTAACCAAACTAACAGTTGGGCTTTTGCCCCTTCCCTTTATATTTCTGCAAAGCAGCACATGCCAAATGGACTGGGATATTCACAAGATTCAGAGCTCAGATTAAAGGAGTGCATTTATACCTACAGTAGCATTGATGTTAACACAAAAACTTTATCATTTGTTACAGGCTATCAGGTAATCTTACCCTCTGTCACCACACGGTTCACTGAAGGGTTTCTGAACCACCTTAAACTGCTTTTTCAAGCTTGGTTGATCTTACCTTTCACTCTGTAATTGAGGTCTAGTTATTTTGGTTTGTAATCAGTCTACAAGCCCTTCATTTCCATTCAATAATTAAAACAGCAACTAAGAATACATTTCACAGCAAACACTTGAAAAAAATACTATGACTAGTTTAGATTGTGTAAAAAACTTTACAATAATCTGCTTCAGGATGAAGTTGCTGCTATCAGGCCCTTTCATTCTTTTACGTTGCCATCCCATTTGTCTTGCACGCTTCTTTCTCAAGCTAGTATCGCTGTGCTTTATGCATTCCCTTTACAAGGAACTTGTTCTTGAGCAAACACACAGTATTAACACTTCAAAACCCTCTTCGAGACTTTCTTCAGCAAGCCAAAAAGAAATCAGTCCCTTTATTAGTAGGTGGTCAGAGATATGGATAATTTATGTAACTACATGGCAGAACTAGAACTGTGAGAGCTGACAACTACCTGCTGCATTCAACTGGGGAGCGCTTTCCCTTCGCTGCCTTGCTCAATGGCTCAAAGCTCTCTTCTGCCAAAGTTATGAGAGGCACAAAATAGAACTGGAACAGAAAATCAATTTACATAGCTGTTTCTCCATTTAGCAAAAACTGGGTTTGTCTGGATTTTTTTTCCCCCTCATACACTTGAATGCTAAGAGGATAGGGACAGATAGTTGATAAAGAAATTAGACAGGTGTTAGCATCCTCCAGTATCCAGGAGGTAGCTCTGAACAGAAAACAAAGTTTAGATGTGAGTAGATATACAATGCTGGGGTTTATGACTGCTATCAGAAAGAAAGATTTTTTTTTTTTTTTTCCTTTGTAGGAAAGAGTAGCAATATGCAGTAAAAACTAGATAAACTTATTTATTGTTCTGGTCAAAATTCAAGGGCGTCTCTATCGTAACTCACCAGGATCAACCACATCTTTTTTTCCAAGTACTGTAAGTGACAAATATGCTCATATGAAAAACAAAGGGCATAGCAAACACCCTACGAGCTGTGCAAGTGAAAGCATTAAAGATGCAGGTGATAAGGATGAACAAGCAAAACCATATGCATATAAGCAGGGGCTTTTTTCACAGAAGTAGCCCTACAGTAACTGGAGAGGTAACCAGAGTTTGAGTTTGAAGTCTCTGAAGTACTGGTTAGAAGTGCCAGCAACTGAACAGCTTCCATTCTGAATTTGGTAAACTTGTCTTTCACAGTGAAAGAATTCTAAAGGTGACACAGTGCATTTCAGGGGAACAGGAATTCACAGATAGGAGGATTCTTTTAAGTAGAAAGAAACAGAGTTGCCTGAATTGGGAAATGGACTTCCAATGTTCCTCCAGGTCTTCTTAGAATAATGACAGATGAAAAATTAACACTAGACAGCAGAAAGAAAAAACACCGGCTATCTCTAAGTAGCAAGCATCTCCCCAAGACCTCTAGAGATAAGGCCTATGGCATATGTTCTACAAACATAAAGAACTCAACGCTGTGGGGAAAGTTGGCAAGAGGAACTGTATGATGTTGGCGACCCTCCTTCCTTTCTCCCACACGTTTTACAAGGTATGGTAATCAAGTCTTATTATTCATGAAGCTGTGCTTGAAGATGAGCTTCTTGCTAAGATATTGAAGTCATCTTCCAGGACTGCTATTGCTACATATTTCTGGGTGCTAGTGCTTTCAAGCCATGATTCACAAAATTGCTTCCCTAGAATTAATAGAATAATATATATGCACACTTGCACATAAGGAAAAGTGCATATCATTTATATTTAAAGCAATGCAAAAAGATTATAATTTAAACTAAGCAAATTGCAATTATTGCTCAATCTTGTTGAAGGATTATCTTCTAGTTCATCTCCCTGTTGGCAATACACTTTCAAATGAAATATTTGAACATTGAAGTGGTTTTTAAAATTATCTCCCATATATTTTTCTTGCAGCTATAATTAGAATCTAAACCTATTTTATTCTGAAGGACCTGGAGTGGACCAGAAGATGTGCAAATCAACTGTTAGTGATTTGCATTCATTTGCTTTTTTCTAAGATAATAGGATGCCTTGGATGTTGCTGCAGATCAAATAATGAATTAAAAATAGTTAATTAAAATTTTAAATAAAGTGAATTAAAAGTTATAAAGACAAGTTCTTTATTTATTACTGTTTTTCTCAAATCAACAAAAAGCCTGTCATTTCTAAATTTAAAATAACTTAAAAGTACACACTTTTGAGCATCTTCAAAAGGTTAGCCACCAGGAGCATCATAGAAAAGTTTCTGAACCTATATTCTGAATGTAAAACGTATCGGTATAGCACTATATGAAAAACTTAGCGATACCTATCAAGGTCAATAGAGTAACTGAAAAAGAGTGGTCTCTTTCCTTTTATCCTGAACTGTTAAATGGGTCCATTGATTTTACTGTTTCACCTGCAAAAAAATCCAACCTTTATTCCTCATCTTCTCTCGGAACCTTTAACAAAGAATTTGCAAAACACATCACAAAAAATTGCCTAGAAAAAATACAGCAACAAAGATGTATCAGCTATCTACTACGGATAAACTTACTTTCTTTGACCACTAATCAAAGATGACTATATGCCATTTTAAAGTACTGTTGCATTTGAACTGTTAAGGAAGATGTGTGGTAGTCTCGGTGTAATTATTTTTACTACATTCACCCAGAAATGGAACATTTAATCCTCTGAAAACTTGCATGGCTAGATGTCTCAGTTGTTATATAAAAGTCCCTGGCTTGACAATGATCTAATTCTGTCAACAGCATTATGTGAGGCACATTCGAAGCTTAAGGGAGAATCAAGATTTCTTAAAACAGAGATCATTATTCAGTAGCGTCTTATTTAAGTAAGATACATCTGTTATGTCTTGTTTCAGATTTGTCCATTTATTCTGATGATCATCCAACATTCCCCATTATGTAATAGTCGTTCAGTGTTACCTAAATAGTCTTTAGTATTATCCTGGGTTTTCTCCTGAACATAGCTTGTTTTTTTTCAGATAATGTTGTTCACAGTTAACAAGATGGTGAAAAATCATTACAGGTACAGAAATGATGGGGAAGTGTATATTAGATTGCCGACTCCTTTGAGACAAGGGTTGTTTTGTCTCTTTTAGTTCATACAAAGGCATGAAAAACATTCCATAAATTTTGGGTTTCTATCTAATAAAGTAATAATCAATGATTTTGTTGTCAAGTATTGTGGGGGAGAAAAAAATTCCCCTGATTTACGCTTTTCAAGACTGGGTTAAGACTGCAGGATAATTACTTCTCTGTATTCCTTCAGGCATTTCTTTACTGTCTTCCTTCTCAATCTTTAACTCCTTCCCTTTCCTCCCTTAAACTCGCTTTCTGGAAAACAGCTGAGGCTCAGGTTTGTGCTTATCTATTTTAGTTTTTTTCCACAACTCCAACAGAAATCTTGCTCAGGGCGACATCCTTTAGTTCGCAGCCCTCATAAAACAGAAGTGTTAAGAAAAGCAATGCCAATGTAATGTCTCAAAATTCATTGGGAACATCGTTCTTAGGCAAGAACATCAATGAATGGGTCCAACCATTTTTATAGTTCAAAAGCCTTATTTATTACAAAAAAACCCCCAAAACCCAAACCCAACAAAACCCCACAAATCTCTTGAGGGATATAATACTAATGAAATGGCACTATATGATCAGGCATAACCTATTTGCATGTTAATGGCATAAAGAAGTGCAGTCTGATGAAAAGATTTAAGAACCAAAGGAAAAAGAAACAGGGGCCAATTAATGTGATGTTCAAAGGACACACCGAGCTGGGATTTTATAGTGTATAGTAGAATACTTGTGTTGCATATTTCCATCTCATGACTGGCTAAAAAAGATCAAAGCTTTTTTATTCCATATTAAGAATAACAGAATATTACAGCAAACATGCAATAAGAAGAAATGTAATAAGCTTTAATAAAAGATGATAATAAGGTTTGATAAGAACTTTTGGAATGTCACCAAATCTGGAATGTAAGATGAAAGCATCTACATGTAGAGATTGTAGTGTGTTATTTGGAACCCCACGGAGCTAAACTGTGATTAGAACTACATATTTTTCCATAAATTAGCTTTTGTTTTGAATTTCCTGCTGAGATCATATGCAAGTTGATTGAACGTGCAAGTCAGTATATAGGTTTTCTAGTCCTTTGCTGTTTGTTAGGCTTCATGATATCATGATTACCGTGGTCCACTTGTAGATCAAAGGTACGTGATTGAGGCCAAACCAAAATAACCTATAACCTTTTTACAAAACAACTTCATGGTGATTCAGATCTATCCATGATAATTACCGCTCACTTACCTGAACTGTGCAATTATGTAGATGCATAAACCAACCACTATTTGCAGATCAACTTGCCAAACCACAGAATTTCTACTTAAATCCATATTTAAAAACAGAATGGACACTCTGAGTGCACCATCAAAGAGGCCTTTTTACACAACTCTACCTTACCTCAACACCTCCAATATGAACCTGTAAGCCATTAGCTATCTGCATAAGCAAGCAATCTTGTGCAAATCCTTGGTTCAAAAACCCAAGGTTTAAGTCAGCTCAGCGATTGCAGTCATCCCCCTACTGAAACCTCTTCACCATCCTGTTTTAGCTCAGTTGCTCACAGGGACATAGTTCCTCACTACATCACAAAGAATCATGACTGCCTAAGCAGCTGCGTGTCTGGGCCAGAGACACAAAGGAGGGACTGGCTACTAGATGGAGTGTCCTTTATTATATAGTCATTAATGTGTTTTATGTGCATTGGAATAACACACTATGTTCCTCCAGAGGCCTCGCTGAAGTGAGACGTGGCTTTTATGAAGCTATGCCTGTGAGCAAAGATAGGCTCTAAGTACACGAAAAATACTATTAATAAAAAGTAAACAGAAAAATTAATTTATCATATATGATTTATGAAAGGAACCTAAGACATAAAGACAACCTTACTGTTAAATGTTTGTAAGACCAGTGATCTGTTGCTTGCAAGCCAGTTTGTAAGCCACTTTGTATTTTTTTAAGAGTTATATAAGCCTTGGGAAAAACAAATTAGGATTACAGTTTCACATTGATCCCCTCCCCCGCCCCCCCCAAAATAAAATCAGCCAAGACATTGAACTATAAAATCTTACAGGTGATATTAAGACTAGGAAGTCTTAGCTCTAAAGTAGCAGTAACTTATAAAATTGATGGAGAAAACCAACTACTGTTGTTACTGCGTGAAAAGATACTGGATCAGTGATAATGACGTGTTTTAAAATTATCCTCTACTTTTGCATCCAGCTGAATTGAAATAACAAGAAGGACTGTATCTCCCCTTTTCAAACATGTGGATACCTGCATATCACTAACTCTACTTGATATTACTAACAGGAGAGAAACAGAAAAGATGCTGCTGGGGACCAAAAATTGGCAGATAAGTTGAAAACAAAGAACTATTCCTTGGCAGTGTGAAAAGATTTGGAGCAAGTCAAATGAGGACCCACTGTCCAGCAAAAATGCCTCAATAAAAACTGGTGTGAAACTTGGCATTTCAAAGATGAAAGAAAAGATGAAACAACAGATGAGTCTGGAGCTTTCACCAGTGAAGGCAAATTTATTGTACCCAGTTATTGTGTTACACCTTGTGAAACTCATGTAAATCAGTGGTTTGCAAAGTGTTAACTCTATGCAGCTGGCTGTTGTTAGAATTTTCAATGAGTATTTTTGAAATAATAATACTACTCTTCCTGTACCATAGTAATAGTAACTTACAAGTATTTTTCAATAAAAAACACAGGAAACCTATCCATTTCTTTACTTAAAGGTTTGGGGAGCTAGCTAATTTTCCAAATGGCTGATATTAATTTACAATACCTACCCCTCACCCCCATTAATCCTTCTATGGAGTCCTTTTAATAAAAGAGATGCTTTTGTGTGATCCTGTTTCATCAAATGTTGGCAAAACCACTCTGGTTTTGTTTGGTTGGTTTTATTATTGAGGAAAATTAAGCATTTCAAATGCAAACGTCCACATCACCTAAACAGTTGTAGCACGTTTGTTTTTCCTGGACTATAAAACTACAAATGCTGTTACAGGTGATGATTCCTAAGAGATGGCATTTTTTTGTTTGTTTTTGTGAATGAAGTTGTCTGAAAAGACATCCATGTGAAAATGAAGGATCTCATATTTAAAGACTCTTGTCTACTTCAGAGGACACCTAACTTTCATCCATAATTAATCACTGCAGTGGGGTAATTACACCTATATAAAACCCATGTGTTCTTGCGATCTCAATCATAAATGTAACATCAAATGATATTGCTCACAGCAAGTTTGGACACATGCACTTGACCTTTTTATTCTAAAGTGCTTGTGCATGGAGAGGTTTACCAAAATCTCATCTAAATCAGACATTTTTAACAGCATGAATTTTTTAAAGCATTCAAAAAGCAGACCAAGCAGTCCTCTTCATAGAAAAGACTCAAGAAAAGACTGCAATTTACAGAAAAGATGCAATTTATACACAAACCCACCAGTTTTAATACATGTATTGTAATTCACGTATCAAAGCAGATAGCACATCTATAAGGGCTGACTTCTTTCTTCACAGACACGAGTTAGAAATTAATTGAAACCACCAGCAAAGAAGACTGTAATCCTATGTCCACAACAACTCAAGTAATCACCTGAGCAGTTTCAGCTCTGCTTTATACAAAATCTCTCGAACATACATTTGAAGTATTACATAAGCTCACATACTACTAAAATATACTACATGTTTACCTCCATTGATAAAATATGAACTACATCTCTAAATTACTGTAAGCTTGCTATTTATAAAAAAAAAAAAAGTAGCTGGTGTAATTTAACTCCATTTCTCATTAGACTGAAAAGTTGCTACTATTTGGGGGTCTGCCAGAAGATTACAGGAGGCGTGCAGAAGGGCCCACTTCTCTACGTAACGTGCTTGCAAGAGATTTCACTATTCCTGAAAACACCATCCAGATTTTGAAAAAACATCACATTGCATCACAGTGTGATGGCAGAATGACACAGTGTGGGACCTACGGACAATGACATCATGTCATCTTGCAGTTTATTACTACACCTGTTATATTGCCAGGATTAGAGAGTTTCAATTTGCTCCACTGGGCAAAACTGGAAGGGTGACAGGACTATTGCCAAAAACCTTGTGATAAATCTTAATTAGAATACAAGCCTTTTTCGGAGCAGAGGTGGGTATGCTCCTTGACGGATTAACTTTTTTAATCCCTTGAAATCTTGTCAAGTCTCTTTTAACCTCCTGACTGCCAATTACATGTTCCTACATCCTTCTGTGTGAGTATTATCTTTCTCAATGAACGTTTTACTCTCAGTGCCACTAACAATAATAGCATGCGACATCCACAACACCAATCAAATATTAATACCATGCACTCCTGAAATAGTAAATATTATATAATGCTTTGCACTTAGTCTGAAACCCAGTAACAAGATCATTGCTTAAAAAACATCAATGAAAGGCACTATCCATAATGGTATTCTTGCAAGAGATAAGAAAGTATATTTAATGTTCGTGCTTCAAGACACACATGTTCAACATGTTTAGATTTTGTACCATTTCAATGAAAGATGTTAAAAACATTTTCAGCCGAATTCAGCCCAATAAGGTGGTGAAGTATAACAACTTCGTTTTCTAACTAGTCATTCTCTCTGTCTCCCAGATTTGAAAGAAAGAATGTGGTAAACATAAGAAATTACATTATTGTTTACAACATATTTCCACACTAAGGAAGCACAATGAGCTCATCAGCAATGCTGTAAACATTGTATGAAACTCATACAGATATCTAAGTGTCATGGCTATGGGATACCAAGAAAAATAAATTTATCTCATGTTGGACATAGCTGAAAATCTCTGCAATGCAGAAAGTCAGGGAAGTACTAGCTGTAATATTAAGTTCATGTTAAAGCATAGAAGTGCGGACAGTCGAGGACTTTCCTAAGGTCCCTTCAGCACACTAAATTCCTTTAAAAATTTCACCTACCTGCTAAATAATTGTGCTGTACTGCATTCACCAGGTATATGACCGTACACTGAAAGCCCAACTGAAGAGACCACGCCCCTGCTCTTCTGTCAGACAAGAGCACCATGTGGCACTGATGTCTAAAACAATAGGCAAGCAGATTTTGACAGGCACAGAGCAGAGTCACACCAGAACCCTACACACAGCACTGCCATGAGAGGCAGCCGGCTTCTGGCTGCTCATGACATTTGGAGCTGAGCGAGACCTGGAAACATCCATTCTGGACAGAAGCAAGACATCACTATGTACCTAATCCACAGCTTCTTACTTTGAAAGGCAGGCACTTCCAACTCCCACCAAGCCTGAACTGATATGGGAAACCTTTAATTTGTGAAAAGAAAGGATGACAGGGAACACTGCTGCTGCCTCCAAATGCACTAGAGACACGCGGAACCTTCTCTAAAAGGCCATGGACTGTTAAAATGAGAAGTTGCCTATGATCTTGCAAGGAGTGATGTACTTTCTATAGTGCTGGAGACACTGGCTGCCTTCACAGCTCCAGATACAAGCACACATTGAGCAAGAACACGAGACACTGATGTGGTTCTCCTAAGTGCTTGGTGCAACACTAAGAAGCCATGCTTAGACAGCTGATACGCTTTCTCAGGAAGGTGCATAGAAGAGAAGTTTCCCTGATGTAGATTTTTAGATGGTAGTTTGAATACATTGTGATATGTGGATTTGGTAAACTGTAAAATCTCAGAGCACTTTCTTCAAATGATGACAACAGACCAAGAGGAAAGGCAAAATGTTTCTGATTTTTTTTTTTTTTTTTTTTTTTTAGAATCAGATATATAAATGTATCAGTCTACCTCAATGCCTCTAATTTGATAGAAATAGAAATGGGGTGAGAGCATAAACCTGGCAAACGGTAAAAATCTGCCACATATCTGCAGACAGGGAACATATTTCCAACCCACACACCCCAGTGAAGCTCCAGTCATAGCTAAGGTCCCAGCACAACCTAGGGAAGCAGACAGAAATGAGGAGAGAATGCGGAAAAACAAAAGTTCTTGATGAAACTCTCAGTGACAATAGCATTACAATACTCAAAATTAAATGCAGGTCAAAGAGAAAAACAGTTTCTATAAACACATAATGAAAGTAAAGGTGATTAATGGCAGCTAAACTGTACTCTCCCTCATGCCTGTTAATTACAATACCTATGCTGAGTATTGTAATAAAAAATCCATTTAAATGGCATTATTAAGTTGTTTTCCTCATTCCTGGCAGTAATTGAGCTTTACAAACAGCAGAATAATGTTAACTTGGCATTGCAATCAAAAAGAAATATTATATTGTTCTTTATTGATAAAGTAAAATAGATCCCTTTTGATTACAGGTATATCTAGTCATTGCTTTAGTCACAAAAATTCAGTTCTATAATTGTCACGGCCTCCATTAGTTTTGGGGAGGGTGGTTCTGCCCTACTACGACTTCTGCCACTGAGCCCAACAGGAAAGGCATCTGGTCTTGCGCAATCCGGGAATAGATGTGAATGCCAGCAGCTGCCACACTAAATCCTGAGTAATATGGGATAACCACAGACAACAAACTCAGAAACAGCACTAGAGACATGGAAAGTTAACCTCGGTCTGCAGAAACAGACAATTTTCTAATTCTTAAGGATTACTTAAAACGCACCTGCAGGATAGTTAATTGACCCTCAGCTGTAATTTTCACACCCTGCACCCTTCTGTGTCAGTCTCCTCTAACGATGAAACTTGTTTGCTATTTTTCCTGGACATCTCCTTCTTCTCTTTCTACCTTAAAACCTCTTATCTTAAGTTGCTCTGTTATTATTCTCAATAAGTTTTCGAAATAACTCTGAAGATAGTTGTCCATTATTAGAAATCTATTAGCATACAAATTTTCGGCTTACTTTAAATATCTTGAGATAATGATAAAACAGTAACATTTTCAGATGGACAAAAAGCATGAATGCACAATATAATAACCACGGAATAAGCACAATGTATCTATTTTTATACAAATGTGGAAAATATGACTTATCTGTAATTATCAAACACAGCTTTCAAGTCTGGTATCTCTTTTCCATTCACATTTCATTTGCAATTTGTGTTATGACTGTATGGTCATCTCTGTGTCATAGCAGAACAGTAGTTTTTCTACTGTTTCTCATAGAATGAAATATAAACTACAATACCTGTTTTCCCAGAAGATGTTTCAGTTGTTAAGTCTAAATTTTAGCTTCCTTTTCTGTCCAAAATGGATTTGCTTAACTGTTCACAGCAAGCAGTAGTGATAAAAATAGTCCTGTGACCTTTTTAATTAAATAAAATCCCCCGCCCCCCGAGATGTCCTTCTGTTATCACCGATATTTAAATATTTGCTTTATCACAAAGAATAGCTGGCTGGTGTATATTCTTGTCCTGACCATTGGCTGCAGAGCTAAGGCTAACAAAATGATCAAACCCAAGTTACACAGAGGGTAAAATGCTCAATAGGCTTGGAAGTATGACAGATTGTTGTGAAGAAGTCAGGACAGCAGAGGCGTGACTAAATAGGTCAGGTCTCACCATGTATTCAAAGAATGTTTTATGTTACTAGAAACCTATTTAGTAGACATAAGACAACATTCATGACAGATGCATGTAATCTTTCAGTGTGCAACTCTTCAAGCTTAGTTGACTGGATCTGGTGTTGTGTAATTCTAGCACTGACTGAGGAAACTACTCGCCTCTTCAGTTCCGTGCACAGTGAAAATGGCACTAACCTCTTGTGTATTGACTTAGACAATGTCAAGATAATGTCATTGGCAATGGTGAATCAATTGCCAAAGCAATTCCTGGGGAAGAAAGATGGGCGCAGGTGCCCTCAAATGCTCATTAATTTCATCCAGTTGTTGAAGTCACACTAAAGAAGAAATAATTAGTACAGTACCAATCAATCTATTAATATATCTGGTCCGAGTCTGTGCTATGCAACAACATATTGCAAACAACTCCTCCTGACTAATGTAGTTCTCTATAATTGCACCGTGGATTTTTCTGTTAGGAAAAAAACACACCCAAGAACAACAAACTCCTCCCCTT
The DNA here is from genome assembly GCA_009819775.1 of Phoenicopterus ruber ruber. Lineage (NCBI taxonomy): Eukaryota > Metazoa > Chordata > Aves > Phoenicopteriformes > Phoenicopteridae > Phoenicopterus > Phoenicopterus ruber. The sequence continues at coordinate 37,886,136 of CM020218.1, forward strand.
AATAAAACCAAGAGTGGACAGAGATCTCTAAAGGTAGAACTGAAGGATGGAGGTTACATACGCAACTTCAATTTGATGCCCATGTTTGACCTAAGAGTTGCTCTACAAAACTTGCCCTTCATTCATTCACTGCAAATGATGGATGCTGAATGAGGCAGTAAGCCATGGGAAGGAGGAGGACAAAGTTGTTTTGTCTTGCACATTGTAAAGCTGGACTCTATTTCTGGCTCTCACACAGACTCCCTGTACAAAGTTTGGTTAAAACTATTAATGTGTATATAGAAAGAGGTCAAACTAAGGCAACTTTGCATTTCTTACTCTTTTATGGCTTAAATTTAATACTGTTCTTCCTCTTCCATTTTCTCTAAAAATTAGCAGGTCTCATTGAGAAGAGTGGTAAAAACCATTTTGTACATTGCAAAATGGTTGAGAGAGACCACGAGGGCTAGAAAAGCAAGAATTATGTGGGGAGGCTGGAAGTGAGACTTTCTTTTCTTTAGACTGAAATAACATTTTCAATTCCTTGTGACCCCCCCAAGACTGCATTAAGTGGCCTTACAATGCAGCATTTGCTCTAGTCTCTTCCCATGCTGACATCCTCTGCTCTCACCTCCTCTTTGTAGACTTTGTAAATGTAGGAGTCTTTCCTGTCAGAGTGATGGAAGAAGTGCAAGACAGACCAGACTCTCGCTGCAGCTCCTTCCTCTGGCTGGGCTAATTGACGGAGCAGTAATTGACTGAGCAGTTCTGCAAAGGCAGACATGAAGTCTAGCGAACTGTCTCTTCTGCCTTATGTTGCCTGAGCAGAGGCAGCGGGATCTGAAGTCACTTTCTCTACCCCATATCCACTGCAAATAAAATAAGCCTGGGCATGACATGTTCAGCTCTTTGCCTTTCTGAGACGAGCCTGGTTACAACAGGTTCACCGGGCGGGCGGTCCTATCAGCCCTTCAGTCTGCAGCTGCCACAGTCACACAGTGGGCATCAGCCACACTACGTTCCTTATCAATGCGTACTGGCATATTTTTGCAGCAAGGGCTGTAGCATTTTCACGCTTGTGGCAACGTCTCTCTGAAGTTCAAAACATGTCTCAAACTGGCTTTACAAATGTGACACGCCACCCTCAGCTGCTGTAAACCTCAGCAGACAAGCCAGACCACTGTGTTAGAGGCATGTCACAGGATGCTAGAGGTCACAAAATACTGCAGTCCTTCCCATCTTTTCACGTTATGACCGATTTCCTACTCAGTCATTTCCCTTTCACACCTATGCTATGAAACAGTTAACCAAGGTGAAGGACCGTTTCCATCTTACATTAATGATTTCCACCCATTTATACTTGGATGGCCTATTAAATGGAGAGTATTTCTGATATTACATCTGTAGAGATGGGAAAACCACATATATGAATGAGTGTAATCCATTCATGGTTTTACGGACCCAAAGTTCTCTAGAGAGCGTCCCTGAGTGCTGGATTTCACATTTAGATTGCCGAGTTAGTTGAAATATGTGTAATATCACCAGTAGGCAAAGAGCTCCCTATTGACTATGGGCAAAGGAAGGCCCTTGTGCATTGTTTATTTCAGCAAGGATGTGAGCTGGCGTGCGCCCATGAAATGTTGTACAGCTATATTTTGGGTTTTTTTACGGGGTATGTGAATAAATGATGTGCGGAGCTGAAAGCTCTCACTCACTGGAAAGCCCACCTCTTTTTCCCGAATACAGGAGTAGAGGCGCATTAGACATGCTTGTATTTCTTAATGTGCCTGTGGGAGAAATAATCCGGTACAGCTATGTTCTTGTGCCCCTCAGATTCATAAGTAATCTGGCTCTTTGGGGCTAGCAAAGTGTAGAGCTCAGCTCAGAATCAGGTCTTCAATATTTTACTATCTGTATGGCTGTTTTTCCCAGATCTTGACAGTGTTACTTCAAACTGAATTCCTTCTTTCGTATTTATGTATTTATTTAGTAGCAGATGTTTGCTTCTGATGACTTATGAGGCAATACTATGGAGACTGAGTGCAATTAATGCGTTTTATAAATGGGATTATTTCAATCCCACTTTAAAAAAAGATGTAGTGTCAAAGCTTAACTCTAAACCACACTTTTATACTCCTGTGCACATTCACACAAAATAACCGCAAATCGAAAGGGGCTGAACAGCAGTGGCAAGCCCTACATTTGCATACGTGCCTTTTGCTCTTTGGGGCTGGCAGCTGAGGTTGAAAGGGTGGTCAGGGAGCTCTGCTTTGCTGGGGCAGAGAGCAATTTCTCCAGCTACTCAGCAACCCAGTTTCTTGCACTGTTCACAGGAGCTTCAGCCCGGTAAGAACTACTCCAAAGGCTTTACACAGTTTACGCTGTGCCTTGGATTGAAATGTAGCAAGAGTGTTTCAACAAAGGCAATGAAGATTTAAGGATCATAAGGCCTTCTAGGCTTTCTTATTAATTTACACTGATTTTAAAAAGAGGGAGGGAAGGAGAGATTGACTCTCCTCTACTTCCTTCCTTGACTTCTTAAGACTCTGAATCTGAGTGCAACCAATACCAAAAACCAGACCTTTACACTTACATTTCCATAACTGTGGTGACTTAAACTTCTAATTAACAAATCAGTTAAAAGAAAGTTTTTGAAGACCATTTATGGACTCAGAGGTGAAAAAACCTGTAATCTGGACAAAGCCACAAAAGAAGTTACAAGCACAAAAAGAGCTTGTTCTGTTCCCTTATTAAAGTCAATGACATTTTTCTCACAGACAAGCACTGCCCCCATTAACTGCCTAAAACTCAAATTATATAATATTTATAGCGAACATTTATGAAATTAAATAATTAAAGAGATGAAGCAATAAAGGAAATCCTCTAAAATAAAAATTGGAAAATGGAATTTAACCAATAGAGAAAAGAGAGAATAATTAAAAATAAGCAACCCACAAGAGAGGAAGAAGTCTCCATCTTCTCTGCATGTTGTCCTTTTGGACAATTATTTTCCTTGTCTTGCAATCAAAAGTTTGTATTAGACTTTTGCTCTAGCCCTATACACAAACATACGTTTATGTAATGATGAAGTAAGTGATAGTTAGCATTCCTAAACTCTGTATTAGGTATATTTCATGCAAAATGAGAGGAAAAGAGTTCCATGGATATGCTGCAAGTTATATTTGCATTATGGAGTTTTTACAGCCTATATTTTACACATACTTTAATAAGAACTAGACACCATATAGCTTAATTGCAGTTCAAATACTTCTTTGAAGTTAATTCACCCATTATCATGCTGCAGAATGCTTGCAAAATACTCAAGTTTTCTATGTCCTCTAAACAATTGGGAGTATTCATTAAATCATTGTTGTCATTTTTACTGTTACCAAAAACTTTGCTAGTTAAAGGTCAGTAAGTCACAGTCCATATACAATCCAGACATCCCTATTCATGATGACAATTATAAAAAAATGGGACTCACCTATAAAGTAGGACAGCAGTATTGCCAGCAGCACTGAGACCCCTACAGCACAGAGTGCAGTACATTTCCAGCTACAGTACTTCGAAGACTTCTTGAATTTAAAAGCACTTCTGGACAGAGTGTTCCTAGGTAGTGGCCGAGTAGGAGGGGAATAAACAGAGCCAGATGCCATTGTGTACCCTGGCGTTGCAGTACTGAACAGCGGTGTGGTCCCTGTTCCTGTTTTGAATAGGAAATGCCTGTGGAAGAAAGAGTGTATGGTAAAGTATAAAAGTAAATAAAGCTGGAGCATAGGCAGTCATAGCTCTTTTGTTTAATGTTGCCTATTTTTCAAATAGCTAACAACATGCAATCCACAAAGGGTCATAGATGCAAAACTTGTCACGACATCTGCACAAAAAGAAGGCATTTTCACTTTAAGAAAAGACTGACCCCCCCCAAACATTACTGATACACTAGTATCCAGACAGGAAACAGAACTACCCAAAATACGGAATGGTAGGGAGGAGGTCTCTCAGAGTTTTTCCGACAAGTAGGGACAGGCTTTCTGCTGCTGTTTATTTTTGTTGGCTTCCGCTACAGACTACAGGGAACTCCATTAAAAAGTCAATAATGAGCAATCTGACTATAGCCCACACTACTTATCACAGCTTTCCTGGGTTAAGTACAAAGAAAATAGCAATCTCTCAGCTACAAACTTTCGGCAAGTTTGCCAAAATTAGTCAGTCAGAAGATTTTTTTTGTGTCCTAAATACCCAGTTCACTAATTCATATCTCCTCGCACATAATCTTACCATAACAAGATCTGATTATGGATACAGCAGCTAGTTACAGCCTGGGAAGTACTCTAAAGAAATATAATTAGTAAGTGCTCAAAAAGAACCACAGCCAGCAACAGAAATGAAAAGCAATGCCAAAGTTAAGACACACTCTGTGAGTTACCAGTAAACTAAATTTTGTTCAATTAAAATTTCTAAAAGAAGTATTACTCCCTGAGCCTATCTACAGTAGAATCCTTTAATTTTAGTTCATGCAAGCATAATTATTTTGGAAGAACCTCTAAGCACGGCACATACTACCTGGAGTTTTTCTCCTGACACATGTATACAACTCTACAAACAACAAAACCTCAGCCAAACAAAGACCTTTGCACCAGGGGTTTTTTTCCACCAATTTGTTATGCTGGCAATTCTGTAGTGTAAGGCTTGGCCTTACCTAACTAGGCTTTGCAAAATGAATACATTATAGCTAAAAATGGTAAGAAAGCACACTGTGGAGAATTTTGAACTTACCAAGCGCACGAACAGCTAAACAGAACTAGAGAGGTGTTTGCATTTTTTTAACAGGTAAGAGACACTCATCAATTGCTGATACCCAGGTCCTCCTGAAGCCAAGTGCATGCCTACACTGTTTGCCTACTGCATGGCACCTATACAGTACAGGTCAGAGGATCTACCACCAAATGAGCTAGCTATGTAGGGGAAATCCCTCTAGTTAAACCACGTGGCACTGTGGACTGCTTCTCAGCTGACGTGACTTTCATCCTCCAAGACCCATGCTTGGATCCTTGCATAGTAATGGACCAAGCTATACAGGTATAGCAGCTTTGTCAGAAATGCGCTGTAGAGACCGTAGAAATTAATTTGCCCCACTGCAGCCTGAGAAAAATACCACCAGTTGATAAACAAGGTTTGTTATTTGCAGGTAATTTTGCTACAGGAGGTTAACAGATGAACTAGAACATCTTGGCATAACCCCTCTCCTTGAAAATATTTGCATTACAAACATGATCCCATGAAATATGCTACACAGGTTACTTCATTCTGAACAACATTAAACTTGCTGGCAGTAACAACAGAAGGATACGCACTAGATCTGCCGTTGCACAATAGCACATCCCAATTTTTCTTGGCTTCTGAGCTCAGAGGATTACCGATGATCTCAAAAGACAAAGCCCTTGCGGTTTAAATCCTCTCTAAGATGGTACTTCATTATAAGTTGTGACATTTTCTAAGTAGCAAACACCAAAATAACAGTAACTAGCCCTATGTAAAAAATGTTTTACACCTTACAACACCATTACTTTGATTTTACAGACTCACAGAAGCATGTAGATTCATTAAGTCCTGATAAAGTGTCTTATCCACTTGACCTTTACTGCTCTTTCATTTCTGGCTACATATGGTAAATGCTACATCCAGGTATATTTCACGAACAATATCTACATAGATCTCAAGAAAATGCCAAACACAAAGGTGGTTTCCCTCTCTATGTGCAATGTGTACTGTTTTGGAGGACTGAAGAAAGTCATACAGTAGATATAATACTTCTCCTTATAATACTACTCCCTCCTAATAATCAGCTTCCATGTTAAAAATAAGAAGCTGCCTGACCATCCTACAATTTTCACATCCTCCTGCTCTTGCTGTTAGGCTCAACAGACTAAAAATGGAAGCTGGCATTATACGAGCACTTGAATGGAACTTCATACACTCTAAGCTTTAACAAAATAATGCAACAAAACAGTCACCCTCTGATCTTTTCCTTTTTTTTCTCTGAGAAAGTGAGAGCTGAGACGTTGGCTTTGGTACAGCACAGCCTACTAGAGACTGTAATCCATATTCTCAAAGCCTTTGAGGAGTTAATCCCATAGATAAACTCAGGAGATGGCTGCATATCTGTGGTGGTGTGAGCTGTCATAGCTCTGACAGTCCACCTCAGGCATCAAGGCAATGAAAGAAAATTGTAACTTTTATATGTGAATTCAGTAGCGCGTAGTCCTAGGCAGCACATAGCACGACTTCTCACTTTAAGCCAGTCCTCCCTTGCTTCGAATCCCATGAATACAATGCGAGAGTGGCCGCACTGGCTGGCTGGAGAACGCCGAGGGAAAATACTGACAGAAAATCCAGCCTGGCATCTACCTCCGGGTTAAGAAAATTTGTTTGGATCTCTCTATTCCTAATGAGTGGAGTTACTAACAAAGTTGTCAGAGACTCTCCTGCTACATTAACTCCGAGTGATAAGTATTTAAAGTGTAACACTATCAGACTTGCACATCTTGTCTGCCTCGCTGAGCCATGCCAAACAGTGTTCCTATGAGACGCTCAGAAGGATATGGTATCTGACAACAAATCCAGGCTGCTTCCAGATAATGCCGAAAATTCTTATGCTCTTGAAATATAATCTATCCACAAATGATTTTAATTACCTATATATCCATCTACCTTGTCTTTTCAAACCATGGAACTCGAATAGCTAATTTCTAAAGCCTAAACTGTTTGCACTACTTGACCAGGCACTGACTTACCGGCAATTACACTACGTTTCATCTCATAGGGAGCTTACAGCATCTGCAATAGTGTATCTTCCATTCAAAATTGATCATCTAACAAGCGCTTGCTAAATCTTCATGTAAGCAGCACTTTAAGTATTTAATTAAGCTTCAGAGTACAAAAATCCAGCAAATCATGCTAACATTTTACAAGACAAGCTAACTCTGTTTTTATTAAATAATTCAATTCACTTTTTAAAGCAAGTAATTGTCTACTTTTACATTTATTCAATATATATTTCTGTGTGCTTATTCAATATACATTTCTATTAAAAAGTGCAGTTAAGATTAACATTTTAGGGTAACAGAATTCAGTACCTAACAAATCTAAACTATAGATGGGTAGCAAAATACAAAGTGATGTCATAAACTAATCCTTGGATGCAAAGACAGCTGGGAAGTCCCCTTATTTCTCAAATGGTAGGCATTTTACTTAAGCTTCTGCCCTTAAAAGGTAAGACAGAAATACAGCATCAATAACCTCAAAGATATCCGCTCAGAAAACAGAAGCATATGAATAAGAGTAAAATAAACATGCTTTTAATTTAACTCGGTACTCTCTGAGCACCAAGTGCTGGTGTGCACCTGTTGACAGGAAGACCATTTTCTTCCTCCTCAAGTTGGGGGTGGAGGACACACACCAAATAAGACTTTCTCTGTGCTGCCACCTCCTCTGTGGAAAATAAAATTGAAGCACCCTCTACTGAATTCAGTAAATGGGAAAGCAGGAGGGGGAAAAAAAATGACAAAGAACCCTGCAAGTTGGGCAGAAAGATTAAGTTAACTGAAAACTATGTCTTTAGAGAGATGGAGATAGATTATCAAAACATTCAAGGACAGTAAGGCTCAGACCATAAGCCCAAATGCTTCTGATACAAGATAACCAGGTGTCCAGCAACAGAAACGTAATTTAGAATAACTTTCTTCACGAAAATACCTGTGACAAAAACTTTTGACCCTAGTTTAGAAGAAAATGGATACTATGCAATCAATGAATGCAACATTACATAAACACGTCTGGAAGGCCCTAAACTCCAGACTGCCAGAAGCACAGATACACAAATAAACTGTCACCAAGCAAAAAGAAGTATTCCATATTACTATTAAATAGATTTGTCTGAATTTGTATAAAATTATTGCATAATTTTAACATTCCTAATACAATTTTTATATTAGATACATGACTTTTTTAGCTTATGCTGAGATTGCTTCACCTTGCTAAAGATTCACTGCAATCTGTAGCTATGATTTCTCTGGTTGTGGGCATCATATATAGAATGCTTTGCTTATACTTGGAATACATGTGAAAGAGCCTACCTTATAAGTTCCAACAACTTTCTTGGCAGCATTTTAGTTCTGTATTAAAATATTTCTTACAGCACAACCACACCAATAGAGTGCTGAATCCCATGGCAAATACGTCACAATGTATTAAAAGTCATACAAGACTCTCTTACAGAATTTGTACTCAGGAAGGAATTGTGAATAAGGCCCAGCAAAATTCTATTGAACTTCTCTAAGTACGAGGGAATATGCGTCATATTTTATCACTTTGCCAGTGAGATTTAAAGGTAGCTATTGTTATTTTGTGCAACGTTATTATTTAGATGATGACTGCTGTCACAGAATAAAGGTCAATATCACTAGGCCGTATGCATCTACAACAACCAAACACTCCTCACCTTGAGAACTACAATACCATTGATCCAGAATAAAACTGTATTTAGAATATATGTGCTTAAAAAACCCCTAAGTCCCTCCCTCCCTTGCAAATCTTTGAATCTTACATATTGTTGTATACTACCAGCACCTGAAGAATCTGGAGCAGAATAAATCTGTTAGTTTGGTCAAGTTTTTGAATAGACAGCTTCCACCATGATCGGTAACAGATGTCATAGTGTCATTGCAGTATAGGTTTTATTGCAGTACTGTCTCCTATACCGTCCTACATGCAGTCTGTTTGGTCAGTTCCACAATGGCGTTAATGATATGTGGCTCTTCAGATCATTACAGACCACTGCCGAAGACCACTGAGGAAGAACAGCTATAACACTCAGAAGGCTGCACTACAAAAGGCATTCAATGTTAGGAATTACCTCTGACCTGGACTTTTGAAGGAGGTCTCTGTCTAAAAGACAGTGTAAGGGGTAGGATTCCCTCAAGCATATGTGGTACAATGAGCAAGCTAGTTCATTCCAAAAACTGTGGACAAGGAGGATAATCTTACTTGATAAAGAACAGTTACATGTGCAAAATCTGTGCGTAGCTGTAGCCAAATAAGCAGAAACAGGAATTACCGCAGTAGGGCAGATCACCAGTAACCATACCCCGTCTGAAAGCGGCCAGTACAAAGGGAGGGGATGAACCCCTTCCAGACTACTTATTCACTAACAGCTTACTCTTTCTCTAAACAGTCCCAAACTCATGCTCTCACTGATGTCTTATGGTGTTTTGTTCTGTAGGCTAAACACGCATCATGTCAAAAATGTATTTTCTTCTATCAATTTCAATTTAAATTCAACTGGTTGTTCCCTTGTTCTTGTATAATGAGTATGTACTGTTTGCCCCACAGTACATAAAGACAAAATTTTTATATTACTACTGTTTGATTCACTTTATTTTTAGGGTAAAACATACAAAACTATTAAAAAGTAATTGCCTAAAGCAAAAAAGCAAAATTTAGGCTCTTTATGGGTCAGGCAAAAGCAACCATGGAGTTGAGAAAAGCTATTTTCAGATACCTGTTGTTTCAGTGCAGAATATAACAAAACTGGCATGTGGAAGATGATGGAATAGAAAATGACTTGAGGAGAGGTGGAAGAGGAAAGAAAAACTATCCCTAACATTTTCTGCAGTTGTTTCTTTTACCCTTAGGTACCAAAAGACCCTCAAATATTTAAGTATATCTGGGAGTCTCTAAAAATTTCTTTCATGTAAGTTAACAAGTGCCCTCATCTGTTCTCCTTGCAATTTGAGAAAACCCCTGGACGTATTAGCAATTACCAGTACAGGGGACGACTGTTGGCTCAAAAGATCATTGTACTTCACTTGACTCTTCCAGCCAACGCAATACCATTCTGCCTTCTGTAATCACAGGTTAAGTACTTTATGAAATGAGCACATCAATTTTTACATTGTGGAACATAGGTTAATCTTCCCTCCCAAAACAACTCAAATCTGCCATTATCTAACTCTTTTAAAAAATATCTATTTGCCTCTAAGGAGTGTTGAATCTGTGGACATTATATGGATTAAGACATTTGTAAGCAAGCCCAGGTAAATGTTCTTATCCATTCTGCTAAGGTACTCAATCCGTTACCCTGGATTCACTTCAAGGCATGAAGCAGTAATACCTACACCTTAGACATCTAGAATTAGGGGAACATCAATCATATTCTCCTAAGCCTCAAGAGGTGGACAAAACTTCTATCGAATCCACTCTGAGCAAATGCAGGTTGAGAGAAATGTAAATTTTAGTGAATTTATGTTTTGGTGACATATTTACCTCTCAGGACCAATACTTGAAGAAACTTGACTTCTCTGCTTAGAATTTGGTAGTATTCCCAATGACTTCGTTTTGACGTTTAAAATAGTATTATTGAATTTCTGGGAATAAAAACTGTAATTATTCTGTTTTGTAATGAATATAGCTGTGACGATTGCTCACCTGAACTGAAAATAAAATACCAGATTTTGTCCAAAAATGGTCCTGATTCAAAATGCACCTACCTGTAGACAGCAGCAATTAGTAATTCTGCTTTTTAGAAGTGTAATGGCACCTTCTACAACAGTTTGGCAGCATGACGAGGCCCATGTAAGCAAGCAAGACATAAGGGTAGCTGCAGCTTTATCTTATTTGTCTAATGGTCCAAAGGGGCATAAGAAAGTCAGACAGAAGAGACTTTGAAGTTTTGGAGCTCTCATTCTCTACCTCAAATACGTCATTACTGACACATGCAGAGATAGCGTGTGCCTATCTCTGTGTGAAGACCTAGCGTTTTATTTGCCATCTCCATACAAAGAAATCAATCTTAAGAAAGTAATTTCAAGAGAGGATGGATATATCCAGCTGCAGCTATTTTAGTTTGCTCCAACTTCTCTCACTTACATTTTTGTATTTATCTTTCTCTGACTTTCCTTAATGCAAACTAGCTGAATTTTTCCCTCCTGGGAACAGGTTATCATGCTTTTTGTTTGTTTACAAAAACCCTACCAGATACATTAACTGTCAGAATCAGAAGAAAACCATTAAGTGTGGAAAAAACAGTGGCCCGAGATCTCAATCAATCATTGCACTGCATCTACCGACTGGAGTGCTCTCTTTCTGCTGACAGACCCTATTCATGCTGGATTGAACTGGGCTCTCTGCGTGAGACCATGACCCTCACCTGCCACTTGACATTAGAGAGCTCCGCCTGGTTCACTAATGGATAGATCACATCAATAAATCTGATTCCTTGCACTGAGTTGAGGAAGCAGATGGAAAGAGAAGATTAATCTCTGCCGACTGACGTTATAGGGGAAGATGTAAAAGATAACAGAAATTACTGGCTAGGTCTCATATGAACTCTGGTTCACTGATGCATGAGATCAGCTTTCCCAGTAGGCTCCAGCAGGAATTGGATTTTTGTTTCTCTGTGAGCACTTTATGCCTGTCTTCATCTTCTGTTAACATTCTTCTGAGATGAAACCTTGTAGCTGGTGGTGTTTGCCCTTAGCACAGGCTTATGACTGACTTCCACAGAACCATATGGCTGCATTTAACATAAATCCAAGCCAGCACAGAAACTACATTATGCTGTGAATTTGTCTCAGTTTATTTTCTGTGCAGAATCGCAATCAAAGAATTGCTTAGGAAGAGATAAAAGTGAATTTCCGCTTCCTCAGAGCCAATATTAATACTACTATAATCCCGGAAAAAGCTGCAAGATCACATCAGATCAAACGATGATCAAAGTTCGGGGGAAAGAAAGAAAGAGAAGAGAGCTATTATCCATATGCAACAACAGGGGAAACATCTGTGGGAACTGGAGATAAGCCTCTTCTAACAGCTTATTCAAATGTTTCAGAAAAACACTTTACATATGGTAACACTTGCTTGAATTTGGGTGGGTTTACACTGAGGACCTGCTTTCTTTACAAACTGAAGACTGAAAGCCAGGAAAGAAAGAAAATACTACTAGGGCTGCAAGTGCTTTCCTTACTGCTTGTGTGTTCTTTCACATCTGGGCCCTGGCAGGTCACCACTCCACTGCTGGCTGCTGCTGGAGAAAGACTGGAGAAGTCAGGCATGGCAAGCTGCAGCTGAAGCTTCAAACAGCAATTCAGACATGACAGCACCCCAATCTGCTGCGAAAGCCACCAGGACATGGTGACTTGAAGGACTGGATACTGACAAAAACCCCAAACTTCCTCTCTTTAGGTGTGCAAGAGTAAATGTCTTCCTCTGCAATGCACCTACCTTTTTAGTGGTGTAAGAAAGAATACAGTGCTACAGCATGCAGAGGGCACCTGTAAACATCCTATTATTTGTTCCTCAAACTTCAGATTCGGGCTGCTAGCTCTCTCCCCCAGAGAAGGAGGAGTTCACTTCTGTGATATGTAAACGCGTATCTAGGATCAAAAGAACCAGTACAATCAGCCAGCTCTCCTGAGCCTGCTCTTTCGTGCTCCTCTCTGCTATGCTGCACTCTGTGAAGATGAGCAAGGGAAACAAATGACGCTAAGCCACACTTGGCAGAAGTGAGCAGGAGAGTCTGATGCAAAGAATGACTCACGGTGCTGGGTGGGCACGCAAAGAAACCTGCCACAATTTTAGTTACTCATACTCTTTGTTGCAGGATTGTCCCATTACCTACTTTCCAGCGGAGAGTGAAACTAGACTTATGTATTGCTGAAAAAATATCAAGTGGCTCTGTTCTTACAGGCTTCTTCTGGGTCTCTCAGAGGACTAGTACTTACACAGACTTCCATCTACGTTACAGTAAGTGACGTGGCTCTCGATATTGTTAGTGATATTCACTTCTGAAGGAGGCAGCAGTTGGAGCGAACCTGACAGCCCCTTAATGCACTTTCTGATACTGACAGTGTTCATGCTATTCCAGTTCTCCTCTCTCCAAAGGAAGAGAGAGTAGAGGAAAGCATCTGAATTTTGCCATAAGGACTCGAAATGCTCATGTGAGCAATAAGAATTTATATTACAATTCCTTATCTTGTTCTCTGCTCTTCTGGAATCATATCCCTACCAAGACAGAGAGAGAGAGAAATTTGTCTCCGAGATGAGGTATTCTAATCTTGGCCAGTTCCTGTCTTGAATATTGAGTAAGTTAAGCTTTCCGGGGAGAAAAATCAAAGAAGAAAGGTAGGGCCCAAGTACTCCTCCAATCTCTTTTACTACCCTTGCTGTCTTCATAAAGCTGAAAGAGAACAATTGCTCTAAATGTCTCAAAAGGCACATGGAGACAATTTCAAAAAGCAAATGTGGTTTAAGAGAGACTCAGAGCTGCATTATTTACCCAAAGATTAATTCAGAAGTTGGAACAAAGGCTGAAATTTCATCTGCAGCTGAAAGACCTGACTGAGCTACTGGACATTTTAAAAGGAGATAAAAACAGAGGGAAGTTAAAGCAGCAAAGTATTATTCTGCCCGTGACTGATAGGATCTAATTCTGCCTCAAGCTGCAAGCAGGCTGAAGTTTCCATCATAATGGATCTGTGAACCTTAGCTCACTTATTGATGTCCATAGCTGTGGTTCTCTTGCAATTCGGAGTCTGTGATAACCTGCGATGAACTCTGTGCTGCCACTACTACGCTACCAGCAGTCACTCAAAACAGCCAGACTCGTGTCACTGCAGTGACAGCACTGTCATAACCTCTGAGTTACAGCCACTACAACCAACTTGGCAACTGTGCATGCACATGTGATGCAACTGGCATTCCTGTTTTCCAGTCCTTATCGTTCCTTGGTGAAAACTTGTATGCTACACTTGCATACTCATACGCAACATGCCAAGATTTGTAGACTTGAGAGAGCACCATTCAGGGATTCAACAAGGCAGAGGATTACACCTTGTGCCCAGAAGAGGGTGACACTTTATCTTTAATGGTACTCATTTCCACATATAGCTTTTTAGAGCTGGACTTCTCTTTGTGCAACCAACATTATCAGAGATGCTGGATGCTGGCACTATACAGTCATCCGTGTCTTTGTTTCGCCATGATGTTTGGTATTGTTTTCTCACCTGTTTGAATGTGGCACAAAATCTCCAGAATTCGTTAAAATTCCTTTCTGGTTCAACTTGAGCTGCACTTACTGGGATGGCAGGCTCGACTGCAGCCATGCAAGTGTAGAAAGAGGTTAGCTTTTAACTTTATAAATTTTGTGTGCTTAACTTTATGGTGTTGACAACATTTTTTTACTGAAGTGTTTTTTTTGTTTAACTTGTGTTTTTTTTAAGCAAGTTTGAAAAAACTTCAGAGATTGCATTGAAAGGCTTCTTATCAGCATAGGCCATCACAGACACAAAATCTTTGGTTTGATTATTTCTGGCTTCTGTCACTAGTAGAGCACGTGCCAGCAGCCAAGGATTCTCATCATCCTGAGTCAGTCCTATAGGTGATGAGGTGCATGCTATTCAAAAGGATTTCACAAGTAATCACAAGCACTAAAAGACAAGGAATAGTTTTGGTTTTCATCCTAGATATTCAGTCTTTAGTCCTCTAGCATTTTATCTACGTCCTACCTTGCCTAACCAACCACTCTCAGTTTCTCCTTCTGGACCACTCCATCTACCCATTTGCACACCCACTCCTATCCCTTTTGTGCCCAGTCATTTCCAGTCTTCTCCTCTCCACTCTGCACTCCTGGCTTCTTCCACTCTTAAATTTAATTCACTATGCCCTTATATCAACCTGACCTCTTTTAAACTCAGCTCTCCTGAACTTTTTCCCCAACAGATGAAAAAAATGCCCAGTCAACCTCCTTGCAAAGAATTCTTACTTAAATACAACAGGAAGTTTTCAAACCTCAACCCTGCAAGAATATGAAATTTTCAGAAAATGAGGAGATTCTATAGAAATAGAAAATGCTAGGAAGCTTTATCTATATGAAATACAAATATGGTCATTCACTGATAGTGAATCTTACTTTTTTTCCAGATTTTGACATCTAGGTAAGTTGGGGAGAGGACTATCAGGTTAGGTAAAAGAAAAACAGACTTTTTACTTCAAACTAAGCTGATTTGTCAACATATATACTAACATATGTCTACATATTAGAGAAAATAATAGCGGTACAAAGTAAAGCCAATGATATATACCATTAAAATATTTTGAGATTTCCAGCTGTCTTATGATAATTAATGCACTGTGCACAAATGTCTTCAAACTATAAACAACTATTCTTTAGGTCTAGGCCTATGAATCATTAGAATTTCTATGCAGAATGTCTATTTCTATTATCATTATTAACACTAAAATTGTTAAATTCATTAGATTGTCTCCGTAAGCCATACAAACCAAGGAATAGTATATCATAACATAACACACGCATGACACGAAAACAAAGAAACAAATATATAATGATTCTAGCTGTGACACAGTATGTTAGTGAGGTTGATAAACTGAATCTTCATGATGATAGCATGTTGTAGTCTCAAATCTATTATGCTTTCGAACTGATGTGTTATTATCTCTGGACAACTTTCACACCGGGAGATGATACCTGCTAGCATTAATTTTAAAAATGAAGGGATTGCAAACAAGATAAATTTCATTGTATTGTTACCTGAATTAGTATCAAGTAACAGGAATTTCATATAACATAGTCCATTTGCCAAAATACTTGCGTTGGGTGGTCCCATTACAAACATATAAAGCATAAACCAGGCATGGTTCTATTAACTCTACTTCAGCAATTATGCATCTGAATCAGTATTGTATGGTAATTGGTCTACAGGGAACAATAATATTTGGTATTGTTCTTTTTTAATACAATATGCTTGCGTTTTTACTTTGAAGAAAATATATTAGGATCTTCCAGTAAATACCTGCAGTATCTTTGAGTTTGCTGATAATGATTAACTAATTGAATTTAACATACCATTCTCTTCCTGCTGTTGATTTTAATTTGTGGCTAAGTGAAAGTTTAAGAGTTTTTGGAACATGAAGCAGATCAATGTACAGTGTCAATATATTTTACAGATTAATTAGTTATTAACGGGCAGGTGCAGATTCATTTAATCAAATAGCACTTTATCCATTTTATAATGTTAAGAGTTACAACTAGCAAAAGAGAATTTGGACATAAAGCTCTGTTTTTTACCATAGTATAAACAAAAAAAAAGAAAAGGTAAATTTATGATTAATAATTCTTTACTAAAATTTAGCATACTGTGCTGATTAACAAGCTGGAACTCACTAGAAATGGTACTGCTTTGTCAGGGTTTTTTTTGTGTGGATGAGAAACCAAGTATACTGATTTGGCATAAGAATGCCAAAACATAGTTCAAATATAAGACAGATATTAATGACAAAGTTAAGTAGATATGGAACAGTTCTATAATATAAATTTTATTTAAACTAATTGAAATATCATTTATATGGAATTCTCTATTTCCAATCAGCAGTTCTGATTTCAAACTAGCTGGTAAAAAATATTACAGATCAGATATATAATTCTTCTTAACTTCTTTGATTGGTCATTCCCTATCCGATATTAATATGTCACAATATTTCTAAAACAAACATTTGCTAAATAGTAAAACTAAGGATCAGAGCTGGCAAATGTGTAAGCATGCAAATAGTTTGCAACAGCTTGCAAAATCAGGCCATAGAGAATTAATACAACCTCACTGCACTTCTATTTTCTTAAGTTAAAGCAAACAGGATTTGGCAGTCAAAGTTTACCATTTTGTATTTACCATGAGTCAGTATGACAAATTATTTAATGTATAATTTTTAAAATATCAGATATAAAGATGAAGAAGTCTGTCCCAGATGTTTTTGACTATTGTAACCAAAATTTTTTTTTTAAATCACATTTTGTCTTCTGTGTCAACAGTTAGCATCATGCAAACACTTAGAGTCACATACCCATAACTGCTATCGTGATATGTTGGAGAAAACACATCCATCTCTATAAGGTTGTCATGACCATTTGCAAGGACTGCTTGATTTCCTAATTCTCTATACACAAAGATACAAAAAGATGAAATTAGAGTGGCAATTTCAAATTAAAGAATGGGATGACCCCATAAAAAGAATATACTAATTCTGTTGCATAACTTTCTTTTTTTCACAGATGTACAAAACTGCAACTGCATTTTGCATGTGGGATTTATGTGCCTTCCACGCTGTCCTCTGAACTACATGCTGGATTGTAACTTGAAGACACTTGAAGACGGTGTTACAAGGCTACCATTAGGTGGTCACTACCCTTTGGTGATCCCTTATTTATGTGCCAGTCCTTGAATAAAATTCCTGGCTGCTGCCCGTGGCAAGACAGGCTTAAGGACTGAACAGTGCATAGTGGGGGACGTTGTTTACTTGATGAGGCCGGACCAGAGATGAAGTAATAAAAGTGAACTGAGACTATTAGAAGACAGTCTCTTGCTGGCTGTCTGGCATAGCCAGTCAGCCAGAAAATACGCAGAGGGCTGGCTACCAGACTGAGCGGAGATCTCATGTTCTGCAAATGGCACTGCACAGCAGCAGGGGAGGGAAAGGAAGGACCACAGACTCTGGCTCTCTCAGGCAACAGTGAGAAAATGAAGGGGAGAAACAAAGCTAAGCACTATTATTTTGTTTAGAATTGCTTATTTCTTTGTCCTATCTAAAAAAAAAAATTGAGTCCATGCTTGCTTCAATGGCTGCATATCTTTGAAGAGGGGAATGATAAACTCAAGGAATACTGTGCAAATACTACTGAATTCTGGACTACCAGTGCCTGCCTAAAAGACGGGACAAAATACACAGTGTAGTCAAATTCCAAGTATTCATGGTGACAGCAAGGGATTTTTGAGCAGGAAGGATGCCAGAGAGATCAAGCAAAAAAAAAAAAATCTAAAGAAAGACACTATTGACATCAAGGGAAGCTTATAAGCATACGGGCCCAGTGTGCTAGGATTCAAACACAGATGCTTGGTGAGCACCTGACTGTATGAGAATGTCAAAAGAAAACACCACTTTTATTCAACTTTAGTCTTTGAAAACAATACTGGTGGTTTGACTTAGTGAACATGTCTAACGTGTGTATATATTGACCCCATAATTATGGCATGTCAATCTTTAAAAATGCATTCTTGCTCTCAGCAATCTAAGTAGAGTCCTATTTCCTCAACTGGCGGACCAGCAATGTCCACAATGATACACGGGGTCTTCACAAGAGCAGGACTTGAACTCCATCCCCAGTTTCTGGTTTTATTTTGTACCATGCCTTCTCAATATAATTAACATGTCTAATCAAGTCCATGTGTGAAAACCTGGAAGACTTACAGAATGGAACAACTTGGAATTTGATTAAACCAGGCACTGTTTTAGTGGGTGGAATGCGTAAAATAGCTGCTTTGAGCAGACTTTAACCTCCAGCAACACTGTGCTTCTGCAGACAATCAATCAGCCTCTACACAAATTGATTTAAGACTTCCCTGGAAACTATCAACACCCTTTCCACACCTTAATCAATACTGAAGGCGCTAGCTTCATTGGCAATCCACCCCAATAAAGACATATGGGTATGTTCATCACACTTTAGGAGTTTCTAAAATCTTCGCATTCTAAAATGAAGTTTGGATCAAGCTTGCAGAATGGTTTTGAAGCAACGCATTCTAGGAGTTGTTTTGTCTGTACCACTTCTGAGGTATTCTAGTACTTTAGTTAAGTCCTTCAAAATGCTGAAATATTTTCCAGCTATCAAATATTTCTTCAACCAGTTCCCTCTTTCTTCTTGGTAAAATTAGTAGGTAGGTAATTGAATACAGTAATGTTCCTACCCACTCTGTTTTTAAGTATAAGTTAGGGGTAAGTGAAGACTAAGCAGTATCAGCATAGACTATGAAAACCATGATAGTTTCTATAAAAAATTCACAGTCCATCATACAAAATACAGATATCTTTCAAAAGATGAGGTATTTTATACAGCAAATCAAGTAAGAAAAAGCAAACCTCTTCTTTGATTCACTGACACGTTAGCACAGATTCTGAATAAAGTTATATAATATCCTCAGAGATTTATTCTTGACTGGAATATGTAAATTTTTGCTTGCTGACAAATTTATCTTAGACATTCAATGCCTAAAATTAATGAAATACTGCCTGAGAAATGCACCAAGAGATGCAATCAGCTTACTTTTACCAATAAATTTATGAATTCTAACATACTTTTGCTCTGCACATCTGTAACATACATAATTGATTGTGCATTAGAAAAATGCTGCACATTCAAATATTTAACAGAGAAGGCATTTAAAGAAGTGATTTTAAAGTATTTTTAAATATCAGTAATTTAGACCCTACTAGAACACAAAGCCATGAGAACGTAACTAATGATACTGGTGCTCAAGAACTCATTACTAAAACTAGTAGGTGAATAAAAACTTAAAGACCAATGGTAATAAAAAACCTACTAATATTCAATTACTTAATCATCATTTATAACAGTCAGACACCTGACATGTAGTCATGCATTTGCATGATTTCGGCTGTCCAACCAGTAATTCAAAGAACAAAATGGAAAGTCATTCAATATAGTCCTGCTTTTTTATTTCTTCAAAAGTTAATACTGTTCTATCTGCTTCTCCAGCAGATCTATTGCTTCTACAGTTGAATCTAACTTGCAGCAGGTTGGGGAAGAGTCAATAGTAAAGATCATTAAATGCCCAATGAAAAGGTTCTGCAGTCTGCAGGAAATATTTTCTTACTGTCTTGCTTTTTTTTTTTTTAAATGTAGATTTTGCTTAGCCCCGAAAGAGTGAAGACAATTTCTGCCACTGCTCAGTAACCTCACCGTCATTTAAAGATGGCATCAAAGATGAAAGAAGCACTCAGTAATCCAAGTTACAGTTTTAGGCCCTCGTAAAATTTTGCGCAAAGAGTCTTTTTGTATTTAAAAAACCATAAATTGGAATTTCTGTTGGACATTGTTGATCTGTCACCTCACAATTCATCCATTTAACTAGTAACGGCAATGCTTTACACAAAAGTATTAACTCTGGACAGAGCCAAATTGGAGAATACTCTATTAAATACACAACTGAATCCAATATTATGAAATATATATTTCAAAGTCACCTCCATTACTACTGCAAAACGATGGGGACTAAAACCTCCCTCGGGCTTTCCAACTACACCCCTCTCACCTACATGCAGATACACAAACCCAGCCTATTCACTATCCAGCTATACACGACAGCAAGTTATATGTCATTTTTATGCCACCCATCACCAATATGAGCCTATAGAGATAGAAAGATAGCTATGTATATATGCTGACATTCACATTCTGTACCTCTAAATGGCCGTCATCTAAGTCAGATAAAAAAAAAAGATGGGGGGGGGGGAAGCTGACTATGGGCATAAGCTAAAATATTGCCAAAGATGAAATAAACTTTCTTTTAGGCTGAGAAAAGGATGAAGGAAGAGACCTATCACAAAGTTGTTAATATAGCTGAAACTGAGCCTAAGAATCACACTCAGTAGGGAACCTTAACCAAAAAGGGAAAAATCAATGACAAATAAGATGGGTTCTTCACCTCCAGAGTTCCAACCAAGTGAGACTATTATAGAAACTACAGTAGGGCTCTGTCAGTTTTTATGTGAAATTTTCACATTTCAGCTCATTCACAAGTGTTCAAAACTTGAACACTCAAATACCTTTAGCTTTTAATCAGGAACATTTAAAAGATGAAAGATTCCACTCAGCAAAAAATATTTACTCCAGGTTGGAAGTGGCATCCTCATTCAAGTCCTATGTCTTTTTATTTATAAACACAATAAAAACATATATGGCAATAGAAGCAAACATCAAAGACCCTACACGTCTACTGAAGAATAACCAGTGTCTGGAAAATGTCAAACATCTTATTCCCACTACAAAATTATTTTTTCTATAAGAAAACTCATTCTTAACGTACTAAATTGTCTGAGTATGATGATGAAATCCCTTCAGTGGAATCCTATTCCACAGTGTCTGTGTCTCATAAGCAATACAGGAGGGTCCAAGAAAACTAAGAAAAGGAATAGCCATTCCCAATAGCCTGACAGAAGAGTTGCCTGAAACATCAATGGGGACAAAACCACCTAACAGAGAATCTTAAGGTCACATATGTTTTAGATTAGTCAAAATCAGCTGTGCTATCTTTACTTTGCTACAAACCATAATTTAAAGGGACTCAAAGAATGAACTGAAGGGATTTCATAAACATTTTCAAGAATTACTGTCAGCTTCAATATAGTTATAAATGCTCAGTTTGATGACTAAATTGGAATATTATGGCTTTCGTTAATAAAAAATTAGTGCTGATTGAGTGTTACATGAGTATTAATTAATCACTGTAGGTAAATCCAGCTCTGTGCCAGTAAGTCCTATAAAATTTTTTTATAGATCATTCTGCATCATACATCACTCTGCATCTAAAGAAGCTAGTGTCACCCTTTACATCAGCTGCTTCTTTCCTAAAGCCAGTTATCAATTCTAAAAGACAAAAAAGAATGAGAACAAATTTATCATGATACCAGAACTAAGCGCGTTCGTTCGTCTTACCAAATCCTAGACAAGTTTAATAAACACCTAGCCTCACATGGGTATTTCTTTAAAGGGACCAAGTACAAGAGTTAAAAATATTACTGAAAGTTCCTTGATATTTGATCTGTATGGCAGCATACATTTGACACATAACATATCTGGCAAGCAAGGCAAGAAATTTCTTCAAACAGTCAAAAGTCACAGATTATGAACAGGAAGGAAAATGCTTGTCTGGAAAAAATAATATACTCTCTGAGTCCAATTACTCTGCAACAGGCATTGTAAGGGAAAAGAGTGTCGTTGTGGATTTTAGAGAGAGGATAGGTTTTTTTAGTACTGAAAAGTTTTCAGTTTTGTTTGCTGAATGAGGGGAAGTATTAGCTGCTGGTCATCTTTCATCATGTTAAATGTTTTCTTTAGAAGTGCCACAGTCTGTAATAGTACCTAAGTAATTACCTGCTTTCCAGTGGCGCATTACTGCCAAGGACCCAGCTGTCCTGCAGCTGGACTGACTCAGGTGTGGTTTGCAGCTCGGCGGGCAAAGCAGCCGGCGGGGCCGGACTCTGATTCCTCCTATTTGTCAGTGAGTTTCTGTTAAGTGAGGTGATGGATGGGTGATGCTGTGCTGAATGTTGCTTGTGAGAAGGTGGCAAAGGCTGCAGGGTCGACTGGCCTTGGTTATTTGGAGGTTGTTCTAAGAAGAAAGAAAATTACAGTTCGTTATACACCATCTTAGCATTTGCTACAACCAAAGCAGAATGAGAAATTCAATATAATCCTATCATCTAATATATTTGCATATTATTCTATTAGCAGACATTCAGTGACATTCTCTAAGAGCAAGTTTACCCTTGATACAGAAAGTTCTAATTAATATACAACAGATGGTAAAATTGCTTTTGGTTTTAATTTGTTTCATTTTTTTTTTTTAATCTGGTTTTATTAACACCTACAGAAAATAGCATCTGACAGATCCCCTAATGTGCCTTTAGATATCCGCTTTTTTTAACAAACCAACCCTGAAATTAAATGGGTAATTTCAGTGGAACACAAAGGTTTTCAAAATGCATATAATCCCTATAATTATTTAATGGAGTTTTTTAAGCTTTATTTAACTGCAATAAATTATTACAAGCTAGTTGCTAAACAGCAGTAGACTAGTTTAGTGCATTTCAAATAAGGCAGATCTGCACTATGATCTGCTAATAGATGCTAAGTATTCTTTAGCAGAAGGTCACTCTGTGAAGCAGATGTTGCTTCACGGATATTTAACAGACTGAATCACATCTGATTACAACGTCAGAAGACTCATATACTTAATGACCGTCACATCCATTAGAACACACACAGAACAGATTTTCCAATTTCACACTATGCAATATAACTACAGTTTGGAGTAAGTCACAGGTGATCAGAGAGTCAGGCCATCAAAACAAAAGGAAATATTTTTTGACTTAACCAAAGCACACAACACCCATAAAGCTTAAAACCAAAACCTCAAAACAGCAAAACCCACAATCAAATACCTCCAGCACTGTTAGGTTTTAACAATCTGTTCTGTAAAATCAGTAGTAAATAAGTAAGACAAACCTTGCCATACAACACAATGAACACAAAATTAAAAACACCTCAAGACACTTCATTTATCATGATTTAGCAATGACTGATGACACTTAAAAATGTAACACTTAACAATACGTAACTCAAATGGCAATCTGTTTCCTAAACTAATGTAGTAGAACATACTTAATAATATAAATGTAAGTCTTAAGCAGAGCAGAAGATACAGGGCCTGCACTTTGCTCACAGTGTAAATGCTTTCATGTAGTTTTTAAATTAGTTGTTTGATCTTCATAAGCAATTCCCTGTTTGGAACTGGTTATAACTGCAAATTGTTACAAACCCAATAATAATAGTTCGGTACAGAGAACACAGGAAAAGTATTTCTGTTGAAACAGATGTTTCCAATAACTTACAGGTGACTACTATAAAAATAACTTAACAGTGAGTAATTTCTCATGTCATGGACATAAGAAAATTTGAGAATGTTAAGGAATAGACGTGCTAAGCTTAAACAGAAAATCCAGCCTTTGGAATAATTTCCTTTCCGAGAATCCCGTTCTCCTTTCCAGTTATCTTGTGTGGTCAATATGACTTTTGCCACAAACAACAGCAATGCTGAATCTGTCATTAAAATAATGACAAGCATTTACACTGCCAATAAAGTTTTCAACACCAAATCTCTAATACATTAATGAAAAATTACCTTCCAGGAAGGACACAACTGATCAGCTTTGTCTTTACCAACACCGACACAAAGGGTATCACTGCATGTGATTACAATCCCTATCAAGGGCTTCAAGCCACATTGCAACAAGCCAGCTAAAGAAAAGTTAACAGACTAACACTAGCTGAGACTTTTTTCCTCCATGTCTACTTAAAAATTTATCTGATTTAGAGTACAAGCTATTTATCGGCTGGGGCAGAATTAACTGTGGCCCTGTATTTTATAATATATAGGTGTATGTATATATATAAATATATATATGTGTACACGTGTCTGTGTAAATATTTACACATGTGCATGTGTAAATATATATATGTATAAATGATTAACACGGCAGAAAAGAATTACAAGTGAAATAAAATAATTTTCATTAATTTGTTTTTAATCAGATAAATTACTTAATCAAAATTGTCCTAAGGAACTGACTTCTTGTCTTTGTTATTCCCTTTTTTGACTCTCCTACCTGCCTAGCCTTGTTGAACAGTGTTGCCAGGATCAGCGCAACACCGTCCTCCTCTGCAGCTCCTACCAGCTGAAACATTTTGCTGACATGCCTCTTCTTCATTAACTGCTCTTCTCATTTAAAATCTCAGCTAAAAATCAATCTTTCAACCTATGATTTTCAGTACTAAAGATCTTGCACCATCCTCTGCTAAAGACAAAGCAAAGGATAAAATAATGTTGTTCTCTCGCACAAAGGAGGGTGTAAGGGGACTATGCCAGGCCTGCAGGCTTCTCTCAGGTAGACATCAGGCCTTCCCACACACTCTACCAACGAGGAAGAGGGATAGTAAAGGCTCTGTATATTTATGCTCTCCCCAAATGAATGCATAGATCCAGTACGTACACCAGTAACATGCTGGGGGAGTGAAACTGTGTTCCTCAGCCCACAGGCCAGCTACTCAGGCCACTGTTTGGGATTTAGAGTATTCCCCCAGAAATTTACTCTGAACCTACAAAGCCCTTCTGCTATATAACGTATAAACATTACTGACACTGCAACTACAGAGTAACATATAAAATAAATCAAGAGTTGTGAGATGAGCTTGTAACCATAAGGCGCAGGCTAGAAGGGAGATAGAAGAGCATAGCAAGTGCAACTTTGTAAAGATCACACGTCCTCGAAGCCACTGTCTCTCTCCATAGGATGCTGCCAGGTGACATTTTCTAGTGTCCGAGGGCAACTTCAATTGGCACGGAATCTACAGCCTCCACAGAATCAGAAATGCCTGAAAAATCTGGAATGATTTATTGCTCTTCTAATTGTGCAAGAGCTACAGGTAGAATTGAGCCTAACAAGATTAGATTTTCCATAAATCAATAGAGCTAAAATCTATATTCCTCTAAACTTCCTCAGTCTTATATTGTCATTCTGAATGAGAGATCACTGAAGACTGCTCTTTCGATCTTTTCTTCAACCTGCCAGATTTCTTGAATCCACAGTTGTTCTGATTGCCATGCAATTTCTAACAGAAACTTCAATCTTGCACCACTGATTTGTGAGGAAGATATAATCATCACAACAGTCATGTTTTGAATGCTGTTCTTAAGCCTTCTTAAGATTCCCTTTTTTACTCCTCTTTTAAGGACTGCATAGCTAAAGAACAGCTTTCAGTATTACTGTGACTTTCACACAAAGCTATCAGTCTTACATAGTAACTAAGCTTCTCGACACCCCTATGACACTACGAAAATATTCTCATTGCACACGCAGGGAAACTGAAGCATACATGTTTAGTGATTCACACAGGTCTGAGAAATCAGCATCACAGCCAGAAAAGTACTGTTTTTTTGCTTTTCATAATTAAGGAATTGATAAAGACAATGGGAGTTTCATGACACAGATACATACTTCATGAGTTCTGCAAGACTGGAGACTACTCCTGGTGAAAATACTCCTACGTGTGCCACAACGGCCAGTATCGAGACCCTGTAACTCCTCCTTCCTCTCTATCAATCAGCTTGTTGGAAAATGGGAATCCTAGGGGGAAACAGTTCTTCCCTCAGTTAGTGACAATATCAGCAGTCCTGGGACTTGGCCAGGGCCCTCCCAACAAACCACTCATTAGAAATTTCCTTCTTATAGACTATCAGGAAGAAGAAAGAGCATTCAAATCTGATAAAGTGCAATTGTGTTGAAATACTTAAGAACTATTCAGGAAAGCTACAGTTGCTTTGCTTTAAATTGGATTTTAAATGCTATCCTAATTGATTTAATCTAAATGAGAATGTGTGGTTTACACTAAAAATAAGCAGGTATGGGTACAGGTGGGCTTATGTCTAAAAATGGTAAGTTTTAATTAAAACTTTCTTGTTCAGCCTAGACCTTAATGACTGTAGAGCAATCCCATTCATCTTAAAGAGAAGATTTCTGCAGTAAGAAGCAAATGTAAATTGGCCCAGCAACCAGCCTGTATATTCAAGTTGTTCAGGTGCAAAAAAAAGCCCCACATTTTTGAGGCATTTGCTGCATAAGTCAGCATCAGATAATTATGCATGCGAACATATGTACAGAACTCGGAAAAGTCACAAGAAATCGGGTAGAAAGCTGTCTTACTACAGTTACATGAATTTTTCAAAACATATTTAAATTGTTATTTACCCTAGGGAACCAGAGTGAAGCAAACCAGCCATTTCAATTGTAGAGGTAAATTAGATGCACTCTGTAGCCTTTCACAAAACCTTTTTTCTCTTTTCTTTTTCAAAAAGTAATTTACATTTAATTAATTTTATCATTTAATTGTTACAGAATTTGAACAGCATATGAAAGAATACAGAAAAACGCATATGTGAAAGTAAAAAGCAAGGAGAGACATTTACGATAACTACTGCCATTTGGGGGAAAGGGGTTAATTCCAAAGGAGAAAAGCAGACCAAGTATCCATGAAAAAAAGTAATTTGTTGCACATTTTGTATGATAGCCTTTCTGTAACAGACAGATCACCGAGACCTGTCAGCTAGCTACTCATCTAGGAAAAAGAGGTGATTTCCATTTGATAAAGATTAGGCTTTTTAATAGCGTATAATTAACGTTAACTTTGAGTTTCCATGACAAACACAAAAGCGAAGACTTCCATTATGATATAAACATTTCAAATGTGAACATAACGTAATTCAATATCTACGTCTGTGAGGTCTTAACTCTTTCTAGTCAGCCTGCTCCTTTTTTCCGCTCTCTCTTTAGAAGAGTCTCTGGCATGGTAAAGCAAATATCCACAATATATACCAGAAGTAAGCAGGTAGAGTAGACTGAATGTTTTAGAAAACTGGTAACAAAAAAGATAATCTTTCATTTCCAGGTCCCTGGTCTGCTAGACCCTGATTGCTAGCAGCCAAAAGTAATTTCCATAAGAACTGGCTTGATTTCCTCAATAAAACACTCTGATGAACTTGAAATTTTACCTAATTGACACATGGACATACCTCCAAAAGTACTGTAAGCAGAAGTAGGATTTACCTTGGAAATCCCTGCAAATTGAAGAGAGCGGGTATTATGATTTAATTATTCCTAGAGCTCCCAAAGGAGCTCTTTTTTTTAAGTCCTTGCTTACAGAGGGGTAAGACAGGCTACCTGCACCGCTATGGCCAGGGCTTCAGTGATTCTGCAGGCAAGTAAAACCATTCATGCCAGAAGTCTCTGGTCTGGGAGCACCTTTCATGAGAAGCTGTATTTAATTAACGAAAATAAAAAGAAGGTTAGGGGTTTGGGGAAAAATTGTGTATTTAAGTGTTCATTTGTAATTAGGTAGATCTGTCTTTTGAATGAACCTCTGCTTCAGTGTACTTTTTCTGCCAAGGTGTACAAGACTCAAAGTTTCCTTTCTGATCATTTACTACAAGCTATAGTGGCAATCCAAGATAACCTGCTGTATCTACTCATTTTGTGTTTAATCCCAAGTATTAGCTTAATCTTATCCATGTCCAAATTGGCTCTGCCCTGCCAACTGCTTTAAGGATCCAAACCACACGCTCAACCCAAGGAATGAGGTGACACAGCGCCTACCACCACAGGAGAGCCCTTTCACTTTGATTTGTTGTCAGCCAGCACTATCCCTTTCTGCTTGCTTTACAATTAACGGACATACAGATGGAAACAGAATTAACCCGCAGCCACTGCTGCTGACTTCCTCTTGACGCACTCTGTGCTAGCTACATGGTGACAAGAATGCGGAGAAGTGACAAGGCCACTTTGATCAAGATATGCATCGTGTGTGTGTGTGTATACTATTATAATATAAAATGGGAAAAAGTCATACAAGTAGCTTGATCAAAGTGGGCCAATGTTTGTCTCCTCATCAGTACACTGCCTGTAGGGTCTGACAACCTGTCAGGCTACCTGGGAGTGAGACACTACCAGTGAATTTAACTGTAGGATATGCTCTGAAAGATTGCATTGCCTTGCTTATGCATCCTAAGTTTGGAAGAAATTATAAAGAAAACCTGAATTTTGTTATCCACATTAAACATTTTTCTTTAAATCTCAACATTATTTCACTTTTTAAAGAGAAATAAAGACTTCTGCAGTGAAAGGGAAGAAAGACTTATTTGATTGTGGAGAAACTTGCAACAGTCTCATGGTGCACACATGGGAAGTGCCTGTCTTAAGATCTACCAGATGGCAAGAGGAGAGGAGTAGCAGGAGCTCCCTGGAGGGCAGTAGGATAGTCC
This sequence comes from Phoenicopterus ruber ruber, assembly GCA_009819775.1. Classification (NCBI taxonomy): domain Eukaryota; kingdom Metazoa; phylum Chordata; class Aves; order Phoenicopteriformes; family Phoenicopteridae; genus Phoenicopterus; species Phoenicopterus ruber. The sequence goes on from CM020218.1 coordinate 37,914,629, forward strand.
CCAACATGTAACATTGGTAATTTTAAACCACAAAGTACATGTTGATAATTTCCTATATCCTGTAATATAAGGAAACTGTTCTTTACCAGTTAAATATATGCTGGAAGACAAAGAAACGAGTCATGCACAAAAAACGCAATCTTTAGGAACTTAAGAAAAAATATTTTTACCAATGCCTTTCAGTTGTGTCTTTCAGATGGGCTATCTACAGGAGTGTTACTTCAGGTTAAAGGTACACCTGTAACTTTGTCTTTCCACTTCACATCCATCTAGCAAAGTATTTCCCCTCAACAACTTCATACTGATAATATCTGTGCATGCTCAGCTATGTATTGTAATTCAGTTCTCCATAATGTTTTAGAAATCTTACTGCAACAAACAGAAAACACCAGTGACTAACAGTCTTTTCACAAAAACTTTCTGAAGTATATGAACTGAACTTTAAACTTACTGGAAAGGCATGATTTTTTGTCCCTGGTATTTTTAGCATAAACAAGCTAAAAAGCTATATACCCTATATGATATGTGACCCTGTGAAGATAGATAAAATAACTTTCTATTTTATGGCATTTACTTTGAAAATCTGATTAAGATAGATGTCTCTAGTTCGTAATTCTTCAATGTCATGTTGTCATAGTTCCCATCAGCAAGATGCTTTAAAGGCTTTCGATTAATATTGCATGCCAGAACTGAAATTACATCCTTTGTCGTTTAGTTCTTAATGGTGCAAGTGATATCTATCAAGTAGTGTTTTATGAAGCATGTGTGATTTTTATTACAGGCTGTTTTCACAAATCTTCTTCAGGTTTCATAAAGACTGTTCATGGTTCACAACAAATATGCCCTGCATTTAAAATCATGCCAATTCTCAAGTGCAAAATAAAACTTGGATTTTTCAGTGACGTTTATCAATAGAACAAAAACTATTCCTTAATTTAAATCTGTATATAATCATCTTAATTAGCAATGCAAAAATATTACTGTAAGCCTCTCAACTCTGCGTGAGAATGATACAGTAACCCCCCAACAACAAATGTAATCACATATTATTTTCACAAGTAACAGGTTAGGTTTGCCAAATCTTACAAGTGCCTTAATTTTTAAAATGGAGGGGACACACAGATAAATCAGAAGATGCAACATTCCCCTGTAATACAAGTACAACAGAGATTTTCATTTGCAGCATCCATCTTTGTAAAATAAGATACATAGAGTTAAAACTTTCAATTTACTGGAAACCCACTAGTTAGGGGCAGTTGAGAAGGAGTATTAGGGTTGGTTATTTTTGGTCAACCGGCCACTTAAACAAAAACGTGCAAAGTCAATAAAACTCAAGTCTTACAGGACATATGAACAGCATATATTTTTTCAAATATTTTTTTGTCCAAAGACATAAAGAGCTTTCTCTTGATACCTGACAGAGTAAGGCAAATACACTGCAGGAAGAAATACTGCCCATTGAGAAGAAAGCAGGCATTTCTTCCACAGATGGTGGTGAAAGGAAAAATCGGAGGATTTACTTCTGAAAGGTTTATTAAATGTTGTTTCCACTCTCTGTTGTTCACTGTGGGAACTGAACCAGCTCACTTTTAAAACATTTTTTCCATTAGCTGGAATCGATTCTCAAAGCATTCCAACATTTCCACCTCCAGCCTGCAACTGCTCCATTAACCCCTTCAATACATATGTAAAACACGGTCAATATTACCGCAGGCAAAATCTGTTTAATTTAAATACCATATAATGATACATGCCTTCTTGTCCATAGTACCATATAAGAGACGGGCTAACAGAAGGTAGTTACAAAAGCATATGGGGTGAAAGAGCTCAGGTTGGGAGAACAAATTCACCCGGATCAAGGAAAACAGACGATGATGCTGTCATCCACAAGTCAGACATTTTAAGTAACAAAGTAAACTGAAACTTTACAGGTTTTTGACTGAGTTGAGGATGGCTTAATCACCTTATGAAAGCTGAAACAGAGATAAATATTTCAGCTTCAGTGACAAAAAGCTATAGTGGAACTAGTTGAGCAAACAGCCTTCCCAATAGTGGCCTCTTTATCCCCAGAGGCATTTAAGAAGAAAAATGAAAAAAAGCAAAGTACAGAAACACTGCTAAAGTAAATTGAAATTTAACCTGCTGGGGTAACATATTTGATCTTGCTTTACAAGAAAAAGAAATAAAAAAAGATAACATAAAACGCATGATGGCAACTATGCACACAGAATGAACTAGAAGCAACAGTGTAATTACAATCCTGCTGTCATATTACACGACCGCCATATCCTTCCACTTCAGGCTAACCCACACAGTAGTTAGCAGGGATACTAATACACATTATTTCTATTCTATTTTTAGGACCTGAGGTCTGTAAAACCAAACAGAACCCTCCAATGGTAAAAAGTCATTGACTTATTTCCAACAATTTACCCGGAGATCAAACTGGGAAAAGATGCTATCACACGGTGAGAAATGACAAAAGCTTGCTCACTTGAGACACAAAAATGACATTCAGCTTACATTATGCAGAGATTCAAAATACAATAATGCAACCTTTAGTGGTGTGCTCCTGGCCTGGCTTCCCCACAGTGGGGTTCAGATGTTTTGCAGGACTGCGGGCTCAGGTTTTTTTCCCTGGGGGATAGCAGTCTCCCAGAGCAATACTCCCTGGGGCTGGGGACCACCAAGCCCGTATGCTTCACTTAAAGTCACGCTTGTTCCTATTCAGAATAGACTTTTCTGCATCTTCATAAATCAGATCATCCTTCTTCCTTGTTTAGAGTCAGAAATGAGAAAGTTATGCAATTATTGCTAGCTTCAGGTAATCTTCTTTGATGAGAACTCATGGAGATCAGTGGAGAAATACATTTTGAGTTCACAAATTGAAGGCTAGCTTTTTAACCAGAGAATTCAGGTTTTCATTTAAGGAAAACAAAATATGAAACAAAACCTGAGAAGTCCAGCTGAAAGGCTTTGTAGGGGGAGGAAAAATTCAGCTTTCCAAAATGCTGACAGGGGACTGGAGTTAACCTGAAAAATCTTTGAGTACCTAGCCAAAACCTACCCATAAAACACTGGTAAAACGATGTGGAGTATCCCACTTCCTGTTTTGCTCATCCAGCACCTTATGTGCATACCAAATACAGACAGCCACTTAATTTTGACTCCAAAAATTGTGATTTATAAATAAATGTTGTAAAAAAGAAGTACCATGCTTCAGCTGTAAACTGAGGAAGTTCTACAATCCTGATTCAGGCAAAATGACAGTGTGTTAATGTATGTACTCATTTCTTACCACATGTTTAACTGCAGTGCAGTATGGATTGCAAAGTTTGATGTACGACTTCTTAATAGATTTCCTAGCATTTTCAAGTGTTAGATAATTTTGGTCCCTATCCAAAATCATTAATCCAAAGTGAGCTACGACTGTATGTTTTTCTTTGTCTTTTGATTTTACTTCTTAACACTTCCAAGAAAAACAATTTGCCAAAGCTATTTACTTTAGAAGCACAGTTACTACTGTACAGGTTAAAAACCCCCAAACTTTCAAAAACCTTTAACCTGAAAAAATACACTTGCAAGTCATGATTACATAATGCTTACAGCTGTCACAACCAGTGCTGCAAAAAACCTGCCTTTCTTCCCAATAAATAAAGTACCATCTAAAGGCTCTTTTGCCACTTACTAAACCTCACTTTTACTGACATATGGCTGACATTCATGATGAAGGAGCAAACCACTAGATTTCCTCAATTCCAAGAGCCAGGGGGAAAATTCTTCACTAATTAAGTCAACTGAATTTTTGTCATGGACTTGTTAAGGTTAATGGCGCCTCTTGAACATTTTGTAAATTTACAAATCCAAAAGTAGTTTGAAAAACTCCAAAATTAGTTCATTATAAGCGATGAAATTCTTGACCAACTTCTGCATGCTCAGCCTCGTCTGGGAGCACAAGGCCACACTAATAAAATCTGTGAAAGATAAGCTAGGAATGGGAAAACACAATATAAAACTTCTAAGCACAAATAGGTGAGTTTGTTTCATCAGATTTGAAAGAACTCAGATAAGAGGGATTCGTGTTTTGCTTTGGAGGAAATGAAAAAGGAACAGGGTAGTGAGATGAAAAGGAAACCATGGGGGGAAAAAATGGTAGAATTGCACAGAAAAGAGGTTGAATGAATAATACACAGAGGAGACGTTAAAACTGAACAGCTAAGAGAAAAATTCTAAGAAAAATGAGAAAGCATATGCAATTTTATAAGAAAATCATAATAACCAAACTTTTATGGAAAACACAAAAGTGAGATGCTTACTCTACAGCCTTGACTTTTAAAAAAGGAGTTTAATCCTGGCCTCTAGAGTTAAAGGTAAAAATTCTTATAGACTGCACCTTGGGTCGTAGAGCAAGGGAGAAATAAAGCAGTGAAAAATTCACCAGATGAATTTTTGTCTCCAGATCAATTAATTGATCTATCTTTTATCAAGTGTAAGGAATATACAGATCATGAAAGAGAGGAAAAGAATAGAGAACTAAGCTTCCAAAATAGCTTTAAAATACATTTTTCTCCTAACTGTGTCAGGGAAGAGAAATGCATAAGAGGGGGAGGCCTCCACAAGAGCAAACTGAGGAACTATTGTTCTCTAATGACTTTAAATAAGCTTTTTAGGCTTACATGTGAATTAGAATTTTGCTCTTCTTCCTTACATTAAAAAAAAAAAACCCAAAACCCCCACACAACCAAAAAAAACCCCAAACCAAAAACTCCAACCTCTTGATTTTAGTAAGATATTCTGCTCTAATGACAATCAAGTCTAGTTAGGTATCAATCAAAAGAACGAATCCATTGCCAAAGATTTTTTAAAAGATGTTCTGGTTTCCAGTACAGCTGCTTCCCTTTTCAGAAGGAAGATAGAGTCATTAATCCTCAAATGCAACATAAACTTTGAATTGCTAGGAGTTGAAACAGAAACTACCTTTCAGTCTGACTGTCTCAGTTCATGTAACTTATCAACAAAACTCTCCCATATCTAGTATAGCATTTGAAGTAAATCTGTGATAATTTCAGAGGTATCAGTGGACAGGGAGAATGATTTAATTAGACATTTGTATGTGTTCATTATTTATTCTGCAAATGCTGTGAAGGACAACAGTATGCTGAGCAGCTTAAACAGACTATACTATAATTAATGATAATAAACAATTATGTCCAATAATAAATAAAAAGCTAGGGGGGAAATTCTAGAAATATTTTTTTAAATGTATAAAACACAGAAAACTGTGAAAATCAGTCTTTCTTACTTTTAAATTCCATATATATTGTCATGACTGTAGGCTTTGCCTTTTCCTGTACATATGTTCATTATGTCCTAGTTGTGTTGCTGCTCCAAAGCTGTTTCCAGCAGGTGATCTTTCACATCAGTTTCTAGCTAAACTTTACAGCTTCTCGCCTGAACCAAGCTCCTTAAAAAAACATGGCTGATTCATGTCGTAGTAAGCTCTTCCTTTTAATAACACTGCTGTAGTTCTAAGACAGACACTGACAGAACAGATAAAAGGTAGAGAATCACAGCTCACAGCTACACCATTTGATATAAGTAGCCAACTAGATAGTAGAGCAGAGCTAAAATAAATGTTTTTGAAACAATGGCAAAAATACACAAATAAGCACATAGTAAATCACCACCGTGGTGCAGTGAAAAGTGATGAAATCTCCTATATGCTGTTAGCAAATGCAAGTTGAATTCCATGATGCTCCTGCCTTCCAGGCAATTGCAGCAGCAAAAGAGATGTTGTTGCTTCTTCTAGGGTAAGCAAAGGCTAAATAAAATGATTCATTACAATTCTATGTCCTTCTGGCAGAATTACAAATTCTGCATGTTATTTAGTTCTTAAAAAACGATCTGAAACCTCCTAATAGTAATCTAATTTTTACATAAACAGAATTTGAGTATTAATGTGCAAAAAGTGTGTAAGCTCCCTTTATACCTAACAGCTGTCATTTCACCAGTAACAAATTTGGCAAAAGCATTTCTTGGTATGCTGGGAGAGCACTTACAAAGACAGCTTGCTCACCACGTAACACTGCCGATTTATAAAGCAAGCTATGCCACAGTCAAGGGGTACAAGGTCTTACACAGACATAGAGCCAGAGGAGATCTGAATGACTAGAGTCCCTGGAAGCCTGCTGCCTTCTACTCATGGGGAAACTCCCCTCTATTTCTAGCCTAATCACGCCCCCTTTGCCTGAACACATTTCCCTGGTCCATCTTCTGGTTAAACTATCATATGGGAAAAGGCCTTTCGTTTTGTCTTCTGCTTAACCCCAACACTGGTGACAAGCAACCTGTGTGTGGGGGCGGTACGTGATTGCGAGGGAAACAGATGGTCTCAGGCTGAGAAGTCTGATATTGAACACGCTTTTATAACTACTACCGGGGGCTAAAAACAAACATTTCAGGAGGGAGAATTGTCTCATGGTAAGACTGCAGCAGAGTAAGTCATGAAATCTCTTTTTTTTTATTCCTGGCAAGCCAGTGGCTTATGGGGTGATCACAAGCAAGCAAGAACCTTTGTACGTCCATCGGTCTCGCCACCGAAGCTGGTTAACGATACCTGCCAAGGTGCAGGGGGCTGCAGGAATCAATTACATGTCCAACAGCTCTTCGCTGCTTTTGAGATGAAAGATGTTCTACGGGTGAAACTTGAACAGATACAGCAGAGGTGAGTAAAGGTCCTCTGCTCTCAGACTGAATTTATGATGAAGAGCACACAGACAAACGTGTTTGTGGAGAGGAGGAGGAAGGGTACGCTTTGTGTTCTGCCGAGGGGCAACCCCACACCGCCGCCCAAGTGGGGAATGGGAGGGGATATTCAGAATACCAGATTTTTTCTGATATGGGTCAAATTTCCATCACTTTTCCACAGAGAGCGAGCCTGTGGGTGGGGAAGCGCATGCAACCCATCCCACCTGCTCCCTGCAGAACTCCCTGCAGCCCAATTTCCCTGGCTCCGTGCAGGTGTAAGTGTGAAAATTTCACGTGCACATCCTTCCCCAAGGTGTGAGGTTTCACAGGTTACATGCAGTGATACAGGAGAACATTGGGTCTTCCACAAAGATAAACCAATGTCACAAACAAGGCAACATTTTCAGCAAAAGCTACTGGGTTGCTTTATAGTCTCAGGTGAATTAAATCTGTTGGAGAGATTCACACTTTGGAAATACACATCTAAAGAAAATAAATACAAACAAACAGTGAAGACTTTGAGGTACATTAGCTGCAAAAATTACCTCAGAAGCAAATGCTTTTAGAAGCCGCAAACATGGAGAATTACTAGCATTTCTGAAAGCTGAAAGTCTAAATAGCTGTCAGCAACTCCACCAGCAAGTGTATGTTATTTACAACAGCAAGCAGACAGATTATCAAGATAACAGAAGCACTGATTAATTGTGTAGCCTAAACTGGCAATAAAACCAGTGTAGAGCCCTGTATGTGTGAATATTTATTTTTAAATAGGTACGTTTTGGCTCCAAGTTTTCCTCTTTCAGTTGTTACCATTTAATAATAATCACTGAATCAAATTGCTCTTTTAGTTTTTTAGAACTGTTAAAAGTAAAAACCTGACTTTGTAGATAGCCTCAAAAAGACTTTTCAAATTTCTATATAGCAATGAGATACTTAACAGAGGCTAAGAGCTATTTTAGAGTTTGCTGCAACAGTTACAAATAAGATGCTTGCGTTGCAATATTCTTCCATGACAGCACAAACTTCAAGCCTAGATTCCAAAATGTTTTATAGCTCTCAGTAAAGTTTGAGTGAAGATCTTCTAATAAATTTTGGTAAGTATGAACTTCTTCATGGCATGTGGCATGTATTATATTCTCTTCTTCAAAGACAATTGGAAAATCTGAAGAATTTTCACATTCAGTGATTTACGTTCAGAACCTTTTCCAACTGTACATGACTTCTCAAAAAGGCAAGGGATAATTTATCTTCAAAATACCTACCCAGCTACCAGCCAGACCTCAATATGCTGGAAGTCTAGACACAAGAAGAAACTTAAGCCCTCATCCCATGAAAGACAACGGATATACTTGTTCTGGAACCCAGCTGGCTGTGGTTGCTGGCATGCAAAGTCTACCCTTGGCCAACAGACAACTACATGGATGAGCATGTCCTGGTTTTGACTAGCTCTGACAATAACCAGGGGGATCAGACAGGCTGGTAGGAAAGTATATAAAAGGAAGGCACTTGTAATGCCCCAAGGCCCCATGCTTTATTCAAGCTCAGAAACCTGACACAAATCTTCTTCATTGTCTCTTTCCAGTAGGACTCTTGTAGCTTCTTTAAGTAAATGCCAGTTGATTGCTGGTTATCATGTCTCCAAAACATGAAGCTGGAGAAAAACATCACATCTGCCAGAGGCATGATTCCTGCTTTATGCCTGTTTATATTCAATCCTCACCCAAACGTAGGCCATGGGGGCACTACTGAATATTCCTCATGCTGTGAGAATACAGATGAAAATCGTTTGCTTGGGCCATTAAAATAAGTGACTCATACACTGAAGTGAGAGATGATGCTAGCTCTTGTCTAGCAAATCCCAAGGAAGAAATTTGATGACTGATGTGCTGCTGCTCATGCCAGCGTGGTTTTCTGTAACAGTTACACGCACAGCTAATCTCGTTTCAGTTTTCATAGTCCCAGCCGGTCAACTCATCAGGTTTGTGTACAACAGGACGTGTGAACCCCCTGTACAGGATAAACTCTCCAGATACTCCAAGTTGCATTTGTACTTGATACAGATCTTTGCTCAACATAGGCAAAGATGCCAGGTTTACTCCCCCTAGAGTTAATGCTCAGGTGTTTAATGCCAGGCCTTTTGCTAATACCAGTAGTCTCTATGAGCTTTTTAATAGTTTCCTCTTCCTGATAAAACCAGAGGAATTCTGGTTACCGGTACACATGCCACAAAAGTCAACCCCACTTGCTGTATGTCTCTTCTAGATCAGAAACAACTTTCACTGAACAGAGATGCATTTTGACTCCTTTTGATTTGTGCACACAGAACAAGAGGGAATGACAGAGTAGTTTCTATGCAGATGAGTTTCTCTCCACTTACAGAAAGTATCCTCAGTGTCTATCAAGTAGTTGCTTAAGGCTGTTTCATTAAGGACGGAGCTTAACCATATCTGCCATTCTTCTACTGTATTTACTTATCTTTTTTGGTGGGGACAGGGAAACACACGCACACAAAAATCATTACTGAGCAAATAAAAAGTTATTTGAAAAGCAAATCTCAAGAAAAAATATTCAAGAAAGCTACTGGGTTCAGTCTCACTGCTACGACAGTAAGAAGGTTCCTCTTGACCCACGATTTCTTTTGCCATTACATAGGAACACACTGAGGAGTATGAGGCTCTAGGAAAGGCATCTACTCTTACAGAATAAGAGAGTAATTCATGTTGTCTTTGATATTTGCAGCACTGTTACAGCTCTTAGAATATGAATACTTTGCACTATAGTCTAGTTATCTGTGCATATGCATACAAAATTACTGTTAATAAAAATATAAATATGTGTCAGAAGTAGTACATTTTAATATTACTTGATGAATATCTATTATACTTGTGACATGTCCTTGCTGTTTACTAGAACTCAAGTGAGAAGTTACTGTGTCTGGTGTTGCCTGTGATAATTTACATCTCCCTAGGGATAAGGGTGCTAAGCTTTCTTCAAACCACTTATTCTTGGCACCCAAACTGAGCAATTACAGCTATGTCTCACACTTTGTCTTTTAAGGATGTGGCATGTTTATTACTCACAAGAGCAAAATGACTCCTGCAATGATGTTTTAAAATCACTGGGTTCAGACAAAAAACAAAGTGCTGGTTATAAATGACAAAGTTAAATCTGTATACAGCTCCTGTCTCCATGGCATGTGAGCACAAAAGCCCCAGGCAGAAAAGTATTCTTTTCCTGCTCTTTCTCCTAGCAGGACAGAGGTACTACGGAAATTTCAATCAACAGTTTCAAAAAGTTTCCACAAACATTTTGCTTCTGTACTAACAACTACTGGGTATTGACCTAGAAGCTGTTATTTAAAATTCAATTGTAGATATAAGGTTCAGTGATAAGTTGCAATCTTCAGAACTACAAGAGTAGCTAATGAGAGCCTGTTTTAGACTTGTAAAATCATAGACTTAGTCCTGTATTGCACATGCCTAACATGTAAATGTAAAATTCACAGCAGCTTGGAAAAAGACCTCAAAACAGTAAGAACAAAACCAAAACTTCAATAACCAACTATGTGCATAAGCGTAATTAGGAAACTGATTTTCAGCTGCAAAATGAAAATATAACACTGAATGCATAAAGCTGTCCAGTAAAATACATTCATTGCATCAAATGAAGGATACGATAATTACAAGTACTTTCCATAAATCTGAAAAGGAATGTAATAGAAAATAAACAGCCAATAAAACATGAACAATTTGGAAAAAAATAACTCAAGCTATTACTTCTGAAATACAGAATTATATTGGTCTCATTAATCAGTTCAGAGTGTTGTATTAATGAATGGAAATTATTTCCTTGTGAGGTGTTTCTTTTACAAGGTAGTTTTTTCTATAGAGTCAATGTGTCTCCTTTCTACATACCGAGTAAGAAAACAACAAAAGAGAATATCTGTAATTAAAAAAATTAAAGGGGTATACAGATTTGAAGGATTATAATACTGAATGTGAAACCCACTCTGTTTTTTTTCTTTTTTCCCCATTTCTTTATGTGATTGTAAATCTTAATATACCCTGGGTAATTTGCATTGTTCTGTTACACAGTATCTTACTGCACCATACGTGTAATAATAACATATTGAACACATGGTTGAGAAATATGATTGAGAAATTCCTAGACTGATATACTGACAACAATCACAAGCAAAATTCTCATGAGTTTCTAAAATATGACAGGAGATGAAAAAAAAAAAAGTTATTTTCCTTGTGCTTTAAGAAAAGCAACTTAAATATTCCCCTCTTCCTTTTTTTTTTTTTTTTTTTTTTTTGAGAAATAATAGCCTCTAGGCAATGAAATCCCTTAAAAATGCAAACATCTGGGAAAGGAAAAAACAAAGCACAATGGCAAATGTGTAGAGACAACCACTCAGACATGTCAAAGATGTTTCTACTAGCATACAAGAGAATTAAAAAACATTGAAGAAAGAACGGTGAAGGATGTTTTTAAAAAAAAAAAAAAAAAAGGAGAAAAAAGACTGACAAGGGAAGGACAAAGGCACCCAAGAGGAACTTCTGTCCTAGGACATAAAAGCAGCAGCTACCTTGTTTTTGCAATTTGCTTCAAAGAGCAATTCTGTTTTTGTTTCTGACCACGTTCCAGGGTGCCTCAGAACTATACTGCCCATATTTTCTTTCCTTTAAAGTAGACTGGTCCCAACCACACTACTAGAGCATTGGGAGAGGTCCTGGGATCGCTTATCTATGCCACAGACATTCATCTGCTCTGCGTTACGATGCCAGCTAATTCCCTCTCACCACTAAAGCCCTTTGGAAACCACCAGCACAACCAGAGGGCTGCTTTGCAGGGCTGCCATACTCATGCTTGGAGGGTATGTGGCTGAGGGCAGCAGGCATGTCAGGCCCACTCAGACACTGCTGGATGACTAGTTAGGGTGCTGGGAGCACAACTATTGAATTAATTGCTGGGCAAAATTACCTACCGAGCTTCCTCTGAGGAGATACATCGCTCCTCCACTCCAGAAGGACTCTCAGGCGTGATCTCAGTTGCATGCAATGGTAATTTTTTTGTAAAAGCTTCCATGCACTACATAAAATGCTGACTGTTTTTCCCAGCACATCTAAACTCTTTTTATCCTTTGTCCATCAATTAAACATTCATCTTACATGTAGGCACAAACACATCACCGCCATTGCCATCATATCCTGATGCCACTCTAATATTATGATCCTTCTACTTATGCAAAAAAGCAGACTTTTACATATAGCGATGCTGTTGAAGTCCTACTTGCTGATGGTCTGTCACCTCTTGAACAAAAATACTTTCTCTAATGGGACTACCTGAGCATGAAACACTACAGAGAACACAGTTCCTAAAACTGCTTTCAATAATTCATTTGTATCATTAATCTCTTCAGAGAAATCTGCAATTCCAAACTTGACTTTTGTCTGTTAAAAATCTGACTTTTAAAATATCATCTAATAACATGAACAAAATTCTAGGGGGAAAAAAGTAAGATCCTTATTTCTAAAACATATCTATAGCAATCGTTAGCTTCAGCTACTTAAAATCCAGCCATTTGCAAAACACTCTGCATTATGAGCAGGAATACAAAACTGTATGAAGTGGAAAGAAAAGAGATGGAGAAAATGGTTGGGGAAAAGCACAAATCCAGACGTTAAATTTCGCACAGTGAGCGTAAAGAGACACTTGATATCAAACTCACACATTAAAGACTGTGGCATTTCAGGTTAAGTGGGAGCATCTCACTGAGGAGTCTGAAATCAGCTACTCTCTACAGCAAAAGTGGTCACATTTCGGGAAATTAGCACCATTACCGGTACCAACATCTCCTTCATTTCTGCTTTTAATCCTCTTATAAGGATATTAAAGTATCCAGGAATATCTCAGGTTCCCTGGGGCAGGACAAGTAGCCCAGCACCCAAAAGGTTAAGATTATCCTCCATTGTTAAAACCACCTGAGACTGATACTTTTCTGTATCCTTATCTCCCATTGTCCTCTCTGCAACTGCAAATTCCCCCAATAACCACAGCAGCTATCAAGAGAAAAGTCTGCTGGGTTTTTTTGATCAATTCTCATCCCTTCTAACAGCTTTCCTGCCACAAGAGCATAAGAGGGATCAGAAGCAGGCAGGATGTTAGTTTTCATCCCCAATTATAAAGGAACTAGACTTCTTGTAAGTGTTCATGTTTGTGTTTTTGCTGACCCTTCTACAGATGGCTGGACTATTCTCAGAACAGAAAAGAAGGGTTAAAGAAAATTCTGGATAATGAGGGCTATATATGAATTAGAAGCATAATTTTTATTTTTTGTTTCAAAAAACATATACACTGCATAGCATTCCATTCCTTTAATGTGAAGACACTAATATTAAAAAAAGAAATATGACACGGTTATTTTAATTATGTAAAACTGTAATTGGCATTTATTGAGTAGGGCTTCAGAGGGATAGGAGCATGGGATAGAAAGCTGATTTTTTCATTAAATAGCTGCCCCAAGGCAGATACATTCTGAACAAAGCACCTTTTCATGAGATATACCTGTCCCATGGAGAGAACAACAAAGGGAATGAGGAAGGGGAGGTAGGAAGCCTGAACAAGGAGAGACTGATATGAAAAGAGTCCATTAGAAAAGAGAAAAAAGGATAAAAGAGAAAGTAGGAAGTGGGATGGAGTGGCATGGTATGGTCTAATAAAGGTTAAATGACTTAATCAATAAGAAAAAGAAGCCTTCAAAGGAGAAGGGGCAAAAAGAGGGAAAGGAGGAAATTAAAAGAGCATACTTAAAGGATGAGAAGGATTTAAACTAAGATGGAACAAGAGAAAAGAAAAAAAAAAAAACTCTCCAAAGAATGGGAAGGAAAAGGCAAAAAAATCACATCCATGCATACAGATCACTTCAGGGAGCAAAAGGCTCGTGCCCACTTGTGTCTGTTCTATCATACATTTGACCAGATGGCATTCCTCAGCACTTTTGACTGCTTAAGGAGCATTAAAAGATGAGTCATCAGGGATGGAGGTAAGGGCAGACGAGTCCAGGACAATCTCGACTTTCTCATCTACACTTACCTCTTCCCTGCTTTGCCTCAAGGTGGCTACCAGCAGTTAGGCTCAGAAAGACCCTGGAAAGAACATCTCCCTGCCTATTTTTCCAAGATGAGGGGTGGTATCAGAAAAAACTGTCCCCTAATCAGTTGCATATGCTCCTAGTGGAATAGGGGATTCATGCCTGCCTCTCCATAAGAGATCTGAACATTTGACAACATCAGAAACTGATACGGGGTGGCGGATGAGCAGTCTCCATTATTCATTCATTTACTTTTCCACATGGGGGAACTGCACTTATGATGCCTGCTGACTCTCCACAGCAGTAATGTAGCAATGGAAACCATCATTCATACTATGGTAAACAATGAATACACCAAGAAAAAAGGATCTAATTTTCTAGTGCCTTCTGTGGATTCAAAATTAGAGGCTTTGATGCATCACCACTTGGCTTTGCTCATATCTCATAGTCACTATTAACAGGTAGATATGGCAAGGGGCAACTTCTTTCTCTCCAGAGATTCAGGTAGCGTAATGGAAAAAGTGCACCATTTTAGGATTATTAACCTAAAAAGCAGCAGCAGAGCTTTGCTCTTGGGAGGCAGAAATCATGGCAAAGCATCTGAATGAAGCAAAGCTGCATCCAAAGTTCAAGACTGAATCAAAAGAACTTCCAAATAAATTTATTTAACAGAAAGTTTGATCTATCTGAGTACTACTAATGATAAAGCAACTGGGTAAACCTGGGCAGGCTGTACTGTTTTACTCCGCTACTATTCTGCTGGTCTTTCTCTACAACACTAGCCACTTTAATGCCTAGCTAACAGTATAAATAATTGTAATAGAGGAGGGACGAATTTCCCTTTCGGGCTCAAAACAATGCAAGTACACTGGCTGATTCCTCCGCCCTGCTCAGGAATGTCCCTCGGGGCCTCCTGTCCCAGAAGGCTTGCAAAGCAGTTTATTCTAGAGGGCTTTTTGGAAGCTAGAAGGGAGTTTTAAAAATATCTAACCCATCCTCCCTCTCTGCCTTCAGGTTTACTGGCCTAGGCACACAGTAGCCACAATTCACTACAATTAGAGGACACAACAAAGATTTTTAAATGGGAGACTAGACTAAAATAAGAAATAATCCAATTTGAGCGAGGAAGAGATCCATACGTGATGCTGTGGAGCATTCTGATGCCCATTATTTTGAGTTATTTATACAAAACTGTAAACAAACAGAAAAATATTCCCTATTACAAGCCACTGATTAAAGGCCTTGAGGAAATAGATCAGGAAGGGCATTTGAAGAAAAATAGTGCAGTGAATTTTGAGAACTATACATTACAAGGCATAAGTAACAACGTTATATTGTATCTCTTGAAAAATGCATCATAAAGACTTGAGAAAGAAGTATTATCTTTGAATTAGCCAGGTAAATATGCCAAAAATGATGCATACCTGGAGACACATAAGATCTAAAGGACTTGGAAATTGAAGCTTATAAGGGACCAATTATTGTTTCTATTGGTGGATACTTTTTATCTGAGCATTATTTTACGTTCTGATGTCAAGAAGATTAAAATGGTGAAGTGCCTTCTAATTTTTCAGTTCCAGTAAAAATGATTTTTAAGTTAATTAATGAAAAACAGATCTTTGGACACTTATCACACATTCATAATCACAAGCAACTTCTTTGCTAATATACCACAGCTTTAAGAAACTGTATCTTTCAGCCTTTCCATTTTTATCACCCCATCTAGAGTGCCTGCTGGCAAATCAGCAGCATGTCGGAAACGGGTGACGAACATGAAGATATACAAGTGTGAATTTCATGAAGTCTGCTGCTCCCACTATGCTATGTACTTTTGGCCAGTAAAACAATGTAAGTACTTAGCTCCAAAACCCCATGTTGCGCATCTCATCCCAGTAGCAATTACAGCAAGAGTCCAGCTGTAAAAACCTGATGGAGTTGCTGTGCAGATTCAAAGAATCAAAAGCGCAATTCATTAGAAGTGCTTCACTTGCTTTCTGAAGCATTTTCCATGCTGGTGTACACAGAGAGAGGGGTGCAAGGTCACCCCTATCCTTGCCTTTTCACCGCTCAACAGAGGACAAGCTACCAGAAAGTAACCCAGAGACTCAAGAAATACCACAGACAGTATTTTAAACCTTTCCTGAACACACTGTAGGACACCACCGAGGAGAAAGAAGGGAGCATGCGACAAAAAAAACTTACGGTCTTTGGATTTAAGAATGAACAGAACAACAAGTCCCCTTACACCAACTACTAGCAACAAAACAAAGGGAAAGCTTTACCCTTCTTTGAAGCTTTCAGAATGAAGTAAAAGATTCAAACAGCAGCAGCTGATATTTTGTACTCAGGGATAGCCAAGTCAGCCTTCTGTATATTCAGCTATCATAACATATGCTTCTGCACAAATAAATTCCGTTATATGTTGTTTGAATAGGTACTGCAGTGTTAAATTAAAGCTTTAAGAAATGCACATAAAATAATATTTAAGAGAATATTTCATGTGCAGTCCCCAAGTTATGGCAATGATGGGATAAGTTTACTGCTGATTACTGCAAAACAGAGTACGTATCAACGCAAAGATGAGTTGGACTGATGGCAGAATTTACAGTAACTGACTTCCTTTTAATTTACAAGTACCCTGCACTTACAGTATTTCTAAACTGAGGAGTTTTTTTTTTTTTTTCCAACAACAAAGTATCCCGTTACATACACAGAACTGTTCTTTGACACTGTAACTTGCTGCTAACTGTTATGGGATTTATCTTCAAGAGAAGAATAGCAATAAAGAGGCAAATTAATTCAGTTTTCTGTAACCATAGCAGGGGTACTAGTGTAAACATACAGAATTCCCACGGAGAGAGTATTTTTAGTCCTTTGTAATAAATGATCAGCAACTTAGCAGACAGAAACATCCTTACATATTTTTTTTCCCTCCTGGCTCAGAGAATGTATCTCATACCTATGAATTCTAACGATTAAAATAATTCTACCAATTACTTTTCTACATTCCAGTATGCATAGTCAAGTATGTAATGCAATAAACTATGCCTGAATGGTCTGTTTACCCCACAGCAAGTTACAAGGAAAACTCTTTCCCCTTAAAGGACTTGTCTCTTTGGAGCACGCAGGCTGGCAAAAAGCCAAGGGAAGCTGGTGCTTAAGCAACCAAGACTGAGCAGTGCCTGTGTGCATTGCAATCTCAGCCAACCGCAGTAAATGTTATTGGAGTTTTTGTGCTGTAAAATTGCTGCTTTCATGCCCACTGCATCTGACAATAGGAATCCTTGGCCTTGCATGAGAGAGGAAGGCTGATGTGCCTTCTAGTCAGATCTCTGCATCCTTAAAAAGTAGGGTTACTTCTCCTATGTGCTCCTAATGGGTTAGTGACAAAGAAATTCATGTCAATGCTACGTCAGACACAGGAAGATATTAAATAGAGAAGCCTTTTGCGTATGAGGTAGAAGAGCAGAGAAATTATGCTTTAAGCATAGTCCTTAAGCTTTTAAAATAATTGATAATATTTAAAAGATAAAGGATGTTAAATTAAACATGCCAAATGTTTAGCCTTTTACTTTTCAAAGCAACTTTGAGATAAGCTGTTTTCACAATCATCCAAAGCACATCTATTTAATTTTTGCTTAGTGACTCAAGCGCAAAATCCTCAGTATTTCTCCTATCAAAGACTGTGACAAGCATCTGCCAGCAGAATTTGCGAGAGTCCTGTTTACTTCCAGCAAGCAGCATGTTTAAAGCACTAAAGCATCGTCCTCCAACTTACAGCTAGCCAGAACGGAGTTCAAGTGGGAGACAAAAGTCAACAAGGAGACAAATTGGACGTTTTATTTTTGTCAAATGCTCTGTTTTTTTTGCTACAGGGACTTTTTCAACACTATAGAATAAAACGTGTTGCAGTTGCTTACAATGACTTGACTCCTGTATTAACCCCCACTGGCAATTTCCATTTAATCCAACAGCAACCTGGCTTTCCTCAGAAGCGCAGAATCAGGCCCTAGCAATCATCAGCATTCAGCAGAACTAAGGAAGAAATTAGGTACTTTATGTATTTGCACAGCTCTTTTTCTTCAATGGTAACTAAAGACTCAATCCCAGCTGAAGGAAGAAACTTTTCTACACTCAATAGGACAGGATAGTGCACGTTATCCTTACTAAATTCACACATTTTGTACCAAGCTGGTAGACATTCGGTGCTCTCCAAAGCACCAGCTCCTTACAATGAGCATGACTACATAACTAATTCTAATTCAGCTAAAACAAACAAAAAATGCAATGACTGACCAAGCTTTCACAGCTGAGAAAAAACTGTGACTTTTTTTTTTAATAGAAAAACAACCCCCAATGAGAGCAGCCTAAAGACTAAGAAACCAGAATATAAAAAAATATATTTAAAAAAAAAATCAAGACGTTATCAAAACCTCACAACCTTCAATTCATCCTGTGTTTCTGGATGAACTTTTGTATTCTCAAAGCTATCAAGGCTTAGAGCCGATAAGAAGGGCTTGTAAAACTGTAAGTTCAGGCTGTTGCCACTGAGTGATGAACAAATGGGAGCATGTGTAAGATCTTCAGTCCTCTCTTCCTAAATAAGGCTTTTAAGAAAAGATTTCATATTGTGGTACAGAATTAAAAATATTAGACCTTTCCCTGAAATAAAATAATGACAAATGATAAATAACAGAGTTTAATGTGATGATGCTTGCAACACTTGCATCTGATCCTGCCCTCACACAAGCTCCTTGCTGTGCGCTTGCACACCGTTTGTACCTCTGGAAGTCAGCCTACGCAGTAGCTGGGTAAAGTCCTCAGCTTTGTAATTTATAATGAAAATAAACTCTCTATGTGACTGTTTCCTTCTCCTTTTACTGTCTGTATCACAAATTGACTTCTACCATAAATCTGTTAGAGCCTACCTTTCCCCACAAGAGCAGTACATCCTCGCTCCTGATCATGACTTCAGGATTCTTCTGTTAACAAACTGTGACAGAATTTAAATTCAAGCTCCTTATCTTGCAATTAGGAATGTCTGTTCTGTAATCAAGCTAGTCAGAGGAAACGATGCATGTGCAAGCACTGGCAAGCAGGGAAGGGATGCATTTTTGACTCTCATGTTCATCTGTACTGGCAGGTACATGTTTGTTCAGTTTAAGTGATCTGACATTTGGATGTGGCTTTCTTCCTTCAATAAAACTATATTCTGCTTCTACATTTCACTGTATTTCAGAATCAATTTATCTTCACAGATTTTCTTAACTTGCATGATTTTTTGTAATACGATTTTTGATGGGTAAGGGAGGAGGGGAGGAAATGTCTCTACATCAGATCATATCCGCAGTACGATACACAGTTGGCAGGTTGTCCCATCTGGCATGCATTCGAGTATAAGATGGATAATTTGTCACTCTGAAATCCTTTGATTTGTGAAGAGGCCGAAATCATCTTCGGAAAGATATTTTGCAGCTAATGATACAGGAGGTGTGGGGGAGACTGTTCTTTGAAGGCTACAAAGGCCACAATCTGAGGAGAAATAATTGGTCTTGGCTCTTCTATTAAGTAACAGAGATCGAAAACTACAAAAAATCTTTAAGAGAAAAACATGACTTACAACAATCAGATATGAGAACTAATTGCCCACCACTTTGCAAAATTTGATTTTGGAGGGGTAAGGGTGAGATTGGGGAACTGCAATTTGCTCTTGGCAAACAAACTGAATGCTTAATTAAACTGAACAAATGTACATTTTTGTACATTAAGGGAACAATGTTGACAGAAGTTTGGCTTAAAAACCGAAGAAAGAGGATAAAAAAATGGATTCATGAAATTGAAATCAAATATCAAAACAGGATCAAAAATAAATTGGCTAGCATTCAAGACACAATTTTTAAGTTTTTAAAGCAACTATATTTGCCCCAAGCACGTGGAACAGATAAATTTGTCCATCTGTACCTAGAGGATATTGGCCTTCCTGCATTGTCTGATTTTTGTCTGAAAGACATTAAGTGCTTCTGTAGCTACCGAGGAAGCCTGCAAGCACTGCTACACTGTGGCTGAAACAGAACAGTCTCCGGCCTCACAAAAAAGTCAGCATGTATTTTTATAGCATGAACTTATTCCGTATTTACAGAAAGCTTGTCAAATACCTCTATTCAGCATCATGGGCATTCTGAATTTACGGGTATCAAACATTTTTGCTTATGAAATATTTACATGAGTATGCACATGCCCAGAAGACACTGGCAGTTTTCATTGAGAACAGGGAACCTTATTTTCTAATTTTGCACAATATAAAATGGTCCAGCAAGTGGGAAGGAAAAGCGGCTGTTTTGCAAATGATTTATTGTGGAAGGTGTGGACAATTTCCACAGCGAAGTCTGGGCTACAGGACAAACTGTAGTTTTCTGCTACATTTAAACAGACAATGCAACGCAACATGCACGCTGCTAATGAAACACACTTACCATAGCTTACTATGATAATCTCTGTAATAAACTACAAACTCACGTATACCTGATTTGAAATGCACACAGGTATTACTAGAAAAGCTCCAAGACGTTACTTCAGTCCACCTTCTCCTAAGTGAATGTAGGCTTGTTCTCAGCACTATGACTGACATTTTTATTTATTTTAATTTCATGTTACAAAGTGACAGAGCTTCTGTCGCTTCCCTTGAGACAGACAGATATCTTAATACAGTTCACTGTTAGACAGTTTTTGATAACGTGCCTAATCTCTCCTTTCCTTATTTTCATCCTACTGCTTTTAATTGTATCTCTGCATGGTATACAACATGTTCCATTCCATCTTGGGTTACTGGTTTCCCTTTGTCAGCACTTAATTAGTGCTTAGGCTATACACTGAGTCAAAGTTTTATTCTCTTACGTATTCCCATATATTAATACCTCTAACCTCCTAATTGTTTTCATCCAAATATATCTGACCCGTAGAATAAATAGCAATAATTCTAGAAGTAATAAAAGAATTTGACAGGAACTTTGAAAAAGCAAGAGGCCCAAATTCAAAACTTATATTCCATTGATGCTATGTCTATGATTCCCCTCTTTGCTGATATATTTGTATACCCAGTTCAAACTGTACTTGTTAGTCAGCCCATGTTGAAGATTTATGTCTGATTAAAATTCTCTAGCACTGTTTCTCCTCAGACTTTTCCTGAATATTCTGCATCTCAGACCAGCTTACATTTTTCAGTTCTAATTTCACTTTATTAGTTTCTGGCCATACAATTAATGATCTTTCCTTGTCCTTTTCTATTAACATTTTGTCCCCAGTTGGCACTCAGAACTCTCACTACTTAGTATCATTAGGAAATTTTATTAGTGCCATTTTTACTCCTTCATGCATATAACTAATGACGATGTTAAATAAAACCAAGATTATAGCATATCCCCATGATGTTCTTCAACACAACTCCTCCTAGTTCAATCTATTATTCTTAATTTATTATCACAGATTATTTCAAACCAAACAGGTCTGAATTCCTTTTTCAAGCAACATGTCTTAGGACCAGTGTCAGACCTGAAGACAAATTGTATGTACTGATACAACAATGACAAAACATAATTTATCATGAATTATGAGACGAGAGATTAAAAAAATCTCATTAGACAATGTGTAAGATGACAATGAAAATAAGGTGTGTGGATATCCACAGAGTTTCCAGGGAATTCAGATGGACTGCCAGTTCTCTGAATGGTGGAGAGAAAAAGAAGCAAATTTACACTTCACCAAAAAAAAGCCCGAACAGCTTTTAAGCATTTGATCTCACGCCATCATGTTTGTGTTTCCTTCTTCCCTAGCACTTCCTCCCCGCCCCTCATTTTGTTCCCCAATAATCAGAACTAAACTGCTGTTGATCACGTGGTGTGTGTCAGCCTGGCTGCTAAATTCTAGTTCAGTAGCACATGCAGTTTCCCTTGTGGAATAACCATGGCAAAGCAGGGATGGAATAAGGGCTGGGAAGTGTTTTGCAGGCACTAAAGCAGAACTGCCAGAAAGTTACATGAGGTACTTCCAAGATGTTGGCTAGGACTGACCTAATTTGCTGTGGGTCTTTTCAATATTCACAGTTTATTTCCAACCGTCTCACAAGCCAGTGGGGTATGAAGGGGGAAATCACATTGTCCTCTTCCTACCCTCCTCACAGGAGCAAGAGTGGCAAAGGAGGAAAAGATTCCTTAAAGTCGCTTGCCTCTTCCACTAAGTTTTAACAGAAATCCCTGTGTGTACCCTCAGCACGTCTGCTGATGACATAAAACTGGGAGGACTGGCTGATAAACCAGAAGGTTGTGCTGCCATTCAGCGAGACTTGGACAGGCTGGAGAGTTGGGCAGAGAGGAACCTCATGAGGTTCAACGCGGGCAAGTGCAGGGTCCTGCACCTGGGGAGGAACAACCCCATGCACCAGTACAGGTTAGGGGCTGACCTCCTGGAAAGCAGCTCTGAGGAGAAGGACCTGGGAGTCCTGGTAGATGACAAATTCACCATGAGCCAGCAATGTGCCCTTGCAGCCAGGAAGGCCAATGGCATCCTGGGGTGCATCAAGAAGAGTGTGGCCAGCAGGTCAAGGGAGGTTCTCCTCCCTCTCCACTCTGCCCTAGTGAGGCCCCATCTGGAGTCCTGTGTCCAGTTCTGGGCTCCTCTGTTCAAGAAAGATGAGGAACCACTGGAGCGAGTCCAGCGGAGGGCTACAAAGATGATTAAGGGACTGGAGCATCTCTCCTATGAGGAAAGGCTGAGGGAGCTGGGGCTGTTCAGCCTGAGGAAGAGAAGACTAAGAGGAGACCTCATCAATGCTTATGAATATCTCAAGGGCGGGTGTCAAGAGGATGGGGCCAGACTCTTCTCAGTGGTGACCAGCGACAGGACAAGGGGCAACAGGCACAAACTGGAACACAGAAAGTTCTGCCTGAACATGAGGAACAACTTTACTGTGAGGGTGACAGAGCCCTGGCACAGGCTGCCCAGGGAGGTTGTGGAGTCTCCTTCTCTGGAGATACTCAAAACCCGCCTGGACGCAGTCCTGTGCAGCCTGCTCTAGGTGACCCTGCTCTGGCAGGGGGGTTGGACTAGGTGATCTCCAGAGGTCCCTTCCAACCCCTACCATTCTGTGATTCTGTGATACTTCCATTCACACTTCAATCTAATTTGCTTCTGGCGGGAAGGAAAAGGCAGAAGTGAGGAGAAGAGGAAATGGCAGATTGCTTAGTTATGGTACTTACAAATTAATTGAGCTATCTACGCAGAAAAATAAAACATGATAGTTGGAAGGAAAGTCTGAAGCGTAAAAAAACCCAAACAAACCCCTAACAAAATTCACACCTATGCTTTGTACACATGTTGCATCTGGTCATTAACGCTGCCAGGCTTGAGCATTTGGCCAGTATTTTCTCAGGTGCTTGTACAAAAGCAGAAGGTTCTGACTTTGGCTTCTTTACATTGTGGTATGACAAAACAGTAATCATTTCTGTATGACAGATACTTTTGTATAACCTCTCCCATCGAATTCTAATGAGTCATCATGAACTAAAGTCCTCAAATTATGTTTACAGGAGAATTATGCCACAGAACATTTGTTGTCTGTAGAGTGAGATGTCCTCTGAACATGAAGAGTTCTTGTATGTTATCATTCAACCAGCCTTATTATTTTTTTTCCTCTTTCACAAACTGAAATTCGGAGTTGTGCTCTAGATTTCCAATTTTTTTCTCCTTGCAGGAAAGCTTAGCCATTTTGAACCGAAAAGCCCATCAATCTGCAACTCTCATGTGGCTGGAGCAAAATCTTGTTTATTGTGCATCACCTGACAGATCCCTGATCAAGGACAACTGAAAAACATTTTATATTATACTGAATTTTTTTTCAGATCTTCCCATCAGATGAACTATCGTCACAGACTGTTATTAAGAAGCATGAGAACCTTGTACAACTTAAATGTTCAAATACACTGTACAAATGCTGCTGTGAAATACATATTTATTTTACATTTGATGGTTCTGCCATAATATTTCCAATTTAGGGGGTAAAAATCCTCAAATCTGAATTTCTAATTCAGACTCGTCTCCATTGTCAGTAGTAATCATTAACATTTAACTATATTGTTTCTTCATAGTCTCTGCTTAACCTAAGAATTTAGCACTGTATTTCTCATAATACATGTCTGTGTTGAAAGATAAGCTACTACTAAATTTCAATAAATTCCCCTCCAAATTCTGATTAATCTATAATTTTTGGTGTAAAAAGATTAAGGAGCTTATGAAGATGCTTAAATACAGACTTCACGTGACTTCTATTGTTTATAAGCAGACTTATTACATAATGAAACCCTCTCCACCTCAGTCACGTTCAAGAATCCTCTCCTCCCAGCTCCTAGTTCACTCTTCCTCTCACTTAAACAACTGTTCCTCTTCCCTGCAGACATATTCAGATGCCCCTATTTCTTATAAACCAGTTCACTCTTCTTTCTAAAAACAATAAAACTAGTAAATTGTTCTGAAATCAGTAGACAAATAGGCTGACTGCTGGAACAAAGTCAGTATACTGAGCTGCACTGTGGAGAAGAGGAACAACAGATCGAATAAACTGGAAGTGCTATGTAAAGGAACACTGTTATGACTGATGGTCCTAAAATTTATCTTCTCCTGAATTTTACAACCTGTTAACACACTGCTTTTAGTGAAATGAAATGATTCCTAGCAAACTGTCCACAACAGTCCTCACTTGATCTGAATTTTTAAAGCTACTAGCAATACCTCCATGAAGACCTTTTCTTTTCATGTGGTAAGCATCTGACAACTGATTCTAGTAATTTTCATTTCTCTTTTAGCTAATTCTTCAAATGAAAGCTAATTCCCAGTGGTTAACAAAACTAATAAAACCCAAAGGCTTAGATTAATATCATTCTAAATACATAATCAGATCCTTTAAATTTTGAGGGAGTTGATCAAATAAACTACATGATCAAATGAACTCAGACTAAAGGAAAACAAACAAATGTTTGCATAGACTAAAAAGAGGTTAATTTAACTTGCTATTCACATAAAGTCAATATAACTGAAAACAGTTCAATAATGTAATTGTTTTCAGTCAGTACCTTTTCTATCCTAAACGCTTCAAAAGTGATCCCCCACCCTCTGCCAATATAAACATTGGACAAAGGCATCCAGAATATGGCACTGGAGTTATTTTGTACCCATTAACATTAGATAGCATGGAAAGCTTAATTCATCCACACGGAAAAGAAAAGACAACTGGTGAAAAAAAAAAAACTTCCTTCTGTGAAGAACTACACATGCTGTATTATTTACCATTTTAGCTAAATAAAATACAATACTCAAATAAGACTGCACCAAGGGCCACGATTAAATGATACTTACTTTCTAGGGCAGACGTGGAGAGATCCACATACTGGTAAAAAGGCTACACAACAATGCAAATCACTGAGAAGAAAGTTGTAACTAACTCAGAAATTATTAGCTTAATTATTAAATTCTGCTCTTGCCTGTTTTACAAAGAACATTTTTTCCCCATCAATAGGCCAACAGTATGAGATATGAGAAACCAACCATAAGCAAATCTCAAATAGATATTCCAAGCAATATTCATATATGTGCTGGATGAAAGCATCCTTTCTTCAAGTAATGCAAACCCTGATCCTGCAGCTGACTGCAGGGATGGAAGCCTGCTACCAGAACACCTATGGTCTTCTCCTTGTCCAGCAGAAAAGCAAACAAACCCTACTTAAATTACGGCAATCACAAATATAGTATCTGTGGTTAGCAAGTTGAAGCACTTCTAAAAACAAGTCTGATCTTGTGGAGAGAGAGAAAGATCATTAGCTGTATTATATGACTGCCAGCACTACCAGATTATGAGTGTATGTATCTCATTGATTTAATTCTTTGACAGGGGAAAGCAGAAACTGCAAACACATCTATTGCACATATACACTGAAGGGGTGAACCTCAGACATCTGCAGATAGAGGAGACGGGAGGACAGTGGGAAGAGAGAGGGGAGGGGAAAACGAACAGAGTATGCTGGGTTTCCCTTCTGCTTAGCAACAGCGTTATGAAGAACAACTCGCTCAACATACACCATGGCGTTAACTTCTGTCCTTCTTGTTATCAAAACCCCCCTTATTTTGCCCTGCTAAAAGGCCAAGACTTGACTTGCCATGGGAGTAGCTGAAATTTTTTGGCTAGTCTGGGGTGAAAGGGGTTAAGGAACATTCCTCAAGGTTGGCAAACTCAGACTGGCAAGCAACTGTTGAAAATTTCAGAAGCAGCAAAATGCTAAAACTTAGAGGAATGATGAACACTTACTAGCTTCCTGAGAGGCTGGAAGGTGTAAGGAGTTCTTCCCAACTATTCAAAATTTTTAGCAGCTTTCTCTTGCTTTCGCATTTTTCATTTGTATAGGAAGGGCTGGTGGATACAGTAATTTAAGTGTATTGACTTATTGAACTAAACCACGCTACCTTTTGGATAATGCACACATTTGCTAACAAATTTCATATTCCTAGACATAAAGGAAAGAAGACATCTTCATAACGTATCCCGATTATGAGAATGTATTACCTTTTTTTTTTTTGAGTTCTTCACAGATTAAATATTGAGCAAGTTGAACAGGCAAAAATAAAGTTATCACTGTTAATTTTAAAGATCTTAATCCAAGTCCCTAACATGGCCAAAAAAAAAAAAAAAAAAGATTGTCAAATTCATATAGACAACTGTTCTTAGCAGATCGGCCTTTTAGACACAATACCAAAGCTGCACTCAAAGCTAGGAAGAGAAGCTCAAAACTAGTGGTTTTGCTCTGCAAGACAATTCTGTCCAACACCAACCGATGTGCAATCTGCAGGAAAATA
Source organism: Phoenicopterus ruber ruber (assembly GCA_009819775.1). NCBI lineage: Eukaryota > Metazoa > Chordata > Aves > Phoenicopteriformes > Phoenicopteridae > Phoenicopterus > Phoenicopterus ruber. The sequence goes on from CM020218.1 coordinate 37,941,366, forward strand.
TTTCTCCAAACCCCCTCTAGTGGTTTTTCTGTAGGAGAGTTCTTTACAATCAAAAGACAGATACGGTTCTTAAAAAATGAAGAGGCTTCCAAGCTTTGCTGATCTACTGGGGAAGGGCTGTGAATCAACAAATTATTATTCCAGTCTGCCTACCCCAAGAAAATCTGTTCAATCATACAACAAAAATGGAACCCTGTGGCTATTATTTTTTATGTTAAAAAAAAAAACACAACGTAAAAATGTGGTTTCTTAGGGCATGATGTATAATCGGGCACTGGTGTTTCAAGCACATCACTCCTGTTGGTTACTCATACCGGCTGGGAGGACGAGAAACAGAAACATGCATCTCAGGAGCCACCCTTGCCTTCTCTCACCACACAGCTCTCTTCCTCTACATCTCTTTCTGCAATCTAGAGTGCCCTATCCAGTAACGTATAAATCCCATTCCCCTGTCCCAGGGAAACTAAAGGAATGACTGGAACCTGCTTAACTTGATGAGGTAGTAAAAGATAACTTTTACATTATTCTGAAGCTAAACATCACGACAGTTTAACCAACTTCAGCCTACCCTTTAAAAAGTACAACTAAAGGCTAGTCACTTGCTACAAATTACATTACATAATAAATCATTAATGGCTATTGCTTCATGTAAGTATTGCATTTTAAAATAACTTAAATAAGCTTTTATATATTAGAAGTTACTTTCTCCTCTTGCTCATCCTACAGTAAAGTAGAACTATCATTTGCGACATTTAAAGGAAAATCAGTTTAAAATACAAAGTCATTTTGATATCTTTAATTTCTATTAGGCAATTTTGTAAGAGGATGGAAAATAAAAGGGTATTCAAACTATGGACAAAGTGTCCTCTTCTTACCATGACCTGGGACAGACACTGAAATAGTACCGGTCTGTACTAGATATGAGCTGGCAGTATAGTCCTCATCTGTATCAGAGTCCTGAACTGGCTGGTTGGCATTATTACTTAATAACCACCTCTGGTTGTCATGGAGATTGGGTGATGGAGGAGGGGAGTGTAAATGTTCAGTAACTGATGGACTAGATGAGGAGGATGGCATGGGAGGACCTATGAAAAAAAAATAAAAAAAATTTAAAATATGGGTCAAGATATCACATGAACAACAAAATTTATTTTTTGTATCACTGAACGGCGAATAGTCTACTTTAAACAATAAAAAGAGATGGACAAAGAAAATATGACAATTGCCTGTAATAAACTGGTTTAAGTGCTTTGGAAAACATAACACAACACCACGACTTCCTATTTCAATGGACAGTGTCTATCATTGCCTGGAATTCCAATGTGTCTGCCACACAGAATGACAGAGGAACAGGTGCCAACTGAAATGAAATATTTGTTGTACAACCATTTGGAAAATACAGCATTTTCTCTTTTTCAAGCCTTTAAGCAGAACAAAAGTACTGAAATACATGGCCAAATACAGAGCTGCTTCTTTCAGTGGGACACTCCTGTCTAAAATCTACTTATGGGGGAAAATAATACAGATAAGCAAAGAAACAGGAACAGTTTTCCAAGCTCACACATACCGGGAGACTCACAGCCCTGAACTTCTACCATATGAATTATTCTGACAGGAATTTAAGTTTTTAAGCAGTGTTTCTCAGACACATATACTATTTAAAACCTATTAAAATGTTTCACCTGTCCAACTTGAGTCCATCTGCACAAGTTGTTTGAAAACATGCATACGCAATGACTACATCCCATTTCTACATCTTGAAAGTATCATAAAGGCATCATGGAGGAAGACAGATTTAAATAAAGATTTAGGATATCATAACAATGCAGTTAGTCCCTTCAATGAAACAATAATGAAACCCAGTAAGCAGCAGAGAAAGAGTTACCTAATGTACCCCATGAATATATTGGTTCTTTATAGTATTTAGCCAGCATAGATCTCACTCTGTGAGAGTAAGACTTCTGGACTACTTTAGAATAAAGTATTATGTTGCCTGTAGGTGGGGAATTGTACCAGAAAATCAAGTAGCTTTATTACATATTTTACATTAAAAAATTAGATTAACCTGCATGGATACTGTTCATAACTATGAATCTAAGTTTAAATTAAAGGAAGTTTTTTTTTTTCATCATGTAATGATTTGTTTTTATGGTACTCAGTAGTACAGTTATGCTGGAGAGGTGCAGCACCTCTCAATGTTATATTTAAGTTTAATACAATAAATCATATTGGCACCAATAGCTTGAATTACCTTCCCTTGTACACTGCTAGAATCATGCTGATTTTTTTTTTTTTTTCTTTCATATTCAGTTTATCCCATCACATAGTATCTTAAAGATCTCCAAAACATGTTGCTAAGTCCTAACCAATTGGTTTCCCTGGAAAGAAACCTGTGGCAGCCTCACCACAAACTTTTTGCTTAATTCTTTCACGTGGCATTTACCTCATCTTGTAGTGAACAGCACAATATATATTATTACCAATTTAAGACTCAGGTTTGGTTCTGGAAGGAAAGTGAGCACTTATATTACTCAAGTAACTCCTGTGTGAAACCCAAGGTTTATAACCAGGGAAATAACAAGGATGGGGAATGACATTTTACAGGGATCAAGTTGGGAATTTGGAAGTAGAGAATGGGCACATTTTCAAGTTCAAGACAAAGCGCCACCAGATTTTCTTGCTACACCTTGATTTTTTACATTGCTTGCTTCGGTAACCTGGATTTGTGGTTATTTCTTGATGGAGTATTTAATGCATTATTTATGATGTACCCAAACCAATTTAGATAGCTATTATATTTCATTTTTTGAATAATTCCAATAATAGTTGGCAGTGGTTTTTTTTCAAATACAAATTAGCTCTATGATATTTTTTTTTTTTTTTTTAGCTTGGAACAAATCTCCTTTACTGGCTTTGGACTCCTCTGACTAGAGAGGAGAGCTATAGTAATATGTTCCAGATGTATACTGTCTGAAGCAAATCAGCATCACAGTAATACCAATGGAGCTTATGCACAACACTGTTCCCAGTATGCTTCCTCTCTGCTTCTCAATTTACACTCATTAACTTTCATGCACAACAGAGCCTTCATTACACAAACCGTAATCATATAAAATATCCTGTTGCCTGAAAATGTGTCATTTCCAAGGTCCCTTAATTATTTTGTAAATTCCCTCATTTATCCAAATTTATTAATTGTCTCAGTGCTATGTGGCTAGCTGACACTGCACTGCACTGATGAGTAGCCATCCGGAAAGCGCATCACTTGGGTGCTCCAGCTTACCGAGTTTCCCAGTTCAGAAAACACTGTGTGTCAGGCGCGGGCTGGAAGCGTCGGGCTAACGGCAAAGCTCCCACTACTACACTCAAGTGGGGATAGATCTCTGCTACTGCAAAAATCAGGTGATTGGGGCTGTAACACCACCAGGAAATGAGGCAACTTTGGTGATTTGATTTTTATAAACAAACTTAATTTTGGCAGGCAGGTCTTGTCACAAAGTTACATGGTCTGCAGGGAAAAGGGAGCCAGTTACAATATGAGCCAATTCTTCACAAGAACCCTAGGCCAACCAGCTGGGACGCATATTTCTGTACAACTTCATCCAGCACTGGCAGATTTCTGCAGTGAGTTCCTCTTTGATTCCAAGTGAAAAGACAGACAGCTATCTATATTGCCATTTATAGAATAAGCTATATGTTAAGAAAAAAAAAAAATCTTAACACACTAGAGAAAGGGATCGTAAATGATGTGCATATTCCTCTTCCCCCCCCCCCCCCCTTTTTTTTTTACATGGAATGAAAGGCATTTAAAAATATTTGGTAATGTCTCTTATTGAAGTCTTAACAAACATGTTTATAAATCACAAAAATCATCAAGTATGACAAAAGTTATATTGATTATCATACTTTTTCCATACAGCTTGGCAGCACACGATGATGCAAAGAATATTTCATTCTAAGGAAAACCACAAAAATACAAATATTCTTTTTTTTTTTTTCTCCCTGTTCTGCTTCTTTTGGTATATACCTAGGAAAAATTTCTGTTATTCTGCTTTGACTTTCTTGTCCATACTTTAAAAAAGCAAATGTTCCTGGTTTCACTATGTGACTTTGATATAAGATAGTACGCTATTTTTCATGAGAAAGTATACTGGGCTTGAGTGTACTTAAATCTCATCTTTTAGGTTAGTTATGAGGATAAACCCACTTTAATTTGTTGGCATTTTCATAATCAAAAATACATGACTTTCAATTATCTTTATGTACTTCCAAAAAAATTCTCACGTGAAAATGAAAAAAGATTTGTGGCAAATATAGGCAAACTCCAGCAGGGACATACTCAATATAGCAATATGTGAAGATGTGAATAAATTTGCTAAGGAAATAATACAAGTCCCCAAAGAAAGTAAAACTCAAAGAAAAATTGGTTGCAAGAAGAACATTAACAAAGAAATACACTTGAGCTAATAATGGATACATTAAATACATATGTACAAGGTAATTACGTTAAAAAAATAATGTACTGTTCTGTGCAAAGATCAGCGCTGATCTAAAAGATGGTATAAAATAAAAGTTGGAAGCAGAACTGATGCCACATATGGAAAAGCTGAAAGGGACAAGTATGGTAAGTGTAACCCATAAAAAGATATCAAACAAACAATGGGGAAGACTGCCATCAATGGACTGGTGGTAATGGGAGGCATAGGGATGCGTGGGACTTTCAATATGAAGTATATTAAGGCTTGAGTAAGTCTGTGGCTGAGCCTCTGGCAATTGCTGCTGCCCAACACGACGGGTGTGAGAGCAGGGAAGCGAGGGGGCTACCGCAGGGCGCGGGAAGGGCCGTGGGGGGACCAGGGGGCAGAGCTGTGCCTTCAGCCCCAGAGCCTCAGGGACACTTCCACCCGGCCACAACCCACACCTTACAGTCGTGTACAGGTTGCCTACACCCTTTCCCTTAAAAAAACCACCATTAGCAGCACTTAAACTTATTTATATCGTATTATGAAGAATGAATCCAACAACTGCTCAGCTTTCATCTTTAATCTGTCTTCACAAGCTAAAGAAGCACTTTGCTTCAACACCAATGGGTGCGTAGATGAATTACACGCTGCATCTTCACTAGATGTATTTTAGAGAAAATAGTATTGGACACTTTTGGAACATGGCATTTAGGAGAAAAGTAGGATGGAAGAGAAGCAGTAGTAATGATCTCCTGCTGTTGCAGGGTGGACGGGCTGGAATAGAGGACCCAGAAAGTGTCTGCAGAGCCCTAACACACATGCACTTATGAAAACTTCCCAACAGATTAAAACAGAGACATTTTGCTGGCAATATGATACCATCACAAAAGGAAAAACCTTGCTTATTTTCTTTTGTAATTATAAATCTACACATTCTTAAGATCATATTTTAGTTCAGGAAAGTCTTTGTTGCTTCATGAATCTCTTCAACGCTGAACTTTTGTTCATATATCTAGATTAGTTCTCAAAACCTGGCATTATCAATTCACTTTGCATAAGATGTATTGCGAGTTACATACTTTGCAAAAGTAATTTCACTATAAAAATTTGAAGGGCCATTATTTTCATCCCAATCAGGATGCATAAATCCTACACCTAACTCTTCCATACAACTTCTGACGGCTGCTTAAGGCAATACAAGAGTAGACAGCTCTGTTTAGGCTGTTTAGCTATGGCAGAACAGTGCATTTTTTCCTTTCACAGTCTTGGCAGCCCTTGTCACTGAGACTGAAGAAAAAAATTCCTCTATCTGCATCTCAAAGACAGAGGGGGAGAGTCTTATTTTGAAGTTAGTGGTAAAGAGTACTTACTGACTTCAATGTCAGTAAGAAAATGCTATTAAATTACAAATTGCAAGGTATATCTCTCTTTACTTAAATTAATGGGATTTTTGCTGGTGACTTCATGGAAATGAAGATTTCATGTTATTTTAAATGGCACTATTATGTCATATAAACCCCAAAACATACCACATACTGTGGAAAAATATGTTATACATATAATGGCTCACTAACAGTAGCTATATATATCCATTTTGTACTTTGCTCCTCACAACAGGAAGACAGGTTGCTTTTTTTTTTTTTTAAATAAAACAGTTAATGGGATCTTTTAAAACTGGGATCAGACAGGCAGTGGTTTGTGAAGGTCAGAAATAACGTGTCTTCTGGCTAAATTAATTAGAAACCAAAACACTTTCAAACCGGCAGAAGGACACTTATAGCCCTTCTGAATCAAGCTGAGATGAATCTTTGCAATCTGTTCTAGGACTTCCCAGCGTGCTGAAAGCTGTAACACACTCTTGTTGAATAAGGCACCTATAGCCTCCTAACAAGTTTACCAATCGCATTCCAAAGTTTCAATTTCCAATGTACCGCATGTAGATTGACCCAAAAAAAGCCCCCTAAAAAACCCCAAACCCCACACCTGGTATGTACAACCCTAAGCAAGTAGATTTTGGACCTCTTCATCTCTGCATATAACACAGTAAGTTAGTAATAAGTGAGTTTTAATTGTAAACTCATTTTTTATTATGGACTCCCTGTATGCTCTCCAACCTGTATGACTTGGCATTGGCATTTATCTCTCTGCTGGATACTGCAGCCTTCTGCAGTCAACCTGCAGTGACAGTTATCTCTTAATTAAAACTCTACATGCAAATAGAAATACTGAAAAGTGTTGTAGCATAGCATACAAAGAATGATTATTTATAACCAAAACAGTTCTTTTTATCCTCTTATACCAGAGTCGACCATTGTAGCTACTGTGAAGATCTCCCCAAGGAAATACATGCATAGACAGTCTTTCAAATACATACACACGCACATATACGCATATATAAACAAGACTCTGTAAATCCATCTATAGTGAAAAACACTCCAGTGAGAAGAGCTACATGCCAAGAATTCTTTTACAAATAAATGCTTTCAAATGCATAAAAATGATGCTTGCAATCTACTGTGGGTCTTCCGTTTAATTGTTTTTGGTTTGCTTTGTTTGTACACATAACGGATAACGACCCTTTTACCCCTGAACTGGGAAGTGTATTTTCCAAGTTTCAAATCCCTTTGAGGGCTGATGAACTGAGACTACATCTCAGATGCAAATCTTAGATACAAATGACATCTACCTTTCCTAGATTTCCTTGAAAAGTTATTACTTCTAAACAAAACAGGTGCATTATCTTGACATGTATTTTAACTCTCAAAGTTGCAACTGCTTCTGTACACTGTGAAAGCTGAAACTTTAACAAGACTATAATCAGAGGACATTGATTTGAAAACAAAAGTAATCCATTAGAAAGCAAGAGAAATGCTGGCCTTGTAATTCTGCCCCCCCGCCCCCCTCCCCCTTCTTGAAAGTGTACTGTAATAATCACAGTCTGTAATGTAAAGCTTGTAATTGTCTTCTGAAAAAGAGAAAGATTTCTTAAGAAAAATGGTTATGCATTAGAACTGACACTCATTTCTGAAGCAAACGCTTTGTGTTTTGAGGCATTTTGGTGGTTTTGGAAATTTAACAGCTGCTGCTCAGCAGATTGCTAAATGAAAAGGAGTGCCCTGTTCTTACAGGGGTCAGACTGCATGATCACAATGGCTCCTTCTTCAATCCCGAGTTCAGGCAGTGCTCATCTTCACTTTAAATGGGAGTTTTGTCTGTAAAGAAATTGCAGAATCTGAACCTTAAAGGACAGATAAGTGCGTTGCTCTCACCACTGTTTTTTATTTTTTATTATAATTATTATTTTCAAAAGGAATTACCTTATAACACAAGAGCCAGGTGCAGAGCAAAGGTCCACTCAGCTAGGCAGAAAGTTCATGAGCTGAACTAAAAACTCAAGCATCTCTAGCATCCAGGCTTTATTTTTAGGAGCTATTCTGCTCAACTCAACTGAACTTTCCACTTTATTTTCCCCAATATTAATAAAAAGTGGACACACAATGTTGGAAGGGGAACAGAGAGCTATTTCCAGAAGAGTGAAAATCCTCATTCCACTCAGAAAATCATTTTAAGTGATCGGTCTCCAGATTTTTAGAAAAAGATACCTTTTTTTGGGGGGGGGTGGGGTGGGGGCGTTTTTGGACAGAAGCAAGCTGATGAAATCAACACCAGATTGCAAAATGTTTCTATTAACTCATATCTCCACTTGAGACGTAAGAGTTCTTATATGAAAATATCAGTTCTCCATTTAGAGCATCTGCTGGGATTCAAGGTCCTCTGCCTTGTGATTGAGAGCCTCATCCAGCACAGCCAGGACAGGGAGACACCAGCTCAGCCACCAACTCAGCTGTTGTTCAAGTTCCACGCTCACAGTTTTGGCCAAGCCACTACCACTTGCAACCAACTCGCAAGCCCCAGCAGCAAGCACATGGCAGCTGGAGCATCGTGGCCAGGAGGTCTCCAAGGGCACACAGTGCTCAGACTGTGCAGGCAGGAGAGCTTCTGGGGTCCCCACCTGGACTCTGCATGGCTTGGCCACAGACCTGGCCCCCTCCTTCCACAGGTCTCTCTACACACAGGCACGTATACACAGCTGCGTACCGATGCAATGCAAAAGGCACCCGTTTGTGGCTAGCGACTTCTGCCTCAGTCACAGCCTGGCACTGCTGCGCTCATCTGCCCGGGCTTACTGCTCCACTGACCACTACAGGGGGGGTGGAGAGGGCAGGAGAGGTCTCTTGAGTGGAGGGGATGTGCAGCCAGTGAGTAGTTCTCTCTACTCCCTATTCACCAATTCACGTGCAAAACAAACAACGAAGTCAGCATCACACAGTACTGTAGACAGAACCCAGCCTTTCTCAAAAACCTTCAGGATTTTCATGTTAAAAAACCCAAACTACAAACCTACCACAGACACAAGCAAAAACCCGGAAAAACCCCCAACAATGTTTTTTTTTTTGCATTTCCAGAAATGGAACCAGGCATCAAAAACGGAGCTGCTGACATATACTATAATTAGTGTACGGAGGATAGTCGCTCTCAGTCTCTATGTGTCTTATATTCACTCAGCAATGAGGCTGAAGAGTTTACCAAGTTTCCACTCTCAGTCCTGACCTTTGTAAAAGACTGTAATTTTTCTAGATGTTGATATTCTTTCAGATGGCAATTTATAAAGAGTAATCGCCTAAAAAAAGTAACCTTTGAAGAAATGCTTCTTTATTCTTCCTATTCATGACTTTTTATTATTAGAGGTGAAATGGATTGAGCCATGTCACATCTGGTTTATCATTCTTTCAGCGTGACTCTAACCTATGTACTTTGTATTTTCAATGTTGCTTTGGGCTAAATCAGGGGGGGCAGAAAAAGTCTTTTTGGAATAGGACAGGAAATGCATCTTGAAGAGCACAAGAGCACTTGGGGTTTTTTTTTGGAAGGGAGTAGGGGAGAGGCTTGTTAAAGAGAAAATAAATCTTCTGAGAATGATTCTCACACATCATCCAGCTTTCAGAATCAGGTAATTTCCCACCTTCATTCCTCCCACCCAGTAAGAAGTAATTGAAAGAGGAATCAAAATAAATATTAATTAACTAAATTTGGTTTTCTTAATTCTACTGGGCCCTACATGAGAAAAACAGTCAAAGCAATGGAAGGGATGCCAGTTTTGCCTACTTTTGCTACCAGCATGGCCGCTGCCTTGCAGTCCATTATAAAGGGAACCATATCTTTGAAGCAAAGCATCCAGAGAAGCTCTTAATGACATCAGATTGACTATGTTTACAGACCAGAGAATACAACTTGTTTTCTTAGAAGGGAACATGGCAATTTAAAGAGATTTTGACAGAACCTAACAAAGAGCAACAAACTGCTGAAAAAGTGTTCCATAAAGCTCATACATAAAAATATCATCTTAGTTCTCAATATTCAAACTAGTTACTGCTTTGAGTGTGGTTATTCCTATCCCGGTTAGCTGCATTTTTTTGACTATTAGCTATTGTGCTAGTTTTGGCTGGGGTAGAGTTAATTTTCTTCACAGCAGCTAGTATGGGGCTATGTTTTGGATTTGTGCTGAAAACAGTGTTAATAACACAGGGATGTTTTCGTTACTGCTGAGCAGTGCTTACACAGAGTCAAGGCCTTTTCTGCTCCTCACCTGACCCCACCAGCGAGCAGGCTGGGGGTGCACAAGAAGTTGGGAGGAGACACAGCCGAGACAGATGATCCCAACTGACCGAAGGGATAACCCACACTGTATGATGTCATGCTCAGCAGTAAAACTTAGGAAGGTTGGAGGAGGGGCTGCTGCTCGGGGACTGGCTGGGCATCCGTTGGTTAGTTGTGAGCAATTGTTTTCATTTGCATCACTTGTCTGTCTTACTCTGTTATTTTCCTTTTCATTACAATTTATTATCATCATCATTATTATTATATTTCTATTATTAAACTGTTCTTACCTCAACCCACGAGTTTTCTCACTCTTACCCTTCCAATTCTCTTCCTCCATCCTGCTGTGAGCAGCAGTGAACAAGCGGCTGTGTGGTGCTTAGTTGCTGGCTGGGGTTACACCACGACAGCTATTTCAAAAGATTGTGGCTTTGGCATAGCAGGGGAGGAGGAGAAGGAGGGATGAGAAGACTGTTGCCATCTTCACCAGCTCTGATGGAAAGCTGCCCCAGGGACTGGCACGTGCCCCGCCGTGAGCTCTACATGCCTCCTAGCACAGTCCTGTAAGGACCAGAGCAGCACGCTGTCGGGCAGCCATGAGCAGTGCTACTGTCAGAGCCTTCCATATGAAAGAAAATGTCGTGCTGCTACACTCTGTGTTTTCCCAGTGAAATAAAGTAAACCAATAAAACTGCCCATGAAACTAAGGAACCACACGATGTTTACAAAAACGTTAAGTTTAGCGACGAGAAAGGAGAAAGCAGTCCTGCTAACAAAACATCAAACTTGTCTAACCAGCGAAGGAGTCTTGAACTTCATAGGGTTTGTACGCCTGAAGGTAACACAACTGAGCAGGTATTTTTGTAAGCTCTTTGTGTCTCCATTTTCAAAAGCCCTTCCCTTCCTGCTGCACTTTCAAGTTTTATTCCTTGCTGGGGCTTTTTTTTTTTTTTTCTGCTATATTAAATGTAACTCCTTAACAAAGGAATTTTAAGGAAAGGAGGAATTAGTGAATTACCAGAAAATTATTGACCGTTGTCTCACGCAGTACCACTCTCACAAGCAACAGGACATTTACTGGACGTTGATGTCTCATTACATCCAGTATGTAATTTATTTCTCTGCTGGAACAGAACTTATCAGCTTTGCCCATGCGGAGAAAATGTTTCTACCTTAGAAACAAATAGACCACCACAGGCAGGAAGCTGGAAAGCTTACATGAAAACCCACCACATGCTCACCAAAGTTACCTCGTTACTGAAGCCACTAAGGCAGCAGTGTTGAAACAGGCTGGAGGTGGCATTTTAGGGCCACATTTTTGACAAAGCCTAGTCTCGTTGAGGGATGATTTAGAAAATGGAGAACAACAAAAACTGTTGGGTACTGAGAACTCGGAGAAAGTGGGACTCTATTTAGGCGTCTCTGGAAATTCAGCATTAAACAAAAACCCCACATGAACAAAGTCCCTTATTTTTGCCTGAATATATAAACAATATTTTAACTGGTGAGAAAATTTATACAGTATTTGTAAAGCACTACAAAGTTGCACATTTTTAGTCACTCTTCCACCATAAGAAATTATTGCGATTTATATAGAATATATTTGACTAGTTCTATAAATGCCCTATTTGATAGCTTTTAATTTTGTAACTTTTTATCTGTGTTTATACTTGGCAGGACTACATTGTGCTCTAGCTATATTAGAATTTAAAACCATAAATTTCAAATATGGTTAGTTATCCATTCAAGTTCAGAAGAACACAGACTTAGCATTTCTTAAAAAAATATACAAACCCCTCACATTAGCTTAGGTAGGTCAGAAAATGCTGAATGGAGGTAAAAAAATCCCTTTGGCCTCAGACTAAACATGGAAAACTTCAGCCCAAAAGTGCTTTTCATAAAGTTATGAGCTAATGAACAAAAGGGGGTTCTAATAAAGTTTCATGAAATGTTAGCTATAAAATCCAGCAGTAATAACGTAATCTTTATTTCTTTGCCAATTTGACCACTTCAGAACAGTAAAAAACAAAGTAAAGTAAACCACACTGGTTACTTCTAAGAGGTTTTATCTCAATGAAAATAGAAAAGGCCCAAAAGACTGGGCCAAAATACATATAAGGAAAATTCCAAAATAGAGAAAATACTTGTTTACGCCTGACTGGAGCCAAGGGTAGCAAACTCTCTTTACCAAGCTGCTTCCAGAATCCTTGGGCCTTTGCCCAAGGACAAGGGAAATGCCAACTGGGCCATCCAAATCTGCCGACAGACAGACGTTATCCATCTCTTTGAAAAGAGATAAAAGGAAATTCTCATCTGAGTGCTTTGCAAACTCTGAAACAACTGCTCTTCATCTAAACGGTAGGATCGCCAGCAGAAGCTGTATAAGCCTCCGAGTTCCTGAAAAATTATTAATGTTAAAGCATTATACTTTCAAGATGCACCTCTCAGTACCTGTAAAACCTGCCAGATAAAAGCCAATTACTACACAGAAAGCATTTAAAGGCATCGGTCTGGAAGCCCTGCCCTGTAAAACTAAAATTCCCCGTATACTTTATTGCACATGCTTTCCAATATTATCCGCTCCCTCACATCAACCTTCATAAATCTCTACTGCCAAAACATCTACCAAAGCACTTACTGATAAGAAAAGACATGAACAAATTTCTTATTTGACTGCTTTTTTCCCCTCTGAAAAAGACACTTTTTAACAGGTTCTTGGCCAAGATTACATTTGTATTCACACAATGCTCCTTTTATAAAAAGAAGTAATGCAACCAATTATGAGAGCAGCCCCTGAAAAAGCCACCTAATGGCTTGACTTTGTCCACATTCATATCAGCACAAAGTAACTAATTTTATATGATGCTCGATAATGCAGCACTATGTAAGAAAAAGATTACGCAGGAACACTTACAAGCTAAACATACTCATTCTGAAAGGATCAGACTGTATAAAATGCAATTTATAAGCACAGAGAAAAAGAGAAATACAGAATTGAACCCAGGTTTACCCACATTTCATTCCTTTTGTACTTTGGCATGTTTATGCCTAACATGTATGCAGTTTTCTGATGCAGTTGCTGTTACTACATGGTACTTGATTAAGCCTCCTACACTCAAAATGCCATGGTATCGACACAAAGAGATAAAGACAAAGGAATAGTCTTAGCTCTCTTGCTCAGTTATCTGAGATGCTTTCTCTTCTGTGTTGTTTGTATTTGTTATTTATCTTTGAGGTATCCTAGTAGTCCAAATAATCATTCATTACATGTTTTCTGAAGCAGTTACAGCCTGCAAAGTCAATTCTTGGTCAGAATTTTTACATCCACAAGTAGAAAACAAATCACAGGATACTTCAAAGTCAGATCCTGTCAAATAGAGGAGGATGTTAATCAATGCAGTTTAATACAAACCCCTCTGTCACACTGCTGTTAAGATCATGTGTGCTGAGGTGAGCAGGCAGTGATATTAAGAACCATACACAAATTTCTTTTGAATAAAAATGATGCATCAGACCATAACATTCATCAGCCCATGCAAACTCTCAGGAATCCAACTTTCACTGCAAGTGTCTTTTTGGATCTGTTTATTTCAGAAGATGTGGTATGAATGATGGTATAATAAGTTTTACTATGTTTTAAGCATAAATGACTCATACATCATTCCATTTGAAAGAAAAAATCCTAACATGCAAGTACAATATGTTACCGCAGCTGCTCCATGGGAACAACAACATATCCATTTGGAAGGAAAATACATTTATGAAAATGCCTGATTAGCAGAAAAAGCAGAAAACAATTCATTATAAACAATAGTATACAACACAACTGCTTTATTTGACATTTTTATGGTTACAATCTGTTTTCATGAATCTGTTGGATTAAAATGCATCCAGCTCTTCCCCTCCCACCCCCAGCTCAGACTAGTCTTCATTGATGTTATCCATAAAAAACCCAAAAAACCCCTCTAGTTTTCTATAAATCGGGCTTGGAAGGAGGGGCTCCCAAGCTAGTTGAATGTAAAAGTTGCTGGACAGAGTGCACCGAATTATCTTCTTGCTTCAGGCATCTCCTACTAGGATGCCAGTTCGGGGGCAGAAATGCACGTTCCCTCTCCTTTTTGCTTTGCAGAATACTGTATTTTTATCTTGCATGCCTCCTATCCCCTGCAAAGGTTATGAACTGAACGCTGCAAAGCCGACAGGCAATGTTCCTCTGAGAATTGCTTTCTCAGAGTCAAGACAGTGCCACCTACATACATCACAGCATCTATGACCTCCTAGAGACAAGGCTTCCTGATGTCCCAGTCTTCCCTTTTACAGCCAAGGAAACCTCTACCTCTCTACCTTCTTCCATCTTACCTCTCCTTACCCTTTTATTTCCATACACCCTTCTTATTAATGGACACCTTTTTTATTTTCCCTCACACCTCAATTAAAAGTTTCAGATGCTTCTTCTGTTACAAATTAATTAACTTATTGTGGAAAAGGAAGGGAACTTCCACTAAAAAATTATCAAGACAAGAACGTGTGGGAGTGTTGAATGTAGCACTAGTTAAATAACTATGCCATTTAATGTAAACAACTGGCGTATCAAAATGTACTTAGAAATTATTTACGGCATTTTGTGACATGTACATGGAATAACATAACTATACAGGTAATATTGGTAATGCCATTGTTTCTTCTGATGAAAGCAAACTCGGACATGTTTAAAAAAAAACATGTTAAGTGGATACAGTTGGGCACTTCTTTATGGAGTGTCCCCCAACTATTCACCAAAAGGAACTGCAGACTCTTCAACACGAGAAGAGACTCAGAACTACCTTTATAACCACCTGCTACTGGAGAGGCATCTCAGGTGGTTAACCCAACTTTTGGTCAACATAAGAGAAACAAATGGGCAGAGACAGCAGCTAACCAGAGAAAAGACACTTGAATGTTTTGCTTGATTCAGGCCAGAGGACTAAGTCCAGTCTCCCACCTTCCAGGTGAGTGCCCCAGCTAGTGAGGCCTCAGCTAACAGCAGAGCAACTTGTTCTCCCTCTCTTTTTTTATTAAAATCTCTGAAGAACTGTGTTTAGTTCCTCATCAAGATGAATGCCAAGCCTGCTAAATTTTTCATGACACTGAATTCTTGTTCTCCTGCCAGCCCTAGTTATGTGTGAACATTTTAGGCTCCCTCAGGCGTTTATTTTACTACAGAGTCCTGAAATACTTAAGTCTATTAAGACCTAAAATAAACACGCAAAAAGGAGGAATCTGCTAGTTGTTCTCCCAGTCTACGTTTTAAGGAGGCAGTGCACCAGTGAAGCCTGGAAATTATTCTCAGTGTCACCAGTGAAATGATGGTACATTCAGCAACGAACCCATCAAACCGTGTCAGCTACCGCAGTGGGGTTCAGCTCCACACCACGGCAGGAGCAGCACCGTCTGCAGGCTGGGAAGAACTGGTCAAATGGGGGCAAGCCTGGGAGAATCAGCTGGACTGCAAGCACACAGCCGGAGCGGAAGGTGTAATGCTTTCCAGAAAAGCTGGATTTACTAAACCCACACACAGTGACAATTCTGCACGTGCATTACCCCTGAGTTTGTGCCCAACTGAGTCCCTGCCTGCTCCCTTGCTGCCAGGAAAGGGGGCAGGTGGAAGCAGACCATGACTGAAGAATAATTCACACAGCTTGGCCTTGGTTACCCTTCTCATCAAAGCCCTTTCTGGAGCAGAAAGCATGCTGGCTGCAAGCTAGGCTGGCCTGCTGTGTGTCGAAGAAGTGGGAGCTTGAGAAAAGAAGGCCACACACCAAAAGATTTTACCCAGGCCTTGAAAGGCAGCAGACAACTGACTGAATTAACCACTGGGCTGCAAATCTAGCACGTAGGCTATGAGCTGTGCATCCCTGAACTATGGAAAGGAGCTGAAAGAACACTCATAACAAATTCCCTACACAAAATATCTGGATTTAAAGTCACCCACTGAAGTAATTTTATGGTCATTCGCAGTTTATCTACGCATTCTGTAGCTGCTCTCTCCAAAGGAGGCCTGGAAATAGAACAAGCTTCGTTCTCTTATTCCCTACAGCAACTCCAACAGCACTTCCACCCAAATGCTCCATTATTATTGTTGTACTCATTGCTATTACATACTTAAAAAGGAAGCACAAATGGCCAATCCGTGGCCAGAAAATACCATGCCTGATACCAAATATGAAGTTCAACATTGCTGTCTTATACACTCCAGGCAGGTGTGAAAAAGTTGGACAGGCTGGATCGATGGGCCGAGGCCAATTGTATGAGATTCAACAAGGCTAAGTGCTGAGTCCTGCATGTGGGCCACAACAACCCCATGAAACACTACAAGCTTGGGGAAGAGTGGCTGGAAAGCTGCCTGGCAGAAAAGGACCTGGGGGTGTTGTTCAACAGCCAGCTGAATATGAGCCGGCAGTGTGCCCACGTGGCCAAGAAGGCCAATAGCATCCTGGCTTGTATCAAAAACAGTGTGGCCAGCAGGAGTAGGGAAGTGATCGTCCCTCTGTACTCGGCCCTGGTGAGGCCGCACCTCGAGTACTGTGTTCAATTTTGGGCCCCTCATTACAAGACAAACATGGAGGTGCTGGAGTGTGTCCAAAGAAGGGCAACGAAGCTGGTGAAGGGTCTAGAGCACAAGTCCTATGAGGAGCAGCTGAGGGAACTGGGGATGTTTACTCTGGAGAAAAAGGAGGCTGAGGGGAGACCTTATTACTCTCCCCAACTACCTGAAAGAAGGTTGTAGAGAGGTGGGGGTCGGTCTCTTCTCCCAAGTAACAGGCAATAGGACAAGAGGAAATGGCCTCAAGTTGCTCCAGGGGAGGTTTAGATTGGATATCAGGAAAAATTTCTTCACTGAAAGGGTTATCAGGCACTGGAACAGGCTGCTTAGGGAAGTGGTGGAGTCACCATCCCTGGAAGTATTTAAAAGACGTGTAGATGTGGCACTTCAGGACATGGTTTAGTGGTGGACTTGGCAGTGATAGGTTTGTGGTTGGACTCTATGATCTTAAAGGTCTTTTCCAACCTAAATGATTCTATGATTCTAAGTACATAGTCTTATACTGGACATACTATGTACTAAGAAGGCAATGTGGACATCTAACAGCTGTCATGACCTGCTGGTATGCACAAGCCCACGGTTCATGCCTGTCCCTGGCATATCTTCAGAAAGCTCCCAAAGACAGACCACCTTCTACGTAATGCCTCTTATCATCCTTACCTAAACTCCCACTTTGCCTTTTTTTTTCCTTTAAAAAAGTAGTTTGCATGTCTTTTTCCATATTTGTTTTATGTTTGAAACAAACTTTCAAAATCCTCTTGTTAAACAGTTTCTCTCCTACAGTTTTCAAATTACTATTATGTAGATGTTAGCAATCCAGTCCTCAGGAGACCAATGCTCAAGGTCCCTGTAATGAACTGGATTTAACATGGGTGTAATAAGTCTATATAATCCTAGCAAGTGATCCTCATTGAAAGCACAACCTAAGACAAAAGGCCTCAAAGTTTTTTGCCAGACCTGTGAGGGATTTTTTTATCTCAATACCAAATCTGACAGCTGTATCTTGCCAGTGTCCAAGCAAATTGGAATGCTGATATCCAACTTGTTCCTTGCCCTTTTCTGTTGCTCCCAAGATACCTTGCCAAAGAGATCTTTTTGAAGGCAAACCCCAGATTTCTCTATAAATTGTGAATATGGTGGGGAGGGATGTGGGGAAGCCTTCCTGAAGCCTGCAATTCTGTAAAGTGCATGTATTTATCATTTAACAAGTGGGGTTGAAATAGAACTTGGCAATTCTCTTACACTGTATCTCTCCACGTTTCCTACCTTCATCTTGACAAACTGAAAACTTATCGATACAGAAATGGTTTCATCCTGTAATTGGTAAAGTCCTTAAGCATAACTGGAAAAATATTATAATTCCAGTTACAACGGTATTCTTTTCTCATGCCTCCGATATGAGCACGATGGAGTACAAGACGGAGTGGCATGTCTGTGATGAATCATACTTCATGCCCCTGAATGCCCATGGCAGAAGAAAAAGAGAATCAGTCATTTCTCCCACTGAGGGCTGACAGGACGTGAAATACAGAGCAAAGTGAAGTTGGACGATCAGAGCCGCCAGTTTACATCACATGGGACCCTATAAAGGACCACAAAGCCCATTTCCTTAAGATAAAAACACAAGAACAGACAATCTTTTGCTCTGCCTCCACCCTGAGCGGGAGGGAGCTTTCTTCAGCTGAGCTTTGCAGTAAAATTGTGGCTATGCTTCTGCAGACACCTGAGGAGCCTTACTGCTTTTTGCTTTCAAGCAGCAAAAGGACCTGCTGTCAAGCATTTCACCCGCAATGTTCTTCTGCCTTGTGGGATGGGAACCCCACTTCAGGGAGTTAAAAGAGCTCAGAAACCCGATGGATTCAAAATTTAAGCCCAGTGTGACTAAAAACCAGTTCTGAATTCCTAAGATCTGAATATATAATATAAACATTCACACAGAAATGGTAGATTGTGACTCCAAACTTCTCCTTCAGTCATTCTTTAAACAACTCATACTTTGCTCAGCTTTGAACGAGAGCTGTGTAATGAGGAATGCCGAAGGAATATTCCCCAAAATTGAACATCACAAAAGCTTCACTCAGAAGCCAGGCATGGCGCTGGTGCACATTTATTATCCACGAGCTGAAATTTGACTAATGTAATTTAGGATTGATAATTACTGATGGAGGCCATATGTGTCTTTATTAAAAGGAAACTGTCAAATTAAAAATACTGCTTCCATCTGACTTTTTCTGAGTACCATGGTTTCAAATAACATCTCTGATTTATATACTGAAGTAACCACTCTATATATTTTCAGGATTTTTAAAGTCTCATTCTCTGTAAATGAAATCTTGCCCTTTCTTCAGCTGTTTGCATTACTCTCTCTCACACCAGTAAAGGAAATGACAACATATAAAATCAAACAAACAAAATAGAACACTATATTACTAAAACTTGCAAATAATAGTAGAAGCAAGAGTTGCATTTTTTTTTCACCCCATTTTAACAACTGATCTGATTTTAATTTATGACTATTACTACGTTGGTGGGTACAAGGAACTCTGTTGTGCTGGGCATTACAGAATTGTATAACAAAAAAACCCCAGTCCTTTCTCTGTATGAATTAACAAATGGCTGACACCAGACAGCATTCATCCGAGAGTGAAAATTCAAAAGTAGAATACCTGAATTACTAATGACGATGTGTCATCCCTCTACCCAGTACCTTGCTACTCAAGGTCTCCAATGTGGCTAATGTGCTGCCAACTTCTAATACAGGTTCCAGAAAAGCTCCAGGGAACAGCAATCTGCAAGCCTGATGTCTATATGCTAGTTAAATTAATAGAAACTATAATAACAAATAGACTAAGTGGGCACATGTCTGAGAAGAGTCAAATTTCAGTTTTCATAAAGTGAAGTCCTCTCTTACAAAATTAACCCAATTCTTTGAATAGCTCAAACAAACATGTGAAACCAGTGATCCACTCAACGCAGCCCACATGAATTTCCAAAAGGCTTTTAGCAAGTACTTCACCAAAGGCTTTTAAAGAAACTAAGCACCCATGGCAAAATAGAGGTCCCTGCATGGCAACGTAACTGATTAGAAGACGTAACTAGAAATTAGTGGTAAATGGTTAAGCCTGCATAGTGGAGGAAGCCTACCAATGGAGTACCACAGGGATCAGCACCGAGACCTGCTCCTCTTTCCATACCTGTAATTGACCTGGAAAGGTAGCCGAGCACTGAAGCAACCAAGTTTGCAGATGAGACAAACTTATTCAGGGCAATAAGTATGAGGGCAAGTGGTGAAAAAACACAGGACCTCATGAAACTGAGTGACTAGACAATGAAACGGTAAATTAAATTCAGTGTGGATAAGTGTAGAGTGATGCACATAGGAAAATATAACCTTAACTTCACATGTACAGTGATGGGCTCTGACCTGAACATTACCGCTTAGGAGCGAGACCTTGGGGTTAAAATAAATAGTGCCATCAAAATGTCAGCTCAGTGCTCAGCTGCCAAAGAAAGCAGCCCAACTATTAGGTATTGTTAGGAACTGAATGGGAAGCAAATACAGAACACAATTATGCCACTTTGTAATGCCAACCAGTTCATACACTGTCCCTGCTTCCAGCAGGGAGGAGTTTAGGGGACACGCTCCATCACTGAGTATTTTGTGTTTACTTTTACAAAGGTAGGAGCGAAACAGAAAGCAGCTTAATGCAGAAGAGTGGCCTATAATTAGGCAAAGGCGGCAGTTTTAACACTGTCTGCATCTCAGTTTCATAAGAGTTTTCTGAGACCGTATCTGAAATTCAAGGAGACACTGCCTTCTAAATACCTGCTGGTAAACCATTCAAAAAAGAGGTTGACAAATTACACACATACAATCAGTGAGCTCTATTAAAAAGCATTAGTGTGTATCAAAAGCTTAGCTATTGCTAAATGCACAAGCTTTACTAGTGTTTGAAATAGCTAGGAAAAGACAATTCTGAAGATTTGCCTTCACTCTAGTAGTATACAGCCAGCTAAAAATCACTTTGCCGTGCCATTTTGAAGTGACTAAAGATTTTAAGCCTTAAGGGTAAGCACAAGTGCCTACAAAAGGGTAAGTAGAAACAAATGAATCTAAAAATCTTTAAAGTCTTGCCTTTCTCATTGCTCTCTTTTCCTCATTTCCTTTCCTATCAGCTTGCTGTTCAAGGTGCCGCTGGAATCAGACTCTTTGGTGCCTGAACAACACACAAATGTTTCTACCCACTGAGGTTCTGTAACAGGGAACAACTAAATTAAGTCTAGGCCTTCAGATTTCTAGCTAATCTCTACATATCTCTATGAAAACATCTACTACTCGCTTTTATGAGAAAGGATTTGCCTGTCTGCTAATGGACTGATACCACTCATATCTTTGTCTAATTGCATGAGCCATGAGACTGCTCTGGTTTTCATTTGGATTGTTAAATATCAGACACAGAATCTGTCTATCAATACTGGCTACGTATTGTATACTCTCTACTTACTTACTTGCATAAAATACTGTCTATTCACTTCACATATGCACACACATGTGCATAAAAGAAATACACTACCACCACAATCTATAAACAATCTATACAGTAGCTTTGTCTATTATGTAATAGAATAAATACAGAAAGGTAGAAAATATGTTGGAAGAAAAACCAGAATTGTGATGAATAATTATTCTTTAATTTTAAACTCATAAATGTATCAAATACGAGCAGAAGTATTTTTCAACAGGAAATAAAACTATGCAGGGTATTTCATTAGTTTAAACTGTTAGCTAAAAGCTGCTACAGGAGAGTGCAGATGGACTAATAATGTATGTTCTAAAATAGACCAAGTAGCGTATTATTTTTTGCCTTTTTTCAGCCTTACATTTCATTAAAAATCACTTAGGAGTTAGTTCAATTCGAATATTATAGTACTCCATTATGCAATAAAGATTTTTTTTCCTATTCTTTTCCTATAGCCGTAATTCTCTACCATTGAACTGTAATTGAAGTTTCTTTCTTTTTCGAAGGCACACTTTTCAATTTGTCCCATCCAAGCACACTTTTATGACAGGTCATGAAGGACACTCAGCAGGAAGCGCTCTGGGAAAATAAATAGTCCCAACTAACAAAAAAGCTTCTACAGGGAATAAACGGCATGATTTTAATTAAAGTAGAATGAAGAAAGCAAAGTAAATATTAGCTGGTAGCAATGCACTAAAAATTTCAGTCACCACAAGTAAGTGGAAGTCAATCAAACTTCTCAGAGAAATGCCTTCAGTGTTCTTAAAGCAATGCACAGAATTGGTGAAGCTGTGACAGGCAGCAGGCACATCAACTCACTAACTAAAGCTCTGTGTCCTTCTATCAGATGAGATGACTTATGTTTCAGCACAACTACAGTTACTTGTGTTAACCAGAGAAAACCAAACAAAAATCAGGTGACCACCTCTCCCCTCTTTATTCTGCTGTTCACTACAAATTAAGTCATTATCTGTCCCCTGAAGTGAGAGAAGAAACCTTAATTAATCACAGACACCCTTGGACCGCTAGATAAATCGTTCCCTTGACCCCGTCTTGTTTTCCAAGGGCAGGGCTAAGCTGCTGCAGCTACAGCAGCTGCCTTCAAGCACTGGCAGTAGCACCGGGCAGCTACAAATCACTGGTGCAGCGCAGGTGAAGTGCGAAACGGCGGCCGGCCCCTTTAAAAGTCCTGACACAACCTGAAACTTTAATTCTGTCACGCAGTTAGAAAACGCTGAATAAATGAAGTTTTTCAGAAAGCCATTCTAACTGAGCTCCTCATTACAGATCTAATTACAAGCTATCTTTATAATGTACACCTGACAACATCGTGTAAAGCACTTCGCTTTAAAGGTCAGCAGAACTAAAAGAACAATTTTGCTATTTATAGTAAAGGGTGAACTTTTCTTATTTGGCTGTTTAAGCAGCCAACCCTTGAGTTTAATGTAATTAGGGAGGGGATATTCAATTTACAGTATCCACAAGTAATGATAATTACACTGGTTCAAAAAAGCTGTTGGTAAGCATAAGAAACCTTTGTAATTACATCCCGTTTCCAAAACGACTTGAGCGCCGTGAACTCGAAGCATTTCAGCAAATGAAGGCCAAAGCACATAAAAGAGGAGCTACGGCACTTTAAAAGCTGCACTGTTTAACATAATGAGCCGCCCGACCGGAGGGAGATCGCAAAACGCGCTCCATAACTCACCCCGACAGCCCATGCCATCTCCTTCCTGCTCACAAACATCCATTAAGAAAAACATAAGCTGGCTCCCCTCATTGCCTCCTTCCCATCCTTCGCCAGCATCACTCAGCTCCCCTCGCAGAGCGGACCCGGGAGTCAGCTCATGTAACTCCGCCGGGCTTCAGCAGCCTGTCTCAGGCTCCGGCTGCCGATCCTGTCATGTTCAGGAGAGTGCCGGCGCTGTAAGCAGGGAAACGTCGTCGTGTCCCCCCCGCCGCCGGCCCCACACGCGTGTGGCAGATTAGCTAGGTCAGCAATCTGCCAGGACCAAGGTGAAAAATAAACAAATAACCACGTTCACAGCAGCTGCAGCGATCGCTCTCCGGAAAATTATTCAGGCATTATGAGGGAGACGGTATTAAACGCTGCCACTTGCAGCTTCACGGCTCTCTGCGTATTCGCATCAGCCTGGGATGAGCACTTAAGGAGTATCATCGGAGAGCTTGCCCAGCTGAGCATCTTCCATTAAGTTTTTGTCTTAAAAGGAGATAGCAGGAACCTCTCTGCCTGATAGGCAAAAGGCTTGTCATAATTCATTAATAACACAGCCTTGCTCAGGTTTCCTTCAATGAGATCAGGCAGGCGGCCTATGAAGAAAATGCTGAGCGAACAACAGCTTCTCCAGAGATAACGCAATAAACTTGCCACTACTTGGCATCGTTCGGTGTCTGAGACAAGGATGACCAATGCTATTCGACAAGACCTGTCAGAGCCCTTTAACAGTCCTAGCGAAGAAACCCACAAAACAAACAGTAATTCCTCAGCAGGATGCGATTCACCACTTGGAAGTGAAAACTTCATGTTTTAGCTGCAGAGATAAATGTACCGGTCTGCTTTTGCTATGCCCAGGGCAAAGCTGGCAATTTACTCTGATAAACTGTTTGCGTCCAAAGGGAAAAAAGCTAGAACAGATGAGGTAAAAAGCAACAACTACAGTATCAGATTACTGCAAAAATTAACAGGACTATCACAACTCTTCCATCAGATTTTAAATTCATCTGAAGCCTCATTTCCTTCTAAGTAGAAAAAGTAGAAAATACAATTCAGGTTATTTGTTAGTTAAGGAAACATGACTTTTTTCTTTTTTTTTTTTATAGCGCGCATCCATTCATACAGAGCTAAAATGCACTCATTATGTTTAATTGAGTCTTACGTACTTCCTCCTACGAGATCTGTTCATCACGAAGGAATTAAGAAGAAACGTACTCTTATTGGCATTTGATCCACTAGCATTTCATATACACAACATTGCTTCAAATGACAAAATAATCTAGTAATATAGTAAGTACCAGCCAGTTCAATGTACAGCATTTGTTATAATCCAAGGTTTAAATGGTCTCCAGCATAAAAACTAGTACTACAAATTTTATGTTTACTCTGTCAGAGTTTCCAGGTTTGCATTCGATTTTTAAAAGATGCTTTATCATCACATAACAGAAGCAGTCCAAATATATAAATTAATTTTGTACATTTAGAAAAAGCAACAAATGTGCTCAAGATGGATAATTATTGATTTTAGAACATCTGTGTCACAAAATCATCTTTTGCAATAAAGTAGGTTCAGGTAATTTGCAAACAGCATAATATTATTGCTTCCCTAAGCTCCTTTGTGTTTCACTTAGGCATGATAATTTATTTTGAATGTAATATCTGTCTTTAAAACTCTGGTCTATAAACATTATTAGAAACAGCACTATTAGCATGTCTAGAGATCACTGTATGCCAGCAGAATGCAACTGATTGAACAGAAATCAATAAAGGTATTTAATGACTTCATGAGAAAAATAAGTGACCCTCACACCCTTAATGGATTAATGTCACTTATGTGCAACACATTGCATAATGCTGACACACAGCCACTCAAAGCAGTGTCACTTTTCATATGAATGTCTTAAAACCTTATCAAAGGGAAATTGTGTTTTAATGCTATTTCAGATGTCATTTTTGAGAGGATTTTTACAATCCCATTTCATAAAGCAGAAAGCATGATCTGAATTGTTACAAGTAGCTTTTGTCATTGGCACATGTACTCAGTCACCCTCTGAAGCTAGCTGGTGAAATGAAATCCCAAACACGGAAGGAGGGTAACACTTCGAAATATTACTCAAACAACTTGTTTACTGTCATCTTTCATCTCTGAATACGCCTTTACCTATATATCTGAATCTTTAATTAATTACCAACAGCATGCTTTGCTAGGGAAGGGAAACTGCTCCTCACAGTCAGTCCTACAGCACGAGATAGACGGGATGTGCAGCTCCCCGATACGCTACCTGAGAATCAAAATGGGAAGGAGATAATCTAAATGAAAAAGAGTACTACGCCATTAAATGAACGTTTGCTTATCAACCACTGAGACTATCATCAGATCTCTAAAGAATAAGGGTATCTGTCTGTTCATCTTCAATACTCTGCTTTTGTATCCCATTTTACATCTATTCACCGAAAAGCAACTACGGGTCACAGCAAACTGTTCCATGCTCTCATTCTTTTAATTTTACTTGAATAGACTAAATTCAGAAATATACAGTATCTGCTAGGTACCTCTTTAGTGACATGAAGGCTCCTTTTTGGGAAAGAAGCAAGTCAAATTAAAGATGTCAATATGCATTGTCTAAGCATGCTTTGCCATCACCAGGCTGCATTTACAATTCCTTTGGAGTAAACCCAAAGGTAACTGAGGGGAGCTGATGTTCGAGTTTCTTGTTTTATTTGCCATATTATCTACCATAATTCTATGCTCAACACGAAGAAAAATGAAAGAACTAAAAAAAAAAAAAAAAAAGAATTTTATTTTCCTAAAGATAATTTGGTCCCAGCTTTCATATGCAGTTTTCACCTGAAGAAATAGGAAAAAGCTGCATTCAGATAAAACAAGGAAGCAAATGCAAAAGCTTTTTCTGACTGACTTGAACATTTCCTTATTCCTCCCCAAAGGATATGAAAACTCCTCCAGCAAATGTAGCATCATAATTGGCTATAATTGACTCCATCCTTCAATTTTTAAGGCAATCTATAAAATATGGATTGTTTTGTCAACTGGGAGACAATTTTGTGACACCACACTGTTTATCTCGTTACAGTGATCTCAGCTGCACTCAGTATCATTTGTTACCCCTCAGACTACCTAATTTGTGCTGTAATCCTGGACCTCTCTGCATTTAATGCACTGCACACTAGTTAGCTATAATACCAAACACTTTGAGTGCTACCAAAAGGAATTATTTGCTGAAGATCATTCTAATAGAAGATAACAGTAGCAATGATACGGTAGCAGGTGAAGTACAGCCATTGTATTCAGGCAAGCGAGCTCTGTTCCAATACATCAGTGCACTTCACGCTATGCTGTCATTAGTCCATCTCACAATTTACTGCATGTGAATCAGAGGGGATGTGGGACAAAAAAAATTAAAGGTTTAACTGCTTTGCTGCTGTTTGTCTATTACACCTACTGTTCTACTGCATTTTCAACATTTTAACACAAACTGGCAACACTCTGGCTGCACAGACTGTTACCACATCATGGTAGTTTTGCAACAGACTCTTAGGTCACAACAATATGACGACTTCTGAATGGAAATGACTGCATCTGGCCATTTCTATTAGCTGAATAAACACAAACACCTCACAAAGATATTGGCTTCAAACACAGAGCTGGAATGATGGAACTGGCTTCTCTTTTTTTCCTATGTCTTCCAATAATTATTTTTATTTATACATCTCTCTTTTTGTGCTTCAATGCTTCAATTGAAAACTAAGCTAAGTAGAAGATAAAAACTAAAACCTAACAAAATCTAAGTACCAATAGCCACAAAAACTGCAGCAAATGATTGATAGAAACATTGATGTAATCCTGTCCATAGCAACAGTTTAATTATGAGCATCTTGGCAGCAAGCCTGCTCTATGTGTTGATTTTCCCCAGCAGAAAATGCCATACAATCCATCTTTGTGTTATGCGCTACATGACTACATGGAGAGGCCAATCAAAGGGGAACAAGGAACAGAGAAGTTGCAGTAAATTACTGGGGTGATACAGGAGTGAGTATGTTGGCCATGAATAATTTCACTCCTGAGGATAAGCAAACCTGAGAAAAAGGAGGGGTAGAAAAAAATACCAGGAGGGTGCTACCCACAACAAAATAGTACTATAGTCCTTAATTACAGTGATTACAGCATAGAACATGAATACTCCTCTCTGATGAATGGCATGAATTCCTGGTACCCATCTTAAAGCACCCCCTCTCAAATCCTTGTTCCCAGGATCACGACTGTGTTGTCACCAGCACTGATGGGATCAGAGGAGGACCCTGCAATCCTAGGCAAGCAGGTCCCCCACCAGGGACACAGGACTCACGGGCCGTGGCTGCATTAGACATTGTAAAGCAAAGCATGCCAACAGGAGTGGATCTGCCGTGTGGAGCAGCTGCTGCCGAGAACCCAATAGCCACATGATTCGTATTTTAAGGGTTTCGCTCAGGGCCAGTTCCAGCATAGTCCGGTGGGCAGGAGCACGTGCGCAGCCGAGGATGGGAAGAGCGCTTCCAGAGCGCGTTTTCCAGCTTAGCGCCACCCAGTAGGAATCAGCACGTGTGCTCCGATACCTCTCCGTGAGACAAATCAAAGTATGGTAAGCCAGGAGATTTGCTGAAAGGCCACGCTCCTGACCCACGCTAAACCACAAATACAGCAGGCACATCATAGGGGAGGTATAACATCATCGGTGAGGTGCAGAGTTCACTCCAGAAAACTAGAGGGCAAGGAAGCAATAGTGGCAGCTTTGTAATACAGGTGTAAGGGGCAGGGACCTCAAGAGCAAAAGGCAGCGGCGCAGGCTTAGGAGGTTTTTATTAAATGGTGAAATCTGACTGTGACTGTTTCTCAAGATACTTGCAGGTAACTTCCAGACAGAAACAAAAAAATATAATAGAATCATATTTTATAATAAACCTTACTTCCAATTTCTCTGTTGGAAAGTGTTTGTTAAAAAGAAACAACAACAAAACAAAGTTATGATGAACTCTAGTCAACAAAACGAATGCAATCTATTTCAGTCCCTATGCAACTGCAATCTACAGTGTTTATATACACAAAAAATTTCCCTTAAATTCCAGACCTATTTTTTGAAACAACATTTTGGGAAATCTCTCTGAAATACTGAAGCAGCAGTTTAAGATTATGCTATCTGCTCTTTACTTTAAGGAAATGTTCTGGTAATTTTTAAGTGTGTGAACAAAGGTTTTGTGAAATCCTGTTAGGCTATTACATGTGGTAAGAAAACCATCAATCATTTCTGCAGCCTGGTGTCCACATTCACAACTTAACTCAATAAAGACTGGTTTTAGTTTCTATTAAGGTATGAATATTTTATATATGTAACCACATAAATCAATGAGAATACTCATATATGTATATATATATGGATCATACCATGTATATGCTTCTTTGAAGAACACACTGAAAGTAATTAAGAATTCTGAAATAATGGCAGTCTAAAACGAGCTTATGAAAGTTTATAGAAATTATAAGACATATTCAAATCAAACACATAATTTTGAACTTTTAAGAGTTAAACTTCTGCCACACAACTGTTGTTCCACTCTACGTTTTTTATTTGCAGATGTGTGACTATTTCCATCTCCAAGACACTGTGGCTGCACCACAACATTAAAACAACTTTTTTTTTTTTAAATACCGAATGTATGGGTATGCTCCACTTATCTTGCATTACCTTTCTGAGAAATTGCTTTTAAACACAAAGTGTTAGAATCCAGGAGACTCTGCTTTACCTTCACTAGTTCTTCCTCATTAAAATTTACTTAAAACACTGAAGAAAGGGATTTTTTTTTTTTGTGGGTACAAGCTAATGTTCAGTTCATTACATTATAAAAATCTATTAAATCACAGAACTAAAATTGGATTAGTTATTTAAGCTTTGAAAGCCTGAGATATGCATCTGCATTCTTCCAGATATGGTCATTTTTAGCTCCGAATTCAGCTCTCATTTGAGCTCAGAGCACTCAAGAGGTACTCTGGTTTTCTAAACAATGTACTAAGAAATGTCTGTACTTGACAAAAAGTCCTTTTGTGTATCATCTCATTTTTTTTCAGCACCAAACATTCTAGTTTGCCAACAACAAAGAATTTATTGTTTGATCATCTCTTTACTGTGGAGATTCTATCATAATAAACACATCATCTTCTAAAATACCTATGTGACTGTACTGATCGAATGATTTCCTGAATAAAACACCCAGCTGATTACATTGAATATTCAGTTAACTTATTTACCCTTCAACAGCTAGAGAATACAACGAAAGAGAAACCCACAGGAACTCCTGGTAAAGATACTCTGTCAAGGCATTAATCAAAGCTAGAGTAATATGAACAGTTACATCACTCCTCAGTAAGTTCACCTTGATCGTTCCACAAAGAGGTCATTTGCAAAATCTTCAGGAAAAAAAAAAATCAAAATGACACATCACTGTGTCATATCAGGGTTTGTGGGAGGAGTGAGGGAAAATGGGAGTCTGCTCTCAGGCACACGGAAATACGTAGCACATACAGTGCTTTTGATGCAGGGCTTTTAGTTGCACTTTTTATTTGTGAAAAAGAACTTTTAAATACAAGAGTCACTGTGCTTTGCAAAAAACATTGTATTTGGAAACGCTTAATGGCAGCTATTACACAGAGGACATAGAAGTTTTGCAACTAACAAAATAATTCTGACGTCCCAATGCAATTGCAAATTAAACAAATATATATTTTTAATGAACCAAGAACTGAATTAGCGACTACAGAATACCTGAAAGATCTTAATGACTACTAAATCTGACATTAAAGTTTGTGGCTATTTAATCTTTTATTACTTTTGGTGCATCTCTTTAGATCAAAGCACACAAATCTGTCTGAAAGTATTTTTGCCCCAAGATCTGTATAACAACTCTTTTTCCCTAATTGAAGACCGAAATAAAAAAACCCCAAGATGACTACGTATCAAATCTCAAAGAGAAGAGGATGATTTGCCATTTAAGAATTCTTAGCTATTAGAAAAGGTAGCAAAAATCCTCTAGTTCAGAATAGTTACTTTGGCCAGTCTCCCACTGCGCAGAGTTGGGAAGCTGATGAGATAGAAGCCTTGTGGAGGACATTCAGCAATACTCAGCCTGGAGGCATGCTCCTGACAATCTTTGCTAAAGTTAGACACACAACTGTCCAGTTACCAACTGTGTATCTATGTAGAAACAGTGCCTCAAAGTACAAGGGCAGTTCAGTCAGAAACAAGGTGCCACTCCATGTAAAGAGCTGCAGTGAAATTTGGTGACATTTTCTTTAAAAAGAAAAAAAACAACACAAAAATAAAAAGCCCTATGTGCTAGTAATTCCCAGTGCTTAGCTTTTATTCACTGCTGTATTTAGTGTCTAATAGCCTCTTTCTCCAAAGTCTCAGAGATCAAAGGGAGCGTGCAGAAGATGTTTCACTTTTTACTGAAGCAGTGGAGAAGACTTAAAGCTTGGGAGGGTTTTCTGAGTGACTGTCACCCACCGTACGCCTCTGATTACTTTGCCTGGGTTGGTTTTGATTAAAAGGTTGAGAGCTATCATAGCTCAAGTAAGCAGGAGACAATTGTAGTAGCTGACGGATGACGGATGAACACTGATTCAAAACTAACCTGCAAGACACCTCTCAAACCACATTAATTAAGTCTGACAGTGAATATGGAGCTTCTTATTAGGAACGCACAATGAACACACCAGCTACGGGCTTCACTTATTTCACCCTGCCACCACAGGTGACACTTTCCTGGGCAACTTTTGGTTTACAAGATGAATCCTTTAGAAAATAAGTACTTTGGAAGCAGCTGAAGGGACAGATTTATATTTCCAGATGATTGTTTCACAATTAAACATTGCTACATGACAAAGCTGTTGCCTAATTTTAAAAGCTGAAATACTAATATAGCATGTCCACTTACTGTAGAAAATATGTTAAGTGTATTTTGGCACAGAGCACAGCTGAGATTCTCAATGAAAAAAACCCAGTTATTTTGGACTACAACTGTAAAGAAAGCTTTTCACAGTTATTTACATGTACTTGAATTAAATATTAAAATGGAGGGGTACGTTCTCAACAGGCTAATAGTTGTCTGAACTAGGTCTGGTTATTTCTCCAGTACAGAGCGCTGCAGCACAAACAGAAGAAGAGCTAGTCGAGGGACCCAGCGTATTTCTACAATTCAACACAATGCCAAACGTGCAAAACAGCAGCTTCCATCCTGGGATCAGTTTAACTACCTCCCTGCAGTAGTGAGCACAGGCTATTAAGCCTTGCTTCTGATTATCTTAGGCACTGTAACAAGCTCACATAGATGTATTACTTTTGATTTGGGCAGCAGCTCACGTACCTTTACATCAAATTCTTTGTGGATTAATTAAGCACATATTTGGATCTACTCAGAGCAGCAGTATCTGGACAAGAAGCACCAAAACATACATGTTTCAAGATTTATAAATGAACTAGCTAAATTAAAGTAACAATCCTACAATAAAACAGACAAATTAATAAAATTAATTAAAAACCAAAACAGAATAACAGAATTATTTCATTTACTGCAGTTATTACATTAAATAAGCAAGTAATTTCTTATAAGAACTGACAGTATTAGAAACTTAGACCTTGTTTAGGCAGTAGCCCCTAAATGAGAGGGTATCATAAAGCTCTGCATGAACTGAAAGTGTTCCAGCTAACCCGTGAACATGGAAGCATCAGCTCATCTCCATTCTAAAACAAGTACTTAGATTGAGGGTCTCATGCCAATTATGGAAGCCTGCTAAAAATACGTCTGATTAGATAATAAGCTTTTCTTCTTCCCCTTCACAATCAGATATGGATAAAATAAGCCATTCCTGCTCTCAAGACATTCCATCTTACTACATTTAAATTCAAATACAAATTTGAAACGCAAACCTCCCGTTTGAAAAATACATGTCTGGGATGCGTTGAGCAGAAAAGACATTTTGTAGGCTACAAACTATTCTATTAGGACTGTGCTCAGAAAAATACCCATCTGAGTCTGGCTCTAAACATTCCTGCGCTACTTGACCATACCGTCAAATGGGGAAAACGCTAAAGGAGATAACAGATTTCCCTTAAAAATACTAAAAGAAAACAAACTTAAACAGTATAGTGCTTAAGCAGTATGCTTGCTGCTATTTCTGAATTTTAATTATGCTTCTGGAAGTTGGTATATTTGACAAGATTAGCCATTGATTTTTTTGGCTCCATTAATGTCAATGGAGCGTTGGATTTTTTAAACTGCACACTTATTTGCCAGATACTTATCCACTTCAGAAAGCAAAGGAAGCACAGACCTTTTAGCAAGCCTGGTTTACCATATGACCAGACAAGAAGGCAAATCTTGAAAAACACAGATTACTTTCTTTTTCTTCATCAGGCTACGAAGCCTGCCTGCTTCTGTTCATTCATCTCCCTTAGTCCAGCAAGTCAGAATACAACAGTTTACCTTCAAGTCCTCGTTAGTTTGGAATGACCATGTTAGGCAGAGCGCAGTCTGAAAACACTTTGTGTTTTAGACATTTACAGTCCATTCAACAGAAGACAATGTAAGTTCTTCAAAGCTTTAACAAATTATCCTTAAAAAAGTCCAACTGAAAAAAAGAAAAAAGAAAAAATCTTTCCAAACTGTGAAAGTCAGGTATAAAACTAGGAAAAAGATTGGAAAGAAAAAGCCTCAAAAGCAGTACTGCCTCAGTCACAAGCAAAACAATTCTTCCTCTGTTCTGCAGACAGACTAGAGATCCCATTTTACATATAAACACATCCCATATTCCAGTCAACAGTTCAACTTTTAACAAAATTTCTTCACACAATAATCAGGATAAAAATATCAGATAATCAGAGTAAAACTATATTGCTCTCGGAAATCATGAATTTGGTTTCTGTTTTCATATGTAAGCCTACCTGCTTCACCTTAGCTGTTTAGAAGAAAATAATCTGTGTGAGCACAGATGAGATCTTTGAGCATATAAGCTAACTGTAGCTTTGTTCACAAGACTGAATAACAGTTTTTTCTAACTCAAAAAAAGGAAAAAGGAGTCCTGGGGGATGTGGGTGTGAAGCACAGACAAAGAAAATGAAAAAAAATACAGTGAACAAAAATGTAAAAGGAAAAAAAAAATCATTTTAACAGTATAATGTTAATTTGGTTTGTTTCCATGTTAATTTTCATTAATGTAACTAATATTCTAAAGTCTTCTAACTGTGGCTCAATCCCACATTTTCTTCCATGTGGGCAGATCTGTGTGCCTGTAGGGAATTCCATTTAATTCAGCGGGTTACACGAGGCTGTAGCCATTTGCAAATGTGCTGCCTATCTTTTTTTCTTTCCCTTTGTCAATGCATTTAAAAAAAAAAATAAAAATCGCAACACACAAAAGAAAAATCCTCCCTTCCCCCCCTTCCCCAAGCCCACCACCCCTGCCTGTTTTAAAGCTGGGCACTATGAACTTTCACTTACTTCCTCAAGCCATTTGCCAAAGATTTGGATTTGCGAGGACTAGCAAACCATTTGCAGCACTAGGGAAAATTCTCAATCACTGCTCTTGTGAAAAGGTATAGTGAATTTTAAGGATTTTGTATTTTGAAAGTAGTGGTAATTATTCCAGAATTAAATCAGTACTCTCGGTCTATTACCCTTCATTCTGATAAGAGTGGCTTTGCTCTGAAGCTCATTGCTTGCTTTACTTTCTCTAGTGAGTAAGTACAGCCTATAGTCTGAAAAACAATATTTTTCAATTCAGATAACTTACATGCATAATAAAAATACTGTTAGACAGAACCATTTCATTGTCATTAAAATCCCTGAAGCAATAAGCTATAACCGTACAGACAGGGCCTCCGTTCAATTAGAGAGGCACAGATGCAGGTCCAGATAGACCTGCTTTCCTTTTTTTTTTTTCTTTTTAATGCAACATAGTTAACACACTGGCTTCTACCAACACAAATTTGAAGATCTGTACGGCAAAGTTAACAAAACTGCAAACAACGGTTCAGGTTAGCTAAGTTACCCAGGCCCAATCAGCTCTGCCTACAGCCTTGAGTAGAAAAGGCAGACACGTGTCTTGTTAAACTGAAAAACTTCCTCTTCAATGCAGTTGACAAAAAAGCCAGGTATTGAAACAAAGCATACAGCCTAGAATTTTAGAAAAATAACACACTTTACATTTATCTACCTATAAATCATCATTTTCAATATTGAACAATACTGTGCAAATGGGGGGGGGGGGGAGGGGGGGGGGGCGCGGGACGTGTGTGTGTGTGTGAGTCAGCCTGGACCAGTTTCAGCCCCGACTCAGCCCGACGGGTTCCTGCGGCTCCGCTCAGCGGCTCAGGTGCACGCCAATTCAGGCTGATGCTGCTACGCTAGGACCATTCCCCAAAGCCACAACAAACCAGTGGCCTGCAGACATACCATAACCCTGTCAGACAATGCCAATATTGGATAAAATAAGGTGACTGTTAGTGCAGCCTCAGTAGATCGTAACAAACACGGATGGGCACCGCTAAAAGCTTGAATATGAAATTGCAGTAGTACCCTCTCTTCAGAGGGTAGAGTAGCTTTGGTAGAAAAATACCTTTTCCTCTTTTCCCCACTCTTTTCTTCTTCCTTCAGTAAAACAGAATTTAAACAAGTAGTCCAATATGCTATATCTGAAAGTAAGGAAAATGCTTTTGTTTTTAAACATGCGTGTTTTGGTACACAAAAGGAAATTATGCGATGTTATTCTCCCATTTATAATTCCCCCCCAGAACATCAAAATGATTCCCTACATGGACGCAAACACACACTAACAGAAATTCTGCTTCAACCTTTGAAACTCAGTCTAGTGTGACCTCTCTAAGCACAGATTTAAGTATTTCAAAGGGAGACGCTCTAACTGACAAGCGTATGAAATGAACGGATCAGAATCCTTTTCTCCGCCTCAGCATTTAGTCGTGGTTTCTGAAGGAAACATGCAAGTGTACACTTCTCACATAACACCACCTTTTTAAAGGTAATCTGCAACAGCCAGGTAAGAAGGGATCGCTTTTTGCTTCGATAAAGTCCAAAGGAAAGATGAGAGAAATGATGCTCAAACTATGTCGCATGCTTTAAGAACAGACATTTTACTTTAGCTCCATTTACTATAATTTTATGCCACTGCATTTAAAGCACTTAGATATCAGAGTAAAAAAAATGGGGGAGCAAAGTGGAGGGAGGGAGGGATAAAATCTAATTATCAAGCTCACTTATGCAACAACATTAAACATACTTGGGTTTTTTGGTGGTTGGTTTTTTTGTTTGTTTCTTTGTTTTTGTTTTTTTTACAGAGTACGCATACATTTCTGTGCTGATCAACTCAACACCACATATTCTGCAACAATATTTTGTAAGTCTGTAGCTGTGGACAGCATATATTTTGAAATGCCATTATACCGAAAAAATGTCTGTGGTGGTGTAATACTCCTACCCCAGTGTTTGCATGAAACCCCTCTTTCTAAAAGGGATTTAAAAGTCCTGAATGCTATACTTAAATGCTCCTCCTTAATTTTGGAGGAGACACTTCACTCGTAAAGCTTTCTGGAGACACTACGAAGATGTGCACTCCAAAGCATTTCCTCTGTGATCAGTTTGAAATATCTCAGAAATATATTTTAAATGGGCAAATAGGAATATTGATTCCAAACGTAATCTAACCAGCATTATAAGTTATTTTATATAGTTTAATTCTAAACAAAGCATTTCAAAATTATCTTTGGGAAATGCTTCCAATGAATTACAGTGAAATTGGGGGTTTTTTGCATTACCAATCACGAAAATTTTGAAGACTTCTATTTTGTCCTGATTTGGAATGGGAATATTTCCTCCAGAAACATTAAAGCTGTTTTTTCTTTAGCTCTATTCAGAATATTTATGCAGATTATTTCTGTTGCCTGATGAGCATGCAACATACTTCAAATTGCAATGAAGGGGAAAATGAGCCACAGCTCGGATGAGAGGTATAAAAACTTGTATGTGCTTACAACGGGCATTTCTGTGCCTCAGTGTAGGAATGGTATCCAAAAAAACCCTACCTTAGGTGCCTGAGAACTTGCAGAGGTCCAAGTTTTCACCAGCAAAGCTGGAAGAGTCTCTTGAATTCTGCCACTGAATATCTTAGCATTATCTTATCTTAATCTTACTGAATATATTGCATCTTCAGGCCATTCGCTACTCACAAATGAGACTGGCCAAAATCCCTTGAGGCTCGAGTCCTAAGAAAGCTCTGACTGCCTAAGGCCATCGTCAGATGCGCTGCCCTGGATGCATCGGAGAGGGGTGAAGAGGTTATTGCTCCCAGCTGCTCGTCACCAGGGGGAACATCACCCCTCAGCATCACAACCACGCACTCATTTCCTAACCCCCGATGTCAAAATGACAGGCTAAAAACTCTTTTGTTATCGGAAACGCGTGAGGGAATGGGGACTGTCTGGACAGGCCAGGTTAGGGAGCAGCTACCTGGGCAGTTAGCTGGCACGCGCGGCAGGAAGGCTGGGACAAGCAGCTGGCAGCAGAAAGCCCTTACGTGGCTCAGCCGCTGCCAGCGGGGCTTGTCTGACTGCAACCCTCACTCGACAACAACACAGAGTTCAGCACAATTCTCTGTTCATTCAAATCAGCACCAGGAGAGCAAACACAACCCTTTTTAATTATTAAAAGAAATCCTCTTCCTCCTAATAGAAGCTGTGGCACTTAGACAGTGCTAAATGCAAAATCTGTAGGACCTTAAAGTGACAATAAGGCAGCGCATGTCCCTGCCACTAACTACAGAGAACACTGCCAGTGACAGGAGAGAAACAAAAGGTTTGGGGCTGCTTACCTAAGCCTTTTGGAAAATGGGAGGCTAAACAGTCACCTGCAAAAGAACCAGAAAAGTAACCTATATCTGAATCCTGGCCCACTCCCAAAATCAGAATTAATCTCTTATTTTTCCACATAGTTAACCCTCATCAGAATTAGAAAATATTTATAAACTGGTAAGCACCAAAGTTGACATTAACAAGTCTTAACAGTGTTAAAACATACAAAACAATTTTTTACAATGAGGGTGGTGAAGCACTGGCACAGGTTGCTCAGACAGGTGGTAGAAGCCCCATCCCTGGAAACATCCAAGGTCAGGCTGGACGGGGCTCTGAGCAACCTGAGCTAGTTGAAGATGTCCCTGCTCACTGCAGGGGGGTTGGACTAGACAACCTTTAAATATCCTTGCCAATCCAAACTATTCTGTGATTCTATGATTTTACATGCACTATTATGTGATAATTCCATTTTATTTCTTAATATGAGATGCAAAATCTTTACAGACAGGCTACAATTATGACCAAGTATCTGTCAAGATCAGAGGTACATGACAACGTTACTATTTCATGTCTGCAGTAATTTTTAATGCAACACTTCCCTAAAAGTACTATACAACTTCTTGTTACTGTGTTTACAGTATTATGCACAACATGGTCTAGAAACACTACAACATGCTGTAAAACTGTTTCTATAATGACCTTACACATATAATGGAATAGAAAGGGGGGGGAGGGGGGGAGGAAGGGAAGGGAATAAAATAAAGATATAACTGTGAAAACTCAATTATACATTCCAACAGAATAAAGCTCCCAAACTTTATCATAAATTGATCAGGGAGATGAAATAATATCTCAAAGTCTGTTATATAACTTACCTAACCATTGTATAAGAGCAACAGATATACGTATTATACGGTGCATTCTCTAAACTTACTTGTACTTGAAGATTAGGGTACATTCAGTCACCATTTGCCATACAGTAAGATAATTTTTTTTCCAGTAATTACCTGAAGATATGGCAGCTGGGATTTGAGCAACTGAAATCATACTTTTGCTGCCGAGAATTATCAGACCAGAAATTCAATGTATTGCTAGAAAACTCCCACACTCTCTTTGGGCTGTAATACTGCAGCAGCTAGGGAGTTTTGACAAAACAGGCCCATTATTATTTAATTCCCAGAAAATGCAATTTGGAAGATGAAAAGAGGACAAAGAGAGAAGGGGAAAAAGCCACAAAGGTTTGGTAACTATCTTGAGATTACTTTATAGCTGTTTTCCACCCAAGAAGCAGATACAGCTTCAAATATTTTGTGAAGCAATACAAAAATGGTTGCTAAAATGCACTTTCAAATAAAAACAACTTTACAAAACAAACTGTGGTCCCCTCTAGGCAGCAGCTCCTCTCAACACCTCCGATAATCCTACGAGCTCTTGTTCAATAGCCCTTCTCTCACCTTTAAGCAGGAAGCAAATTGTGACGTTGAGCGGCACCGTTATGGGACACTACCTGCTGTGCTATCAGCAGACTTTAACAAATAACTAGAGCTGCCTGCAGCCATCCAGGACTGAAAAGGCTGCCAACGCGCCAAGTCACGCCGGTGACATTTCCCACTAGCGATTGCGTTGCTGAGAAAGGGGCAGCTACGAGAGGTTTCCAGGCTACTGTCCTCTCACCTTGTTCAGAGCATGTTTCAGTTGCACTAGTTAAAATAACAACAGTCCCTAAGGTCTCGCTGACCCTGGTAATGCCACTCTTTTCTACACCAGTGCAGCTGAATGCATAGTAGTAGCAACAGTGGGAGTGAAAAGGTCTTTACGTAGAAGGAGACAAGTTTTTCTTTCATTACTCCATATGAATTGCACCAGCATCTGAAGCAGTGCATTTATTTGCAGCTTCTAAAGCGCAGTCAAATGCGTACAGAATCTATTGCCAAAGGTCAAGTTATGATTCTTACTTTTAATGAGCATGAAGTTGCTCAGCCCTCTAGGGTAGGATTGCTTCAAAGGAGCCATTCAAGTCTGCTGTGCCCAGAACACAGGACCTAATTCACTCCTAGCCCTAAGTTTAAGCGCATTTTAAAGTCCTGTTAATTTAATTTCACCCACGTACCGCCAGATTAGAGAATTTAATGACTCAAGTGCTACAGTGATCTAGACAACAACTCTGGAAATAAATTTTCTGCATCAGTAAAGGTTCTGGTAAAACTCCTGTATTATGGCCACTGTCAACATTCATGACCCATGAGAGGGGAGAAAAAAGTGGAATCACACAGAAATATTTCTGATAACAACTGCTGATGCTTGTTTTCTTTATTTTCTGCCCTCAACTTTTTCTTTTTCTTCAAAATAGCTGACAACTGAAACTGTCTTTCACAATTTCAGATCTACAACTTTCTCTGCAGGTTTCTCTGACAAGGATTTTCCTCTATGCAACATATTTTGGCTTACTCGGAGAAATCGTCTCATCTACTTGCATTTTAGTGTGAATTTCTCAGACAAGCTACTCACTGAATTTTCCACACAAAGCAGAGTATCAGTCATCAGAATAAAATAAATTCATTCAAATAGAAAGTTAAAAAAAAGAGGTCAAAGGATCTGTGTCATACACATGAAAATGTCTTTGAGTACAGAA
The DNA here is from genome assembly GCA_009819775.1 of Phoenicopterus ruber ruber. NCBI lineage: Eukaryota > Metazoa > Chordata > Aves > Phoenicopteriformes > Phoenicopteridae > Phoenicopterus > Phoenicopterus ruber. Next base: position 37,980,864 of record CM020218.1, read on the forward strand.
ATAGTCAGATTTTGGCCAAACTTGAGAAAATACAATGAAAAGTAAATTCTAGTAGCAATGTTACAGAGGTTAGAATTGCAGCAAATTACTTAATAGTTGCACTGCATCATGATAGTAGTTTGAAATACAAAGACGTTAGATAAAAATATGATCAAAATTTTGTACTTGTAGCTTAGCAGAGAGGTTGAATAGAACATCAGAAACTGAAATACAGTATTTCAAACGTACATGATAAAAAGTCAGAATGCTGGGAAAGACCTGTAGCAGGGAATGAATTCTAGTCCTGCGACCGAGTTACTGAAGTACAAACGTTCACATCAACATACAGGTGTGAGCAGCAAGCAATCCTCCCAGCAAAATCAAAGATACAGAAGCATTAGAAAACTTCACTAATTTTGAGCCTGCATCATAAGCAGCTGTGGTTGTATACTGAGCCACGCATACACGTCCTCTAACATGTTTTATAAGCTTTCTAAAACAAAGGCTAGAAAAGATCAAATATATATAAGAATAACTTACAAAATAGAAAAGCCAAAAGATCCAATACACACTAACACAGGAAAAACAGAGCACAGCTTTGCACTGACCCTCAAAAGCTAAAGAATACAGAAAACATAATATTTCACCTTGTGGAGACAGGTTAAAAAAAATATTCAGTACATATAGATGTTGCCAGAAGACAAATTTAGCTGCTTTTTTGCAGCAAAGTTCCAAGACCTGTACTTTCACTTCTCCATTTGGGTCAGAAAGTACTCTTTGGGATATACTGAAGCTTAGTACTTTTTCAATACATAGTGACCCAGATGGCAGAAGAGCAACACACTCACTACCAACACAACCTAGGCTGCAATGACGCTTAACACCAAGAACAATGTGAAATAGTAGACACATGAAACTGTACAAAACCAGATATTAATCTCCCATGATTGAAATCCTTTATTCAGAAAAGAAATAAGACCGCAAAGGGGAAATGTCTCATTATGTTAGGGTTTAAACCATATTAATGATGCAGACTAGAAGGCTAACAACAACAAAAAAAACCCCAACAAAAACCCCAAACCCAACCAGACAAGTCGTCAAACAAAAAACCTCAAACCAAAACACCAGAAACAAACCCTCCTGAATTCAGATACCACAAAGAATAATGAGTTATGAAAGCCAGCTCATACTTAGGCAAACAGAATCTAAACAGCTCACACCCAGAATATTTTCCTGCAAGACTGCAAAATGCTTAAACTAAAAGCAGTTCTACTGTGTCTGACTCGCTAAAAAAAGATTGAGCTTCCCACTGCAGCTTCACAAAGAGGCATAAAGACAAGTGGATGTGGTGATAAGGTACTGTGTCCCTCTGAGAAATATGACAGCTGCAGGAAAAAAAAAAAAGAGAGCATACATAAATACTTAATGAGATGACCAAATCTTATATGCCATAAGAAGTTTAGTGATTTGTGCTGATCCTTTGTTGCTTTTCAGTGGTTGTAGGTCTCGAGACAAAATAGTCTTTATGTGTCTGATTAACTCTGAAAGGGGAAACAAAAGCTCCAAGAAGATATCCCTTAGGGCACTAGTGACTGAGCGAATGTCAAGAGCACAAAGTTCACTTGAATTGTTTTATAGCTCCCTGTTCCAGCTCTTTAACAAATACACGAACACAAAGTTCACATATTGCCAGGAGTGCGAAAGGGGGTGGAAGATGACTCCACCACGGAGAAAGCACAAGGGGCAGCAACACAAGATGTAAATAATGTTTGGGGGAAATCAACACCTTGCATCTCAACAGCTACAGCACAATGATGGGCTTCCAGTGAGCTCTGCCGTACTTTGTAGAGTTCAGGAACGCTGGTTTGCACAGAGACAAGAACATGTGAACACATGAAGGACATGGTGGAATTGTATAATTAGAAGCAATAAAAAGAGCTAGAGAAGTTGGACCATGCACATTCCTAAAAATGATTATAAAATTATGATGATCAGTCATGGTAACTGAATAAGGAAGAGTAGAAGAGTGACACCATAACAAGCCTGCGTGACTAGCAACACTGCTTTGCTGGACAGAGTGACCATGCTCCTGCGTTGCTTTGAGGACATCAATTTGAAAACATCGCAGCCCCATTTATCATCACACAGATTTAAACCTTATTCGCATTGATTTATTTCAATGACTGTGCAAGCAAAAAAGAGACCACAGAACTATAAGCTTGGCTATAACATATGTAAGTAAGTCAATGCAAGACATCACAAAAACACCATGGTCTGATGTAACCATAAGCAAACTGATTAAAAAACGTGTAATACTTAAAAGCCCCAAATAACTAAAGCATTTAAATACTAACTAGTGTTTTCATGAAGAGACTTTCTTCACAAAACACAGAATACAAAACATTGACATTGCTTCAATTTCATGTAAAAAGAGATGTCACTATGCAGTAGGTATATATAGGACCAGATGACTGTTTTAATCTTAAAAAAGGGTAGATTGTTAGAAAAAACTCAAACAATTCAAAAGCACAGACAACATCAGAACTACTAATATGTGGAAAATAGATAGTCAATAACTAGAGTAAGACACAGTATTTAAAACACCACTTTTTCATTTTTAGGCTTCACAGAAAGCAGAAATATGTCAAGGAGTTATGAACTTTTACAGCACTGATATGACAGGTTAAGGTTAGCGGAAGAAGATGAATTGGAAAACCCCACAGAACAGTATGTAGAGTTTGCAGAAAAGCCAGAAGTATGGATGGACGGGGTCCCCTTCTAAGAAAAAGCAGAGAGGCTGAAGTGCCATACAAAACAGAGATGCTTGCCATCAGCCAGGGAGACTGGACAGGAACTTTTCATACTGTTGTAACAACACAAAACGAGACAAGCTGAATCTTAGTACTATTGCTAATTTTATGGAGCAGATTGATTCGCTTTATAACACGAGGCGGGAAGAAAAAAAAAGTTCTGTAAGTAAGGAATCCCAAGCAAGGAGACACAGAAGGACCAAACCTTCAAAGCCACACGCACGCAGAAGTAGACACAAGCATATCTAGGCTAGATAACAAAGTCAAATTAAGAAGGCTCTGATGCAGAAGTGAATCATCTACCTGCCTCTAAGCAACTGTGTCAGATGCCCACGCAGGGGGTTCCCCCCATCTTTGTACATTCAGGTACTCCTTCAGTAGTAGGAAAAATCCTAATGAAAGCCAAAGTCTCTGCTGCCCTTTCAAGGCCCATGTCCTACCAGCCTATGATATTTCTTACTGGGGTTGGTGTCTGTATTTCCATAGTGTGTATATTTTGTATGAATGAACTGTGCAGTTCTTCTGTGAAGGAGATCCTTGGTCATCAAAATGCATAGCTGGGCCTTGTGTATTAGGGACTGTAATAATCCTCACAAGTCATTACAAATTAAAGAATTTGTCTTCCCAGAGTTGCTTCTCCTCAGCCAATACTATAAAGAAGTCAGAAAAAACTGGCTGGCCTCAGGTAATCTTACCTAAGCAACAAATTTTCTTCCCAATCACTGCAACTGTAAGCAACCACAACCCAACTTCCATCCATCTGCCCTAATGGATGGATCATCCTCCTGGATGGGGCTCTCCAAAGCCCCAGCTCACCAAAGCAAGCCAGCTTGCAGGACCATCCTGTTGCAATGTCCTCCTACTTGTGCCTTTCCCCCATTGCCTCTCCTGTGTAGCGGGCCACAAAAGGTGCAGCAGAGGCTCTCGTTGGAGCAGTTTACTTCATGTCCTTAAGTCATCCAAATTAACACTTGACCACCAGACAATGGCATTTTATTTCTAGTTGTTAAATGCGGTAATTTGAATCAGCATCTGTTTTCAAACAATTAAAATAAATGTAGATCTCTGATCTGGAATCAATTTGTACTGTTGTCAGTTTGACTAAAGACAGTAAAATTTAGCTGTAAAAGGCGTTTTTCTAGCATTGGGATATTCTCTAGAAATATAAGACAGGAGCAGTCAGGAATGTGACCTATAAATTTCATTCTCTTTAATCTTTTTGAATATTGCATCTGAAATTGTTTTTTAAAAAATGAGAAAAGAAGCTACAAGCTTTTATGAATTACAGAAATGTGCAAAAGTATGAAGGGAGGGCAAGCAAACACACCCCCACATCTATTTGCAGTTTCTCCTTCCAAATCAGCCAACCAATAACTAAGTTGAAGACAAAAGGGGAACATTTGGTGTTTTACTCAAAAATTAAAATCAAAACACATAAAACAGATATGTGATTGAGTCATTCTTCCCCATTTTTCATACATCCTTTGTTTTATATTGGAAGCTCTTCAGGACAGGACTGTGCCTTCATATTCTTGAAAAGTGCTTTGTACAAAGAGGCTCTAAAGATGTGTGGAGACTTGTGTGACTACTAAAATATTAATATTTTATACTTAATTTTAATATTTAATATTAACAATATCAAGAGTAGCAACAAATACCTCTGTGGGGCTGTGATAGGTGTAATCTTGGCAAGGAAGGGAAAGCTCAGAAAGATGAAAGACTGGATTTTCAGACCCTTGTGCCTGCAGATCCGTCCAAGCTGCACGGTGAAAGCCCTCTTGGCATCCTACCCGCCGTACATGGTAGCTGCCATTGACTGTATTTCCCACCACAAAATGCAGGCTTGACAAGGTCTGCATTGGCACTATGAAACTTAAAAAAAATTAAAAAGGAAAATAATGCCTATACTCAACTGTGATCCACCATATGCTCTAGTGCAAGAATTCTCATACATTTCATGCATGGACTGTCTTCTTTACCATTACATTAACTCCTCCCCACTCATCATTAAAATTTTTGTATGAAATTAATGTAAGGAAGTTATTGAATGTCCTAATTTGATCTACTCAATGCAAAAGAGAGCCACCATGTGCCCAGCTGCTCCTGATTCACTGTTCAAGACATGGTGAAACACATACTGCACTTAAATCTGCAGCGCAGGTTTCGCATTCAACTGAATCTTACTTACAGGCTACAGCTGTAACTTAGAGATAGAAAAAGACTTACTAAGTTATTCCTCTCCTCTCCTTACTTCTATACATGTTATTTCTCTGTGCTGTGTGCAGTCTACTCTTAAAAAAATTCTAGGACTTAGATAACTTTCTCCAGAGAAATGCTATGCTTATTTTATTATCTATGTATTTTTCTGACATACATTGTAATTTTCCCCCTTATTTCTATTATTACTGGCTATATATCACTTTAAATAATTTTCCTTCCTTTTCTGCTAATTGCACCTCTCTGTATTTGCCAGTTTCTCCATACTAGCTTGTCCTCCTCCAGCATATTGACTTTTTGCAAGAATTCCTCATAACAAAACAAACATCCTCACGCTTACGCTGAAACACAAGGCATTCGAAACGAGGATCAACTAAACAATTATAATGCTGAATTCATAAAGCCATCCTTAATCCCAAACACACTTGGAATAATCATATTCACCATGTACGCAAAATGCCTAAAATTGTAAGCCTGAGTTAGAATACATTTTACTGAATTCTTAATTTAATTTTATAGCAGAAGACCACTATTACTGCATGAAGATAAGTGCACTGGCGTTACCTTACTAAATGCAGGATACAATTTCCTTGTAATCAAACACAATCCACCAAAACTGAACTAATTCTTCACACATCCTGTACTGAAGAGCAACCTATATGAAAATTATTTCCCAATATTCCCTAAGGGTTCCCCAAATGCCACTTCATAAGCATAATTAGAGAAATAGTACAAAATGCCTCAAGGTCAGACACTGAAAAAATACAAGAAAATTAAAATTTCCTAAGGTGAAAAGGGTCAGTCAGCATGCAAGACAGGTCTAAAATTGCAAACTTCTGTTATGTAATCCACATTTATTGTACATTACATCTAAAATCATGCAAGTATGTGGCTTTTGTAAATTTAAGCTGACCAATCAAAACCTTAATCCTCCGTAGAAAGTGCAAGCTTCTCAGGTTATAAAAGCATACTTATGCAAGGTTTGGTATTTGGAATACGTGAATAACCAAAAGGACAAGCATGGAAAGCTGCACAAAAGATGAAATGGTCCTCATTGAACAAATGAAAAGAGAGGTAATGGCTGAATTCCAAGCTTTATTATCCTTGTCTTTTTCTTTGTTTGTAGTCAGCTAAAATAGTTAATTTTAACTTTATTCTGCAGCTTCTTGCCTGAAAAACATCACTCACTGATTTTCTTTATGACTTACTAATTGATAATAGAATGAAGAGTTTTCAATGCATTGATATTCTGTAACCAATACATTGGCCTTTCCATCACAAAGCAATGATGGCACATTTAGAGAGCAGTATATTCAATTCTGGTGTTGCTGTTACACAGAAACCCTCATGAAAGTGAAAATAATAATAATAAAACAAACAAGTTGTAAGTAGACATGGAAAACAGGCATATTTCTTTTAGGCACTGATTCTTATGTTTATTTATAAAGAATGTAACTATACCAAAAATAATATTTTTAAGATCACAAATGACAAATATTGCTTCCATTTCAAAAGAAATGCCTCCCTCAATGCTTTCTCCAAACATTCAAATCCCAGCTTAATAAAAACAAATGGCATCCCTCATTTCTTCAAAATTGCATATTTCATATCCAAAGGTTTGCTGTTCTAACAAGATACAAGCCCTCTGAAATCCCACAATTATATATTCATGTGCCAGAAGTCAGACACATCTTTTTTTGTACATGTGGATGAATATAATAAATATATTTATAACTCTAAAATTTCAAGACCTTGCTTTTGAAGCATGAAAAAAGCATAATGGCAGATATTAAAGGCCACTGGAAACATCACAAAACTATTGTAAAGGCGAAATCTTATTCCCTTGGCATGTAATCTCCACAGTCATTTGCAACCACTTTCAGTAGCAACAAGATACTAACTCATTTTTGTTATGTTTGCAATCTTATTTACACAGTGAATCTACAGATGATTTCTTACAAAGAAGAGTTTAAAGAACAGCTCCAACAGCAAGTAATTGATGTTTCAATCCAAATTACAAACATTGTACACTTCAAATAGCTTAAATGTATGAAATTCAATATACAGAGGAAAACTTTGCACACCCTGCTTCCAAGAAGTAGTAAACTGAACACCACAATTTAAGCTGCACGTGGTAGTCATTCACCTTCAATTAACCAGACAATTAATTTAAGGACTGTAAGAACCTATGTCTTAAAGTGACTTTTCATTTCCAAAAGTACTCAGCAAAAAGAAAATGAAGAGCTATTTATTAGTAGTAATGGAAACTGTATTGAATTTACCAGACTACGAGGGTCAACTTATTTTTATTTTTTCATAATATAAAGTTTTACTAAGAATCTCCCAGAGGCATCTTTTGTTTTTTTTTTTCACTTGACTGCTAGTTGCTAGGTGGTAGTCACATGCACCCAGATCTCACAGAGCAACATTTGGAAGGAAATGACATTAGCTTTCAGTTTCATCAGTGAAGATATATTTGGAATTTCTTACTTAACAGCATTTAGTGTCACAATTATTCAGAAGCAAGATCTTCCCTATCACAGATCATTTAAAATAATACAATAGTACGAGGTCTTCAGAAAAAAAGTCTCAACTTGTTTCGTATACCACTTAGGAAAATAGTTAAGTATATATTTGATAGTAGCTATTCAGCATAAGACGACTTCTAATATGCATATGTAGAGGGTCTTGCATAACATTACATCAGACATTCTCAACAGCGTGTATATATTTAGCAATACGGTATGAGATGATCACCATCAGCAGTTTGAATTTGACATTTAAGATGACATTAATAGCAACACTAGAAACATGACAAACCTTGGGCAACAATAACGGAAAAGTAAAATGATGCTGTTATAATTAGGTTTCCAAAAATAAGCCCATCTTTCAGTCATATCCTTCTGCCATTGCACCTATAAGCCCTCCATGAAGCAAAACAGTATTTTTTGACTATGAAACATGCCACAAGTACGGCAGTTAAAAGCACCAACGCTAGAGTTGCCCAAATTACTCAGTTTACTTTGCCTGGGTACTGGTATATCATTTTACTCCTGCACAACAGTGACAAAAAGGCCTTCACCGAACACCGCAGGATGACACCCGCTGACATGCATTTTATGTCATGTCAGAGCACTTCAAAGATTTCACTTCATGAAGTACTGAATTCAACCAGATGAATGTTATCATGGTTAAAACACAAAGTAATTTCAGAATACGTGAAATAATGAAGGTTACTTGTCAAAACAAACTTCACAAACCTTCACCGCTGAGCATCTGTGGGGCTGGACATCCACACCCTTCACCGCCACTTGGGCCTGCAGCAGCAGTACTTGGCATACAACAAAAAAAAAAATAGGCCCATCAAGGTATTAGGGCTGTACATGGTCCACACAAAAATGTCCTACTGACAACAGGTCAAGCACAGGGAATACTCAAAGCCTTTCGAGGTCATTCAGACTTGAGGAGGCTACAGACACTGCCTGTGGGATCCCAACCTCTGGCAGGAAAACGTAAGGAGATTTTGCTGACAGGGAAAGGCCTTGAAAAAGGGTTTATCTGACAAGGACTTCCACCTTCTGTACAAGATAGTCTATGCCACACTGAGCCCATGAAAGCTTCTGACCCAATTTAAAAAAAAAAAAAAAAAAAAAAATCCGGGCTGACACAACATTGAGTGATCCCTTCCACAACTGCCATTTTAAGGAGATAGTGCATCCCCCTCAAAATGGAGGGCAACATCCGTTTCCGTGAAGCTGCTGAGAACCGGCAGTGAAACCACCTGCAGTACAGTAAGACACTACTACGGAGAATTTGTAGGATTCCTCCTCAGATGACATTAGGTTTGGTTAGGAAAAAAGCACAGTAACATTCTCAACGTAGAAATTTAAAGGGGCATTGGCACTTAGGAAATACTTCCAGTAGGGCATTTGGGAGCATTTCTGAAATATTGACTGACAAAGACTCCCCATATGCCGGTGAAAGGGTCTGGTAAGAATACATGGATCTGGCAACCTGCACCCCACAAAATGGCAACCAGCATTTTCATGCTCAATGTTAGCCTGGAACAAAGCCTCAGAAACGAAAGCACGCTTGTTTGATTTAACTTGGTTTCTAATCTACTCTCAGCAAAGATTAAGTACAAGGCAGCAGCTACTCTGAACCTGCAATTTATCTGGATTATCTACTCTCTTTACAAATATCTCCTGCTTTACTGAGAATTAACTTTTACACAGGGAGTTGCCTTGTTTGTCCCACACTGAATTAAGAGCAAGAGTTTAACACCTGTCTGTGACTCTGTGGTCCAGTGAAAAACAAAGCGGATGATTCACTACAAACCAATAGTCAAGTACAAACAAACTAAAAAAAAAATGTTAAAAAGAAATTTAAAAAAAATCTCTTCACCTTTTTCTTCTCTTAATGTTTTCTCCCCTCAGCTGAATCAAATTACATTAAAAGTTCAATTTTTGAAAGCATTGTATATTAAAATTGGGAAATGAAGAGCACTGTGGAAAATAGAAAATTTTATCTGCTGATAGTAATCTTAGCTTCTTAGCTTTATCAATAAACAGGTACCTCCTGGTGCACTAAAGCTGGTGTTTATCTTGAATCTAATTCTGCAAAACAGTTCAGCATATTCTTAACTTTATCTGAATCTCAGCAAAGGCAATGAAATACAAATATTGCACCAAAGATACAGTGTATCTTGGTGTTTTGCAGAAGAGGGATCCACATCAGACATTTCAATGCTTTGCTCATTATTAATGTGTTCTCTAAATAAAAACTAGTTCGTTTGCTGCCATATCACACTCACTCTCCTTTACTGTCAGTAAAATTAAATAGTTGAAGCTAAATGATATCTGAAGAAATATGCTTCTTAGGGCATTGTCTGTTTTGAAAAAAACTGAACTTCAAGATGGAGACATTCATGCACTCGTTCAAAATTCACGCAAGCTTCAGAACAACCACCAGGCCAGGCTGGGTGCCAAGAGGCAGCGTGCTGTCCCTACCCGCTGGTCTACACATGAAGAGCATCTTCCTGCAACACTGATAACAGGAGGTCTTTTAGCAGGGATTTGCTGCCCGAAAAGGCTGTACAGCCTCACGCCATGTCTAACAGCTCTCACTCTTAACAAGACCAAGGAACAAACCTGACCTCCCAAGACAAGTTTTAAATCAATTAGCAAGAGCCTGCAGTAAAACAACTAAAATGGAGAACGACCTTTCAGAGATACTGTTTATCAGATAAGCCTTATTTCAAACAGCCACAGTAGGTTTGAGCTGAAGTTCTCCACTATTCACCTTCTCTTTTAAATACCCATTTGGATGGTAAATAGTAAAGCTGCACTACCATAAATGAATGTGCCAGGAGCGCACACATTCCTTCTGCCCAGCCTTTCCTCCCTGGCAGGCTACAGGATTACATGATATCTCTTCCCTGAATTTTGCCCTCTCTCCATCTCCCTCGCAGACTTGCACAAAATGCAGTGATAGGAGAGAGCAGGGATGACTCAACATAAAACCTTCTGTTTATTTAAAAAAAAAAAAAAATTGAGCAATGAATTCTTTGTTGGTTCACTGTCTAGTTTTGGCCATCATTGTCCAGTTTTGTCCAAGAGATTTTAAAATCAACATAGCAGTAAGGTTGAGGGGCCAACAGCAGAGAGACTCATACATTCAGAGAAAAGTTTGGTTGTGTGGGTTTTTTTTGTTTTGTTTTTTTTTTTTAGAATAAACATTTAGGCCTTTCATTTCTCATTCTTCCAAAATACTTCCTCATCACCTCTCATAGAAATAGAAAACTACCTGTTACCACAAACATGCACAATTATGAGTAGCAAATAATAGAAGTACACAAGCAGTACCTGAAGCCAAGCAATACAATTATTCTTTTCAAGGAACAATAAGCAAATAGCAGTGCAGTTATAACAAAAAGCAGCCTCCTTATAACCTGTGAGTAACCAACTGTGAATACTGTATGACACTTACATGGCACCTAGCTATGCCAAAGTGACTGGAGACTGTCATTTTTCCTTAGCGGTGTATGCTACAGAGGAACTGGGCAAACATTCAGCTCTGAAAATCAAGAAACTTAGCTCGTCTCACTCTGCTCTAAACACTAGCTATTAAAGGAGCCATGTTATTTAAAAGTGCTTGCCTGCATGCACCTTGTGCAGCTCTCGGAGAGGTGTTTTTAAGGAGTAAATAGTGCCTGAAAGCAGGAGGGGGACGAGATTGAGCAGCAGGGTTTTGGGGAGAGGACTGACTGCAGTCCAGATTGTACTGCAGCATGTTTTTCAGGCAGGACCATGCTCTTGTGCTGCCAGGGCACAGTAGCAGCAAGCCACAGAGCGCAAACTCAGAGTGACTGGGATAGACTCCTTTTATTTTTCTGTGGAGAAAGCCCCTACAGCTGCTCAGGTTTACGAGTCTATTGTAGTGATTTTTTTCTTCACAGCAATTGCACAAATGTGCACAGTAAGCATACTGAGGCTCAAATAAGAGCAGGACAAGTTCACTCTCATATCCCACTGGGTAGCCTGAAAAGTAAATAAATAGCAAATACACTGCAAGTCAGCACTGAAACCTTCACTTTCACTGATACTGCAGCCATCAATGTACATGTTTAACTAATACGACCGTGCCCTACAGACATTCCAAGTGCAAGGAAAAAACCTTAAGGAACAAGAGATTGAGGTGGGGCACAAAATCAGGTATCACACAACAGTAACTCAAACCATTCTGTCACCACGAATGCCTTCAGTTGAATGCTAAAAAAGATGCAAAATAGCATGCAGGTCTTTAAAAGTTCACAGGTATTAGACAGCAGTGCTGCAAACAAAGGCTGAAGTTATAATTTAAGGCTGAGCTATTCTCATGGTCTGCCACTCTAAAGGGGACACCCCAGCCTACCTTCCCCAGCTCCAGCCAGCCATTCCTGCCCGCCCTCCCTCCCTCCCTCTTCCCTTCACTATGCATCTATCTGCATGGGGAGCTGATTTGACTTGCTAACCCAACAGAAAACTATGGCCTTTTTTCCCTTACCCGTTTTCTTCCGGGTTATGTTTTTTGGCAGCAGTGAACTGTTAGCTCAAGATTGGCTCAAGTCTTAGAGTGCGACTCTACCCCAAGATTTAGGGTATAACGGGGGGAACAATTTTCCTTTCTCATCCTCTCCTGTCCCTGAGCACAGACTTCTTTGAAAATCTTGTCTGTTACACTCATATGGGGAACTCGTATATAATAAAAATTATTTGAACCCTTGTACAAAGTCTTGTTCCACTTGCAATAACTGACCCCCTGCAAATTTGGGTTAGTGAAGAACTTGTCTGTTCTAGTGCCAGATCCTATGGTTTGCATTTCTCACACTACTAGTGTAGGTGGGGCCTTTGCCAAAATTTTATTGACATAAGTTGGAATTGTACTTCATACCCAATATTATCAACTAGCAGGACAGAGTAATAGGGCAATCCCTTGACAAATTTAAAGCCTTGGGTAGCCTGCAGGTCTGCCGAGCACCTAGAAGCAGCAGTGTGAGCTGCTCTGAAACTGTGGGTGACAAGCTTGAGAAGCAGTTATGAGTAAGTGGCAAGCTAGAATCTAAAAGAAAGCCATCTCAAAACGGTACCCTCAAAGATGCTGGGAGTATGAGGTTTTTGTTCTGATCTATGCAGCACTGCAGTTATTTGGGAAGCAAGAAAATTGCAGTAGGATATCTTAATTTTCTAGCACACCACCCACTTTTATTTGCAAAGAAAACCCAGTATTTTATTTTATGCCAGTCATTCTACGCTCCTGGTCAGGTTTTGAAGCAAAAAGGGAAGTAATAATAAAGTAGTTCTAGAATTGGGATACTAAAATTATAACTGCTCAGATATAAGCCAATCATTTATAATTTGCTCTTAATAAATACTTTCCTTTTAGGATTCATCTTATCTACTTCACAGATATAGACTTTGTGCAAGAAGTTTGGGGTTGTTTTTCCTATTGTTTGAGGAAGGCAAAGCTAGCCAGTTACAATGCTAATATGCAGTTCTCATAATTAGCCACAACCTCCACAGTATCTCTTTAGAGGTACTCACAGGTAATCCGAAAGCATTTTGAAGCCAGAAAGTATTACTAACTGAAATGTTTCAAGGCTCATAGCTTTCCTTTAAGAATGCAAATTTAATCTTAGAGTAAGTTACTTAATAACTATCTGAAATTTGAAGAGGATTTGATCCTTCCTCCTGCATCAACTTGAAAGCTCAAAGCATAAACATATAGGTTCCAGTGCAAAGTGCCAAGGTCCTGGTACCTCAAGATAGCAAGTAAGCTACCTTTCATTTCCTAAATCAGTATTTTCCAACCTTGTCGTCCACACCAATACTGACTTTGGATTAGGAAAGGCCAGGACTGAGCAGAAGAGCAGTAACAGTAAAAGGAGACATACCAAATACCACATGAGCAGCTGCTGTGGATTAAGTAGTGAAGAACTTTAAAGTTAATCCTGCAACCAGTCCTGCTATTGCTGAAGCCAGTATGTACCACTCTCACAGGACGGTCTAAGCACAGCTTTTTCTCTCTGTCTGGTGACAGTTACTTCACCCAAGACAGGACCTATATGGAAATCTGCAGCCCCATAAGTCAGTACGTTTTACAGCAGGGCACTGAACTGAAAGGCAGTTTGAGGGGTTTTTTTTGTTTCCTGAAAAGGAATGGTGCCTGTCCCATCATCTTGAGTTTTCACTGAGACTAAACCGAACTAAACAAAAAGGTGATTATCAACTGGGGAAGAAAGCAGCGATGGAGAGGAAGGTTGGAGGAGGGGAGACATTGCTGCGCACATCTTCCTGAAACTCCAGAGGTGTCCCAAGCCTTTCTCCTGCTCTCCCTTATATCCCCTTTAAACCAGTATATATTGCTTCAAAATGTGTCTAGTTGTCAAGCCACTGGTCTGAACCAGAACTAAGTGGTCCAGTCTCAGTCACAGATGAGACCGAACCAAAAGCACTGCTGGCTCCAGTGAGATGGTAAAGAGGCACCAAAAAGGAGCCCAAGTCTGGGGTGAGGAACAGAACAATACAACTCGCCAACTAAGCAAGCAACCAAAAAAGCGCACAGGAAAAAAAAAAAAGGAAGTAAAAAAAATCAGAGCAAATACGAAGGAGAAGGGATAGGAAAATCAGGAAGACTTCAGAACACGACATGCGGAAAAAAGCACGCAGCCTTCAGGCCATCTCAAGTGAGCTTCCAGCATGAAGTATGTTGGGCCACATCTCTCCTCTTGTGGAATTGTCCCCCCATGCCAGTAAGAATGGATAACACAGTTAACAAAATGCAATCAGGTACTTAAGCACAGCTCAGTAATACACAATCAGCTGCCCCTTAGTGGAAATTCACCCTGCCCAGTACCGTACCAGTAAGGAGAGAGTATAAAAGAAAACCATACCGGACACCAGAGGTGGAGGAGAGACGGGGAAAGCGTTTGCTCTTCCTGCTGTATGCTATCTGGCAACTACTTTGTTCAATATGAGAAAAAACAGCCGTTATTTTATTTGATCTTCTTTATACAGATGGTGTTTTTGTGTTACATTAATGAATGCATAGCACATTAAGATATTAAATGTAAACCGCATGCATTGAAGAGGTTTTCACTTCAGGACATATTGCTATTTTCTTCTCATTTTAAACATATTTTAAGCATATTTCTGAAATAAATACAGACCAGCTCACTGCGCTACAAATAATTATACAAACTCTAAACCAGCACCTTGTTCCAGCTACTTGGATTTGTCCTTTTTTTTTTTTTTTTTTAAAAAACATGATTTAAAGAAATCAAACACAGACAAATCCTGCCAGAAAATGTTTTCATAACAGAGACAAGTAATGCCTATACCAAGTACATCTGAAACAAGAGCTTGTCATCGATGCCTCTCAGCTATGCTAGCCACCCTGAGAAACAGCGTGTACTACACAAAGTAGCAGCACAGTGTCCATGGATCACCATAAGATAAACTTGTAAATGCAGATATTGCACCCTTATTACAGTACAGCAGCATAAACTTCAGCTTTCATCCTCCTCCTCCATGTGCTACAACCCTGCACCCTATGCCAGGCAGCCAGCTGAATCAGTTAAACCAGGATTTAGCTCAGAGGGGTTTTTTGGGGCTGAAAAGCTTTAGGGACAGAACTTAGTTTGAACTGCTAATACAGTGGAGATAAGACTTTCAGGGCTGGATATAACTGTGATAGTGTGCGCAGGAGAAAATGTAACATGCAAAAGCTCAGCTTCTCTGTGCAAGCACCTGTTTTAAGTCACTGGAGCATCCCTATAGCAAACTCAGTACATTTAAGGAGGATAGGGTAATACTACTTCGGTGTAATTGACAGTCTTTGTGTGGGTGGCCACTGTCAGCGTTTTCTTTGCTTAGCAGATTAGGTCTTTTTCTTGGTTTAAAATACCTCCACAAAGTTCCCAGGGAAAATAATAGCATGAAATAGTTGAAAAAATATTTACCACTTAGAGATTATTATTTGTTATAAAAACTGCAAGAAACAGATGAGCACGCATGTGATGGTAGACTAGTCTTCTTAATAGAAATGGGGAAAAAAGTAATGGCATCTCTAAATAAACACATTTATGCCAGTAAACACGCTACCGGAGATATAATTGTACCAGCAGCAGACGCAGAACTCAGTTAAAGCTACAGAAGCAAAAATTCTTTCACTGAAATAATAGATGCTTCTACCACTGTGAACGGGTGGCAGGACTTGCCGATACACCTCTGGTGACAAACATTTTGGAAAAAGTAAGCCCATAATGTGTGTTCCTATAAGAGCTATGGTCTACCAGAAGCGAGAGCAAACAGCTTATGTTTTTTTTCTGTTATATCCTTAACATGTTTTATGCAATAATTCTACACTTGTAACCTCTCACAAGAAGTGATCCACTGTTTCATTCTGGAAATCAATCCGCAGTAGCCAGCTAGGAACTTTTACAGGTAAAAAAAGGTACCATCGTTTTAACATATTCTTAGTATTTACAAATTTTAAGTTTGTAATCAAAATGCTGTTACTCCACACACTAAAAATGCATCATTTCACAGTACTGATGTAAATTTACACAGGCTACTAAACCACAGATTCTTCAACAATTTTAAGATTGTTTTATGCTATATTCAAGAATCCAGTGTCTGCAATTCCTCTCACAGCTCTACAGCATGAAGAAAAATATTGTCTACTCAAAATATTTCAGCTGACTAGTCTGACTTTGTGACTAGTCGATTTTTTATACCTATTCATGCAGGAATTTTGGCATTACACAAAACGCCTTTTAGAAATGATGAAAGAAAAACATTTTTCTGGTCTTTGGAGACCTACACATTTAAATTCTGTTCATTACCAATGAACGTAATTTTATTACCCATTTTTCCACTCATATTATCAAAGATTATTTATTTTATTGACTATAGATGTGAGTTTTAACATCTTAACACGTAAGATGCAAGTTTTAACATCAGTCACAGACAAGTATGAAAACTAGAACTCAGATTGCATTTAAATTTTACTAGGAAATATAGGAGGAACGTGCCATACCAGGATAAGGCATATCCCATTATATTTGGATTTCTAAGTCTCTTGGGTTAAACTGTTCAGTATTCTCTAAGGGATGGCAAGGACTACTGCTTTTATTGCATTTATTGTCATAAATATTATACCTATTTGTGATTTGAAACATAGCCACACTTGTAACCTGTTGCTATCCAATAAAATTAGCTTGTTGTCAGCTGTCTAATAGTGTTGGTAGTATTTTATTATTCATACGTTACAGTGAAAATAACAACTAGAAAACATCCTTTTCCTTTATGTGAATGAGGAGTTTAAAATATTCCCATTACCCTGCTTCCTGCAAAACTGTTTTCCAAATCCTTCTTTCAAAAGTGTTTTGTGACCGGGGAGGGGGGAAGGCATTTGAGTGCTTGCGAACAATTATGAAGCACAAAAGACAGAAGAGGATGCCTGAGAGCAACAGTAACAACTCTCTCAATAAACAGCTTTTTCCCCTTTCTCAAAGCTTTCATAGAACGAAAAGGGTAACAATTCTCAAATGCTGACCATCTGAATGGTACCTGCAACTAACAATACCATAACCTGTAAAATAAACAAACAAACATTTTGTTACCTTACGATTTTAAGAGTTCCTGACCCAAGAAGGACCAAGCAAGGTATTAAACACATTAAAACACAAACAAGACATCTGTTTCAGGGAACTCTACTGCAGTAGACAGCACTTCAAAGTTTACAGATGTTTGTAATAAAGACATAAAAAAAAAGGGCAAAAAGCTGATTGCTAGTTTCAAATACACTACCTCTTTAAAAACTGATTTACTCTTGTAGGCATGTAAAGACCTGCTAGTGCTGTAGCCGTAACCTAGCAGGGAATGTGTCTACAGAAGCAATGCGTCTCAGTCATAATCTCCTTCTGAAACATGAAAATCTAAAGGTGCTTATTTCTGGTTTTATTGCATTTTAAATATTAAGTTATTATAGCAGCTCCTGGCATTCCTGTGTTGGAGCTGTCATTTCCACTATGCACTCCGTTTCTCAAGCATTCGTAACTTAGCAGTTCGAATTCACATCTGGCTGAAATTTGGCAGACTAGTCAGGCTGCATACAAATTTCCTCTGAAAAGGTGGGGAAAAATAAAAAGCTTCAGATTTCTTCCAGCTTGTTAATCTTAAGAGTCTCAGCTCTTTTAATAAATGTTAATATTTCAATGTATAATATTATTTTATTTTAATAATCAGTGTCTTGGTCTAACGGTCTGGATTAGTGGTTTCCAACCTAAACTGTACCAGAGCTATGTTGGCCTTGTGCTTTATAGGTAGCTCTGTGCCACAATGGGAAACTGGGGACACTGGGGTGTACCTTTGCAGAGACATCTGAATGCAACAGGGATGGATGCTCTCAACCAACTAGTTCGTCCTATCTTGAAATAATTCTGGAAGGCAATGATCCCTATTTTGCAATAGGAGCTAGAGACTTCAAAGATTCAGACTTCAGATCCCATCTGTGACCTCCGACAGGTTTCTTAGTTTAATCAAGTTGCACAGGGAACTCGAGCTATCACTTAATACACAAGCATTGTGACAAAATCTTATGTGTTCCTCAAATAACTCTAACATACCCCCTAAGTCTGAACACATATATAATACGTTCTAATAATGTCTATCACTTTTTGTATTTGAAATCGAGTTCATTAAGCTCACTGGAACACTGGGTGTAGTCTGAATGACGTAAGGACTCCTATTTTATGAGGCTGTATCTAAATTACTTTCAGGTTTTCTGTTACACATAGTAGCTCACAATAGCAGAGATTTTAAGTAGAGGTATCTGAAGTTACAGGAAACTAACAGTAGTATCTTTCAGGGTCTTCTCTTTGGCATGACTCAGGAAATTACAAGAATAAAATATCAGAAAAACAAATATATGTAGTTAAGTCTTGCATAACATGTATAGGCATTGATTTGATACTGGTTTGCTTATACCACAGATGTGTAATTACACTGACTCCATAAACACTGTATATAACATCAATATTAAATTCTAAAATTTATATGCATTTTATTATAGATGAAGCTTTCGTTCCTCTTCGACAGGGTTATCCTGTTCCCCTGCATTGGCACATCAACTTACACTACATATGAAGGAAAGAAGCAAGTTCACCATGTGGAAGAGCACAGCAACTTAATACGATTTCCTTTACTAACTACATCAGATACTTGCAAAACTCAGACATTTCAGAGAAAAGTGGAGATTCTTATTGCTATTGGTACATTTTCCTAATTGATCAGACCAATAAGCTAACTCTCCTTCCACTAGGTCAGTGAGACTTTTACCCTGGGAGCATCTTTTGAAAATGCCAGCCTACCTGGACAGAGGCAGATCACCTGCACAAGCACACACGTGTCTGCCTCACAGAAAAGACCCTGTGTCACCTCAAAGCATGACACATCTTAAAGGCTGGCCACAGTGACAGTGAATTCCCTATTACCTGTTTGGCTGTGAAAAGTAAACAAATATTTTCTCTTTCTGCTCTATTTTAATCCTACTGAGGCAGAGAAGAGCTAACCAGAGTTACCAGCAGCAAAGGTAGAAGGTCTGTGTGCAGAATTACAAGCAGCATTTGAATGAAAGGGAGAGCTGTAAACAACTGATTAATAGCTCAGCTGGCAGAGTCCACTATTTTACAGAAATTTGGCTTCCACGCTAATAATTTTCTTTACACAGAGCAATGGTAGCTTTATAAAAAGAGGTATAGTTCCATCCAAAACAAAAGCTAGCTAGGTCAATCCTCTGCCACAGAGACATATTGAATCAATTTATTTAGTGTGAGTTACAATTGACTTAGAACGGAGTTGAGTGCATTTCTTTAGGCTCTTCAGATGGGTAGCCAAAAGGGAACATTTATACATTTTTCAACCAGCTTAAAATCCAATTGCAGCAATAGGAATATCATGGTACAAAGGTTTATGACTTTTAGGACGGTGTGTGTGTAAGGGAAGAACTTGATTCTATGAACTAAAAAATGTATTGCATGCATCTACACCCAGCAGAAGACACATTAAAACACTTTTTTCTGCTTAATCATCTCACTTAAAGAAATGAAGTGTGACCACTAATATGAGCTACAATATTTTTAAGTGTCTCAAAAAATGTGGAAATGTATATGAAAATGAGGCAGAGCTGAACTTTTTTCAAGCTGATTTCATTTATAGAGGAGCAACAAATCTGGCAAGAACTGGTACATGCAAGGTAGTTACACCTGCAGCCACTCAACTAGGCTGAGTGCTCAACAGGAACAGACATTTCATATTCTTGTGTGGTTTTCTCTTCTTTTTTTTTTTTTTTAAAAAAAGCAATAAAAAACCCCCTCATTATCCTAAATTAAGAGCTATATGACAAAGAAACCTGGAAGCAAAAGCATATTTTGGATGCCCCTAAAGCTGGAAGTGAATCTGTTGAATCCAGAGTTAGTGAAGCGGAGATAAATCTTTTAAGAAAAGGGGGATATCTGCTCCAGGTCTGTCAGGACCACACTGAAAAGTGTTCCCCCCCTGACAGCCCCATACAAAAAACTACCAGGGAGAGAAAAAGAACAAAAAAATACAGATCTAACTGGGATAGTGGTGTGAAAAATATTCTGAACCAGACATACTGGGTGAATTTGTTGTTAAGTTTGCACTGTTATGCTGGAAAGTGCTAATGGCTTCTGTCAAACATAAATTAGTTTAGAGCAGACAGGTGTGTCCCTGCAAGGGCCTTTGTTTTACTCTTTCCCTGTTATCCCTACCACGAGCCTGAGGCTCAATACTTACATCTGTACTAACTCAACAGGAGCCGTTTAGTGCAAGCTGGAGTGCAAGCACTGGCATACAATCATCAATAACTTGTAACCGATAGTGGTTTTCCTGCCTTAATTTCGGGCTCTGACATCCAGTGCTCTCCCAGACATCACCCACCCAATTGAGGGAAGGGTATGGACCAGGACTGCTCCCGATAGGTCATATGAATGAGGTCCCCAGGCTGTTGGCGATGGGCACGTGCACATCAGTGATGCTTGTGCCATGACAGTCAGAAAATGGACCTTGGCTTGTTCCCTTTGTTAGTGTACACAAAAGCTATGCATCTGTCTCTCTTCCTCTACAACCTAATTTTACTCTCTACGGTGAAAAAGAAAGGCACCTGGCTGGTCTCTTCCCTCTTTTCATTGCCCTCTTCCACCATATCGCAGGATTTGGGAAACCTGAGAAAGGAGGGAACGCCTCGTGGCTATAGCTGCTAGCCAGCAGCACACCACCCTACAGCTGCAAGCAGTTCTCAGCAGGCAGGCAGAGCTGATACTTTCCAATACTTCTCAAGTATTACTGCTTTGCCAGGCTTCTGGATTTATCAACATCCACAGCCTTTTACCTACTGAATTCTAGGACACCTTTTAACAGTTTCTGGCAGCAATCTCGTATAATGTTAAAGAGTTGCTGTGTTATAGCCACAAACACAAGTGGAACATCAGCCAGCTGAGTGTAAGGCACTCCTTCCCTTGGCTAAAATGCAAACCTACACACATGCGTTCATATGCTGTTTCAGACTAACACAGCTCAATCTACAAATTACATTAATAAAGGTTGTAATTTCTCTACAGACTACACCCAATAAACCTAATTCCATGGAACTATGGTAATTCACAGTCTGCTAATATAGGACTCTCAGTACATTTTCATATTTCTTCGTAAAGACCCCCATGTAGTTTATTGCATGCAAGTTTAATACTGACCACATTTGGCACAAGAACACACACAGAAACTCCACCCACATATAAAACTGCATGCAAAAAGACAGGAAAAAAAATAAATCAAAGAATAGATTCTAGCACAAGCTCTGCTGTATGCTGCAGAGAGAAACCAAACACTCAGGCCTATTTGTTACCTGTTATTTTATGGAGTACAGTCGCACTACAGGAAACAAAGGCAGACAACATACAAGCAAGATGAAGAATGCTCAGCTCTGCCCGGTTTCATCAAGATCACTGCAAGCAAAACCAATTACCTCAAAGGCAAAAACATAACTTTGTCTGATGTAGGTTTTTATTTTCATTCTTTTTTTTCACCTCACGTAACTGGTTCTGCTGCCATGGCTCTGATCAGCAGTAAATTAGGATTAGGTAGAAAGGACTAGGATGAGGGGGCAATGTAAAAGCTGGAGGGCAGGAATGAGAAAAGAGAATTGATAAATAATACACAGGTCTCTTCTGTGAAAAGCTGGCAGAGCTGCTGAAGAATAACTGGAAATACTATCCCAATTCCACTGATAGAAAAAAATCAACTGGGGAGAAAGGTTTACATCCAGAGAGGAACTGTCTGTCTGAAAAGTCTGATTGAGATTCCTTGACCTCAGGGGAAAAAGAGCGGTAAATACTGGGATCTCGCACGAATGAGGAGTAGCAGGGCTTGCAGAATATGACTATTTGAAATGCTCTGAAGATGCTTATTTAATGTCATGAACCTTACTGTATGTTTTGGAGAAAGGACAGCTCTTAAAAAGAAACTCTCCTGGCAATGAAATATGTGCTGGGCTCCATAAATCAAAATGGTCGATGGAGGAGCAAAAGAAGACAACAATGGAGAAGGGAAAAAAAAAAAAAAAAAAAAAAAATCTTTGAGGTACTTCTAGGCTATCAAAAAGACTCAAATATTGACAGTGCTTTCGGCACACTTGTCAAGGAACAGTGAGATCCTCTTCAGCACAAGATCCATCAGCTCACTGCTTGTCTCTTGGTTGATGGGAGAGATCTTAAGATTCAGTATCATTACAAGACAAGGGACAGGCGTATCTGTGCGGCGACCTTCCTGGAGTTATCTGATGAAAAAGCAAGTTCGACAGAGGGAGAAGACAGAATTACATTTTCAAACTCTGGCTCTATGTGTCTGCCTTCAAAAGGCTTGTCTTCCAGATGGGCATATGGAAACACACACACAGATAATCCTCCCGCTTTATGGCGGAACATGAGTGAAAGTACCAGAAGAACGCTGAGGAGGAAGCAAGAATAATTAAACAGAAAGAAAATACAAGAAAACTCTTTATACTACAAAGGTGAAGGGCACTTCCATCATACAGGCGAGTAGATCAATAGGGCAAGTCTGTAAGGAACAAGGGGAACTTGGCATGAGTGAAAAAGGAGATTCTCTCTCCATCTGGATGATGCTTCATGCTGAGTACACACTCTGACTCCACAACCCAGGGCTAAAGACCACACCAAAACATTGCTGGCAGCTGGCAACTTTAAAATCCTAATGACTTAAGGTAAAAGGTCTCAGAAAAGTACCGTGTACCCAGGGGTGATGTGCTTTCTTACTGCTATAAAAGTTGTGAGGAGACAACTATGAGATCCTTTCCAGCTCCAAAGATAGAGGTGATGACAGGAAGAACAACCCTGCTCTCTTCTTGGGAGATCACCTACGTGTTGAAGAATAAGAGATCATTGGTCACAAAGTGGACGTTAAATACATCTACCTTCAAAATGTCAACATTTAATCAACACTTAGGAACAAAAGGTAGAAAAGCCACATTCCACACACTGCCATAAAACAAGTAATATCTGTTCTTTCAAAAATGGGACTTCTATCAATTGTGCTGAGATTTTTTCCATAACCTCCAGGATGTTACCATTACAAAATGTGTCTTGATAGGCAGACGCTATTTTTCTAGTCCTTAATTTCATTTTATTGCATCTAGATATACCACCTCAGTCCATGTGGTCTTTAAAAATCTTGCAGATGGTTCTTCCATCAGTGCAGATCTGTCATGTGACTATGCTATATATTTTTTTCTTTCTTTTAATCTTTTCTTATAAATCATTCCCTCTAGTCTCTAATAATTTTTAGTGCTCTGCTGTGAGCTTCAGCCAATTAACCTATATCTTAAGGTGCTCAAATTTGGATCTGGTTTTCCTGATATCATCTTCCCCCGTATTTTGTACATTTGTTTTAAAACTCCCTTAATAATTACGCCAATGCCTGTACAGAGAGCACTATAAAAAGTACAACTAGCACCGAGGTCTTTTCAAAGCCAGAAGTTTAAAATGACAGTTTGTTCCAAATCAGTGTAGTTTTACATGAAAGAAAGAAACCATTTTTGAATGAGAAAAAGACAGTTAAAAAGGAGAGAGGGGAAGATGGACAGTTGAGAGTACTTTCATTAAATACTTAAATTAACATGCAATAGCTGATTTTTTACTTTTGTAAGCTTTTAAGGCATCAGTATTGACTGCCATTACGAAGCATAAGCGACACAGGAATTTAAGCATTAGTTATATATTTTCTGAACTATTTGTTTCCAGCTTAGCCACAGGCCTCCCGTGGTTTGAGTGTCTTTATAAAAACATAAACACACACATGTTAAAACAAATAGTGTCCCTGCTGCTAAGGCTAGAAGTTGGCTCGCCTGTCCTCATAGTAACTTTAAAACAGTTCAAAAAGTAGTAGAATAAAAGCTTGCATGAATAGAAAACAATGATTATCATTAAGAGCTCCTTAAAGGCAGGTATGTAATAGTCAACATTAAGGTCACCTTAATATTCAATTTAGAGATATTTCTGTATCTCCCAAGCCAAAGGATAAACTCTTAAGTACTAAAATTTGCCATTATTAGAAAAGTTTATTTCAATGTTCAGCCTCTAACTCCTTATCTGTAATTAAGAAAAATCAGATTTCAAAGCAACAAGAGGAGACTGTGATAAAGCTATTTGAAGTACTCTCTGGCAGGGATAAAGCCAGCAGAGAGGTGGCTGTCATAAAATAGCCAAATGGCCTTTTCCACCTCCATCAAGGTCACTTTACTGATGATGTGCTCAATAAGATGATAATGCATTTAACCACTTTCCTTGCATCTGACTTCGACCTTATTGCAAATCCAAATGGCCTTGTTTAACTACCCTGGCCTTTCAACATTTCCCTGAACAAAGATAATTAAGGAGATATACTGCCCCCTACTATCACAGGAATTGAAAGACAAATAAACTTTTAAGAGCGCAGCCAGGTGTCTATTGCATTAATGTACAATGTTTAAGCAGGGGGTAAAATGAAATAATGGTTAAATAATTATAAAAGGTTAACAAAGTTAACTTTGTTACATAAGGCAATTCTGTTTTATTTAAAAGGAAGAGCATAAAAAGCTTTCCAGACTACTTTTTACAACTCCCTGGACAACAGCCTTTTCTTTAACGCAGTTTCTGACTAAGAGGAAAAAACGTTCTGCAAAAATTAACAACTCTGAAATTTCTACAGATTTGGAACTGGCTATATTTCGTACATGGGTACAATTATGTTTTATGAAAAAGCAGGTCTATATAATTAAACCAAGAGCTGCTCTAATAAAAGCATTTCCATTCATTTTTCTTCCTTTGTGTGTGGTCAGCAACTATACTAGAGATGCAAATTAAAGTAGCTTAAAAAGTAGTTTGGCAGTTCTGACAATTTGGAAGCTTAAGGTAACGTTTTCTCATGACTTATACAATGATGAAAAATGACCAAATAATACCATTCTATAATAGCAGTTACTTTCTTCTTTAGTTTTTATTCATATATATTCTTGCACCCCAAAGCATTCTCCAGGACACTAATTCTTCTTCATACCAAGAAAAAAAAAACAACCCACATCAATAGCGCTTGGACTAAAAACAACTGAAACAGAATAAAAAGAATAAAAAAGTAGACAAAGCAGTTGGATGTTCTTTTTGCAGTTGCATGCAAGAGATCTTATTTTAGATAAATCTTTTTCTCCTCTAAATCTGTTTTTAAGCATCTTAGAAATACTGTTGTACAGGCCTGAATCCTCTGCAACAGCCAGAAAGAGGCAGAACAGCAAGTTGTATCAGAAAGATAAAAACAAGTTAACTCACTGTTGACGTGACGCTAGATATGTGAGCTTACTGCTTCTGCAAAAATTGCCGTTCCTTTGCCACAGAAAATACAGCAAGCAGAAAACCTGTTACACATATTTAATCAGTTTTACCGTAACGCAGATCTTCAGAAACGACAACAATATCTGCCTTTGCCATTTTGTCAGGCCACCATTACTTTGAGTTGTAGATGTAGTTTGTCCAAATTTCAAAGTGTTCGGGTGTTTGGGTACATCTTTTGCTGTAGCACTTCTTCATCCAGACTCAACTCCTGAATTCTGAATATACCAGAATTTAAACCTCCTGTAAAGGTACCTTCTACTACTTAATAGAAAAATCAGTGCTTCTACCATCACTGATTACCACACCAAATACCTGGTTTGCAATGATTCATATACTATTGCTATGCAAAATCCTTTCTGCTGCCTGCAACAAGTCATAAATAAGCCTTTCACTTTGAGCTAGGTCTCAAAATTGTAACCCTCTGTTTTGTTTCCCATGTAGATCCCACTAGAATGATACACTGCCTCCAGATACAAGAACTCTACCACTTTCTTACATTTAAAGGACTTGCTTCATAAACCATCTACTGGATAGCAGTTTACACAAAACAATTATTTCCACTTCAAGTTTGGATAAATGGTTGCCCTAGCCAGTCCCAAAAGAAGACTACCCACCTTGTTGTCACCCACAGTGAATTTTGAAGTTTTCCTGTATAATTGCACTTTCAATTCTTTCAATCTTAGGCAAAGAAGGTGAATGATTATTTTCCATTCATTCAGAATATTTCAGCCACCTACCTACTCTGTTCAGAGTTTATCATGGGTAAAGCTTTCCAAAGGAACACCAGTGCCATTTTTTTTCCATTTGTCCCTCAATTTAAAAAGCTTGACTTACTGAAGTTGGAAAACTACAGAAGCATTTTATTAGTGCAGTTACTTTATTTCATCCTGATTCCTTATTTTGTATAAAAATCTTCAAGTGTTCAAACCTGAAGATGTATACATCTTCAAACCATTAGTGAGGTCACCAGCTCACAGCATCATCTCTCTATACATCACTGAACATATAGAAGCCCTCTTGCTATTCTGAAATGCATAAATCTGTAACTACCTCTTGAGAACGTCTTTCAAACCCACACAGAGTGAAGCCTATAGCTGTATTTAGAATGAAATAACCAGCAAGAAGATCTTTGTTGACATGCAGAAAAGATAGGAAAGCTGATGTCTCTTCTCATTGGGAAAACAATACAGTGCAGTATTATTTCCTGGTATCACCGCTCAAATGCCTACGTTGTGCAAAGCGTACGTATTGTGACCTTTTATTTTTTTCTTGTTTAGTTCAACAAGTGAATTGGGATGCAAAACAAGTTACAGAAAGAAAAGATGTAAAGTCTGATCTCATTATTGCTTATCAGATCATTTCAGTAATTTGATAAGTCATGTTAAGTCTTCATAGATGCACATTAGAAATGCGAGAATACAGCTCAAGACAAATTCTTTAAGTTGGGTCAGTTTAGATGATAACGCTGATGGGCACTGAGCAGCATTCTTATTGTGGACCTTTAAAACGAACACATACGTGACATGACATTTTACATTTTCTAATAGCATCAATTATCCATTTTTTAGACAGCTACCATGTCAGCTGCTTTTCTTCAAAATGGAAAAAAAAAAGGGCATCCCATACTGCATGGAATGTATTACTTCACGTGTTCTCAATTCTACTGCAAAAAGGTTAGAAAGTAAAAATGACAAGTAAGCCAAAACCATCTAAACATTAAATGTTTTTGTAAAGGTTCTGCTGTTGTAGGTTTCTTGCTAAATTGTAACATAGCCTTTTTATAACCACTTCAAAGAAAAAAAACTATACCGTGACACGAGGCCATTCTCCACACAGAGTTGCAGAGCAATTAATCAAAAAATTTTGTAACATCTCATTTGTAGTTACTGAGCTGCTTCGCAGTTTTGAGCCCCGATCTGATGCACGAAAAAAATGGTAGGCTACATTTTCTGTTCTGGTTTGAACACTTTCCCCTTCCCAGGTTTTACTCAAATACTTTCACCTGAACTTACTGAGGATACATTAGAAGATTTATCTTTTGAAAGAAAAGAGGGAAAAGTGAACTACATCGGCTACGTGCACACCATCAAGAAGTTCAGGGAAATAAACCTAGCCTATTTAGTACCATTATGCAAATGTACAAATTCTTATCTTAATGATAGCCTGTATTTAACATCAGGCAATCAGATCCTCGTGTCTATTAAGCACTTAATACACTTTCTAACGGATAGGGGACTCTTGCCATCCTCAATAACTTTTCCACACATTTTTAGTGAATTTATTCTGTGGATTAGAGAGCTTAGGAGAGAAGGTGCTTCCCTTCCTCTCCCTCCATTGTTCTCTACCTTCAAAGCTGGTAACAGATCGAGAGCAGCTCAGTCTTTGTCTGAGGGTCTGGTAGTTCACATCCTAAATTTCTCTCCCCATCCCTGAAATATCGGAAGGCGAGGTCTCTGAAAGCTTTCCACAGTAACGGCCAGAAAACAGGCACAAAGTTAACAAAGGGGAGCTATCACCGCAAAGTGTCAGGTTTGTTTACTCGAGCAGATTAGTATTCCCCCAAATCTTCAAAGTTCAGATTTTTTGTTTAATAAACTTCGAAAAACGGCAAATGGGCTAAGTAAGGTGAACATAAGCTAAGATGGTTTAAAACAAAACAAAACACTCTACAGACAGATGGGTAGTTCAAATTCAGATTCACGTGAATTAACAGGAAAACTAAAACGTAGTGGGCACAAAAGCTGCAACGGTATGTTCATGCACCAGAATACAGACATTATAATTTTAAGTAAATTTAATTGCTGACATACCTTTCTCAGTTTTTTTTTCCCCAATCCTTCCTTAAAGTCTACTCTAGCAATTAACAGAGGTCTCCGGATGGCTCACTGAAACATTTAAAGCTGGGGAACAAAAGGTTTATTTTAAAAATGAAAACCTTGGCTTGTACAACTCCAGACGTGAATCTGCTTTCAATTACTGAAAGTATTTCCACTTCAGTGAAAAAGGATCAAGTCTTCAACTACACCATCTTTAGGCAATGAATTTGATTATATTAAGCTTTAAGAATACAGAATGACTTTGTGACACAGCTGTATATTCTATACGTATCATTTATTAGGTATACAAAAAAGAAGGAGCTAGCACTTTAAATGAGAAGCAGACAGAAATGGGGCTGCTCACAGCAACACAGTACTTCCATACCACAGCTCTGCTTTAGGGTTCTTTTCAGGTGCCCACATAAATGTCAAAGATTACACTAAGCTTTAAATGAAGGATTTTAGAATCCTTTAGAAATGAACCTAGGTTGATTTTTTTTCCCCATACTTTTATTTGCATAATTTGCACTGTTGTAAAGTTACATTTTTCTTTCTAGACTTTTGAACTGGCACAATCTCTGCCACATTCCCGCCCCCTCCCCCCAAAATAGCAGGTATCGTAGCCTCTAGGAAGCACGATAATTAGAAGTACTTTATACTTTTCCCATTATACAAGCACAACCGAGTTAGGCGAGGGAGGGAGCTCAGAGGCTTACGCTCCACAGCGAGATGCAACACCTCAAATGCAAATTATGCAAAAACTTCTCATTTCTCACATCTCCGATTTCTCAAACCGATCCTACCGCCCCCCAGCCACAAACACCGGGTCGGGCTCTTTCAGCAGCAAGGCAAGGAAGAGGAGAAAAGCGGTTACCTCTCGGCTTTAGCAACACTACAAACACAGGACTCGCAGTCCCCGGCCACCCGGCGGCTCCTCGCAGGGCTGCCCGAGCTGCGGAATGAGCCAGCGCCGCCCCCGCCCCGCGCCGCGGGGGTGCAGCGCCACCTCCTCGCGCCGCCCCCGCCCCGCGCGGCCCCGCGCAGCCGCCCCCGGCCCCGCCCCGCGCCCCACCTCGCCCTTTGCCGTGCCGTGCCGTGCCGCTCCGCGCCGCCGCCCGGCCCCGTCTGCGGCGGCCCGCCCGGCGGAGCCCCGCTCGCCCCCGGCCCCGCGCAGCCGGCCGCCGCGATAGGCTGAGGCGGCGGTGTTTACTCCCCGGCGGGGAGCGGGGGCCGGGCCTGGCACCGCGTAACCCTTTCGGGGCTGCGGCGCTGGCGCCGCGGGCGGTCGGTTCGCCGCGAAACGGCCGTGAGCGCTTACAGCTGGAGGTCGGGATCCCCGGGGAAAGGCAGAAGGATCCTTCCCGGAGAGAGCGGAGCGCGAAGCCGCTGTCTGCACGGCTTGGCTAAGGCACGTTACGCGGCGTACAGGCAGGCGAGGGGCCGCGGCCGCTCCGGGGCCGGGCGGCTCGCAGGGATTTATCGCCAAGCGGAGATCTTCCGTGAGAGGAAATAAACTTTACCCGCAGCGCTCCTTCCCGCACGAATTGTCACCAAAGTCTGTCAGTCCGTACTTGCAGGAGGTGGATTCACGTTGGGATCCACACGCCTAAATTTCTCTCAGCGGGCAGGAGGGGAGCGTCTCCCCACGCAGACTGAGGGACCCTCTTTAAACCAGGGCCTGGACCAAAGCGCAGGTGTTAGCGCACAGATGTTACAAGCCACCCTCTCGTCACGCACCACCTGTGCTTTAATTGAAACAGAAACACCTCCCCCTCCATTTACCACCTTAGGAGACAGTTTTTCTTCACATCTATATGGGCACGAATATAATAAACTCGTCTTACCTCAAAATACTCTACTTGACAATTTATAATCAAGTCCGCTCCTAATGAAGCCTTTGGAGTCGCAGCCCAATCTGACTGGACACAGAATCACGTGCATTGCCTCATGCATCGTAGCTGTCAGATAAAGCTATCAAATAACAGAAACAAAGTACAGCATTCACATTACTCACCATTAATTTCTGAAATACTGTGCAGAGCCAGAACAACTAGATCCCTACAAAATACGCAGATACAGATGTACTCATTCAAAATACAACATCCCATTTTCAGCTGGTAACCAAACGTAAGTTGGTGCCGCTGTCTTTAGTAAAAGAATAATATTTTTTTTATTATTTTTTTTTTAATTACCCCCTCGTGGAACATGGAACTCCTTTAAAATGTTTGTGGGAACAATACTCCAACTTCATTCTTAATATCACTACACAAAGAATCCTCCTGAGTTGGCTTAGGAAGTACAGCGATACGTAGTAATTCCTACAAAACTTCTCCTATCATGCTTTTTTTTCACCTTGGACCTTTGCTAATACCGAGTAGCCTTAACTCTCCCCACCCTGTTACAACATCGGTTGCTGACACAGGCCGTGTTATCACAGCAGCTACCCAGAAGCCACATTTTGCCGAAAATCAGATCAAGATATTGTTAATGAGTACACAATACTTCCAGGGAAGATAATACCATTCCAGATTACGTTTCAACACTGTTATGTAGAAGGCTGCAATAAAAGCACATGTTTTAGATGTATTATTCATAAGAAATTTAATAATATTCAAAAAGCTTACACAATTAGTGCTCATTTGCGACTTCCAAGAGAAACAAAGACTATACAGTCTGAAATAGTGGAATTCTGTGAAATGGGGGAAAAATAATGAGCTAAGTAGCCGGGTCCTGACGAGGGCAGTCTTGGCTGACAATGGGGGAAAATGCTGAAAAAAATGCAGAAGTAATAGCACTAATACTACATCTTGAAGCGAAGCTCTTCAAGTTAGATATGCAACAGACTACGTGTGCTTTGACTTAGCACAAAGGAGAAACTGTAATACAGTCACCATTGACTGCTCCTTTGCTCAGACTTGTGCTGAAAATTGGAAGCTTTTTGCAGTTCAAATTCTGGACAGACTCTCACATCTGCGATAGCTGCAAGACCGGCCAAGAAGAGAAGTATGAGATGAAATCATGAACTAATATAGTCAGTTAGGAAGCAAGTGTCTAGAAATGCCACAGTAACACTCACATTCTCTGCGTCTCTTCCAAGAGGTCTAGTTGTAATAAATGGGGTATTAGATCATGCAAATACTATTTTTTAAACTGCTTGAATGGAGTACCTATGGGTAAGCATTTTCTGCCATTGAAAAACCTACTAAGTAGGTAATTAATTCAGGCGTGTATCCTTACAGATCTTGAAAGAAAGAGGAGTGGGAACTGGATGCTTGGAGTCACCTCATGCAGAGCTCTAGAGCTCTTCTGAGAATTATTGCCCTCAGGGCACCTGTAATTGCCCCCCCTCTACAGAAGAGTGCCATGGACTTGTGCAGGAAGCAGGACATTGGGTCCTCCAAGAGCCAGATGCTATGGAAGGCAAGAGGTATTTAGACAATCCCTCTTTCCAAAAGAAAGCTACCTTGTCACTAGCCACTTACACGTTCTGTACCATTTTTCTACAAATACGTACCACCATACATTCACTATCTGAGAACTGCAACCTATCAAAAAAGTAGGATTCTGCCTCTGTTAATTACGCCAGTGCTGACCTTCTTCCTTCACCCGGCTGTCCCTGATCTCTCCGTCCAGGAACAGACCCGGATGTCACGGCAGTGGATCCTCTTTCCATTTTCAGCTAGCTGCAATGGAATTTTCCTCTGCTTTGATGCCCCTGTGCTGCGATTCCACTGTCCCATTAATGCCAGCACAAATGATTTATGAAATCTATTAGGTGCAACACTAAAGACATCTGAAACATAGATGTTTGCTCAGGAAAATATTTATATGGAGTAGACAAATGTGGGTGAAGCAAACTCCAGCACAGATGCCACACTTTATGCCGACATTGCTCACATCCAAACAGTAGAAAGATCAAAGAAAACCTTGGGGGTGGGGGATAGCATATATGTTTCATTCATAGGAAAAGAGAGAAGCACTTTTTTTTTTTAATTATTTGGTCAGAAGGATTATTCCAGTAAATTATGCAGAGCATTAACCATTGAATTTGAACCCATTTTTAGTCTTTCTTTATTAATAACTCATTATAGTCCTTTTTTCTTAATGTGGAATAAATTAGGGCTGTGTTAATCCATGCAGCTATCTGCAGGTACATTTATCACTACGGTAGCCACTTTTACTCTCCTTACTGGAAGCTGCATTTCACGGGCAACAGAGACTCATCCCCTGCTGAACTCAAGTCACAGTGGCCTTTTCAGGTCACCGGCAGGGTCACCTGAAAACTTACCTTTTTTTTAGAGAACTGAAAGGTACCGCACAGCTGGCCTTGACATATGTGAAAGAATTTCTCTTTCTCTCTCTCACTCTCTCTGTCTTATTGCCACAATTTAGATCAGTGAAAACAACTGAGCTGGGGCCTTGCTGGTATAAAAGGGCGAAGAACTGCTAACAGGATGTTCTTTGTGGGAACTCAAAGCTTTTGGAACTGATTCCTCTTCCCTGATCCAGAAGAGCTCAAATTTTATGGCCTTCATAGCATGTTGCATAGTTCATATTTTTCCAGAGTGTATGAAAACGGGAGAATTGAGAATGTGGTTAGTTTCTGGAGGCAGGGCTTTGTTTCAGCTTTCAAACTGGCTGGTTTGCATTTGAGGAGGGAGGGCTATTGCAGCTTAGTCACGATGATTAATTTTTACATTTGCATTTGAATTTATGCCAGGTTTTCAGGAATTTAAAGGTAGTAACAAACAGCCATACTGACTCTCTGTTAAAGATAAGTATTATCACAGAGAACCGACACCATCAGTAATTCCATCACTTCAAGCCTATGCTTGGAATGGACTTAAGAGGTTACATTGGAGGTGATTCTGGATAGTCATTAGACTAGACAGTCCCAGGTATGAGAAGCTGTGCTCCTTGCAGCACATAATGAGTCAGTCCTTACTATTATCTTCTCTGAGCACCGTCATGCCAAAGTAGAAAACTTTACTTGTGCCCATTTTTAACATGGCAAATGGAGGCACAAAGCTGACTCGTCAATAACACACCAATAGTACCATGGGAGAGGGAAAACCTGATGCCTCAGGTAGTTTTCCGAGCCCTATCCTAATTGCTGAACCTTTTCTTCTCATCATCGAAGTAATAATTTCAGCTATTTATCAACATTAATGATGACGGGTGACTTTTATTAAAAGGGAACAAACACGTTTTTAGCCAAATACTAATTCACCTATTTGAACAGTAGTAGCTTAAGTGCCCTGTTAAGACATCCTATCATAAATAGTTTATTAGTGTTACAGCTACTTGTACTGAAGTGCTAGGTGTACTTTAAAGAAACACTGTTGTCTGCACGTGCATTACAAACAAGCATGAATGGAGTATCTACCTAGAAGCTGAAATTACATAGCAACAGTACATCACTCTGGAACCTGTTTTTCTTACGACCCTACAAAAAAAGCAGAGTATTAAGCTATGAAATTTAAACACTGCCTAAGAGAAAGATTTTTGTCAGATAAGGTATCTTTTAGAACAGCAACATACATTCTCATGTATGTTTTACAAAACAGACTTAATCAAGTAAAATATTTATAATTTAGCTTTCCAGTTCCTGCTGGAAGTGTATTACAAAAGGCAATTCTTGTCTAGAAATAGAAGTCTAAGAATACTATCTGGTATCAAGAGGATTAGTAGTATAATGTGTTCCCATGAGAAAGCACATGTGCACAAATATATTTACATGTAGAACATCTTGTAGTTCTTAAGCACTTAAATAGTACACTACATGGAGTAGATTTTTCTCACAAGTATAGATTAAGACGAACCATTTTTCATGCAGTAATGACACTGATTTAAATGAGAACAGACTAAGACCATGATGACATCACAAGTTCAGTGTTCAAATCTGAAAACAATAAACTTTTTTTTTTCCTTTTCATTCACATAGATAAAGCCTAACTCTATTTGTTATAACTCTTTCCAAGAGTGTATTAAGAATTTTGCCATTTCAGATCAGCATTTCACTGAAAATACAAGTGGAAATTGTAAGCAAGTAGATGAAACTGGGGTAGGGCAAGAGTTATAGCAAAAATATAGTCCTTGCAAAAAATGGTTGAATTATGACACTTTTCTTGAATTTAAGTGGATAATATGTGGGTTGCTTTTCCCTAAGAAGCAACACAAAACCATACAGTGTATATTTGTACTGTGATTTTTGAGTGCTGTAGATTAATATATTGAAGTAAATAACATTCCTCTGCTCTTTGATAAACTTCCCAGTGAGCTCAATGCAGTATCAGGCCAGGTAAAAAAATGCAAAATATTTTTGTATAACAATACCTAGAATTTTGCTGTTTAACAGTACAATGCCCTGCTTAGAATCATCCTACTTTACACTAATTTCTGTCATAAATAAAGGTATGGGAAAATACAAATTTACAGTTATTATACAAATTTAATATCCTGGTCTCCAAAATCTGACTTATTGAAGACATAAATATTGATCATGATGCTTTTCATAGTACTTATACAGTTTTAGTTACTTTTTCACCAATACATTCCTGTGTTCAAATGCAGACAGTACCAGTCAGCCAGCAGACCACAGAGAAAAAGGGCACATATGCTTTGAATGATTAACACAGTTCTTGGAAAACACAAAGCATACGTGCTTTCCTTATCTTATAGTACAGCTAAGTGATGAGGAGGAAGACATTTTCATGAAATTTCTGGGGGATTAGATGAGGCATCAATGAGCCCTTTGAAATAAATAGCTACCCCTCCCCCCACAAAAGGTTAATCCTGTTTGTTTCAGAAGAACTGCTGTATGAATAACAGTAGTAAGATGAAGCAATAAAAAATAATACTCTGATGTTTTCAGGTCATTTTACATAATTTTAGAGGAAAAGGCAATAGTATTTTAGGAAAAAGTTTAAACCCTTCACTGAAGAAAGAAAAATCCAACTATAATCCGAGCCTTATCTCTCTCTTTAAACTGAACTCGCTATGAATTTGAATCCTGTTTCTATCTTGCAAGACTCACTTCAGCGCATCCTCACACTTCAGGACCCTAAAGAGAAAACTATTAAAGATCCTGAAACACGCACAGTTGTGACACCTTCCCCCCTTAATTTTTCATACTGCTTTCCCATTTTTCAGTAACCTCTGTGAGCAGCTGCTACTCACTGGCTTTCATCTGGAAAAGAAGGCAAAGAAGCAGTTGCTTGCACAGCTAATGCTCCAAACTGGAGACTGAGTGTCTAATCTTCATAATAAGCAGCTTCCAACTAAGTTTTGATTTACATTTAATACTTGGGTCCACAGCTCTAAATCCCTCTGGATTACTGGTTTTGTTTTGTTTTGTTTTTTTTCTTTTAAATTAAAAATTTACACTTTTGTCAGAAAGAAAAAGTGGAAGATATTTACTGCAAATGAAAGTGACATTAAAAAGTAACTGGAAAGAAAAAGAGGTCAATTTGGTATGTAAATTCATGAGATACAGGACATCTCATAACAAACAAGGCATCTGTAGGCTGTTTGAAACAATCTATTTAGAGTAAAATAGTTTTGTATAGAGGTCTCACAAAGAGAATTGGCTTCCGTGAAAAACAACACCCTATTGTGAATCTCTTAGAATCGGTAAAGACCACCAGCAGAGCAATCCTATCAGTATAAGAGAACAAGCTCTACAAAAAACCACTTATTCTTCTTAATGATGAAGCTGGAATCTCATACCTCTAGAACACTTTAACTTGTATTCTGATGATCTCAAAAAAAAAAAAAAGTTCAAGGCACTTGAAATGACATCTTTAAAAAGGTATTTTAAAAACAGAGGCACAAAAAAAAAATCAATATCTGTGTGATTCCCACAAAAAAATATTTCACATATTTCTTGGAATAAGCATTATAGTGATCATGACAGAAACTATGTGGCTGGGCCTGTGGGTCCAGCTGCTGCTGTCCTTCATCTTCTATTTTGTCTTTTTATTGTAGGGTAGATGACTGAAAACTCGCTGTATCATTTTGGTCAGAAATTTCTTTTTTTTTCTCAGTAGAAAGAAACCATTTCTTTTCTCCTAATTACAGCTTCTTCTCCCTCCCTTTATATCATAACTCCTTGGGGAAAAAAACCCAACCACCAGAGCGAATTTTCTTTTTACACAGTTCCTCCTTTGGCAAGAACAGAAAAAAGTGTCATCCTTTGGGTAAAAGTCTGTCAAACAGATTTCTAACATGCAGTTTAAGAATGTTCATCTAAAAGTACTATATCTGCACTTGTGTATGCTTATATGACATTTATTGCCTTGGAAAGGTAGCATAAAAATTATTTCACACTACTCTGACACCTGGTGTTAGCCCTATCCCTGCAAGTGGTCTACATACAAAATGGTTATAAAAATTATACGTTTAAAATAAAATAAATTCTTTCCAAAATATTAACTTGGGTTTACATAAAAAAAAATGCATTGCAGGCTGCTGTTAAGTAGACAGCTTATCACCTTTTTCCAGGAAAAAAAAGAAGAGGTTTTCATAAACCGTAAGAATGGGGTTTATATATGCTTTATGTACACTCAGAACTGCCTACATGAACAAACTTTCCTGTGGTACACATTCAGGCAGATGATGAATGCCTGGTGATAGGTGGGTTGTTAGGCACAAGACTAAGTGCTGTAGTGCATCTAGAATTGCATTTATGGCACATCTTGAAGTGATTTATTGGATATTAATTCTCCTGGAGAGCAGGTGATCATTTTCCACATTCAACCCAACACACTTAATATTTGCCAACATGCCGAACTGCTAGTGAAATAATTTTACTTGATACCAGCAGATGTGGCATATTCAGAAACACGGTGTAGACACTATCAAGAATTTAAAGTTATCATTTACTTAAGAAGGGAGGAAGGGGAAGAAAATATTTCTTCCTTCGCTTTATCCATACTTCAGGATTTTTTGATGTGCTCACTGTTTTAATGAGCCTGTTCACCTTGTGCTCTCACACAGAGCCATGAGTCTGTACTGCAAGTCTTAAAACACCACTTGGGCTCAACTTACTTCAAGCAAGGCTAACCATCGCACAAGTTTCCAGAACGCTGTACGTTACATAGAAGTTATCACATGTAATATTCCCTAAAGTCTTTCTTCCCACTACCACTTCCCTGTACTCCATTTATCTGCTCGGCACGCCACTGCATAGATGTCAGACCGCCATGGATCCACATGTGTTAAACAGCTTTAGAAATCATGGAGTTTGGCTCTGCCATTCAGTTGCTATTTTCATAGCAGCCAACTTTATCACTATCATTTCCTAATTCCATCATCTAAATGATTTCACTAACAATGCATTTCACTAAAGACCTTCCCACAAGCACTGCCAGATTTGCAAGCTCTGGAGTAATCTGCCAAGAGAAGGCAACTCAAAGGCCAGCTGAATTCTCTTATATAAGAGCCCTTAAAATGTGAGCAAGTGGTAGAATATCATAGAACAGCTTGGGTTGGAAGGGACCTTAAAGATCATCTAGTTCCCAGCCCCTGCCATGGGCAGGGACATTTGGCATAAAAGGTATTTCTCAAGGAAAATACAGAAACTAAATATAGTATGTATATACTGAGGGCTCACAAAAGCCAATGGCATAACACAGGAGTTTTTAGACTGCTGATGAATCAGCGCAAGTCACAGGAAAGGGTTTTTTCCCCCTCCTCTTCTTCCCACCCACCATGTGCTTAGACTTTAAGAGCTAAGCAGGCGAAGTAAA
Organism: Phoenicopterus ruber ruber; assembly: GCA_009819775.1. Classification (NCBI taxonomy): domain Eukaryota; kingdom Metazoa; phylum Chordata; class Aves; order Phoenicopteriformes; family Phoenicopteridae; genus Phoenicopterus; species Phoenicopterus ruber. Next base: position 38,018,935 of record CM020218.1, read on the forward strand.
AGCCTAAATGAAAAACTACATGGAAGAGTGGAGCCACATTTAGGATTGGAAATGCCAGTGTGACTGGATCAGTTCTGAGGCCAAAAATCTATGATGGTCAGAGCTGAGCCTGCTGGAGAAGGATTCGAAGAAAAGCATTCAGCAAAACTGCAGCTTTTATTGCAAATGTCCTGAAGATAATCAAATTTATAGAAGCTGTCCTTAATATTGTTAAAAAGGCAGATATAGCATTACCAGTGCCTCAAAGAGTTCACTCTGCTTTCTACAGCAGTGTTTCCTGAAGTATTTCCTCCCCCGCCCCCCCAACTTGCCTTACCTTCCCCCTGCCATCTATTATACTGCAAGAAGCGTTGTCAGCCCTTTCTCAAGAATCTGGAAGTTCCCATACCTGGGGATTACACTTCCCTCCTTCCCATTTGCTGGGGATGCTTATGCTTCATTAGAGTTGAAATACTCATCTCAACTGCATTTGCTCAGTACTTGGTTGAAGTTGGGTCAAAATAGTAGAAAAGTAGGAAAACCAGCTTGTTCTTAAAATTGCATGGAAAATGTATGCAAAAAATATTAATTTTATTACAAGAAAGATCTCTATTCCACATTTAATGTCTCAATACACTTTTGGTAAACAAGTTATTCTCACATCTCTGTGTCTACCACCCAGAGACCCAAATGCTTTTTTCTGCAATGAGGATGATCTACACGTACACAACTCAGTCATCTATTGAGGCAAAGACGGTGACTGTTGAAAGATGAACTTCAGGAATTGCTGCCATCAGTTTCTCCCTCCCTCTCTCCTTCTTTCCTCCCAACCTTGAATTGTCCTCTCTCATCTTGTCGGCCTACCTTTGTGATAACTTTGCAGGGGGGGAGATAGAAAGTCTCCAGTAGAGCTGTGTCCTGAAGAGCAGAGTACTGATACTAGCATTAATTTTGAGACAAGCTCTCAAATGTAGTATACCAGAATCCTAGATTGTAGGTGTTAGAAATTGTTTTTTTCTACTGATGTGGCCTCCCAGAATCATCGAATCATAGAGTAGTTTTGGTTGGAAGGGACCTTTAAAGGTCATCTAATCCAACCCCCCTGCAATAAGCAGGGACATACTCAACTAGATCAGGTTGCTCAGAGCCCCGTCCAACCTGACCTTGAATGTTGCCAGGGATGGGGCTTCTACCACCTCTCTGGGCAACCTGTGCCAGTGCTTCACCACCCTCATCATAAAAAATTTCTTCCTTCTGTCTAGTCTAAATCGACCCTCTTTTAGTTTCAAATCATTACCCTTTGTCCTATCACAACAGGCCCTGCTAAAAAGTTTGTCCTCATCTTTCTTAGAAGCCCCCTTTAAGTACTGAAAAGCTGCAATCAGGTTTCCCCAGAGCCTTCTCTTCTCCAGGCTGAACCACCCCAACTCTCTCAGACTTTCCTCATAGGAGAGGTGCTCCAGCTCTCCAATCATTTTTGTGGCCCTTCTCTGGACCCACTCCAACAGGTCCATGTCTTCCTTGTGCTGAGGACTCCAGAGCTGGACACAGGACTCCAGGTGGGGTCTCACCCAAGCAGAGTAGACGGGCAGAATCACCTCCCTTGTCCCGCTGGCCACGCTTCTTTTGATGCAGCCCAGGATACAGTTGGCCGTCTGGGCTGTGAGCACACATTGTTGGCTCCTGTCCAGCTTTTCATCCACCAGTACCCCCAAGTCCTTCTCGGCACGGCTGCTCTCAATCCATTCGTCTCTCAGCCTGTATTGATACTGGCGGTTGCACTGACCCAGGTGCGGGACCCTGCACTTGACCTTGTGGAACCTCATGATGTCCACACGGGCCCACTTCTCGAGCTTGCCCAGGTCCATCTGGGTGGCATCTCATCCCTCAGGTGTGTCCACTGCACCACTCAGCTTGGTGTCATCTGCAAACTTGCTGAGGGTGCACTCAATCCCACTGTCTATGTCACTGAGGAAGATATTAAACAGTACTGGTCCCAGTACAGACCCCTGAGGGGCTCCACTTGTCACCGATCTCCATTTGGACATTGAGCCATTGACCACTACCCTCTGGATGCGACCATCCAACCAATTCCCCATCCACCGAACAGTCCACCCATTAAATCTGTATTTCTCCAGTTTAGAGAGAAGAATGTTGTGGGGGACTGTGTCAAAGGCCTCACAGGAGTCCAGATAGACAGCATCCGTAGCTCTTCCCTTGTCCACTGATGTAGTCACTCCATCGTAGAAGGCCACTAGGTTGGTCAGGCAGGACTTGCCCTTGGTGAAGCCATGCTGGCTGTCTCCAATCACCTCCCTGTCCTCCATGTGCCTCAGCACAGCTTCTAGGAGGATCTCTTCCCTGATCTTCCCAGGCACAGAGGTGAGGCTGACAGGTCGGTAGTTCCCAGGGTCCTCCGTCTTACCCTTTTTAAAGATGGGTACTACATTTCCCTTTTTCCAGTCCCCAGGGACTTCACCTGACTGCCATGACTTTTCAAATATCATGGAGAGTGGCTTGGCAACTCCATCAGCCAATTCCTTCAGGACTCTGGGATGCATCTCGTCAGGTCCCATAGACTTATGTATGTTCAGGTTCCTCAGGTGGTCACGAACCTGATCTTCTCCTACAGTGGGAGGGACTTTGCTCCCCCAGTTCCCGTCTTGCGGTCCATCCACTTGAGAGGTGTGGGAAGAGAGGTTGCCAGTGAAAGCTCAGGCAAAATTTGTTGAGTACCTAAGCCTTCTCCTCGTCTGTTGTTACCAGTTGCCAGTCTTGCTCATCAGGGGGGTATATTTTCTTTGACTTTCCCTTTTTGGCTTATATACCTGTAGAAGCCCTTCTTGTTATTCTTTGCATCCCTTGACAAGTTCAGCTCCATCCACGCCTTGTCCTTCCTGACCCCATCCCTACACAACCAGGCAGCGTCCCTATACTCTTCCCAGCATACCTGTCCCTGTTTCCACTTTCTGTGCATTTCCTTCTTGTCCTTTAGTTTGACCAGCAGGTCTCGACTCAGCCATGCTGGTCTCTTGCCTTCCTTGGCTGATTTCTTGCACCTGGGGATCGAGAGCTCTTGTGCTCTATGGAAAGAGTCCTTAAAGATCTGCCAGCTCTGCTCTGCTCTGCTCCCTTGTTCCTCAGGGCAGTTTCCCAGGGGGTCCTATTGACTAATTCCCTGAACAGCTGGAAGTTTGCTTTCCTAAAATTCAGGGTCCTGACTTTACTCTTTGCCTGACCCATATCCCTCCGGACTGCGAACTCCACCAGTGCATGATCACTGCAGCCCAGGCTGCCTCCAATCTTGACGTCACCGATTAGCTCACTTGCATTGGTGACCATCAGGTCCAGTATTGCATCCTGTCTGGTTGGGCTGTCTATTACCTGGCTTAAGAAGTTATCCTCCATGCACTCCAGGAGTCTCCTGCATTGTCTACAGCTTGCCGTGCTGCTATTCCAGCAGATGTTGGGGTGATTGAAGTCCCCCAAGCAGGATGAGAGCCTGAGAGTGTGGTGCCTCTGGAAATTCTTCTGAAGTTTCCCAGGAGCCTGTAGCTGGACCACAGACACTGAGAAAAGTACTCCAAGGGCTATGCAAGGGCACAGTGGCTCCTACTGTGATTGCAGAGCAAACGTGCAATGGACTGACTGCACAGAGAATTCAACTGGTTGTGATTCTCAGTCCTCTATATAAAGGAAAGGGGTCTGTCACTATCCATGTTACAGAGGAGCTTAGCTAGATGGAGAGTGCTTAGGCATGTAACTACATGATTTCAATACCTCATCTAAAACTATTATACTCTAAAGCCTGGCACAAGAATTTATCAGCTGCAGTCCATCAGTATTCTTTGCCTTTTTGATAACACTCATGCTAACATCCAGCACAAGGGCCACATTGCTATTTAAAACTCTCCTGCACCAAAGTAAACAAACCAGACGCTGATAGATTTCCTGAACTACCCTGAGGCAGAATCAGTTTCACAGATGGAAAAAAAAAGATGGGCAAAGGAAAAACTGCTTGAGAGAGAGAATTTTGCTTCAGGTTTTCTAAATCTTACCATCTATATTTCATTCTGGAAAATCCTCCAATTAATAAAGACATTTTTACTATTATAATAGTTTTTTTTTTCCTGAAGTACTCAGAAATTGATAAAGTTGGACCTTCTTCTTTGCTGCAAATTTTTGTACGCTGATTAAACAAGTTAAAAACGTGTCCCACTACAGAGGAACAAGGCGGTACTAGTAGTAACAGTATTTTAAAAGGAAACAAAAGCATCCAAGAGAAAATCTATCACACCAAACGGTGTCTGAAAATCTGAAGCACTTGGTGATGAATGTGTAACTCCCCCTAATGGAAGCATATTTGAATTTATCTTAAAAGAAAATGTCAGTAACGTAAAATCCTAATGCTCAAAATAGTAATAGTACTGTCATATCATTTTCCCCTTTCTGGCTTTTTAAGGAATCTTTTAAGTTATGCTTCTGTGATTTACAGTAAACATTGAACTATTATTAACACCAATTTTTTATTTTCTTAGTGAGTTTTATTACATAAAGTAAAATCTTAACTATATGTACACTTCAGCATAGTTCTACAGTACACACTCAGTAGCCATTAAAATTCCCTTAAATTATCTTCTGTCAGTCATTTCAACTTCTGTTTTAGCTAAATGTTTTCCTGTTTCTTAAAAAGTCAGCAAATTGCTATAAAAATGACAGTGACAGGCCACAGTGGTTTTGGTTGTGTGGTATAAAGAAACACTTCTTATATGCACAGCTGCTGGTAATGAATGCAGCATGTTTGAGGCCTAATCTTGGACAGTTTCCTACATTTCTGACTGCAGTTTCCTTGGACAAGTTTTCTGGGACCATATTATCTATATGTCCCAGTACTTCAGCCAGAACTTTTCAATACAAGAGTTTGGCACTGCGCACTGGCGGAATGGCTTTCCAAAGTCTGTCCTCCCAGAGTTAACAACTTTTTAGGAGTCTTTGCCTGAATTCTCTTCTAATAACTTTTTTTTTTTTTAAATGCATCATTTTCTACATAACCAGCCTGTAAGACACAGCAGACGGATTAAACTTTTATATAATAAAATCACTACTTGTGAAAGATGCCAGATTGACAGCATCGGAGACTAAAATTACATTTGTCCACATCCCAGCTACAATAACAGCAGCAGCAGTGCAGTTGTTTTCAGAGCTCTCAAATTTGAGCTACTGCAACTTCTAGGGTAAGTGAATAGCTCTGGACTTTGTTCTGCTGAGACTTCTGATAAGCCTGGATGTTGCTATAATTGGTCTGGTGATACTGTAACTAAGTGGTATAAGTAGGACTGCGATTAAACACTGGATTTTACACAGGTCATACTCCCTGAAGGAGGCATTTAACCCATCTCCTCATAGTGGTGAAAGACTAACATCTTACTCTGCTACCAAAACTAGTCTTTAATCTAAACACATGGGTACACAGATCTTCTCCTAATACAGAGAAAATGCAAAAAAGACCAGCAGTCTGGAATGAAGCTATGTGTGTAATCCCAAATGACTTTTCCTAGGTTTTGATTATGTATTGGAAAGGAAGTTTAGGAAATCTGGTGCTGAAGAGCTGTTCTCTTTCAGTTTTTTGGTTTAAATGGGACCTTATATATTTTCTGTTTTTCTTTGCAGGAAGTAGTTTCTAGCAAAATACGCTCTTAAATAGGACTTACCCAGCTGTCAGATTCTACTCTGTAATGCCAACAGAGTGAGATTCAAAACTATGGATGAACATATGTTTAAAATAATTACATTGTAAGGCAAAGACAGACACATGCCTGTATAGCAAAAAGGACAAAAAAAAAGCTCATAAGCAAAACGAAGGACATAGATAAAATATGTCTACCTGAACCATTAGTCATCATACAGAAATATTTCTAACATCATAGAAGTACATGGGAAGTTAAAAATCAACTACTCAGAAGCAAAGATCTGTGTTACAACCCGGGAAATAGGGAGAAGATATAGGGGAGATCTAGAACCATAAATGAAGCTACAATTCAGAAAGTGGAGCCTGGCACAGTAACAAGAAAGAAATAAGAGCCACAATTAAGAAGGTACTTAAGAGAGTTAAAACTTTCCCAAATATTTTGCTGCCCGGGATTTCTGCTTATTTTATTTTAAAAAGGGAGCTAAAACTAAACACCAGTAGCTGTATAGACAAAAATATCAAATTTTGACATGCTTAATCTTAGCCTGGCTTATTTAATGTAATTTTTAAAAGTTTCTGTCAATAATCTTGCGACAGAGTAATTCCCCCCCCCCCCCCCAAAAAAAAAAAAAAAAAAAAAAAAAAGGCCAAACCAACAACACAACCATAACAGACTCTCTGAGCTAATGTATTTAACCAAGAATCAGTCTAACCATGGTTATGGGTGTTGAAACAAGGCTTTTCACATCTGTCTGATCTGGACAGTCAAACTGCAGGGCCAGCCATGATAGAGATTTCCCTTCCAAGTTCTTTTTCTCCCCTAATGGAAAGTATTACTGAGATTTGTTTTATATGTTTGACAGAGAGTAAATTACATAGATATAGGAGATCCTCTGAAGATTTGTGATCCTTGTGAAAGAGGTTAATGTGAGTCAGGGAACATCAGAGTTTAGGATATATAAGTAATACAAATGCCGTCAGTCATTGTCTTAAGATGATACCACAATTTTGTTTGTTGGATTTCCTTGAAAAAAATCTTTTATATTACTTCTGGGATTGCAGTTCAACTGCACTACACAACCCTACTGATGCTGTGTTCATGCTTCAAAATATGTTCAAGTCTGTAGCTGATTATTTAAAACCACCGCTCACTGTTCAGCACTAGTTGGTACAATAGCAGTTTTGCATTGTGGGAAACATAAGAGAGCAAATGAATAGTTTTTCCCTTTTTCTTTATTTAAAAAAAGAAACATATTCCCCTCTCACCCCTCCAAACCCTAGTACCCACATCATAAAGAGTACAAAAGAAAAAGCATGGACATACGTAATTAAAATGCTTTAACTTTGCTAAACATTGCACCAAAACGTAGATGTCTTCAGATAAAATAAATACCGTCTCATAGCCTATTTAGGACATGTACGAAGACTACATAAATCACAGGTTTAAACAATGTATATGATAACACACAGTGTAGCACTAAACTGACAGATTTCACAGAGTCATACACACTGCTCTCTTAAAATACTTTCAAGGCAATGATTGTAGAAAAACATCAAGAATTTGGTCCCTCCAGCTCAAGCTGGAGAGAGTCCAGTGGAGAGCCACCAGGATGATTTAAATATTGGAGAACTTGCCACGTGAAGAAAGGTTGGAAGAAGGGATTCATGTAGCCTAGGGAAGAGAAGGCTCAGAGGGAGCTAACTGCAGTCTCCCAATGCCTAAAAAGTGGTTATAGAGAAGATGAAGGTAGTTTCTTCACAAGGGTGCACGGTGACAGGACAAGAGGCAACAGGTCCAAGCTGCTTCAGGGGATATTCTGTCTGGATATTAAAAAAACTTTACTATAATAACAATTAAAAATTGGAATAAGTTGCCCAGATAGGAGGTGGGATCTTCCTTGGTGGAAATTATTTCAATCTCGGCTTGAGACATAGCCCTCGATCATTTAAGTCTAAGGCCCTGCTTTCAACGGAAGGTTGGACCTGATGAGCTCCAGGGATCCCTTCCAACCCCAGCTTTATGCAATTCCACATTCTCAGTTCACTCTGTTTTGTAACTACAGGAGGAAAGGCCTCCTAAGCTGAATCACTGTTTCTCATCCCCAAATTACCATTTGTTCTTAAAGTACCTTGCCAAACAAAATACCATCCCACACATGCAAAAGCAAAAAAAAAGGGGGAGGAAGAGAGAAAAGAGAAAGAGTTCAGTCACATTGCTATCAATATTCTTTATTTGTTTACCTACATACTTTCTTTCACACACATTCTTGTGGTGCTCAAGTGATCCTAGAAATGAAAACCGATTTGGAAGTTTTGGTTTTTTAAAAGATACGGTGCATAAACAATCCTACTGTATTTGTGCCTAGAGTTGCAGAATACAGTAAAATAAATCTAGTTGTGAACCAGTAGCCTACATGCAGATAAACTTACAGAACATCCTAGATTCACCTATACCTCTTTCCTGGTGCTTTGCTAAGTTGCCAGTGAAAAGTGGCAATTTCAATGAAGCGTATTGGTTGTAATAATCTAAATGTTCATTTTATTTCTACCTCTACATATAATTATACATGTAAGAGTGCACTTCTTGATGGGTAAACCTACGTTTCCTGTGAATAATACGGGAAACGGTGGGAAAAAAGCATATAGAGCGACAGATGTAGGGAACTAATGACAAAGTATGATTAACTGATATGAACAGCTAAGTGAAACACAGCATAAATTAACTCAGCTCTACTGGTTTACAAGCACATACAGGTGCGCAGCATTTGAGAAGAATTCTTACTTCATGGTACTGAGAAAGCTCATAGCCAAACGTGTATAACTGCAAACACTACTACTGTCTTTAAGTCGCATTTAGCTATAAGTAGACACTTATATATATACAGAAATATATATATATTTCCAGAGTCCAGGAGTACCCATACATAACCAAGTATGAAGGGAACTCTGCTGGCTTTGAGAGACTGCTGCAATTCCTTTTCTCACTGAATTACATCATCTTTTTCTTTCTTCTTCTGCTATGTGAAATCTACTTGAAGCAATTCAATACTAGCAGAAAAGTCCTCCCACATGAAAAGATGTGCATGATAGAGCTGTATAACCTCACAGCAAGAGCAGAAACACTTCTGTAGGTATGATGGCTCAGGCCTCTGGCAGAGGTAGGTGAATATAGGATCCAGAGAAAACAGCAAGATGATACAGTTACAGTGGCCATGCTAAACCAGTTGGCTGCCGAGCTCAGAGGGAGAGCTCTGATTTCTCTATTCCCTCCTGAATGCTCTGTGATGAGATAAGGAGGTTCCAAGCTCACCCCAAGCCTTAATATGGTGCCTGGACCAACTAGCAGGGTCTTACCAGTGTGAAGTCCTTACACCAGTGATATTAACAGTTGTATAAGTAATGACTATACATCACTTTAACACTTTTGCCGCAAATGAAATGTATAAAGCAACAATATTTAATTTTGAAATCGTAAGAGGAAAGGTTATATTTGTAGCAGTGATTTTATTCATGGATTTGTTACTTATTATAGACTGGAGACAAAAATTCATCCCTAGCTGAATCATATTTTATATTACTAATTTTGCAGTTACTGATTTTGTATTTATTAATTTTGAATTTCACATTTAAGATAAATGGAAGCATTTAATTCTCAAGAACACAGAACAAGAACATTCAGTTTTTCAACTACAAAACCTGTCATGGTGTCAAAACTTAGGGAAAAGGCAAGGATGCTTTCAGGTGAAATACTGGTAATTATTGTGGCTTGACAAAACTAGCAGAGAAGAAATAATTTTTAATGTTATTTCTTTAGTAGGACTCTGGAGAGTAAGTGGCTATTATCTTCTAAGTACAGGACACAGTGTACATCCCAGCAAACTCCACAAACCCACCAGCAGAATTGTTTGAACAGAGCTTATAGAAGGACAAGTTTATTTTTAATTTGATACACTATTTGTTCTCAGTTGTAAAGTAACATTCTTATTTTAACATAATATTGACCATTAATTTCTAAACCTGGGCCTGCAATTCCAGATACCTAGAAGTACAATTACCAACACGTACTCCCTCCTTACTCAAACCTGTGACGAACGATGAAGGAAACAAAGCAACTTTTATCAATCTCACAATTCCCATGGCTGCTTTCAGATGATGCAGCATTGACTTGTAAGTCATCAAGGTATATGGGATGACTAATGCAGTTACCTCACCTCTAAAATGGGTGTTCCGGTAGCTGCCTAAGGAGTAGGAGGAGGTGGTAATCCGGAAAGCTACAAACTTAAGTATTAAAAGCTTCCTTAATAGAAAGTTAAAACTGTAGCTTCCAACAAGTCTATGTTCTTCACCGTCCCTAATAAAAGATTCTTTTCTGGAAAACCTGTTCAGAAAGCTACGTTATAGCAGACGAGGCTAGTGAGCTAGACTAGGCTGAAGTCAGTCACTTTTTCCATGGCTTGAAAATTATAACCGCTCCCACAGTAAGCAAGCTACAGAATGAGCTGCTTTTCCTCAGATCTGTCCTGACACCGTCAGATTTACCCGAAGCAGATCAACTCCTGCGCATGTCAATGAACAAAATTTGTGAAGTGCCATGCATTCCTCACACATATGGGGACGTCTGGATAGTTTGACAGCAAGCCCACTCGGTTGCAGCCTACGTAGACATCAGCAATGCTGAGAAGGCTTGTGGAAACAAAGGTGTCGTTCTGAAATATCTGAACAATGGTTAAACAGACACAAAATAGAATCAGTAAAGGAAAGAGGCAAGTGACACTCTGGAGCAGGAATAACTTATGTCAGACATAACTGCCCTGCTCCCTCCTGTTTAATGGCCCTTACCTGCCTGATCCAAGCACCAGATCAAAATGGTAAGATCTACCTCTTCTCTCTAACTTGAGACCCAGTTTCTGAAGCCTGGGAAAATACAGGTGGAACAAATAAATGAATAGACAGTGAATTCCTGTTATGCCTTGTGCCTTCTTAGGAAAGGGAGGTCAAATCAAAAGGTACAACAGTACAATGAGCTATGTGTACTACAAGAGGCAGTACAGGGGTCTTGGGGACACTATCAGGATCTGAAATAAATTTACATTTAGTTTTGAAGTAGGTATTTTGACAGGTTATTTATGGAAAGTCCTGTTTACACTTTAAAATTTTGTTTTTGAACAAACTTCTTCCTTTCTCTGCCTCACAAATAATTTTGTAACGTAAATGTGAATTGCAATGAGTGATGAGAAAGTATATGTGAGCACAAATTAGATGATGTAAAAGTGAATCAGACGCTTCCAGATTCTTCGGTAAACCTTAAGCAGTTTCACATTACAGCTATACCAGTCCAAGGCTGCCAAAAGGGGAGGTCCCACTTCCCATCCCTTGAAGCCATGGATTCCTGCCTGCCTCCCTTCTCCCCCTTACGTTAGATCAGCCTGTGCAGCTGCAGGGTGAGTTGGTTCAGCTGGCTGGTGATGTAAAGTAATTTTTTTCAGGGTTAGGATACAGTTCCATTAAAGTTGACATTAAAATATTTAGTGCCGCTGCAGTTATGTCCATCTTCTCCAAACTCTGCCTCCTGTGTTGTGTCAACTGTGCTGTTTGTCTGACTACGCAGGGGGCAAGTTCAAGCTACTAAATCTTCAGGAAACTATCCAAAGAAATTGGAGGTAGAGGGGGTGGGGAGGTGGGGAGAGGAGCAGGGAATAATACTCTGCTGGCTCAATGGTCTCAACTAGATGATTAAGAAATTGGATGAAAGCCTGCCCCAATACAAAGAAATAATAGCACCGCATAGCAAGACTCAGGATCAAGGCAATACCAGCATAATGTACGCTAGCATCGACCATCACCCCTGGATCATCCAGTGAACTGACATGTTCTGTGTCTGTGTAATAACGTGCTAAGTCTGCAAAAGAAATGGCCACAGCATCTGGCTGGAGTCAAGTGGGATGGGATCACCCCCTTGTGATGCATGTGGATATTGGATTGGCTTACCTGTCGTATGAAGTCTCATCCTTAAAAATAAACTGTATTTTCCATTATAACAATGTAGGGGAAGAATTGTTACAGCAATAGATCAAGAAAACATCAATATGCTTCAATTCAGCTTTTTTTTTTTTTTTTTAATCTTTTGAAGCAGAGATTTGGTATGTTTATGTTTTATTGGGAGAAGGGGTATGGAAAAGCAACATCAAACAGCTATTTGTTGGAAAAAAACCAGTGGCCTTACGAGTTTTTTCTAGTAAGGTCATATTCATTTATTCAACTGGAATCATTTTTTAATTATTCACATCATGATTTATTAACCCCTGTCTGGCACAGGAGTTAAATCCCACAAATAGCTCAAAAAAACCCCCAACAGTGAATCAAAAGAAATATTAAACTGAACTAAAACAATCCTGAGACAGCTGGATCATGAAAAATTGTTCAACTCAGAGAACATTTAAAGGTTAGAGCTCTATTACAGGTTAAAGAAAAAAGATCATAGACAGAGAAAAAAAGATTAATACAATGAGTACCTAGTCCTTCTTTTATTCATTTCATTTTTACTGGAAGGCCACCATTTTGCAGATGGTCTGAAGTACCACATTCCTTACCATCTCAAAAGGCTTTATATCAATTATTCTAGCTATGCCTCTAAAAGAACAGCCTACAGACAGCTGCTGGAAATAAAATAGACATTATAGAAGAAGTTTCCTAGTATCTTCATGAAGATTTTTAAATAAAGAATGCAATTGTAACATGACGTAAACCTGCCAAGGTTTATGGTCTTGCATATCTTGCACACTACAAATGGAAGTCAGACTCAGAGATATCACTGTGAGGGCACAGAACACTGGCCACAGAAATACCATTAGTTACATTTCTGGTTTAACTTGATTTTTGGAGAAAAGATCATGATTAAAACTTCTGGCAATTGAAAATCTTCCATAAAACCATAAAGATGGCTTCAGTGGTTAATTAGTCTTGATGCTAAAATGCCACTGAATGTTAAATGTTAACGTTAAAATTCAAATGATTCCTGCATCATTCAGTCAGTTATTTTGCCAGAAAAAGAGTCAGCCTTGTAAAATTATACATGGTCAGTATAGCGAACAGCACTATCTTACTTTCTTTTCTTTCCAAGTTTTCCAGTGTTAGACACTTCATAGAAGTCAACATTAACAACTAGAAGACCTCTTCAGCCAGCTATTTTAATATTATTAACGGAACTTTACTATAAATTGGCATCAGTGTTTCTAGTCTTAACTCATCTGCTTTATATCTACCTGTTGTTTCACTACAAATTTTTGCACTCCTGAATGAAGTTATCTGGCCATAGCGCTTGAAAATATCCAGTATCAATAGCTACAATTTAATATTTCCATAGAAAAAGTAAATATTTTATCATATGAGCTAACTGTCCTCTTTGCCTCCTCTTCCTCCATCCGAGTATATAAGAGAAATATTTATTGAATACTTCAGCATTTTTTGCCTTATTCTGGGGAATTCTTTTTTTGCCTAGATTTGGTTAACATTGTTAGGATTCCTTTCGTTCCTTTTCATCTCAACAGCTACAACGAGAAGCCCAACATCTGCCCCATTAAAGGAAAGAAGAAGAAAAACCCACAAAACTTACTGGGCATGGATTTCTCCCTAATTTGTCCTCCTGCCCCTTTGGTTTTCTGAATTTCTTAGCTGATACATACTCATTATCATCAAATTATGCTCTCCCCCAGTTGTTTTCCAGTATGCATCCTCTCAAACGGATTTATTTAACAGGGCATTTAGTTTCCTCTCTAAGGCAGTTTTCAGCACAAACTTGAAAGAATCATTTCAGGTTTTGGATTTGATTTTTTTTTTTCAGCTTGTAAAATAGGTTTTTAATTTACTGAGACAGATTTTTTACATTATAGTTTTTCACACAGAGAATATTTCCTGGTTTTCATTTTCCTCTATTTAACAAAGTCATAAATTAATCTGTTCACTCACCTAAGCCAACATTAACAGTGATTTTTTTCTTCGTTTTTAGCAATCAATATGATGTTTAATAAAGAATTTATTGCACCGATATTTTAGTTATCTATGATTTTTAAAATGTCAGAGTCATTTTAGTACTGACAGCATAAGACATACAGAACATAATTTCTCCATTGAAATCCCCATGATAATACTTTTTTTTTTTACACTTAGATATTATAGGTAGGTTTTCACTGAGTCACATTGTCCCCGGTGTGATTTTATGTCATAGATGCTTGATCAAGTTCAACATTGAGCAGGTTTTCAGAACCAACCCCCAAATACTTTAACTAATGCTAACATTTTCTATTAAGTAGTGACAAAAAGGGAGAAGAATCCACCTTGACCATACAATGCACTCTTTCAATGGAAGCATATTATTTATTATTTAAATTGTGTAAACTGAAATAAAAATGACAACAAAAAATGAATCTGGTTCAGTGTAGCATTAATTTTAACCAATGTAATAAATAAATTGTCTTGCACCTTGCTACAAATATTTGCACTCTGCACTGTCCATTGCTTGACATATTTTATAATCAGACTTTAGTTCTCTATAAGACACACTCAAACCCAAAAGTATAGATGTTGCTCTAATAATGTTGTTACTAAAATGCTCTCTTGTACTCTTAGTATCTTCATTTTTCTTCTTAATGCTTTATTATCTTTTTTCTTCTGCCTTCATTTGATGTTACTAAAGTGTTTTTATTTATAGACATTCTCATTTGCAAATTTTGGAAATGTTTGTCATTGGTCTTTTATGTATAATGCAGGTGAATTATATTTGTGATTTCTGTTGGAAATGCATTAGCTTCTATACTCTACACTGAAAAAGTAATGTGTTTAAAATAAATTTTCCCTACATCTTCAGACATACCTGAATATCATTATGACTACCAGCATATATGGGCTTAGTTTTTGCCTTCAGAGGTCTAATTAATTGCCTTACACTGTTAACAGTCCATGTTGAAGAAAGACATGGCTTTCTTATGTAGTCTTTCTGCAGCTATTGTGTCAAAATATATTTATTTGTATTTACCTATTAGTGAAATAAATGGAATTCTAACAGAATAAATCAAACATAAAATGCAAGATTGTATTGCCATTCAAAGAGCTGCCAAGTGAATGCAGAGATGAGCACTTCTCCCCCCAAATTATTAGCAAAAGTCGTTTCACATCAATGATTTACTGCTGTTGGAAAAAAAAACTTTAAAGACACTTTCTCTTCCATTTCTTACTTCCTGCTTAAAAAAAAAAAAAAATCTACATGTTAACACATTTCAGACAGTTAGAGGCTTAGCATTCCTCACTGGCATCAAGCAGATCGCTGCCAAAATGATGAGACAACCGTGCAGTCAAATGTGCCATCAGGCTTGAAAATCTCTGTGGTCAGCAAACTTTGTTGTACAAAAAGGCTGACCTTTACTATCTTATTTTATTTTATTTTTAAAGAAAGGTTAATTTGGAGATCTGTTAACTCACACAAAAATAGATTTAATGAGGTCTTTCATGCTTCTGGAGGAGATGTTGATTTACGGGTTGCCACCAGTAGGTGCTGAACAGAAAAGAGTAACTTGTTAACTTGGACAATGTCAAACAGGTTTAAATTGAATGAAATGACATGAAAGAAGTGAGTTGAAAGGCCACAGATTGCTTTACAATGCTTTTTCACAATGCATTACTCAATAGTAATGATGTTAATGACTGGAAAAATATTATATAGACTAGCTACACGGGCGCTACTATCAAAATGTTATATCACTTGATAAAAAGAGTAAGGGTGGTTTTCATTCTCTCTTAGTATTTATATGCCAGCTTTTATTAAGTTTCTATATGGAAAACAAATCTCATTTCTCCATAAAATCAGTGGGACGTTAACAATAATTATCATGTAACCAATATGCAAGTAACTATGGTAATGAAAAGATAATAAGAATCTGCAACTCGCATCTCGATTCTTGAATTTCTTGGTTACTCTTTGTTTTCAGAAACCAGAGCAGGTTCCAAACCAAATGTGCTTAACAAAAAAATTACTTACTTCCAAGTATTTGCTACTGATTCGGTAAAATAGGGACATGCCTGCCTTCCATTTATTACAAACCCGTTTTTCAAATTACACATCTAAGGATGGATGTCTACATACGGATGCTAAAATACCTGACCTGGCAAGAATGCAAGTACGCAAGTACCTCTGAGCTGCAAAACATCAAAGCGTGTTAGCACTATGCCATACCTCTTGACAAGGTCTATTAGTCTGGGCGAAGCTCCTGACTAATGCAGACAGACTTCTGCACCCGAAGTGGCAAGACTACAGAGTGTTGCTTTTTAACACACAGATCTATCCGCTGAGGTCAGTACAAAATGGGTTGTTTCTGCTCTTCATGGCTCAGTGTAAATAGGCCCCATCTTTTCACTGGTTTCTCAAACACTGCTACCTTTATTGACCTATTACAAATATTATAGTGACGAAGACACAAATCAGACCTAAGGAAATGTTTGATCTCAGACAAACACCTAACAAAATACCCCATGCTGGAATAGGTATGTTTCAGGTATGCTGAAATAGGGCAAACTGGACCAAAATAAGCCAGGAACACGCAGGCTGACCTCACCCTGGCTGCACAGATCGGAGACAAAGCTGTTGCTGTCCTCTCTTCTTTGTCTCTTCCCTGCTTTTCTTTGTCTTTTCACATTAAGTCTGGCTTATGTAGTTCCATTTCAGCAAGTCACCTTTAACCTTCTGATTAGTAACCTGCTTGCTCTGTCTATGACATATTAACAGAGCAAACCCATGACCAAAGACAGATATAATGGGCTTAGTGGGGAGGAAGCTATATAAATGCTTCCACATTGACTTGCTGCCTGAAAAATATGATGAGCATATTTTCCTTTCCTTTCTTGTAAAGGAAAATGGCGTTTGCAATTAAACACAAGTTTTCCACAATTTGCTAAGTGTATGCCTGGAATTAACAGCCTAATAATACTTAGAAAGGAATAATGTTTCTAAGTTATGAAACAGCAATCCTTCCCAGTTTCAAAAGCAAGTTTGGCTGATTAAATCACTAAATTAATTTGAAATCAAAATATTAAAATACATTTTTCCTGACTTCTTGTTCACATCCTTCAAAAACACAAACAAAATAAAACAAACAACACACTAAAGATTTTTTTCTGCTGTTCCTGAGGGTCGGTAAGTTGCATTAAGAAAAGGAAAAAGGAAGACCATGCTGGCTCAAGTCTAAGGCACCCTCACTTTTCACAAGCACGTAAGATTTTAAAGGACAAAAACCCCAAACAACCACTTTTGCCACTCTACTGTACATATTGTTTCCACTCCATATATGACCCCCATATCCTTCCCCCATGTCGCAGTAGCCTGACCTCTTGCTCCCAAAGCCCACGACACCCCCAAAGCTTCCTGCAAGTCCCTGCAGTGCCGCCCACCCACATCCAAACACACTGCAGCCATCCTGCAGCATGTCCCCTGGGTTGGCACAACGCGCCCTTCGTGCCCACAACT
The DNA here is from genome assembly GCA_009819775.1 of Phoenicopterus ruber ruber. Lineage (NCBI taxonomy): Eukaryota > Metazoa > Chordata > Aves > Phoenicopteriformes > Phoenicopteridae > Phoenicopterus > Phoenicopterus ruber. Next base: position 38,036,115 of record CM020218.1, read on the forward strand.
TCCCTTAGAGCACCATGGAAAACCGTTCCACCCTAAACATCATTTCTTGGCCCAACCCTGTATATGTCCCCGCTCCCTCTTTGCACCAGGGTCACACGCAGCTCTCAGTGCTGCCAGCAGGATGCAGCTTCTCTGAGCAAGGATCACCAGATACCACAGTGCTTATATCCATCTAAGACAACCGTTGGTGTCCTGGTGCTAATGAGGGAATTGCACCACCTTAATACCTACTGATGCTCAGACTTGTACCCACCTCGGGTCCCTACCTTTTCTGGCAGACTGGGCTCACTGTGGAGTAGATGACACAGGGTTTCTTACCCAGCAGTACAGAGTGTCCAAGTCTCCTGAGGCTCATTACGGGGTAACTTAGCAAATCAGCAGCTGTATCAGAGTTGACAAATACATAAAACCTGGATTTTGGAGACCCTAACTTCTAGAAGAGCAACAAAAAAATCTTCACCTTGTGCCCTAGTTCACATGTCTTGGGCCCTGACGGACTAGAGGACTACACCGCATAAAAATAAAATTGCCAGAATCATCAACCATAATGAGAATATAGATCTCCAGTGGAAATCTGTACCTTTAAGGAACTGCAAGTACTTCAGATATAGGCAATTTGATTGGGTTCACGAGGGAAAAAGATTAACTAGGTGCAGATAGGTCTATAAAATTACGCGATAAAAACGTGTAGCAGGGTCTGGCCCTCTAACTAATCGATTAGCATGTTAAGCAGTTTAAATATTAGATTTCAAGTACAATGAAATGAATGTATAAAAAGTCAATTAGTTAGAAAAAATATCTGAAAACTAACTGGAGGGGGGAATAAAGATACTATTTTATATAATGTATAAGCATCTACTGTTCCTGACAGTGAACATCTTAAAAGATGACTTATGAGTTCTTTTATATCAAATCAGATTTCACTTAACTTAATAAAGATTTTGTTCACACAGCTCAGGAAAAACATTTTTAACATGATTTTGTACTATATTTAAACTGCTGTGAAGGGGTCTGGCGTTTGGATCATGCTTGAGAACTTCTCAGATGTCTCTCTTGGTGCTTTACGTAGTCTTGCAATAACCACTTCTGTTCACTATTTCAGGAGTTAAAAGCAGGTGTGTCTGGGGTTATCTAAGTTCAATTTGTAATTCCCTCAGTTAAATTCAGCCATAAATATAAATGGTATCATCAGCAGCAAGGTGGGCCAGAATCTTTGGTGACTAATGCCGGTGGGACCCAGAGAGTAAGCAGGTACAAACACTGGGCGTTACGGAATGAGGAGGCTTTCCGAGCAAGGCAGATCAGGCCCAAGTGACAAAGGAAGGGACGAGGCCATAACGGTTCAGGCCCACAGGCTACCAGCTGTTGGAAAAACAACCGCAGAGCTTTCTGTAGGTGGGAGAATTGCATTCTGGCTACACTTACTGATTTCTGCGAATGTATTGTAATTTTCTAGACTGTTAGGGCAAAATACTAAACCTCTGCCTGCTATGAGCTTCAAGCTGCACTTCCTACAGCCTTCTGTCAAAAATACATACTTGCATTTTGTAAGACTAACTCACATGGGGAATGGCTGGAAGAGACAAACTGGGAAAACAACTCATGGAAATGAATTCCAAGTAACCCCTCTCCTGATATAGGTCAGTACCATCTCAGCAGATAGGGTGCGTTTTTCCATTGCCATCCAGAGTTGGGTCTTAGCTGCAGACACTAAACATCACAAATGTTATATTAACGCAAACTGTATGCCAGTTTTGCTCAGTTGGTAACTGGAGTGCTCTCTCCCTCATGCTAAGGGGAAAGCAGCAATTCCTTTCGGCCCAAATCTGATTTCTGGCCCTTCCCTGTATAGGAAATGCAGATTAGCAAATATAAAAAAAAAATAGTATACAGTATTACTGCAGTAAGGATTGTGTTTCAATATATTTCAGTATTAGAAATATGAGTAACTCTACTGGTGTAAGTGTATATATGGGCCCTTACAGAGGTAAGAAATCCATTCTGATTAATACCACTATATAAACACCTTTGCATTGTGTCATTCTCAGTGAATATGAGAAACACTTCCACTACCCAAATGCCCCTACTTTCACTTCTACTCTTCTGTATCTGTAAAATCTGTTCGTGTCACTAGTTTAGAAGGATCCAAAGGATATACTACATAAACACGATACTACATACACAATAGTTGTACAAATATTTTGAGATAAAACAGCAGTTCTTTATTCATCATTTTAAGAATGAGAAATCCGTAACAGGGAAAGGGCAAGGGACACAACACATCTTTCAGATACACGATGTCTCATCTTAAGCCATCAGACACAAACATGTGCTGCTCATTTTAGAACAAACTGATGTCTAGTGAGTATCAATACAGCCTGACATAAATTCATATAGGATGAAGAAACTATGTAACTATGTAATAAATATAACTCTAATAACCTACCAAAGATTCTTTTCTTCCATCTGCCAAAGGTTAGTGGCCAGATGATTTTTTTGAACTATCATTATATAAAAGTCACTTTCAGAGGAGGTATGTGTAGTTTTCAGCCTTATTATTTTTTTTTTTTTCCTTCACAGAGCCTTACGAATTTTCCTGAGAAGATGAAGATCCCTATACAGCAAATTTAATCTTGCCAAGCTCAATTTTCTTGGTTACCTTTGCCAGGTCCCTTAAAAGTCGTCTGTGGCCCGTAATTGAAAACCACAGACTGTCGAGTGGACTCAGCAGTCCTGAGGGGTACATTGTAGGAGCAGCTGAACTACGGGAGAAAGCCTCAGCTGGTTTTATTACAACCTGACTTTCAGAAAAGAGTATTGTAAAAATAGAGCTAAACCAGACCTTACCTAGTGCAAGGGAGTGTTAAGGAGGAACCGTGCCTATCGTTACCTTATTACAGCACGCCGATGAGCACACAGAAGGTGATAAACCAGCATTGAACAAAACTTGCCTGGTCGCTACATGCCTGAAGCTTCATTAATATCCAGTCTGGTTCATAGGTAAAGTTACACTGTAGAAAACTTCACTTCCCCAGCAAACTCCCCAGATGATAGATTTAAATTTCACTAGTATGAACAGAGGAGAAGAGAGAGGAAAGGAGGGGAAGGGATCTCACGGTAAGAAATGTGCAAACTAAGCTATGACACGCAATGTCATTTCCCATTTGCTCCCATATTCAGCTGTATGTACTACACATGAACAAATACTACAGAGAGCAATAAACTTATGTATTTGCAATATAATAACCCACTGTATACTTGCCCATATTGACCACTGAGGCTTTTAACAAGATAGCAGACAGGAACTGCAAGCTCAAGCAATCAGAGATACCTTAAAACAGACACACAATACATGCATATATACACATATCTTATTATGCACCTACTCATGAATGTCAGCCATCCTTATTTAGGAGGCATGTCATGTTATTTTCAGGGGAACATGGACAGGTATTCTCTGGACTCTCCAAAAAGGCTGTTTTATATCCTGTCTGCTCAAGATACTTACTAGGAAAAACAGTATGGGCATATGTCTGTGTGCGCAAGGTGGAGTTCAGGCATTTAAAGGGAAACATGACTGTTTCTAGCCTATTGCTAGATGGCAACAAACTATGGAAAATGCATGGGAGGAAGGAAAACAGTTAGTTTTGTCCCTATCAAATATCGTCACTTTTGACACTTTCTTGAATAAGACTTTCTTTGCCAGCTGACAGTTGCCTCTTGAGCTCATTATATTCTCATTGCCAATACTCCCCACAAGCAATGCCTCAAAATCATTTAGCTTCAGAATGTCGTATCAAAATAATGTCTCATGAGTACTTGCAACAACCTGCTCTACCCCCTGGTATTTACAGAACTTCAACACAAAAATTTGAGACGCCTCTCAGAGAAAAGAGCTACTAGATTTCATATACAAAAAGCTGACATTTCTGAAGCTATTAAATATACTATGGGCCCATAATCCTCTCCCTTCAAGGCAATAAATCAGCTTGTCTTAGAACACTAACAAATGAACAGGGAACCTCTGTACTACCCTGTGAAATAACAGACCCCACTGTGAAACAGCAGATTCACTTCTCTTTGACCAATAGATTGTGTTAAACATCATCCGAAAAGATGGTATTGTGCAGGCTAAAACCTGCAGGCTAAAAGGTATGGTATGATTTGTAAACAGGCAAAACACCAATTAGACACTTCTGGTAAAGTATGTTAGAGTCCTATCTATGCACTACTTAAATACTAATATGATAGAGCTATCTAACATCTGCATCCAGCACTACACACTGAGCTGAATCTACAAATCTAAAGCCTCATGGGCCACTGAATACTTTACAGAGAAGTTGGTACTTAACACAGCCATGCACCACTGACAAACACATTTTAGTTTAAGAGAAACCATCTTTCCTAAACCTCTCAAGACGAAATCTTGTGAGTTGGAACTGCCAGGTATTCCCATATCGATCTGTGTGAGCGAGACACTTCGTGTTCTCCTTCCTACTCCGAGTTTAATATTGCCTTGAGGTGGGAGTACAGTCCTGCACCTTATACTTTGTAAGCAATCTAGCCATTCTCTTCTACGTAAGAAATTTAAAATATGGCACTAGTCATGGATACATTCGCATGCTGAAGAACATGTTCCACACAAACCTTTTAGAAGTTCTCTCAGGTATAGTTGAGGTTCTCATTGATTGTATGCTTTGGAATATGGAAATATTATTTCCTCTCCCATATGCAAAATACTCCATGATGAGGAACTCTTCCTACTCCTATGCTTTTCCCAAGATCTTCAGAAACTGATTCTAAACTTTGGTGATACTCCTTTAAATGCTGACAGACAGCTTTGCAGTTGGAGATGGCGTGTCTTCTGCTGGTGTGAGACTGAGTGTGGGGGTTCTGGATGTAGTGATAACGCAAATACAGGGAAGTACTTTGCTACCAAGCCTTACTAATAAAATCCAAGTTGCCTTTAGAGTTTTAAGCCAGGGAAGAAATGCTTGAAGAATTTCAGTGCCTGATGTTGAATCTCTCTATCAGATCACAGATGTTTTTATTGCTTTAACTCTCAAATTTACTAATTGACATTTTATGTTGCAATAATGAATGCAACTTATGGCTGCACACGTTCCAGTCCCAGACTTTCCCTGGGTAAAGATTTTTCTAGTTAATATTAATGCTTTTAAATAGATGTTAACAAACTAGATGTTATAGTGACTGAAAGATGTGTTATGCCTAAAGGAATAAGATTCAGGAACTAAGACCAGAAAATACAAATATGAAGTATAATTGAGTGACCAAACCAAGCATCAATATGACCCCACAGTTCAAAAAGAGCTCCACAAATAGTAGACTTAAAGGCCACTCTGACAAAGAAGTATCAGACATGTCAGAGAAAACTGTATGGAAGTTTTTAGGATTACAGAAAACCACATGCTAGGCAAAGATTGGCCCTGCATTACTAACTTAGAATTGAAGACTTCTGGCCTTGGTAAAGTCTATGTTCTGGTTTGAAGATTGTAATGTATGAATAAAAGAGACCTCCATGAGCTGAAATCAAACATATTTTTCACTACAGAGTCTTCAGTTATCTAAATCCAAGTAATATGTACAACATAAAATCTGCGTGGTTGTAAAATCTGATTGCAGTCACTTACAGAAAACACTGTAATCTTGTCCTATGGGAAAAATAATAAAATACAATGATGTTGAACATATATAAATGACCTTTCCATTCATAAAAAACTAGGGGTCTCAGAGGAATTTTGCAATAAACTTGCATATGAGTTTATCTATAATCCATCATGGGGAAAAAAACCCCCAAACTAAAACCCTTCAAGCTGCGAGAACACTTTACTGATCTATTCCAAGTCCAGTGGAGCAGAAGCCTGCATGCTCTAGCTGTAATATTTCGCTCCACCAGAACAGCAAGCTGCCCGTCATGGGTCACATATCCTGCTTATCAACAAAGGAGCACTGGTTCACATTTATATATATAAGAAGTCAAAACTCCAGGTCAGCAATGCTTTTCACCTCCTAAATTGCACTTTGAATTTCATGCCAATCTAACAAACAAAAATGTAGAACAATGAAAAAAAAGGCTAGTGAGTATGTGTTAATGGAGTTATTAATTTTATAGTGCTAAAAAAAATCTAGACAAAGGAAATAAGTAGATTAAATCACTTTGTAACCAGAAAAATCAACATTTAAGTGAAAGTGTGTTTTTTGGGTTTTTTTTTTTTTAAATAAGGAAAACTATTCCAGCCAACTTTTCATCATAGAGTAGTTTTGGTTGGAAGGGACCTTTAAAGGTCATCTAATCCAACCCCCCTGCAATAAGCAGGGACATACTCAACTAGATCAGGTTGCTCAGAGCCCCGTCCAACCTGACCTTGAATGTTGCCAGGGATGGGGCTTCTACCACCTCTCTGGGCAACCTGTTCCAGTGCTTCACCACCCTCATCATAAAAAATTTCTTCCTTCTGTCTAGTCTAAATCTACCCTCTTTTAGTTTCAAACCATCACCCCTTGTCCTATCGCAACAGGCCCTGCTAAAAAGTTTGTCCTCATCTTTCTTAGAAGCCCCCTTTAAGTACTGAAAAGCTGCAATCAGGTTTCCCCAGAGCCTTCTCTTCTCCAGGCTGAACCACCCCAACTCTCTCAGACTTTCCTCATAGGAGAGGTGCTCCAGCTCTCCAATCATTTTTGTGGCCCTCCTCTGGACCCACTCCAACAGGTCCATGTCTTTCCTGTGCTGAGGACTCCAGAGCTGGACGCAGGACTCCAGGTGGGGTCTCACCCAAGCAGAGTAGATGGGCAGAATCACCTCCCTCGACCCGCTGGCCACGCTGCTTTTGATGCAGCCCAGAATACAGTTGGCCGTCTGGGCTGTGAGCACACATTGTTGGCTCATGTCCAGCTTTTCATCCACCAGTACCCCCAAGTCCTTCTCGGCACGGCTGCTCTCAATCCATTCGTCTCTCAGCCTTTATTGACACCGGGGGTTGCACTGACCCAGGTGCAGGACCCTGCACTTGGCCTTGTGGAACCTCATGATGTCCACATGGGCCCACTTCTCGAGCTTGCCCAGGTCCCTCTGGATGGCATCCTGTCCCTAGGCGTGTCCATCACATCACTCAGTTTGGTGGTGTCCGCAAACTTGCTGAGGGTGCACTCGATCCCACTGTCTATGTCACTGAGGAAGATATTAAACAGTACTGGTCCCAGTATGGACCCCTGAGGGACACCACTTGTCACCGATCTCCATCTGGACATTGAGCCATTGACCACTACCCTCTGGATGCGACCACCCAACCAATTCCCCATCCACCGAACAGTCCACCCATTAAATCTGTATCTCTCCAATTTAGAGAGAAGGATGTTGTAGGGGACTGTGTCAAAGGCCTCACAGGAGTCCAGACAGACAGCATCCATAGCTCTTCCCTTGTCCACTGAGGTAGTCACTCCATCGTAGAAGGCCACTAGGTTGGTCAGGCAGGACTTGCCCTTGGTGAAGCCATGCTGGCTGTCTCCAATCACCTCCCTGTCCTCCATGTGCCTTAGCATCATTTCTAGGAGGATCTGTTCCCTGATCTTCCCAGGCACAGAGGTGAGGCTGACAGGTCGGTAGTTCCCAGGGTCCTCCTTCTTACCCTTTTTAAAGATGGGTACTACATTTCCCTTTTTGCAGTCCCCAGGGACTTCACCTGACTGCCATGACCTTTCAAATATCATGGAGAGTGGCTTGGCAACTCCATCAGCCAATTCCTTCAGGACTCTGGGATGCATCTCGTCAGGTCCCATAGACTTATGTATGTTCAGGTTCCTCAGGTGGTCACGAACCTGATCTTCTCCTACAGTGGGAGGGACTTTGCTCCCCCAGGGAGCTCACCCTTTGCTCTGCAAAGTCCCTCTCTGGTGATTTTGGGTGATTGGTTATTTCATCACCCTGTAGATTTAAGAATGTAACATGCTGTTTTTCTCATCATCGCCATTTCATCTTCAAGCCCAGGAGAAAAATTTTCACCAAAAAAAAAAAATAGTTTCATGATAATTTGTGGCGTCTACATCATGACACCTATGCAGCAGTTTATCTGCAATCTATGTTACAGGGAAGTACATACTTAGGGAGCATGTGCAGCTGTCTAAGAATGTCCTCATGCAGGATCTAATTGTATTAGAAGATACTAAAAAAAAAAAAATATTTAAAACACCAAGGAGAAAATTTTTCTTTTGAATCTGCATTACTACATATTCTGCGGTTGATTCATATGTGTAACTCTCCACGAGATCAAAAGGAATATTTCACAATGATAGGTTGGTAGTATAAAAAATAAATCTACAGCACAAATACTGGAACAGACTCCTGATCCCTAAAAAAGATCTTTTGCTCATATTTTATGTTGACTTTGATGGTATTATGATGCCAACAACAGCCAAATTAACGTATTCCTTTGGTACAAGCAAGGATTTGGGCTAAAGAAAAAAAAGTCCTAATAATACATATATTTTTTAATTCTATGCTCAAGAGTGTTTGGGATTCTAGTAATTCTTTGATTATAATCACTTCACTTGTCACCAAATTCAGAGGAAACAGGATGCCAATTTTTCAAAACTAAGACAACTATTCACATCCACATAAAAGTTACTTTTTCAAACACACATATGACCAGCCATAGAGCATTTCATACATGCTATTTTCCAGTAAAAACCATTGCCAAGTAAGCTTTCATTATACTGGCACTAGAAATAAACAAACACATTAGCAGTTTAAAGGAAACTGTAAAAGGTGTTGCATACAACAAAAATGTTTTACTGACATTAGAAAAAAATGTTGAATGTCAATAAGCTTCAACTCTCAATTCAACTCATTCAATTCAATGAATATTTAAAGTTCAACTCTGTTAAGATGGTCAGTTTAAAGAATCACTTACATGAAGAAACTGCAAAGATAGCAAAAGTCTTGTTAGCTAGCCTGAATATTTACAGACATTAGCACATGAACAGTAGCTGTATATACGTAGTAACTGTATCCAGATGAGATTTTGGCAAGCAGGCAACCAGAATTCATGCATCTTAATATTTATGTAAGTGCAACATGGTAAAAAGCACTAATTTAAGAACTCAGCCTAGCAGAAATTTCTCATACTTAAGACTACAACCCAAAATAATGGTTGAGAATAAACCTTAGAAATGATTTTGTCCTAATATCTCTAGCCAGCTAGTTTCACTAAAATCATCTCTTTAACAAGTCAAGAACTTCTGTTTTGAAAAGTGCACCAGGGGTGTACTTCGCTTATGGACACACACAGACTGAATCATGAACAAGCTAATGAGAGGATCCTTCTTACACCTTTTATATGGCACAGGAGTGATTCAGAATCAAAGCCTCCCAAAGAAAGTGCTTGAAAACAGATCTCTGACTTTCAAGAAATATGCTCTGACAGACTACCACACTGGACGTCTTTGGGCAGGTTCCTGTCAGCCTTCTTCCTCTACTGGAACTGTTCTTCCTTGCATAAGCACATTTTCGTTGGATGTGAGACTTGTACCAGACTCTCCGTATCCCAGATGGCTGCCAGTACTGAGACTCCAGCAGTCACAAATGTTCCTCATGAGATGAGATACCTGGGTTCAAATCTTGCGGCCAGCAGCTTGAGGGAGGTTCTCCTCCCCCTCTACTCTGCCCTAGTGAGGCCCCATCTGGAGTCCTGTGTCCAGTTCTGGGCTCCCCAGTTCAAGAAAGATGAGGAACCACTGGAGAGAGTCCAGCAGAGGGCTACAAAGATGATTAAGGGACTGGAGCATCTCTCCTATGGGGAAAGGCTGAGGGAGCTGGGGCTGTTCAGCCTGAGGAAGAGAAGAATGAGAGGGGACCTCATCAATGCTTATAAATATCTCAAGGGCGGGTGTCAAGAGGATGGGGCCACACTCTTTTCTGTGGTGCCCAGGGACAGGACAAGGGGCAATGGGCACAAACTGGAACACAGGAAGATCTGCCTGAACATGAAGAACAACTTCTTTACTGTGAGGGTGACAGAGCACTGGCACAGGCTGCCCAGGGAGGTTGTGGAGTCTCCTCCTCTGGAGAGATTCAAAACCTGCCTGGACGCCGTCCTGTGCAGCCTGCTCTAGGTGACCCTGCTCTGGCAGGGGGGTTGGACTAGGTGATCTCCAGAGGTCCCTTCCAACCCCCACCATTCTGTGATTCTGTGAAATCGTTTTGGAAAGAGCGGGGTTTAATACATACATGTATTAGGTATATGTATGTCTATATAGGTAACCTAATCATCTCTAGTCAGTTTTGGGGGATCCCAAAAGACTGCATCACAGAGGACATTTCCTTGTCCTAATTTTGCAAGAAAGCTAGACATACTTGGAGCACTCAAATCCAAAGGAGAAATTCCTTTATTATGAATTTGAATGTTCAGGTGTCACCTTACAGCCCAGGGTGCAAGTTCCTTCCTGGGTATTACTTCTGCAGCACCTTCTTCTTTGGCACTCGCTTGGCTATATGAGTGACACTGCAAAATTGCTCAGCCTTTTGTGAATATCAGCGTAAGACATCTGTACAGGCGGTATAATTAATACACTGTTAGGAAGCATAGACACCTAACCCAAGGCTTTTAATTCCACCCAATGACAGAGCATCCACAAGTCATATGCAGGACTGAGACTGGATATCACTTTTGTCCCAACTCATATGTTAATCATTAGATACAAATTTAAAAAGCAAAACTGCATTTTCACCTTTGGAGCCACTTCGCATGTGCTTTTGAAATCCAGAGGCTCTCTCTTAACTTGCAGATAGATTTAACAAAAACCTCCATAACATACAAAATACAATACCAATTTAGAAACCTTACATAAAACAGCACTAAAGCTAAGAATCAATAGCAACTCATTTCCTTCCTTTAGCTTGTTTGTATGGCAATCATAATGCTAGTTAAAAAAACCTGCAAATGCACCTACCTACTTCAACAGCTGTGCTGCTTTTCACATTCTGTATATAATATTCTTTGAAAACACAAAGGGTGTTTATACAGTTCATACAGGTGACAATCATTAGAGGCAAAATGCTCTTGCTCCTTTCACCGGTGCAGAAAACCAAAAGCTTTGCAAAGCCTACGCTTGCTCGCTAACCGTAAGAGGAGAGCAGCAAGGCAAAGGTCTGCAAGGGATCTTGCGCCTTCCTGGGGGCTTTGGAGCAGAGCCCCGCAGCGGTGCGGAGAGGAGCCTTTCTGCAGGAAGCCAGAGGCACTGAAACATGAGGCATTTCTCTAGTTGAAAAGTATAATGGCACAACCATTACTGTAAACAAGGTATGTCGTGAATCTGCAGACTATGATCTGGTCTCTGGGGAAGAAACCTCCCTCTTACCCCGTTCTTGTTTCTTATGGACCAGCTTTGCATGAGGGGCCATGAATTTCAATCTAAAAGTTTAAAATTTTCCTCACTAAGCTTTTAATGGGTTAATTTTAAATATGGATCTTTTCTGTAGAGGGTTCAATTCCACATTCTCCCTCCTAGGATGCTGAGTATATGCCAAGCATTTATCCATTTGTTTCAGAAGTGTCATATCAGGAATAAATCGATGTGTGAAGAATTGCCTGATAATGTTGTTGTGGGATTAATCTTACAGAATAGATCGTCGGCACGACTACCTTTGGCATTCTGTGTGCACATCGTTCCATTTTAAGCATGAAAAGCCTCCTAATGCCAAAGTAGAAGAGCCATATATTGAATGATCTGCCACCATTCAATATTTAATCCTGCAATTGAAGCCACTAAAGGGATACAGCAAAGTAACAAGATGAATGAATTGTGACCTTAAACTTGCAAAAAGACAACCCAAACAATTTATCTTTCTGGCCCGTAGTACATCCTGTGGCCAATACTCCTATCACTTCTCCACAGTTTGGGATCTGTAGATTGATCAATGCCACATTAGCAAAGTACCTGAGATGGCAGCTTAGGAATTCAGACAATCCGCTGCATATGCTTTACGAATATTCTGGGTCAATTTGGCTTATCTGTAGCTGAAAATAAAGGCTCCTTAATGAAAAATCAATTCCATTTTCACAAATGCATTTCTAAACAACACTGGCAAGGTGACTAGAAATAAAGCTTTTACTAATCAACAAAACACAAATAAAATACTCTGAAAATCAGATCAGCCCAAATAAACCATCAGATTGATGCAATTTTAAGACTTGCTAAGAGGTTATTTTGCAATTTAATTTTCAAAATAAATGTATTGCTGCTTCCTTGCAAAAGAAAAAAAAATCAATATAATAAGCACATAGTGATACCAAGACCAATGGGGCTGAAGGCCATTAAGACCTCAGAGGCCATCAACTAAGTAGACCCAAATCTTCTGCTTATGCCCTCTGTCACAATCGAATAATGTTTCGACATACATGCTAGGGTTGACACGGTAGTCCTACCTAAACACATATACTAGCAAATATTCCATGACGCACCGCGGTGGGAGACACACAGAAAATAATCAACAATGAGTATTACCTATTTACCTGCTAAGAGTAAATCTCCCAAATCAGAGAGAAAACATACAGCCGTGCTGGACTTCAAGTACAATTTTCTGTCCATTTATCTCATGGTACCCAATTGTGCTTTGGAAATTAGCATCCCTACTTAGGAACGATACTGTTCTTGACTGAGACTATTGCTATTTATTAATAAGGTGTCAGTAGTATTTATTAGCCAGTATAAGACACAAATTCCAACCAGTCTCATCAAGGAAACATTCTGAGATCTCTTAAAATAAAAACTGGTCACAAAAGACCTGGTATTTGGACGTTACTGCAGGTACACTCCATCCACCCTGTTTCAGTAGATTAACTGAAATAGTTTTTTAAAAACCCTAGCAAATAGATCTTAAACATGGCTTCTAAATTTGTGATTTTACAACTGTATTTTTCCTCTCATAATAATTCTTGTGCATTGAACTAATTAAATTTTTTATCTGAAACTGATGTGATAGTAGAGTAGGTAAGCCGAGTGGCCCAGAGGTGGCTGCACTTGACTGATTAAGATGAAAATTTTATTTCTTTTTCATGAGTGAATTTCATTTCTGCCCAGTTACAGATCAATGGATCAGAAATGAACAGAATTAAGCATGCCTAAATCAAAACAGAATGTTATTAAAAATGACAAAACAAGAACAACTTCTTTGGTTTATAGTATTGTGATGCTGCAACATAAATAAGAAGGGACGAAATTATGTTGTTCAGCGTATATTGATCACTCCTGCAAGAGACAATGAGAATAGTATACATAGACATATCCAGGGATAACATATTAGTTAATGCTTACAGGAGTGGATTATTTTTTTAAAAAACGAATGCAGAAGTGCTTCATTATTGATACTAATTGTCTGTAGGCGATATAACAAACTGGGGAAAAAATGAGTTTCTATTTCTCTAAAATTTTCTCCATAATATCACATCTCTAAGGAGCTCAGCTAAGCAACATTGAGGTAGGAATATGATCTAAAGTCTACTAAATTAATGAAAGTCTTCTACTGAATAAGGTGAGATTGATTTACAACCCTTACAAAGCCAAGTGAGGAAGTCAGTTCTTCCGACTAAGATTTTGGGCTTTTCTGAGCTAACCTTTTTGTGCATAGGTAAATACATATCAAACATACTTTTTGTTTAATAAGACAGTACTTTAAGTAGCAAAGCTACTGAAGCAAACAGTAACTTCAGCAAAAAAATGTATTCCCTCATTTTTTTTAAACGCGTCTACATTTGAGAATAATCATTCACATTTTTTCCATTTTAATATGGTCCATTCAAATAAGAGAAGTTGAGTAACTGCTGCTTTCTTTATAAGGCTCAAAATAAAACTTGTCTCAAGTTAAAAATTACTTTAAGTTCACAAAGGAATGAGCTCTTCAGCTGTGTTACTAAGTTAATATTCGGCTTTGTGGATGTGCAGTAGTGAGACACATGCTTGTAGGTGGAGTCTCTTCTGAAGTAATGTTTGCTCCAACAGTGTTAGAAGTCTATTAAAAAAATGCTGGCTTATAAACTTCATTCATAAAGAAAAAGGAGGCTGTTAAGTTTCGAATACAAAGAACAAATACATTAATGAGTTTTGTATTTTCATTTGGGTGTTTGTTAAGCCAGTTGTCATTTTGGAAACTGTGGGAATCCACAGAGAGAAAATCTGAGGTTTGTTTTTTTTCTTAAAAAAAAAGACAAAATTATTTTGTTTTGAAGATTCATCTCAACACTCTTAATTGTGCTTCAATAATTTCTATGCTGGATTTGTTGCCTTAACAAAGAATAAAATCGCCTTATAGCTGCCAATGCTGTAAACTCCTCCTGGATCTAAACCAGATCTGTTCTCTCTGGTGAATTCCATCTCAGCTGCATCAGTGAAACACCATTTTGATCACTTTTGGGAAAGCAACGAAGGGAGGAGTTTGGAGATGTACTTAAAGTTACCTGATTTTGTTAATTTACAAGGAAGACCAGGACAGACCAGGACACAATTCCCTAATTCAAAGCTATGTTAACTTTGCAAGACCAAAGGATGTATAAATCAGCATTTTCATTACTAAACAGAACTCTTAAGCACATAAAAGGCTCCCAGCAGTTGAGTCAGAAATGGTCATTTCCATAGAGCCTCTTTTCATATTAGAGCTACATTTCAAACCTCTGCTGGAAAACCTAAGCCTATTCAGGGAAATCCTGAATGCCTCTCAACTGCAAGATTTGTTTGCTTGCTTTATCTAAAGAAAATAATGTATCATTCTTTACATTAGGAACCAGTTCTGTTGGATGTTGATACCTATCAGGTTTGGTCTACTCTTTTTCTGATATGAAGAGCTTTCAGAATGCTCTCAGCCTCCATGGAGTCTAAATGCTGCTGAACAGATGAAAAATAATTCATGTTATCATATCCTGATACTCAAATCAGCATAAAGTCTGCAAGTGCCATATAATCATTATCTCAGCTTTTTAGTCATGAAGCGTTGACGATTTCACAGAAATAAAAGCAGCAACATATCATGTGAAAATATGCACGGCATCGTCCCCAAACTCAGGGGACACAGACAGACACAGGCCAAACACCCTACCTGGAGCTGGAAAACTCAGTCATATTAGGATTAACTTCTGTCAATTTATTCTACCATGCTATTTACCGCATATTTGCAGGTATTCAGATATTCTTTGACTGATTTTCACAAACCTAAAAGCCCATTTCTTTGTTTTCTTCTACAGGAGGACTTGTCCCCTTCCTTCCCAATACCTACAGGTCCCTCCATGGAGTATAAATGGATTCCTGACAGAGAAAAAGAGAGGAGGCACTGAACACTATGAAAGTTTCTAGCTGGCAATCTTTTTTTTTTACAAATGGACAAAGAATGAAATTAAACTGTATTTAAAGGCAGTCTCTGATGCCTCTGTCCAAATGAGTATTTTATTGCTAAATTAAAGGAGTATCCAAATAACAAAATTTTTATTTGAAGTCAAAAGTTTTTTCACTTAAAACTTATCATCTTAATAGCTTACTGTTCATATTGATATTAATTTTTAGTATTAGATGCAATTAATATTTTAAACATGCAGTAACTTCTGCGAGTTTGTATGTATTAAATAAAACAAAAGAAATAGAGCAAGTATGTTTTCCCTCCATGGTATTATTCTATCAAAAACCCTCATGACCACTATTTTTGGGGGTCTTTATGTTAAATACCTAAACAGAATTAATAGCTTTTTTAAAATGCAGCACTATATTCTTTTTGTATCTGAGAAAAAAAATATTGCAAACGTCTAATTCACTACTGTACTACTCCAGCTTATGAGAGTAATACTACTGAAAATAGTGATATCAAAGTTTTGTAATTCTGTGTCATTACTCTTAGTCATAAATATGTAACAGAAAATATGGACTGATATTCAAACGGGTATCATAAATCTGTACGCACGGACAAGACTGCATTATGCTTTGATTTTCCAGGAGTGGACAGTAGAGATTAAAGAAATAAGTGTGAAAATGATCCATTTTTAGCCGTTTTTCATTGTATTTATTCCGGGAACCAGAAGACAGAATTTGATTTCTCTTAGCCAGGAGATGCTGAAGATGTACTACTGTTTCTTCATCATCTTCTTCTGGAGTTGTGGAGCAGGTGGCCTTAGGGAGATTTAACAGCTTAGCAGAAGCCTACACTAACATATTACAAAGGCACAGGTGATGGACAAGAATAGGTTTCCTGAATTTGAAGGGAAAGTGCTGAAACATATACACACTGCATACTGAAATAGAGATTAGAAAAGGCTGATACTGGTAATAGGTTGAAAAAATATCAGTGGCTAAAAATGCATATAAACAGGAAACCACACTATCGTTATACCGTTAATTATCATTATTTTGAGGAGGGCATAATGTTAACAAACTCAAACCATGTTTCAGCCCTGATTTAAAAAGCAGAACTTTTTTCCTTTCATAACAAGGTAAACCAACAATAAATTCTCAGAAGAGTCCTTGGTCAAAAAAAAAAACCACCAAAAAAAAACCACGGAAAAAAAGAAAAAGCTTTGGCTTTCTTAAAGACTGTGCTTCTGTTAACTTCTATGTATTTACACTTCTCAGTGACTCAACAGCATCACACAGATAAAGCCCAAAGGAAATGTAGCAGTTAATAAATTATTAAGCCGTTCTCCTTTAAAACATCAGCGCTGGGCAGTACAAAGGCTTGGCATGCCATGTCAGATGCAAAAGGATCTGCAAATCTGAAAGAGTTATCGGAGCTGGGGAACAGCTGGCTCTGCAGATCCCAGGGCCCACCTGGGATCCACTTACTACAGCCTGTCATTCTCACCGAGTTTAATGCTTATACAGTCAATGAAACATTAGATGAAGCTAAAGGATACATCCCCAAAGAATCTGACTTATGCTCTGGGAAATGACCTTTAAGCAGTCACCTTCCGATAGAAAATTAAACTACAGCTCCCTGCATCTGCAAAAATACCTTGATGTCAGTGATTTGTTCCTAATGGCATACATGCGTTACGTCGGTACTCTTTCTACTAAATTATCATATACATATATATTTGTTTGGGTTTTCTTTGCATTTTATATTTTCACACTTCAGCACACCAGGTATTAGTTGCTAAAGTGATTAATTTAAAATTATTGCAGTCAGTGGTTTTTCAGTGACAATTGAAAGCCCAGAAATTAATTTGGCTTGTTTTAAAAATCAAACTTGCATTGCCTGTGGAAGCATTTTCTTAACTCTTTATTTTATCAGTAGAACTGAACACATTCTCTTATTTTATTAAAAGAGCAATAGCCTGGTTTTGATGGCTGCTATCATGAGGAACATGATAAAAAAACATGATTCCTTTTCTGATCTTGATAAAGAAAATTTCTTTATTAGGAATAGGCCAGAGTAAAAACTATGCATATGATATAGGAAGAAGTATATGTTTGTGAAATGACATAGAAATAAGCGGGAAAAATATGCAAACAAGCTAGAAATATACTTTAAAGCAGAACAAGTGAAAATCAGATCTTAACATTGTGTTTCCAACAGACTTGACTCTTGCCTATTGCATGCCTAATGTTATTTGCTGGGAAAAAAAAAAGAAAAAAATGTTTATAATATTGGCATTTCAGAGAGCACTCTTTCTCAAAGCTGAAGAGTTGAGAAGTTGTTGGCCACATCACAGCCACAAAAAACCCCACAAAACCAAATTAAGTTTAGCATTCTCCCTCACCTGTCCTTTCTCAGCTTGGACACGATGCACAGGCTCCCAAATTTCGATTGCTTAGCAATTACTACCAGAGGAAAAACAAGCGTGTCACATCCTGACGATGCCAGCAGCAGCACCAGCACATGTACTCATGCAGGAGAAGATCTATGTCAAGCCCCAAATCCTCCTGTTACAAGGAAATGACTGCAATAACATTTTTAACGATGTTTGGTAATTTACATTTTTAAGTAGTAGAAACCAAATAGAAATCTATTAGAAATATTGCTCTAATAACTTTGTGTGCATATGTTAAAGCTCTAGCATGTTTATCGGTCTTCCAATTTTTACTGAACACTACTACAATTCCATTCCATCACTCGTAAAATTGCATTTAATTCTATTTCAAAGAGGGCTGTCAACATTATAAATAGTATATGGAAGATAGTGGACCACAACTTCAAACCACTACAAGTTTTGAGACTTCATGCTAATGACTTTCTTTGAAGTAATCCCTGTCTGAATTACAGTACATGTGAACAAAACACGAACTTGAGGCCATTTGATACCAAATAGTAATGTAAATTTTCTGTGCATTTTTTCAGAGGTAAGAAAGTTTTATGGAATTTCAACATCTGCCTGCAAAGCTAACCTTTGCAGGAAAAGTAGAAGAACAATTTGGGAGGGAGGGTTGGAATAAATTTGCTAATCTAAAATAGCTTCATTGATAATAATTAATATTTCCAGTTTTAAAGCTTGATGCTACACATTTTGTACGGAATACAAAAAATACCATTAGTACACTAAATCCATTGCACAGCCACATAAACACGTTTTAACTCTACATCCCTGGGTGCTGAAGAATTCACCAAACTAATTTCTAAGCTTTAAAATGGTGTGTGATAGCATGATCTAGACTGTTCTTTTAAGGGTGAAAAAACACACACATTTGACTACAGCACAGAGCATCTGCATTATTCCTATATTCTGTGGTATGCACAACATGTGTGGCCCCTACAATACGTAGACTGGAGCTAGGAAAAAAAGGCAAATACACATAGTCCTTCCCCAAAAAACAAGGAGCATTTAGGAAGTAACCAATTAGAAGAGTTGTATTGGATTCTATGATTTTCCTTCTTCATTCTTTGCTTTTTTCAGTCTTTGGAACAATTACACTTCAGTAATATTTTTGCCCCAAAATATCCGTGTTCTCTTCAGTATCTGTACCACCTGAACTGTTTCTGTCCTCCGCACCTTTCTCAGTTTTGTTGTCAATGGTGGCTGATGTAGGGAGGAGGATTGTGGTCGTTTTCTTTGGGTTTGCTGCACTGTGTTAACAACGGGTTTATTCAACTCCTCTAGCGTAGTTTATGAAAATTACATATTCCCAAGCAAACTGTGAAGGAACTTTTTGTCCATATAAGTAAAACAGGACAGTTTGCACTAGGGGAAAATAAAAAAGGCTTTTAAACTGACTTAAGATCCTGGTAGTCCAGACACGCAACTAGCTCAGGAGTAACACTTTTAACGCTTCCTCCACAGTCAAAGACACACACACTTACGAGCAAATCACCTGACGTAACCTGGGCATCTACTTATGCCCCAAAGTACTTGACCCACATTCTAGACTTCCTCTCCTTTGGTTATAAAGGGGATACAGACATAGACTCCGTTCAGACAAATCCTTCCTGTGCTAACTTTGATGAGTAAGATTGGCACACATGGAACTTATACTTGTAAAATACTCCTAGATGTGAAATCTTAAAAATCACTGATTTCTTTGAAGTAACACAAAACAATGTAGCAATAATTATAAGAAAAAAAACAGCTGACATAAATCTAATGACCAAAAAATAATTAGTCTGTTTTTTGGTAGGGATGGAGCATATAAAGATCCCAGCTCACTGAATACTCATATAAAAGAAAAAAAAAAAAAAAAAAAGGAGGGGTGGGGAAGTGATTGCCTTTGAACAATATCTGCTGAAGAATACAAACAACAGAAATCTGCAGGGAGATGAATCTCACCTATATCGATACTTTAAGTCAAACAGAATTCACCCATCTGCTTCGATGCATTTGAAAAGTATTAGTTAAGTAGATTAAATAGAAACACCCCTATCAGAGGGACTGTGCTAATATAGACAAGATCTCAGGGAGCTAGGAAAGCAGCAATAATGCAGAGATGCTGTGAGAGAATGAGACACGGTATTTAGAAAGAGTGGGAAAAAGCAATGTAAAAAACCGCAAGTGATATCAAACACACATCACCTTTACTGACACCACCTTAAAGCTTAAAAACAAAGAAAACACAGACTATTCTTACACTAACATATTCCTCAAGAGAAAGAATAAAGGGGGAGGAGAAAACACTCAGTGCTGCTTTTATTTTCAAGGCAGTTTCACTAGCACCTCAATAACGCTATTTCTTAAGGGAATCAGGAAATGCACAAGATCTATTTGTATGTTTGTTTATAACAATATATGAAAACATACATCAAGAAGACATAATACCTGCATTTTTTCAATATACCTTTTCCAGCCTCAAAATGCCAAGTAAAGAGCAGTTTATCCTTTCAACAGGCAAGATTATTTGTTACAGAAGTGATTTCTACACATTTTACTGACAATTTTTGAGAGATACTTTCTGTTTCAGAAACTAGATACCAAGTGCATATTGTGTGCTAAATTTGTAGCAGCTTTAAGTGACATTTAAAAAAAAAAAGTATTCACTTAACTGCTGAACTTTACATTTTGAGGTCTTAACTGAGGTTATGCCATGTCCCTTATGCACACTAGACCTAAATTATATAGCATAGGCCCTGAGAAGCCCAGCTAATTCCCCTACCTGCACCTCACTCCTAGTTTGATCTTGTCTTCTCTGCGTTATATATCTTACTATTCTCACCCTATGGGCCAAAAGAGACTCATTATCCACCTGAAAAGCAAAAAACACAGTACACATCTAAATCTCAAACTGATATTTGCATGTCCTTGTTATTTCAACAGGAGCTATGCAAATTAATTTCAAGGATATAGTTATAGTTTGAGAATTTCCAGCACCTCCCAGCAGATCTGACATTACATCTCCCCCATTCCATGGAAGTGAACCAGGTTGGCAAAATGAAAGCTGCTTTAAGCCTCTGACCACTTGCGAACTTTTCTTCTAATTTACATCTGTTGCAAAAAACGTACCGTACACTCACAACCAAAGCAGTAATTCTCACTCTATGTATTGTCATCGTAAATGACCTCACCGTCCAATTTTCAGTCCAATTACTGTCCGCCTACTAGCTACCAAAACCATCCTGCTGCTGAGGAGTTGTAGGAATATACCTCAAAACCTTGCAGTGATTTTCACTGTTTTGTTTTTTTTTTTAATTTTTATTGGTGGTAAGTGGATAAATCTCAGCTGAAATAAATCATTTCCCATTCCTCATAAAGCCAACACATTTCATCCAAGAACCAGATATTAAAATCTTCACATTTATCTTCACACGTGCCTTCCACTTGTCCATGTACTACTTGACAAGCAATTCTTAACTCCTTAGCTGAAAAATACAATACTCCTAACTACTTATATACTTGCTTTCCGTGTAACAAATGCCTTGACTGACATCCTCAAGAAAGAAATCTGGGTTAAGCCCCAATTAGTAAACCAGTCTTTACATTTTTGCTGTGCATCTGAAGAAGGGCCATACCATCATCTGCTTCACAGAGATGTTGTTGAATTGTGACACCTTAAAAAAAAAAAATGTATGAAGTACTTCAAAACTCACAGATAAAAGGTATGAAACAGAAAAGCTATGTTTGTTACAATGCAAATTTGGGAAGGGAATTTATAAAGTTAAACAATCTAGAAGATGTAACTCATGAAACACATGCCAGGATTTATACAAGACAGATTACAGGAACATAAAAGGGGAGAGGAATGGCAATGCAAGGCCAAAGCAGGGGATCATACCATTTCAAGGGCTTTTCACTTGCTGTAAGACTCTGCTATAGGATCCTACACCCCAAATGCATCGGCCAAAGCATTACAGTGCCATGAGAAGTTGCAGCACTATTTTCCTGTGCAGGGGATACATAGCAATGGCAGAGAAACCCTAGCGAGGGAATCAATCTCCCACTGAAATCATGAGACCTGACAGGTCTGATAAAAGCAGAGTCCTAGTGCTCATGCCAAAAGAGACCAGGGGAAATGAAGGCATTTCCTCACTTTGAACTTCTTGTAAGGTTTCCAGGAGGCATGTGAATGCTACAGAGTTATTATAATGCCTTTTCAGGACAAATATCCTTTGCATAGTAACATGAAAGAATCAAAAGCATGCAGGTTCTTTACGCTGGAGAAAGAGCTCAGGTACAATTGACATGTAGTATATAGAATTTCAGGCACATGTTTTACAGACAATTATATTGACTATATTGAGTAGCAAAGTGCACGTAACTCTTAATGGATGACAAGGAGATAGATTGTGGCCTCTGTACCTTAATTCTGACCTTCAAAATTACATTGAACACATTTTAAAGGATATTATATCTAAGTCTGAGTTCATGTCTTAGGTAAGTTAATTTTTTATACGACTAACAACAATAGCATCATAAAACATTGTCAATAAATTGAATGCAAAGTTATTATTCCAATTTCTCATTAAAAAGAGAATTGTCAAATTCCTCATCTTAAAAACATGCCTGAGTTGCTTCTTTTGTTTGAAGAGTGTACAGACTTAAAACTTCCTTTGCCTCAGTTCTGAATCCACCCCACCCCTGCTGAGCTCTTCCCACATCTATGAGCACAAGCATCAGCCTCCATTTTACCAATGCTCCAAACCACCCAGTAGCATTTCCAATTAATTCTCTCCTCCTGCTTTGTTTGCACCCTGGTTTCTCAGCGCTCATCTCGCTGCCCCTGCCCCAGTACAGGATTTTCTGAATGGTGGCTGGGATGAGAAAGCACTGGAAAGAAGGTGTGCCGGGGTGAAGAGAGCACGATTGCAGTACAGGTAGCAATTCCTGCTCTAGCACATTCTCTGTCTTCACATTTCTTTGTGTTTCCCCCTCCAAGAAAGGAAGCGGGGGGCAGGGGGGAGTTACTGATTTAGATAACTGTGGACTGATGCTCATTTGTTAGGTTGTAAATACACTTAGTATTTTCATATTTGCCAATAGAATCCTGTAAAACATTTGCTGGTCTAGGGTTATTTTTTTCTCACGTTAATAGAGAAGTTTGAGTTGGAATTTAAAGTACGGCACTTGGATGTTCGGAAATCTGGCAAATTCTCAAACTGGCAGGTGCTAAAGAAAATAAATAAATTATCAAAATAATTCTCAACAGTCCAGCTTGCAAAAGTGTTAAAAACAACAGAAATGCATTATTATTAAATACTATTTAAGGCCAACTAAGCAACTGAGATAGGTGGATGACACTAAACATTTTATTTTTGTCAGCTTTCAAAACGCAAGTTTTCTTACACATTGTTTATAGCAATCTGCAGGGACCACAGATTCACAGGAATAAACAAGACAGTGAGAAGGATTATCCATTCTTAATAGAACACTAACTTGTTCTTAAAACCTCTGGGAGACAGATTTCACAGCCTTCCCAAGACATCTCAACCAGTACTTAGCTACCCTAATGCCTAAACAAAATCTCTCTCTCAACGATTAGCACATTATTTCTTGACCTGCTCACAGAATGGCCCACTAAGTTGTTCCCTGCTCCTTACCATCAGCCTTGTATGTACCTCAAAACGTGCAAGGCCTTTCCACCATTTTCCCTTCTTCAGAAAAAGCCCACTTCAGTGTCGTGGTTTAACCCTAGATGGTAACCAAATACCACGCAGCCGCTTGCTCACTGCCCCCCGTCCTCCATGGGGTGGGGAGGAGAATTGGAGAGAAAGGAAAACTTGTGGGTTGAGATAAAACCAGTTCACCAGGACAGCAAAGGAAAAAAAAAAAATAATTATATTATATATTAAAAATAATAATAATAAAAAAAAAATAAGGATAATAGAATATCTAAAACAAACGATGCACAATTTCTCACCACCTGACAACCAATACAGCCCATCCCGAGCAGCTGTCAGGAATATTCCCCAGCAGCAATCTCAGAACAGCAAGTTGCAGAGAGAGTAAGCGAGGGAACAAACAGCCAAATGAACAAACAGGCCCGAACGAACAAAAAAAAGGGAAAAACAAGGGGACTGGCCCATCACCCAACCCCCACTACTTATACTGGGCATGACGTCTATGGTATGGAATACTCTCTTTGGCCAGTTTGGATCAACTGTACTGGCTATACCCCTCCCCAGTTTTTGCACCTGCACATTAGCAAAACCTGGGAAGCTGAAAAATGTCCTTGATTATTTAGCAGCAACCAACAACATCAGTGTGCTATCACCATTCTTCACATACTAAATCCAAAACACAGGAGCTGCTGGAGAGAAAATCAGCTCCGTCTCAGGACTCCTGAAACCAGGACACTTGGCCATTTTTTTGAAAATCTTCACTTCAGATTTCAGCTAATTCTGGTTTTTTTCCCATGGTCTTTGGTCCAAAACTTAATACTGATTTGTGAATCTTGGTGGTAGACGGTACTATTGGTGAGGCCTTACTAGCGCTGAGAGGTGCTGAAGGAATTACTTTAGGACTACTTCATATGACACTCGTGCTTACACATCCCCACAGGTATTTTTTCTTTCCCTTCACAAAACCATTACTCGGTTGATTCACACTCTATGAACAATCCCTTGCAGTACTTAGCTCCTTTCCTACAGAACTTCTATATGGCTATATATCCATACCTAGATATGGATATATATCCATAATATATCCATATGTCTATGGATATATTAAAAACTTAATATCGAAGAATACATCAAGGAGTAAAAAAGTTATTAAAGCACTCCCCTGTGCTGCGATTAATTTGTGTATTATCAAGGTCTTTATTATGAATGCAGTTCCTAATGTAGGCCTGTAATAAACAGAGTGTAACTGAATTTTCAATATTTTGCCACCAGGGAGTAATTTTCTTACAAGACCTCTGCTCCATCTTCTGGCTAATTGTCAGCAGTTACTCAGTATTACTGCATTAATGTCACCAAACAGTGGAAAGAGAAGCTACCTGCTTCCATTACATGTAAGGACATGTAATTCCAACCCTTGTCTATTTACCAGTTTTGAGTTGTGCACCGTTAACACTTGCACCTTTATTAACAGCATTTATTTTTTTGAAAATACAGTCTTGGAGACAAACCAAACTTCTCATAAATTTGGCTTGGTGTAAGGTTTCAATCAATTTGAGTATTCCACGCAGCAAAACCAGAAACATCCACAGTGTCAGGAATTTCAGACGCACTAGTGAGAAAAGCATTTTATGTAACCCATGAGTGACTGAGTATTTTGTTTTGTTTCTTAGCAAACAGAGTCATAAATTTGGGAGTACCCATCGCCTTTCGCTTCCGTTACATATTGTGTTACACTGCAAATATAGCAAGAACAGAATTATAGACTGCTGTATATGCAGAGGAGGGCTGCTTGATCTACCAGCTAAACAACCAAAGGCTGAGGTTTTGTGAAGATTTTGGTTCTACTCCTAGCCAATACTTTCATCAAGTTTTTGAAAGTTTGGAGTATTTTTATTAACTTTTGCTAGCTGTACGAGGCTGGGAGGAGCTGAAAACACTTTGCTGGAAGGGATTAGTGTTACAGTCTTCATACATTGCACTTGTGAGCAAAAAACCTATAGTAAATAAGCTGCAATTCAGTAAGAAAAAGTACAGGTGCCATTCTGAAGTAGCAATAATTAATTCACACCTTCAAGATGGGAGAACCACTTGCCGGGCAGAAGACGGCAGAGGAGGTAACTGATGATAGCTCTGGTATTTGAAATTGGCTGGAACAATAACCCTGCAGCCTTGTCCCAGCTAAACTTGGACGCTCCTCTGGTAATCGGGGAAAAAAAAAAAGCCACAGAAATGAGGTTAGGATGATTAAAAAATAAAAAGTATCTGGCAATAAACCCAATTCACAATGAAGCAGAAATTATGAATTTGGTATTCTCTTCTGTGGCAAAAGAATCTTTCACAGGTAGGTCCCTCCCTCACATTGCCCACACAAACTCCTTCAGCAGCCACTCCAAGTCATCATTTGCCTACTTTGAAAATGCCAGATCACTGCAGAACCCATGGAAATACAGAGTTTATATGATAAGATCTCCTTGTGAAACAGACTGCTTCCTGGCAGAGATGAGATGAATGAATGTCACATCCTTCTAGTTTTCAAGTGTGTTGTTTTTCAGGACTTGCTTTGTGAAGTCAGGCACAAAAATGAGATGCAGAACAATGCTGTGTGGGACAGTGTGACAAATTTCAACTCCAGAAAGAAAAAATAGGTAATTTGAGTTCATCCCAACATCACATCCCTTCTATCTGCAAGTTACTCTGTCTGCCTGGTGCATTTGATAAGAATAGGCACAAGGAAAAGAACAAAGAATCTCCGCATGTTCGTGGGATCCAGCTATCAAGCCGGATCTTGCTCCATAAAATCAGTCTGATCCATAAAAATCAGTCTGTTTCCAGTGGTACCTGTAAGGGCAGTACACAAACTGCAACCAAACCTGTAGATGTTATGAGTGAAGTCTTGAAAACAGCATTATGTATGCACGTATGATTTAAGATCTCTAGCTATCCACATACTACCTTCACAGGACTAGACTTTTTTTTTTTTAAAATCACCTGATAGGTGATGGCTCCAACCAACTCTATAACCTAGAATAGCACAAACTGATATGGAACGGCTTTCATGATATCCTAGTTGATGCTGCAGGCTTTATGTGACTTCTGACAATGTCAGTCAATCTGCATATGGTTTGGTCCATCCTCAAGTGTGCTTCCACAACTGACAGATATATTGCAATACTTGGCTGGCTGGAAAATCCTTTTACTGGTATGTTACAGGCCACGCAGTGAAATCGCAAATGGAATACTCTTGCAGGCTCAGAAGGTGGACAAATGACTTGCAAGTTAAAAAGCTGAGCACCAAAAGAGTTTGAAAAATGGGAGCACCGAAATGAGAAGGGCTAACAAGAAACCTATGGATTTCCTGAATCTCCTCAAATGTAGACACCTGACAGGCTAAAGCCATCCTACATTTCAGAATGAGGAAATACTATGAACACAAGTCCTTCCTCTTGAATTCTGCTGTCATCATGTACGGCTCCTAAACAAAGAAAACAAGGCCACTTCTGGTTACAGTAGACTCTGAGGAGGGACCGGGAAGGTACTGCATAGAAAATACAGTATGGTAGACATCATGTTTAGCATGGTGTCGGAGCATTCAGAGAGCAGAGCAGAAAAAGTCAATGCTCTGACCAGACAGGGCTGCTACCTGCACTGGCAACCCTGGCCTTGCTCTCCCCAGTATCAACTACCAAATTTAGGGCAGCGATTTGCTTATACTCATGCAGAAAAACTGATCTGGGAGGGAGAGCAAACATGAACGAACAGCAGTGATATGCACATGACCGGTATGCGTAATGGCAGGTGCTCCAGTGCCAGCTGCTCCTTCAGCTATTCCCAGTCCTACGTGGCTGGTAAGATGCAAGCCATGTTGGACTTTCTGCCACTGCTGCCATTTGGAGGCATCTTCTCCCTCAAACACTGCAGGAAAGCAGTAAAGCTCCATCCAATGCCTCTGCATGCTTGAGTATGCTCCTTCCTCATACCCACCTATGACAGCAAAAGTGTAAGCATCAGCCTCCACTTCCAAGAATCAGCAGTTGCCTATACTGTGGCATATTCATTTTGTGCAAGAATGGAGTCTGGCTTGTCCACCTGATGACAAAATATTCCCATGGTTTTGTTGGGATAGGTGAAGATTGG
The DNA here is from genome assembly GCA_009819775.1 of Phoenicopterus ruber ruber. Lineage (NCBI taxonomy): Eukaryota > Metazoa > Chordata > Aves > Phoenicopteriformes > Phoenicopteridae > Phoenicopterus > Phoenicopterus ruber. The sequence continues at coordinate 38,063,713 of CM020218.1, forward strand.
AGGAAAGGCCATTGCTTCATTTCGATCTGATGAGATCGGTACAGATAGTTCCAAAAAGTTGATTTCACCTCCTCTGTCTCACACTTTGTGCATCCTACAGGAAAACATCAAGCACACTGAGCATGGCAGTACGTGCAGCTCTCCAAAACAGGAGACAGAGATACTTGCGCCCATTTTCTAAAAGAAGAAAATTAATCTGTTACTGAATGGATAGAATTTGAAGCCTCAGGTTGAAGAGCCCTGAACAGGAGATAAGCGAAAACATAAAAATGGTGTGAAAAAAGTCAGTACTTGATCTAAGAGTACTGATATAATAAAAAATCAAAAGAATCAATTCAGGAAGTTCATAGCAATTTAGCCAAAGCCTGGACAAGAACACTAGCTCAGCTGTACTCTGCTATAATGGGAGGTGGCATGTAACCAAAGAAAGGACAGTAACATCTTCTCTGCTTTTTACTCTTGTACAAGTAGATAAAGAACACATTTCCAGTAATAGCAATTTCACATACACTTTAAGAACATACGAAACTACTTGCATTTATTCAGAACAGGCAAAAGCAAGCATCTTAAAGCTGCTTATAATTTGTGCAGTAGTTTTACTGCAATCTCATCTGAAATTACCAGAGATTGTCTAGGTTTTTGCATCCACCTTATTTTTTTAATTGGATAAAATTCAGTGAGATTATTTGCAGGATTCAGAAACCCTTCTGAATTTATAAAAGTTATGCTTTTTAAAGTTACTGCAAATGTATTTTTACACATATACACACACACACATATGTGCTGGTTTTGGCTGGGGTAGAGTTAATCTTCTTCACAGTAGCTAGTATGGGGCTCTGTTTTGATTTGTGCTGAAAACAGTGTTGATAATACAGGGATGTATTTGTTATTGCTGAGCAGTGCTTACACAGAGTCAAGGCCTTTTCTGCTTCTCACCCCAACCCACCAGCAACAAGGCTGGGGGTGCACAAGGAGTTGGGAGGGGACACAGCTGGGACAGCTGACCCCAACTGACCAAAGGGATATCCCATACCATATGACGTCATGCTCAGCATATAAAGCTGGGGGAAGAAGAAGGAAGGGCGGGACGTTCGGAGTGATGGCATTTGTCTTCCCAAGTAACCGTTTTCTGTGATGGAGCCCTGCTTTCCTGGAGATGGCTGAACACCTGCCTGCCGATGGGAAGCAGTAAATTAATTCCTTGTTTTGCTTTGCTTGCATGTGTGGCTTTTGCTTTACCTATTAAACTGTCTTTATCTCAACCCATGAGTTTTCTCACTTTTACCCTTCAGATTCTCTCCCCCATCCCACCAGGGGGGAGTGAGCAACTGGCTGTGTGGTGCTTAGTTGCCAGCTGGGGTTAAACCATGACAATATATAGGGAAAAAAAAAAGATACCCAACCTTTTCAAATTATTTAGTTCAAGAAGGTAAAAAAGGCAATGTTAGCAAGTTTCATAGAAAACAAGCATTACGATGCCCATTTATAAGTAGGAAAACAAAATCAGAGAGATGAAGAAACGTGCAAATGCAGAGACAGCAAATTGGTGACCAAATCAGGATTTCATTGCAGAATCTCTGACTTCAAAGCAAATACTTTGAAGGCTTCCCCCATGTAAAGTTCAGAAGAAATTGATAAGCAGAACGAAAGTCACTGGGATTGGAGTTTAGCCAAGCTAACAGTTGCGCTTTAGTAATTACAAGTGATCAGGACACTGAGTCTAACCTGAACTCACAGCAGAATACTCAGCACTGATTCAGTACTAAATTTAATGGACATAATGAACCATTATCATCACATCCAGGAGTATGGTACATTTTCTTTGATTATTTCCACAGACTATCCAAAGCTCAAGTCCACTTAGCTTGTGAAGTCTGATGGGAGCACAGCCTGAGGTAATACAGACACAAAAACAACTCATGAAAGATTAGGTCAGGCTTGATTTAACAAGGAAAAATAAAGTAGGACCACAATGGAACAAAAGGTTGTGAGGTTTTTTGGGTTGGGTTTTTTGGTGGTGGTTTGTTTTGGTTTGGTCTGGTTTTTTAAATTTTTTTTTTAATTGTTTGTTTGTTTCTTAAGGCAAAACAGAATAATCACATATTTTGCATAAAAATATATTACACTGTTTTTTTAATAGGTTCCAGGGAGGAGAACCATTGCTCCATAAAAGCAGAACCACAGAGTATGAAAAAAACCCATTAAGGCGGCACTTCTTTCTTGGATATGAAATATTTTTTCCCATATCTTTTAGTGTACTGTATTCAAACTCTACTTTAAAATGTTTTAAATTGCAAGGAAAACTGGATTTTAAGGTAATCAATAGTACCATGTCACCTAAATGGTTACCTGAAACTCATATTATGAATTCTGGGGTAACCAGAATCAGCAGAGAACCATGTAGTCCAGTTTCCCAAGAGATACTGTCTCTTGTGTTTACCAAGCATAGATATCTTTCTCACTGAAAACAAAACAGAAATCTGAGTTCAATTAACTCTCCAGCCTCAACAAAAGTGCATTGCAGTAGATTCTTTTTTTAAAGGAATCATTTATCAGAATTCTCTTTAATGCTTTTTCATAACATTGAAATACCTCGGAAAGAGGATGAAAAATTCAATTGTGTAGAGCTGATCAGAGGAACAAAAATCCACTCTGAACAAAGGTAAGCCGATTAACTTTTTCATAAAAATCAATATATTTGATACTGCAAAGAACAAAGAACTTGTAAGAAAACAAGAAAGAAATGAATTTGTGGGTTTTTAAAGCAAATTGCTAACTAAAAGTACACGGACTCTGTTACCGTATTTTCAATATTGTTACAGTTGTTTAAATGTGTTCCCTAAGTCCCAGAAGAGCAAAGATGACTCTCTGGATAAGGAAAATGTTACTAATGTATGCAAAGTGGACACATCAGCATTTTCTGGGTAGGTTCACTTAATTGTTTTATATATGTTATGTTACATTTGAAATAAAAGGTAAGAACTCTAACTTATCTTTTCAAAGACGTAGCTGGGCATTTGTAACAACTAAAACTGAATTTTGAAATGCATATACGTGTCATAAAGCCATCTAAGCCACACTTAACAAATAATGCCTAGTGTCATGGGGACTCCAACATTATTCTAGTTTAGGTAATGTTGAAAAATAGGCATCTTCCAAGTTATTAAACTTTATGAGCTCCTAATTGCAGGCAGCAGACAAAAGAAATATTTTTTACCTAGCTGTTTATGAACCCAATTAAAAAGCTGTTACATGGCTACACCTAGATGACAGTGAAACCTACTATTAAAGACAACAGGTTCTTGTCTGCTTGAGACTTGACCTTGCTGGAAATAAGAATTATAACTGCTAGAATAGCAAGAGGAGTGGTTTTCCCCATGGACATGAGAGAGTATTTCATCCTTTTTCAGCCAGTAGTTACAGGGCTCAGCTGGCAGGTACGGCCATCTTCTGGTAACCTAAAAAACAACAGAGGAGTGACACGACTACATAAAACTGCCTTGGCAGCATCAAGATGGCGCAAGGAAATGGCATTGCAGTCAGCCTTGAAGGTATCAACCTCTGCAGCACTGCAAGTGGATAAGTATCCTCACTGCCCTGTGAATAAGAAATTTATGAATTGGTCAGAGAGTTAGGTGAACTTAAGGAAAATATTGAGAAAGAGTAATAAAAAACTGAATTCCCGAGTTTAACCTCTGGCTGACAGGTCGCCAACAAGCAACACTTAGGTGGAGCAGTCACAAGTCATTCCTTCCACGCTGAGAAGGCAGTCACTTTGACTTTCTTTGCTCCCTGTATCAAGATAAACACTGCTGCATTTTTTATGTCATCAGGATTGTTAGATAGGAATAAGAACAGGCATATGGACTCTCTCCTTGCTTATTTCTACTCATAGCTTAATGGCCATCAGATCCCAAAACATTCTAATAAATTGTATTTTGGGGTAAGACAGGAATACTCTTAGACATCGAAGAGATTTTTGTCTCAAAAACAATACTCGTGCACTGTCTTCCAGAAAATTACTAGCACTGTATAAATTAAACCAAAGTCTGCTGAGGAACTATCAGATCCTGAAACCTTTAAAATAAATTTTCATGTGTACAAGGAACTGATGTTAAATTTAAACAACCAGTATAGTTATTTGGCATCTTAGAGCTGTTCTTTTGGAACTAAAAAGCTTGTGGCTATAGGTTCTCCCCACTCCACAGTATTCCTTGCTGTATTTTGACAGAGCAAACCTCAATTTTCAGTTACATACAGAAAGGAAATGGGGGTGGGAGAGTTACAACCGCAAAAATGTGAACCAATTTGTCCATCTGTCAATTTTTCTCTGCAACATCTACACACCACAGGACAGATATAAATTCAGCAAAAGCACTGGCAGAACAATTCTAGGGCCAAGATTTCTGGTAAGATCCGCCATCATTTTGCAGCTGCAGATGGAATCAAAGACAGAGAGCTGAGGGAAAATACAGCTAATCTAATGAGCAAATGTGAGTCTGGGAACAACAGACTTCTACACTCAACCCACTTCTATATCAAGTCTTCCTGTGAATTTAGTCAACATTCTCTATATTAATTCGATTTTTCTGGAAAAGTTTTTCAATAGCACTTATATGATTTAGGAGCACAAGTTCTATTACAACTCATGAGGATGTGAGCTCTAAATCTCCAGGGTGCTTTTCAAAAATCTCACTCTACCTGTAAAACAGAAAAACAATCATTACTTTCTGCCTTCTAACTACACTGATACAAGGACTAAAAGGAATATCCAGTACTGTCCCTGCACGAACTCCTCACTTTTCCAACACTCAAGAGGCTAATATAACCTTATCGTGACTTCAGGGCAAAAGATTGAGTCTAATGGACCAATGGAAGGAATTAATTTCAGAGCTCAGGACCTTTAATTGAGAGCAGATGGTGCCTAGCCCCTATAAATTTAAAGTCTGGGGCCTGTTAACAAAAGCATCTAATCTCATCTCAATTGCCATAAGCAGCCAGGACCCAGCAATATTGAGTTTACAAAACAACGTAACAATCTCGTAGAACTCCACTGAAAGCAAACAAGCAGCAAAGACAGTTAATGAAAAAGACGTCATATGTCCTCTGCAGCTAAAGTAGTTAAGGGAACAAGCAGCAGAATTCCCCACTGAGTGCAGCTTTTAAGTAATTTTAAGTAAATCTCCTTATAGAACATGCAGCAATCACACAACGAAGAACTTGGCAGCTTGAACAATTCTGGTTAACTCTACATGGAAGGAGACTGGATACTATCCATTTAACCAAATAGCGATGATAGAGGCCATTCCTTTCAAGGTCACTTTGACCTAAATATCTTGGAAACTTTGAAACTTCAAAGATTATAAATGATCTTGATACATTCAATATCGACCTTCAACAGCAGGCAGAAAAGACAACTCTGAAACCTTCTCCAAGAACTAACTTCTGGCAAAAAGGATCTTAGACTTCTCATTTCTGCTATCTTTCTATAAACTGCACAAGTGACCAATCCAGTTTGGTTCAGTGAAACCCACTACAAAAAGAAATTCAAGTTTTGTACAGAGACGAAGCAACCCAAAATCTTTAGACTGTCTGCCACAGGTGCAGACTGAGACTCCGTAGCATTAGTCATCAGCAATTATACAAAACATTTTATTTGTAACTATAAAGCAGTTTACAGAAGCATTATGTTCCTAAAAACCCAGCGACTGGGGGAAGGGGGGGGGGGGTAATCAGTCTCTTTCTCCAGCATACAGTAGGTCAGTGGCAGAGTGTGTAACACCAGAATAACATTCCTTTGCTTATGCTCATGACTGCACATGGATCGCTATGGAAATGCTTTAAAGTTTCTAGGTCATTTGAAGAAGAGGAAACCGGTCTTCAACCCTGTATGTTTAATCTGTAAGAAAACTATGTGTATAAATTGTGAAAATAAAACTATTTACGAAAAGGTCTTGTAAGGATAGCCATATATATTCATACATAGCCATATACACACATGTATGCATCTATTTTGCCACAAAGGACAAAAAGCAATCATAATGTAGTCAACCAGAGAAATCAGCCTGTTGTCAGTTTTTACTCTGTCGTGACCTGACAATCCAGAACAAAGGTTTCCCAGGTCAGTTGCTTCCTTTTCTGCTGTGAATACTGCACCAGAGGTAGAAACACTCACATTTTGTCTCAGATGTATCTAGTCATCAGCCACAGTACCCCAGTGAGGGATTCAGCAGCAGCAGCACAGAACCTTCAAACTCCAAGAAAACTGTTGTCTATTACGGATACTTTTATAGAAGATATGAGATATGCCTATTAACCATTTGCATATTCATAATTTAATCCATTATTTACGTTGTTCCCTCTCATCCTTCCTAACTTGATGCTGTGGGTTCACAATCGTGACATTAATAAATAAATAAATAAATAAAATCACCGACAGATATTGATAAGTATTTTGCAAATACCCGTGTACTATACAGAAACCTGGACTAACCCACAATGATCGCAGCAGGCATCAAAGGTCCTTCCACTGAAAGTTTTCTAACATAGAGGGAAAAAAAAGTATTATTCTCCTTGGTTTCAGTATGCCAAAACCACACTTCTTCTCTACAACATACAAGCAAAAGCAACAGGTAACTAAACACAAACCCCATATAATTTAAGAAGAAAATGGTATACTGAATGAGAGGGGGTTGAATAAAAATCAAAACCACAGCTTCTTAACAAGCATTTATTTTCCTGAGATTTGAGACCTCATCTTCCCACCTTCAATCAAGGAAAAACGCTTAAATTTTGCCAAGAGATCAGGCAGCACATTATACAGACCAAAAAAGTTCTGATCAGTTCAATCCACATATTGTTTTAATAATTGTAAAAGGAATTAATTTTCAAATTTGATGTGAAACTTAATTTCAAACTGAATTCTCATCTGAATCAAAGAAATAGAACTTTTTATCCAGAAAACATCAAAATAAGTCTTTACATGGGCTTAACAAGAGTTAGTTTTAAAGAACTGTCTACTCCAAAAGCCTTTGCAGCTTTTTGCAAATAAACCATCTTGACAAATTTTCTCCAGCTGTTATTTGACCAGCATACAAAGGCTTTCACCTATAATTATTACTGATACACTGACAATAGCACAGCCTATATTTGCTTTAAAGACATATTTAATTATACAAGTAAATGCAATTAAAAATCTTATTTCAAATCAAAGTTAGATGAAGCTTAAAAAACACCTTTGATACAACTGAACATGAATAAGCCTACTCGTCACAGAGAACTGGTATTAGACTTTACCATTAATTTGCTTTTGTCTAATGAATATATAAATGTATGTGTATGTATGTGTGTGTAGATATATATGTACACCCCCCCACCCCCACCCCATATCCGCATAACTATACAGGAAATGAAGGTAGTGGTGGCTGAGAAACTTGCTTTCAAACGACAACAAACCAAATAATCTCACAGCTCTGATAGATTTTTTTTTTCTTTGTCCTTTTTATTCCAGTGATAATTACGTCAATAAACCTGATTCAGCAAATCTGTTGCTCTCTAATTCATTAATTAAAACAATTTACTGCTACCACTGTGATTTTTCAAGGACATCAAAACCACATTCCAAATCAAAACAGCAAGGATCATCAGTTTATAGATGTGCAAAGCATGCTTTGCTTTCACGGCAACCTCACAATTAAAACACAACTTAAATGAAAAAGAGCTGTTTTCTTTAAGATTTCCTTGCGCAAGCACGTCCAGAAGAATACATTTTGTTTAGGGGGACTGAACAGCAGTATTTTTGTATCAAACTTAAAATGGGGGGGGGGGGGGGGGGGGGAATCTATGAGAAGTTAACCATTTCCAATTAGAAGAAAAAGCAAGATATAAATATTAACATTATAGTAAATTGCAGAGCAACATTTTTATAGCCTTCATTTTCTCAACACACTTCCTGCTCATTAATTTCTGGGTTGAATAACACAATTGACTCACAGAAAACAAAACCAGAAAGGAAGTGAAGAATTTCTTTTGTCCATTCTCCCCCACAAATCAGGACTGACAGGAACTACACCAACATTTTAGAATTGTTTTGGAAAATATGTTAGATGATGAAATACTCACATGGTCCCCAGCAATCTCTTCCACCGAGTTATCCTCGGAAAACCATTGTCTGAGCTAACTTCTACTTTTTGCTATTTGCATTGTTTGCTTCTGGTCCTATTTGCCATATGTGGCCTTTGTAACAGCAGCAACATCTAGACAGAACATGCTAGGCGCAACAGTCTGAATTCTCCAATCTCTTCTAGTGTCATGTGTTTAAAACTTCTGATCATTCTTGTTAACCTTTCTCTAGGCCTCCAGTTGGCTGGCATTTTCCTCAAAACCAGTCACAGAGACACAGTATTTCTGCCTTAGCACTGCTGAGTGCAGCAGTTGGATTATTTCAGCAGCGCTGTATACAGAAGACACATTATAAGGTTGTGGAAGAAACCCTCACACACCACAGAAAACACTGTTGACAAATGAGCACTATAACCTTCAGCTGACAGCTACCCGGCAGGAATACAGAAACGTTTCCTGGACGTGCAGGACGGGTGATAGGGAAGCCAAAGCTCAACGGCAGTTGAGAAGCCCTACCACTGCAGAGGAGGAGAGAGCTGTTAGGCACCGCTTACACAAACTGGGCGTAGACAAGTCCAGGAGACTAGACAGGAGGCATCCACAGGTGCTGGCAGAGCTGACCAATGTCACTGAAAGGCCACTCTGATTCCTTGGAACGTCATGGCAATGGAGGAAGGTTCCTGATGACTTTTTAGAAGGCAAAGGACATGTTATCTTCAAGAAGGGCAAGGAGTATGTGGGGAAGTAGAGGCAGTCAGCCTCACACGAGTCTCCCAGGGAAGACTATAGAACAAATACTGCTGGAGTCATCCTTCATATGCCTGGACAGGAATCCAGGAAAAGAAAGTGATTGAGAACAGCTAACATGTATTTACCAAAGGCAAATCACACCCAAACAACCTAATTGCTTTCTATGAACAGATAATTATCTCAGCAGATAAAGGGACAGCAGTGGATGTTGTTTTCCTTGACTTTAGCAAGGCTTTCAACATGGTCTCCCATAGTATCCTGGTAGCCAAGCTGGAAAGAGATGGACTGGATGGGTGAACTACAAAGTGTAGTTTGTGGAAAACTGGTTGTATGAAGAGGCTGAAAGAATAGTGTTTTGTAGTGCAAAGACCAACTGTTGGCCAATATTAATTGCATTCCTCAGGGGCTAATATTGGGGCTGATGCTGTTTTATGTCTGTACTACATTTAACATATTGAGAATGAATAGGATGGCATGCGCCCTCAGCAAGTTTGTGGATGACACCACAAGCTGGAGAGAGTAATCAACACACTGCAGGGCAGGATTGCCTTTCAGAGGGATCTCAACAGGCTGTAAGACTTGGCCGAAAAAACCTCTTGATTTCCAAAGGCAGAATAACCTCATCTAACAGTACTAGCTGGGAGTCCCACTGGAAAGCAGCTTTGTAGTAAAGGCCCTGGGGAGTCAATGTGGACAACAAGTTCAGCAGTGTGCCCTTTCAACAATAAGGCGTAACCACATACTGGGTTGCATTCAGAAGAATGGAGCCAGCATACCCTGGGAAGTGACTAGTCCCTTTTATTCAGCATTTGAAGACCACATCTAGAGTACAATATGCAGATTGGGGCTTGCCAGTACTCATACAACATTGACAAACTGGAATGAATTCAGTGGAAATTGACCACGATAATTGGAGTGCTGAAGCACACAACTCCAGGAAAAGCTGAGTGAGCCTGAAAAAGGCAAAAGGTGGAAATCTAACTTTGGTCTTCCACTACTGAAGGCAGTGGTCACAATTGCAGCAAAGGAAACTCTGATTAGATATAAAGGGGAAAAACATTCACAAGTTGGTTAAGCACCGGAACAGTTGCCCAGAGATGATGTCGAATCTTTCTTCTTGTAAATTTTCAAAACTCAACTGAACAAGGCCTTGAGCAACCTCATCTAATACAATGTTAGTCCAACTCTAAGCAGATGGTTGAACAACATAACCTCAAAAGGTCTCTTCTAAGATGAACTATTCTATGATTTTCTAAAGGACTGTGATTCAGCCACTTCTCTTTCTCACATATGGGAAATTTGATTGTTCTCACGCAAATGTAGGTCTTTGCACTTGTATTTACTGAACTGCATTTTTTCATGTGGAATTATTTCTCCAGCTTTCATCCGGTCCTACAAAGCGTATGTGATTCTTTCCAAGTTACAACATTCTATTTGCATTATCCAAGTCAATAAGAAAATCTTGACACACTATTTGATTCAACTTGTCAGTTCATGAAATACTGATAATCATTCTTTACAGATTTTTCCAATAAGCTGTACATTTATCTTGCAATAATGAACCTAGACCCTGCGTCTCTATTTGTTAGTATGTCGGGAGTGAGGCAGTGTCAGAAGCCTTACTAATATCAAAATACCTATTACTGATAGCATCTGCTTCTTTTTCCTTATCAAGGAGAGGCTTACACTGTCACAGACGGAAATCAGTATAACTTGGCAAGACTCATTTAGTACAAACACATGCTTATTGTTATAAAGCATAAACTTTTAACATTTTTTTTCCTAGAATGTTTCCTGTCTAATTGATTAGGCATGTTCCTCCTCCTTCTCTTTGCCCCTTCTGAAGTTGTCCTGTTTGTTTTTGCTCTCCAGAACCATACATGCAGGACAAATTTTATTTACTTATGTAACCTCTAACCCTTTATTTAACAGTATAAATATTAGCTCTGTGATCAGTTACTCAGGTAGCAAATGCTGAAACAAAAACAACCAGAAGAAAACAGATCAGCCATATATTACCAGTCTTCCTTCACTGTTAAGTAACAGATCAACTCACTCTTTTCCCTTTTCTTAGCATTCATGTTTCTGTACAATTCTTGCTGATTATGTCTCAATTTTATTTGTATGCCTGGATCTCCCCAATTGTATCTTTGTAAGCTCCTCTTCAGAAATTTGATCTTCCTTCCATTTTCTGCATGGTTCTTTCTTGAAATTCAGATCTCTGGAGAAATCCTGAGCTATGACAGTTGGTCTTTAAACACCTCTTTCACCACTCCTTAACATTAGAAGGATTCATAAGCTTAACAGCCAAGAGTGAATTCTCTGAAATTTTCTTTTCAGATTTGTTTTTCTTTGGAGACTCCAGTTCTAATTTTATTGCTGTCAGCTGTTGTTAAGCCTACAGCTCCTGTGCATCAGAAGATTCGGTTAAGTGTTTCCAAAGAGCCTCTTCGTCTGGCCTGATGCTCTGTACCAGACTCCCATCATGAAAGCATCATTAAGATGGGCCTTTGGAATCTCATACCTTTCCTCAACAGCAAGTTCAGTGACACTCAAACCTCTGAAATCCAGATCTCCAAAAGTTACTGGGAAAATGTCAGCCCAGCTGTTCCCTCTTTGGCTATCACTAGGAATTATCAACATGGTTTTCAATTGCATTAACAGTGAACACTAGGAAGATTTACTGAAATATATCCACAAAACTATAATCATAATGTAACAGAATCTGAAAATTGGCATAGCTACAGAAAACTTGTGATAATATTGCAGAAAAGCAGGGACAACTACTTTTGTGTATGGATTTCTGTTCCATGCGTCTGTAACCAAAGAAAAATTTGTACGCCTGTTTAGATATTAAATATTATTTCAGAGCTGACTTCTGTCAACAATAAAACAGACTTATTTCCTGGTCATGAAATTTCTTAGCAGCAAAGCAGGATTTAAGAGATATTGGCATGCTTAATGAGGGGTAGATAATTGCTAGATGGAATACTGTGGGAAAGAGTGAAGCAGCTGTAAATGGTGGTATGGCAGTAAAATGAATATTAATTCATCAGCTATGTGGCTGGTCTTGATCAGTAGGCTCAGCATTTGGCTAGCAGGTACCAAGCAGCTCCTATTCAGCAGAGTTTAACTAAGTCAAGTTTTGCCTTAGCACAAAGAAGGATGTTAAACAGGTGAAAATGTGTAACACTACTTCCTGGATGATGTGCATTATTTAAGAATGCAGAGTTCAAGTATATGTTATAGATGTACTGGGTTAGAGAGAACAGATTTAAAATGTCTTGACAAGTATCTTACCAATGTATTTCTTGGTTTTCAGAGATCTGAATGCCAGTAAATTCACCATTCTGGAAGGACAAGAGAGTATTAGGTTCACAAGAATGCTATCTTCAGAAACTGGCTAAGTTGGAGAGGAAGCAAAGAGGTGCCCACGCAGCTGATAAACTGACATTTTCTCTTTACAGAAATCCTCAGCAATGAACTTTCTACCAGCAATATCTACTTTTCTGTATCTGTGAAAAATGGGTCCAAGTTTCAAATCATTTATCTAACCAATTCAGAACAACTGCCTGAGACCATGATCTCTCCCTCTCTCCCTTTCTTCTTTTTACTTTGCTACATCCTGATCTCCTCTGGTCTTCTAACAAACCCCCATCTTTCACTAAGTAAGAAAACAAAACTCCACATTCTAATGCCATCAGAACTATTTTCTGTTCACCCAGCGAGTCTTTGTGGCTGTGAGCAGAGCCAACTACGTGGCACACATCTACCTGGAGTGCCCAACTCTTTTTCAGAAGCACCGTCAATACTGCTTCCAAAGGGATAGAAGGTGATATGGACTTGCTTAAGTCTTAAATGAGTGACTTTCCAGTCACAATCATTGCCACGGCCTGAGTTTCAGTCCAGCACAGAAGTGCATACAAAACTGGTCATATAACTTTACAATAAATAAATAAATAACTCCATAAGGAGCTGGACTTTAAGAATAACCTGCTCAATTAATGTTCATGTCTTGATTATTAGCTTTCTGATGCCTTATGAAGTCAGGGATTGCAGTTTCATGGATTTAAAAAAATTTAAATAAATAAGTGGATTCTAAGATACCTTAAAAATATATTGACCCTCTAAGCAAAAGGGCCATTTGAAGCCTAACTGTAACTTTTAGCTCACACTCTGCGGGAATATTTGTCAAGTTTAAAAGACAAGCTTTAGTAATCTTAGAACAGTTTAACAACATAAAGTTACTGGCAAGCATGTGAAAGATGAGTTGCTTCTATTTCAAAGCCACAGCTCCTAGAACAATAACTAACATAAATTTCTTGATGTAGCATTTATGAAATAACTTGCAACGGGAATGGAGAAGAAAGTCTGAAGAAGCACATGCGTGCTCAGTGTGTTCCAATTGATACATCATACTGTATGTGACGCTGGTAGATTGCCCAGATTAACAGATGCAGGTCCTCCTTCAGGGAGGCTGACATGACACATCTCTCAGCATATAATGCCAAGAGTCATATATGGAACTTGAATGAGCTCAAAGAAAAATATTTCTCTTCAGAATGATTTACTGAGCAGTAACCTAAAACTTTGATGGGAAAATACATCTATAAACCCTATGTTTGGAAAACAGTTCTGATGTTTTTTTAAAAAAAAAAAAAAAAAAGGCAACAACAAAAAAACACCCCCCCCCCCCCCATCTGCTAGCACTCATGGTATGTTATTAGTATATATAAAACTTTGCAACTTAATCATGTGCAATATTATCTGCTAAAAACCCCTCTAATCCTGCCAATATTATTCAGAAATTCAGGTTGCTTTTGTAGGATCTTAGAAATGTACTGTTGAGACCTCGACAAACAAAAGTTAGTATCTTCAACAAACTACTTCCACTTATTCATTGTAACCATGCAACAGAACCTTGAGTTTTGCCTTCCTGACGGATATGCAATCCACAACTATTTCAGAAGAGCAAATACACACAACAGTTACAAGGACGGAAAGGAAATCGTGTTTTGATGCCAAGCTTTTCCTCTTGCTTAACTGGCGAGAAAGAAAACCCCAAGTACATTCAACAAATGCTGAATCCTGAGTTCATAAACCTGTAGGATAAATCACAGTTCCCATCATTGTGAACAGTCCCATTAACACCAATAAGGTCTGCTTCTGGTAATGGACTATTTAAACAATAGTTTTACTGGGTGAACAGTGAGATTGCTCAAAAACTGAGGCTTTTAGGTGAGGAAAGTATGATCTGGTGTTGCGTTTTGCTCATCATAACCTGTTGCTCCTTACCTACCTTAGAGGTAAACACGCTGCACAGAAATGCATTTACCTGTAAAAGAGTTCCATCAAAATTCAGTCAGGAAGCTTTCACACACAGCAAAGGGGGACGCAGTACAGAGGACTTGTTGTAACTCTAACTTTGGTTTCAAAGCCTTATCAGATTTGTCAGATTTTAATAGTATACTGGCACAGCTATTAACTTCAGGCCATAATTTAACAAAACTCACACCTGCAGTTTGGTCCTTTCATTAGAGCACCTGTGCCTGCCAGGACGATATGGCTTCCTTGGCTTTAAATTATATTTTCTATTCTACTGTGAGCATTTAACACACTGGGTTCCAAGTACGTGTATAAAATCGTTTCTCAGCCAAGTCTTCCACGTCCAGTGGAAACAAAAGTCCAGAGACAAATACCAAAGAAGATTAAGCTTTTCACCACTTCCGTAACATCTCCACTGAAATGGTGACCCATGACATGCTCCTAGTTATATATGTTTCATAACCCTAGGGGACTCCCAAGCCATCAAAATTTCATTAGCCTCACAGCAGTCCCAGTACCTTCTTAAGGTGGATTGCTGGCCTCCCTATCAATAAACAAATCAACTGTAATCCTTTTTAGTGACTAAACTCTTCTTTGAAGTTGTATCAAACATCAGACATTCCTTGCAGTTTTAACCAGTGCAAATTAATGTCTTTTCTAGAATATTCACAGTCTTCTCACACATGAAAAAATAAAATAAAACTCTAATTCTAAACTCATGGTGGAAGTTTTGGCATACTGTAATCAGGCATTTTGGTTTTTTTTAAAAAATTGTAAAAATGAAGTTTATAAAAAAGTATACCAGACGTATTATAATTCTGAAGCAGTCACCTCTTTGGTAATGTAAAGATACGACTATCTAAGGAAATTGTTCGTGTGTGCGCGTGTATATATTAATATGTATTTTCAAGATCATTAACCTAGGGTTTTACAAGAGACTCAGGAGAGTCTCTTTCAGCACAGACCTTTCAAAAGGAAAATCACAGGACTGCTCAACAATTTATTCTAGACTGCATTGCAGCTGAAATACCAAGAGTCATCCAACAGAAACTTCACTGTCAAAAAGGAGGTAGGCAAGTACTCCTGTCCTCCTCTTTCAAAACTTGCCTCCGACTCAAAACAAATTTTCCAAGCATGAGACAAGACACCTGCGAACACTGAGAGTTGTCTCCTCAGGCACTACGCAGCATTAAGTCCAACACTTAAAGTAGGATCCCATCTGAGACAGCCATCTTCGGTTAGAACCAACCACCAGGGGAAAGGCAACAAGTATGAGTAATACCAAAATATAGCTTTGGTTTTGTCTTCTCAAACTGAAGTTAAAATAATAAATAGGTAGGACTAAACACTATTGCTTGTAGCTTAAAATAAAACCACATTTTTTTTTTTTAGAAAAGGATTACCATATATACACACCTAAAATGCCATTTCCCACAATGTGTTACAGCTATTGCTGAAGAATAGAAATAAAATTGCTCTGACTTTTGTACAGCTGAGCAGACAGGTTTAATAAATTAATAAAATGACGTGTAGACATGCAGGCAATAGCCATCACTCTAATTTTCATTTTTAATCATTTTTCTTTATTCCTCTATTGAATTTGTCATCTAGAAAGTCATGAAGTTAATGGAACAATCATTTTAATTCTAGTAAAGCTGAAAATCTTCTGCAAATAAAAAGAAGTTAAACATAAAGTGTTTTCTAAGATTTGTACGTTCAGCATTTAACACCACACTAGGTTCTGTTCATAACCTCAAGTGGAGGTGAAAAAATTTTGAAAAGCTTTAAAAATGAATCATTCAATTGTATTAACCTCTTTTCATTTAAACACTAAGCCTTAATATACAATGGTCATACTCCACATCCTACAAAGCTGCTGTTTAGATTTTTTTTTTTTCAGATTTTAATTGCACACTAATCCAGTCCCACAGGCACATCAAAGGCCACATGTCCCTCTTCACCACAATTCCAATTGCTCTCATCAACTAGGAAGTTTAAAGCACAATCAAATTTGTTTTTCAATCACATGAGCCCTGTTAATAAGCTATTCTTTGCGTTCACTCATCCATTCTAAGATTCTGCAGCTTCTCCAAGATGTCTTGAAGAAGAGTTTACAATGAAACCTTTGATTGAAAGCAGGCCTTGAGGATCAACTTTATCACCACTTACTTAGCTGTTCCCTACAAGGTAACAGGTGACATGGCCTGAGATAAAACAGAGCTAATCTTTTTTGCGATTAAACTCTTTCAAAATTACAGCTAAAACATCACACCCAAAGTTTGCATTAGTTAGGATTGATACTGAATATTGACTTTTCTGGGAGGAGGAGAAAAAAAAAAATAGGTAAGTAATTCAAGGCCATTCCTTTAACGATTTAAAATTATCGAGTGTCAACCAAAACAGCAAATAAAATATTGATTTATATATGGGCATATATGTAAGAACTTACCATTTTCACTGTCGGACTTGTTTTCATGTTCAGTATCAGTCAGAGTGAGGGCTGAGTTGGAACGGCTCGACAGACAGGAACTGCGCCCTGATTTGACCCCCCTGCCCCAAAGTCTCATGGCATGCTCTGGAGACATCACTCCTTCATTTTCAGTATCAGCATCTGACCCTGCACTGATAGAGTAACCTCTGTGGGGGAGCCCCATTTCCGCACAAAATGCCAGTCCTCGACGAGTTGCTGGTTCACAAACTCCTAACTGCCTTAGGGTAAAATTCTGTCCTGATTAGGGGAAAAAAAAAAAAGATAACAAAAGGTGAGATTTTTTTTTTTTTTTAAAGAACCTAAAATTAAAAACTCTTCATGTGTATAATTGTCTCAGGTATCACACAAGGTGTTTTGTCAAAACTCCACATGTATTACAATCAAGTGGATTCTTTTGTCTCCAGCTCTCTGTGGTGCCCCTTTTCATTCATACTACACCTTAGCACTGTTTTGTCAACTGCTTAAACGCATCAAAAGTGCCCCTGGGTAGGAAAGAAACATAACAGAACCTGAAAACTAAGAAAAGCCAATTCAGCACATGAAAGGATTAAAAATAAATGACAAACTTTTTTTTTCTTTTTTTCTTTTTCAAAGCGTGAAAGCAGTAACAAGGTATTTGTCAGGATTACTTTTTTTTTTTTTGGTCCTGGTTAGGGGCCAAAGCAACAGGCTATTTTCCCTGTACAGATGTAACGTAATGTGGCAATGGAAAAATTAAATGGAAACCAAACTCACTTGGTCTTTATTGGATCTCTCTGCCCTACTTTAATACACAAATATAAACAAACAGGAACACAACCACCTGCAAGGACTACAGTAGAGTTGTTAATTTTTCGTGTCTTTGTACTTTGAGAAACATTTAGGCTTTTACTGCTGAAGCAGAGTCTGTGCACTTTAAACAGACTTCTGGCCTCTTGGTTTTGGGGTAGAGCAAGAGACATAAGTGAATCCCAAATGACTGTATTAATAAATTAGGTGCAATAAACTTGTGACACTTCAATAACTTAAAGTGTCTAAATTATGCGACACTCAAAAATGACTGCCTTTTTAATGGCTGTGTCTTCATCCTACTTTTATGTCCGTAGATTTAAGACATTTTATGGTATATAGACACTTGGCAAGCTCATTTGCATGCCTATACCCATAATGCTTTTCCACCCTAGCCCACAGTTATTTCATAGCTCTGGAAACAAATTAGAACACACATTCAATTTTTGAATCTGACAGGCATCCTAATTTCTCCAAAATTAGTCATTTAACATAAAAATACATTAGTAAGATAATTAAAGTTTATAATACAACAAGAACAGAATCCTATCAATCAGAAAGTAATAGAATTGCAGAAGTGTGAATACAGAAGTGTAAATAATTCCTGAAATAGTAAGAGTTAATACCCTGGCCATTGACTTGTTTAAAGTGAGCCACTTAATTATTTTATTGCTGTGGTCATATGAAGTTGTCGCTGTAAGTTTCTTCGCAGTCAGAACCAAAAATGAATTCTGACAATGCCTTCCATAAATAATGAAAATCAGTCACTACAATTAGGTACAAATCAAACTGTATTTATTATGCAGCTGTGAATAAATATTTGAATGAAAATACAGCTGGGGAGGTAAACATAAAAAGAGTAAGTGTATCTATGACTATGTTTGAACAGTGTGAAGGGTGTAAGAACAGGGGATTACCATACACACTGGTAATATCCTGTCATTTTTTAAAGCTGTCATGCCATGTGAATTTTCAGGTTTTGTGAGAGTTGAAACTAATAAGAGAAGCAAACAGGCCAAACAAACTGCCCAGTGGTAACAGGGTCAGAGCTGAAAGTAGTAAAGTCTCTAAAATGCTTATTATTTTGCATTTCGGTAAATATATGCTAAGGGTGACAGTCTAGAACACTAGTTTTATGTTTGGTACATTATTACGTGAATCTACATTTTCCAACAGTTGCCTAAAGTCAGAACCAAATATAGGAGAAGCCCATGCGCATGTGTGTATGTATACAGGTATACCTACACACACACGAAACAGCTAAGATGTATACAGAGTTGCACATGCAGCATCTTACTGGTTCTTTGGGAAGCAAAATGGAAAGGAAAGAGGTACTTTTGACGGAAGACAAGGTTACTTGAGTCAGTAACAAAACTGCTGTTGCCTTCAATGCTACCAAGTGTTACGCCTATGGTGCCCGTAACCTCCCAGTGCTGAGATCGGGAGGTGAGGAAGGATGCAGACAGACACAGATGCTGCCTCTTGAGCCACAATTAGACCAGCTGCAGCGGGCGAGCGCCGCAACCTGCAGCTCCTCGGCCAGCCTGCACCACACAGCCCGGTGCCCCCCGCTGCGAAAAGGGCCTCTTTGCACTCAGAGAATCACTCAGGCAGACATCTGTGCAGACACGTCAATTTGAAGAGACGATTGCCCCCCCCCCCCCCCTTTTTTCCCCTCTTAAGCAAATTTTTAAGAGAAACTCCTTCAGGCATTACATAACAACACCCTCCATGATCACTTTCTAGGCGATGCGGTCTCAGGCACAACATACCACCTTACCATCTATTAATGGATTTTATTTTACTTGAAGTTTATAACAGCCTACCTCCATAGAATATATTTTCTTCTTTTTTTCCCCTCTTATGAACGGTAAGAAAACCAAAACGGCACAGCACAGGGTCAAAACAGAAAAGGGGAGCAGGTTGGTATATTGCTGTCTCATCACATTGAATATATTAGAGCTTTTCACTACACTGAGAAGTTTTACAGCATAGCCCAGAAATGTTGTAACAGCTTTAGAAACATCAGGCTAAATCATCTTCTGAATTAAAGCTTTCCTAAGAGCTTTACTAAGAGGATTGTACCCCATGTAAGTTGCCTACACAAATGAAAAAAAAAAAAAACAAAACAAACAAACACGAAACAAAACACAAAACCCAAACCAAAAAGTTGACATGGAAAAATATGTATTTGTATAGGAATTTATATCCCAAAGGAAATTATACATACGTGACACAAAAATTTCTCATCATCTTTAGATTCCTAAACAATGAAAATAGGAAGTCTTCCAGGATCCAGGGGAAGCTAAACATGTCTGGGACACAGACCTAGTGGGCAGCACAATAGTTGGGGGGCCTTTACCTGATAATGAATAATACTACGAAATAAAAATAAAAATTGAAAAGGAGGTTGTAGGACCTCAGTGGAAAAAAAGAGTATGAAGAGAGGATGTTCTCCTTCTTGTGTTCTTAGAGTTTCTAATTAACCTTTCCAGAATGACTTCAATGTGAGGGATTTAATCATCAGTTTCTTAGACTAAACGCACATTTGCAATTTCTCCCACTGACACTAAGTGCCTCAACAGTTCATAAAGATTTAAAAACAACTTGGCGATTGTAATGAACTAATTCCTGAGAATAAAATGTAGATACAGAATAAGCAGATAGGCGTAATGCTTTGTGGGCTTTTTTTCCTTTCCTTTAAAAAAGTATGAACTGTAAACTAGAAAAAAATTAGACACAACGTTTCAAGGAGACTTGTTCTGGAGACACCTTTGGGGGTTTTGGACTATTTGGGATGATGTATCATGAAGTCAGATTTTAAAAACTGACAATAATGCTGTTTACTACCACTCTACCATTAGATACCGCATTTCTCTTGGCTAGGAATATCAATTTATGGGTGGCTAAGGAATGCTGACACCCTCCATTTGTGCAGACAAGAACAAAATTAATGTAGTAACTCTAAAATAACTTTCAGGAGTTTGTGCAGCAATCACTGTTAAAAACACAGCATTTGCCAACAGTAACCATACACATCTACCTGTTATGTTGCAACCATTTTATGTGTAAGCAATGATCCACGTACGATTGGTGTACCTCCTTAACTACATTAGTTAAATACATACAAAAAAGTATTATTACTTTTTATAATAATATATTATATAAATAATAATATATTATTATTTTCTTAAAAGAGAAAGAGAGTGTCTGTATGTGTGTGTATATATATTTCCCTGCCAGAATCACACAGGTTACATTATCTAGAAATGTGATTTTTTTTTTTTTTTTAGTTTAATCAAATACTGCATATAAGCAAGTTTGATGAATGCAGAAGTTATGTATTATTTTAGAAAGTCAGAAGTTAACAGCAGGAATTAAATGGAAACCGGCCGCACTTGTGCCACATTTGTTTCCCTTGCCTAAATTGGGGAAGTTATTCAAAGACATCCACAATAACTTAAGCTTCAAGTTGGAAATGTTATTTGTGGAAATGGGTTTTTGGAGAGGACTACTAAACAGAAGAAAAGGCCCCATGGTTCTTCAGTTGTCAGTCCTTGCTCTAAGTTGGATCTATACTAAATATATACACAGAGATATTCTCTTAAAAAAACATGAAAAGGGGAAAGAAACAAACAGAAGGAATGAACAAATAAATATCCAACAGAGAATTTGTCAGCATCTCCAGATATCAGCACTGTCTTTAGTAATTCATTAACCATTGATAAGTCGACAAGTCAGGTTTTAGCAACGATAGACTATTTTGGAAAAGAGGGAAAGAAAAAAAAAAACCTGAAAAGCCTCCAAAGCATCTGCCTAGTTAGCATAAAAATACACCCACACTCCTACCTTTTAAACCAGAGGAATTATAGTTTGAGTGCCTTTGCTGACTTTGGTTTGTCACAACAGGGTAGACACAGTACCAAAAAGGCAGAGGTCCCAAACCCATCCAAGCCCACACTCAAAATTCTGTTTAGTTTGGCTCTTGCTTAAGTTTCTGATGAAGTTTCATGCCATGCCTGCCGTCTCTGCATCCTTCCTTACTTGACAGTCCCCTTTCTAATTTATTCTTTCTTTGCATCTTGCCACCTTCTTTCTGCCTATAACACCTTAGTGCCATTCAAAAAACCAAGCGCATTTTCCCTATAATCACTCTGTGATAACGCATGACAAAAATACTTACACTAAACCCAGAAAAATTGTGAAACATCTAAAGCTACACAGATGCAAAACTATGATCATGGTCCTTCGGAGAACCAATCTTCTCCCTT
Organism: Phoenicopterus ruber ruber; assembly: GCA_009819775.1. Classification (NCBI taxonomy): domain Eukaryota; kingdom Metazoa; phylum Chordata; class Aves; order Phoenicopteriformes; family Phoenicopteridae; genus Phoenicopterus; species Phoenicopterus ruber. The sequence continues at coordinate 38,085,439 of CM020218.1, forward strand.
ACATTTCCTCAATTCCCTACTTAATTCTGATTTTTTTTTTTTTTTTTTTTTAAATTAAGAGAGGTTCTCATTTATTTAGAAAGCAAATGAGGAAAAATATTTTTCTCAGGTCTTTATTTTCTGTCTGCAGACTACTGCGTACAAACATGTCCTCACAATACAATGCTTATCATATAAGCAGCACTAACATCAAAGTGTTACTGCAAGGACCATGCTGTTTTCTGTTATTTTGATATGGGAAAAGTACTTATTTCCTTTTGTATCCATGTTTAGACACTATATAGTGGGCATGTTTTTCCTATTTGAAGCTCCTTACCTGGAGCTCGTTCTCAATACCTCTGAACACTTTCTGTAGAGCGGATGCCAGCACACAGATGCACCACATCTTCGAAATGCTTCATCATTTCTGTACAACCAAGAGCTCAAGACTACTGACCTGATTCAACAGTACCTTGCCTTCCTAACTCATACACATGACAACTATGAAGGAATAGCTCTGTTAATGGCAAATGGGCTGGCCTGTTCACTTTACTAATTCCTGAAAAATACAGAGTTCAATTACGTGCTAGTCAAAGAGGGAAAAAGGAGCTTCTCTGTATGTAACAACAGGCAGCAAAACGATCCCTTCTGTTCTCAAGGCACTGGGTTAGTCACTACAGGACCCCTGAGAACATGGGGTAGGTGCCATCTTCCTAGATGATCAAAGCAGAGCTGGACTGGTTTAGCAAGAATTCTGCACAATCATATGGGATCTTAAACATCATATACTTTCAAGTGTCAATTCTAGCTGGTTTCTTAAGGAAAAATATGTAACTTCTTTGTAAATAAATTCTTTTTTCTCCATTTACTGGGGCAAATACAATGCAGCGTACTTACAAAGGTGGTCCTTTGTAAGGAAAGGTCTTGAGAGGAAGGACATAGAATTGGAAATAAACATACAGTAAGATAACAAATTTGCTGGAAATGAAAGGACAAAGATTTTAAAAAAGAAAAGAGCAAAACAGACGCCTTGGATGCTCTATAAAACTCTGATAAGAAGCGTACAAATGCTGTCTCAGAAGTCAGAATGTTAGGTAGGTAGAATACAATTACACAGAAGAGAGAATGAGTAATAGACGTGATACCATCCATTCTGTCACAGAAACTTCACAATATATTTACTAAAAAGGAGTTTTCAAAGCTGTACTTGCACAGTTCTTTTTGCTAGGATGCAAGAAATCGCAGTGAAGACTGACAAATAATGAGCTTTGCCTACGTTAACATTTTTTCTTTCTGATTTGGCGTAGTATGTTGTTGTTATTACTTCAGCCTGATTTTCTCTTTTGTTTTTGTGAAAATTATCTGTGAAATGTAAACCATTCTAATCCACTGTATCACATCTTCCTCCTTTTTTTAATTCCTGTGTTTTTCTCTTCACTCATCACAACCTTCTTTCTTGTCACCTCTTAAGCTCTCTTTCTTGACCTTTCCGCTCTATTCACTTTTCCATCTTAACCTCCTTTTGTTGTCATTATCTGATTCAGAGTTGTCATGGTTTAACCCCAGCCAGCAACTAAGTACCACGCAGCCGCTCGCTCACTCCCCCCCCACATCCCCAGTGGGATGGGGAGAAGAATCAGAAAGAAAGGGAAACTTGTGGGTTGAGATAAAGACAGTTTACCAGAACAGTAAAGAAAAAGATAATAATAATTTATATATTAATAATAAAAATATAATTATACTAAAATATACAAAACAAACAATGCACAATTTCTCACCACCCAACAACCTGACGACTGATAGAGCCCATCCCCAGCTGCAATCATGAAGCGAAACTGAGAGCAATCTTGAAACAGCAATATTCCCCAGCAGCGACCTCAGAACCCAAGTTCCCGAAAGCAAGTGAGGGAGCGAACAGCCGAACAAACGAAAGCATGAACCCAGCCCACTGGCTGACCCCCACTTATATACTGGGCACGATGTCTATGATATGGAATACTTCCTTTGGCCAGTTTGGGTCAACTGTACTGGCTATACCCCTCCCAGCTTTTTGCACCTGCACATTAGCAAAACCTGGGAAGCCGAAAAAAGTCCTTGATCTCTTAGCAACACCTAATAGCATCAGTGTATTATCAACATTCTTCACGTACCAAATCCCATACTAAATCCAAAACACAGTAACTACTGGGGAGAAAATTAGCTCCATTCCAGCTGAGACCAGGACAAGAGTGGAGCTGTAAGATTCGTATGAAAGACAGTTGCTTCTCCTGTATATCCAGTAAACTACATAATAAGAAACAGCATTAAATTATATTAAATCTTAGCAACTGTGCATATAATTTTCAAGTGCTTGTTATTCTGAGTAAACATTAACCACACAGTTCTCCCATTCCTTATGGGCTTTCAAAAGCATATGGAAAGCTAAGTAATGGTCTCGGCGATTTCTGAAAGAGTTAGTGCTAGATACTGTGAGTTCTCTGAGCCGCACTTACCATGCCACTCTTGGTAGAAGAGCTTTATGTAAGACTCAAAACCTCAGTCAATTCTACAAAAAACCCCCCACACTTATTGTTTTGTGGGAAAGAAAGTATTTCAAACCTGATATTTAAACAAGCCATGTATTTTTATAGCATTAAACTACAGAATTACAAGGAGACATTGATTGAAATGCTAGCCTCGGAAAGTTTTTATTTTAAGAAATAGAGCAGAATCAATGTGAATGAAACACAGTATCTTCCTGCCACTGGTTTTCCAAATTACAGTTCAAACACGCAGACTCTTCTGTGCAGTATGGGAGACTTGTAATTTTATTCCCTGTTAGGCTTGAGGGTGGCTGGGGATCCTCAGTACTAATCCACCAACTAGAACATAAGAAGCACTTCTTAATCCAGTATAAGGATAAAGGACCATTCATCAAGCCCTTCTGAAGTTACCACAGAGTAAAATTAAAGTCAGCTGAAGATAATTTCACAATTGCACAATTCAAAGCTTCAAGCTACAGCATCAGCAATCCTGTTCCAGTAAATGAATTAATAATTTAAACATTACGGTTCCAAATTTGGGGATTTTATATAAAAATCTGGTTTTATGGCTATGATTATATAACATACAAAGTAAATTAAGAGAAACTAACACAGCTGTCGAGATCATGGGCTGCACGGGGCGGGGGGGGGGGGGGGGGGGGGCGGGGGGGGGGAAGAAGATTATGTGGATTTAAAAAAGAAATAGAACTCCATGAGTAGCAAGGAACACAAAGTCTTGATCATGACCAGAATGACAGTATTAGACATTTTAGGCCTCTATCTTAGTCTTTGGATCCTGGGACCAAATCATCAACATCTCAGCATCCATTTATTGCAAAGTACGAATAAAGCCTAAATTTGATAGATGTGAAGAAAATATGACCCAAGGGTAAGCAATGCAGAGATGATGGATATCCAGTCTGCAAAGAGCCTACAACCACAGATCTGACAGGTATGAACTGCCACATTAAGGTCAGTACGATGCTAATGACATGACATACAGCTTGAAATGGGGAAAGACGGTGAGGAGGAAGGAGGCAGCATGAGGAGCAGCATGCAAAACACAGCTCAGGCTTACTGCTATTCCTCTATATGGGGAGGAGAGAAAACTCTACCATTATTTCTGCCTTTCCACGAAGGAAAGGCATGTCTGCCACACAAGTGAGTGGACAGACCCACAGAGGGATACGACTCACAGCATGGTAGGAAAGTTGATTAGTTCAACAGGCTCTGAACTGGTATAAAGAAAAAACACAACACAGCTATTCAGAGTAGCCCATACATTTCTATTTGTAGGACTTCATAAACAAGTATCCCAACTGCATGGGAATCAGCTCTGCAATGCATGGACAGAATGAGGCACTCAGACCATCGCTGGAGGTAAGTGCAAGAAACAACAGAGAATACAGACCCAAGGATTTCTGCAGAAATGAAAACCTCTTTTACTCCCTCTCTCTCTCACGCTTTCCACCATACCTCCCCAAAAGGGTTTCCATTCTGTAAACCCCCATAATAAATGTAGTGTTGCATTGTCTTAATTTAGATTTTCTAGCAAAATGTCCATTATGCTGAAGACAAGAAAGGATTTATGACTTGCACATATTTATGGCACTGCAAAGCAAAAAAGTAGAAACACAAAACTTGAGGCAAACGTGTTCCCTTGGCTCTGCCATTTCCTCTTTCAGCTTTAATAAGCTCAGTAACGCCGAGTACTGGCTCTCAAGCCAGTGAGTTTTTACATTTTACAAACTAATTTCAGAAAGTATCAGGGAACTTTCTGAGGAATTATTCCTATTTTACATCTCTGCTTCACTTCCCGCATTTATTTGCCAGTGATGGAATAAGCAATCACTCACAGCTTGGCCTACAGCCCTGACTCTCAGCCCTAAGCACTAAATCAACAGACAGGACAGACAGGACTCTTCAGCCTCTTTCGTTCCTCCCCTCGCTCCATCTCTAACCGCACACTTTTCTAGCTTTATTCTCTCCATAGATGTTAACACGCTGAAGTCATCTTTCATAGCCATGCATGTCATCCATTTATCTCCCCAGTCCTCACTTTAGTTTTTATTATGAACAGGAGCAGCACATACATCTCAGTATATGAGCTACGGAAAGATATAAGAGAAATTACAGACCCTCTACAGTATCTTCCTTTCCATGAGAGTGAAAGTCCTTGTGAAGGCCCCTTGCTCACCTTATAAATCCTTAATCATTTTGATCAAGAACTTAATTCCCTTATTTTGCAACTGGACTCGTCAAAGACAAGGTTTTTACTCTGTGGACCAAGGCTGTGTAGAAATGCCTGATCAAGCAGTCTACTGCCAATAACCAAGGTTGATTTTTCCCTGGAGAATCACAATTGCCCTTTGTCTCCACATCCGTAGCTCATCTACAGACCATGACCCACAAGGGGCCAATTTCAACTAGATGAATACCTTAGACCAAGCGTGCATATCACTGAGCGTGAGCTAAATATACTCCTAATCAAATAAAAGTGAAATGTTTTTCTTAGTACCACTCTGTAGCTAATAGAATAACTTTAAAAGTCAACAGATCCTTATCACCTGGAACCTGAAAACCAATTAACTTCTTATTGTTGCTTTAAGAAGTAACTAGTATAGCAATGAAAGATGATAATATTACTTAGCACTTACAGCGCTTTTCATGTTCAAAGCATTTTGCAAACATAAACTAATTAATCTTCTCAACACGCCTGTGAGGTGGGTAAGTGTTATTATTCCTGTATTACAGAGGGAAAAAAACCCACACACCTCTGGCAGAAGGTTACGTGCTTAGCTCAAGGCCACAAAATTATCCAGAACATACTGGCACTGTATGCTGCTTACAGAAGTTACCCACTCAAATCAGGCAGATTTTATGTGTTTTAGCATAACAAAAAAGTATCTGTCACGATGACAATCAGGACACATCGTGCACTGCAGCCAGGAACATAAAACACTAATTCTAATATCTGCCTCAGATTTTGAGAGACAGCACTTGCCATGTCACTGAATGGTGATTAATTTCCTCATCGGGAGATACAAAGTCACTTATATATCATTTCATACCTTCTTGTAAATAACCTGCAAAGCAGGCTGATTCAGTTCTATTGAGAATCGCTTGGCTACTCAATAGCTCAATCAATAAGGCATAGGTAGTGGAAGGTCAAAAATAGTCTCACATATCTATCCTTCCACTGCTTCAGACAGGTAAGTTTAAAGCGCTCAAGCTTCAGGTTTAAAAACATGACCATTTAAATCCTTTAATCCTACAGTTGACATTTATGGTGACTAAAAAGATTAATCATTTCGTTTTCCAAATAACTCATTTTGAGCAGCTAGTATTTAAAAGCAATAGACTTTGGAGTCGTACGGCATTAGGGTAGAAGTTGCAATTCACGTTTCAGGTTTCTGAAGTCTTAAAAATGTATCCCTGACAGTGTTTAATATCTTAAATATTAAAATAAAATTGTCGAAGCATATATATCACTGTTTCAGGTCCCTCTTTCACTGAATGGTGAGATTTTTCTAGCACCTAAATTTAGTTGTCATGGAAGTGGCAGCTGAACGATAGCTATGATACATCTGCACAGTGTGACGTAGTGTACATGGCTTCACTTTTCAGCAACCTGGTATCAGTGATCCAGCGTGTTGTGAAGGAAAGAAATTATTTTTCTTTGCTTGTTTGACAAGTTCAGCCCCTCTTTTTGCAGCTCCAAGGAGTTATTAGGGTATTTAATCTCATTTAGGCACTTAAGTATTCCAGAAGAGTAAAGGTACAAAACCATGCATGCAAGTACTTTCTCCTGCAAAACTGAAAGGGGTAGCATGAAAATAAATTGATGTCGAGACTTGGCTGACAATGAATTGTTCTGATTGATAAACATGGTGAACTCATTCTCATTACCAGCTAGAAAGACCAAATAACTTTACCTGCAGGCTAAACCATAGTTGACTCAAGCTTTCAAAAAGTACAAATTTAACAAAACTTGCACTATCTTATCGGGTCTTCTATTAGCAAAGTGTCCTGCAGCTCAGCTTTTCAATTCACACAGTTCACAAGCAGTGCTGTGATTATTTTGTATGAAAATATGAACACGTGCAAGTCTGCAGTGCATCCTGCCACCTGTGCTCATGGGTCAGCCTCCCACTCCTGTGCAAAATCTCGACGACGTGATATGTGGATCACTCTATAGGATCACTATACTGTCCTGCAACAACAAAATTCTTTGAAATGGAACAATGACTCCTTAAGAGGTATCGCATATTCCTCTCTTCCTTTTAACATGTATCTGATGGTAAATAAAATACAAATTTTGCATGCTTGTATTTTTCTTACTAACTTAATGCACCTGTATAAAATGTTTTTCAGTTTTTGTGAGTCCAGGTTTGATTCATGATCTCCTTCAAATTATTTTCATATTGTTATATTACTACTTCCAATTATTTTTTCCAAATGCAATCTTAAAAATACTACTTACTTTCTATATTTCTACAGTCCTTCCCTCCTACTCCATAGTCATGTCACATTTTCAGATATTTTTGCATAGCAGTCTCCTATGTACATTCTATCACTTCCCACAGCAGTTTAATTTCATAAACAAAGGAATTTCTCTCTACAACAGAGAAATTAAACTTTATATAGTCAGCTTTAATCCTGAATTCAGCAAGATACTTGAGTGTATTCCAAAATACAAGCATTTAGGTTGCTGAATTCACTTAGAGAAGTTGTACATTTAAAACAGGCTGCTCACTATAGTTGGATACTTCAAAGCATAAAAAAAAAAAGGTGTCATCTTCCTCCCTAACACAAACAGCAAACCTTGGAAAGTAAATAGTCTCTCATGGTGCTTCATCCACTGTCAAGGATGAGATTAGGTATATTCTCAAACATGCAATATAAAAATTGAGTATCTAGCTTAAAAATACTTTTAAAGGAAAAAAGCTTATGGTCCTCATTTACATGGCTAGGTGCTGAGTTTAACTATTCACAGGTTCACCGATTTTTTTGAATCTTATGGGGGGTTTAACAACAAAGTGAAAATAAATAACTACATTAGAAGTTCTAAAAATAGCAGGCTAAATAATCCTCGTCTAAAGACTTTAAAAACAAAACTAGTCCTGTAACAGACGAAGGGGCTTCAGAAGAAGGGAAGGAGAGCACAGTAAGTCTTATCTCTCATTGATGTTAACTGAAAGCATGTTGCCTAGATGAAGTTATAATTTCCTAAACAAGCATATCTGCTCTTCCAGTCTTGTCAATTGGGTTTCAAAATTAACAAGACAATCCCAGTCATATAATAATTTCATGTTCAAATATTTTACTATGTCTTAAATGCTGGTTTTAGAATTACAATGACAAACATATGCATTTTTAGGCTCTTATTTCTATTTATGCAATTAATCTCAAGCAGCAGAAATTCAACAGATGAGGAAAAAGATTCTGTGACGCGAACTGACAATTGGAGAACTTCCTCTCCACAACTGAAGATCTCCTGGAATAAAGCTACCACTGAACAGGGCACACCTATCTCCTACAGCAGCATCCCTTTCTGAATTCCTACCATGGGATTTTGGGAAGCAGGAAGCACAAAGATGTGTACTGAGACAACTCAGGAAGAACAGGTGGGAAAGTTCTGATCCATTAGCAGAATGCTTTGAAGGACATTGGAAATTTGATATTGTTATTTTACACAGTCTGGGCAAAAAAAAAAAAATGAAGCACTGGTCATGATTAATTTTAAAAATTAATCTCCAATTAAAGGTATTTATTAAAACTTGCCTTTTTTGCTTACGGATTTATTTCCTGTTGATTTAGCAGGTTAGAATGTAATTAGACTGTCAACAAAGCCACATATCTGTGCTCTATTTCTAGACAGAGGGGAAAAAAATAAATACAGGGAAGCGTGTTTTATATATTATTTAAAAACCTTTGGAATGACCTTGAACACCTTTTCCACAAAATGCTTCCAATGCCAGAAGCAGTAAATTCTCTCAGTCAAAGATGAATCAAAGGAACACACCATCTAAGACTGCAAAACAAGCCCTTTATAACCTGACCCTATCAAACCTGCAGGTAGTCCCCAAAGGTGCTAAACCAGCACACATTAGTAGAAGCCAATAAGCCATACAAAAAGAACTGAAAGGACAATGAGGAAGATCAAACAGGCACAGATGACAGTGCTGAGACCACTGAAAGGTGAAGATGAGACTACACATCCCAGATTGCCATTTTAGGCCTACAGACGTGTAATTTATTGCATATTGGGCAAGAAGTATTAGCCAAATATTATGTGCTTTTCTGAAGAAAATGAAGAGGAAAACACTCCCAAGCCCCAGTGCGACATGCCAGACTACGTAACTTCTTCCATTTCATTACTGCTATTTAAGAAGAATAGTACTCTATTCAGGCAATAGGTTATGAATTCATTAAATAAATGGTGCCTTTTTTGATATAATTTTGTCGCTAGTACTAAGAAAGTGTCTACAGTACAGGTCTTAGAAAACTTCCTCTTGATTTTACCTCATTAAAGGAATGAGATCAAGGTGACCAATGACTTAAAAACTAGAAAGTAGTGATGACCTGAAGTTTCAACACATCACAGAAACCAAAAATACATAGCAGAAAGCAGACAGACTACAGTAGCAGCAAGCCTCAGTTACATGAGCCTAAGAGAAATATTTTTATTTCCCTTGCAAACATTTGTAGGCAAAAAAGTCAACACCATCTGCCCAGCTCTAATTTTAATGTAAAGTTATTCTACTTGGAACAAAGAAAAACCACCAATGGCAAAAATATTTTAAAACTTTTCTAAAATTAAAACTAAGGACTTCCTGACAAGGAGGAAGCTTTCTTTTTCTACCCGTAAATCTATTCCTGTTTCCTCATAAAAAAGAAGATAGCTTTATATAGAAGATTGAGGCATAGGTTCACACAGCTCTTGGCCTAGCTTTACTGTTTTAGTTAGCTGGGCTGCAGTACTTCACACATTTCATAATATAAGGGGCCGGGGGGGGGAGTTAAGTAGTTTAGTTGTGGAAATCTAGAAATGTCAATTCCAGAGACTACAAATTTGAACCCAAAAGTGATGTGTAAGTGCTTAACCCTAACTGGAGCCAAGTGCAGCCTCCTAGAATCACTGAGGTCCAAAGGGACCTTGTGAGATCATCTAGTCCAAACCCTCTGCTCAAGTACAGTCAGCTACAGAAAGTTGCCCAGGACCGTATTCAGTCAGGTTTTGAGCATCTCCGTGGATATTTAGAAATCTCATGTCTCTCCAGTTCTGGACTCAGAAATTCAACACTGAGCTCTAGCAACCTGTTAGCATCTGGTTAGATATCATAAATATCCACTAAAAAAATCCCACAACAAATCCAAATGCATTACTCATGAACTAATTTACCTTCCTTACTGTACAGTGCTCTGTTACTGCCCTTGTGAGCTAAAAGATAAAGGCACTGAGCTAATGCATTAATTCATAGGCTCATCCACGCATACTATGTTTCCCCAAACCTGTTCATAGAGCTTGGCCTTCTTGTAACAGTTGTATTTGTTTATTTTGATTCGTTTTGAAGCTATTTACCTTTTAGGTATATTGGAGTGTCACACCTTTGGGCAATCTGTTAATGAGTTGAATTTATGCTGGGGGTCTAGTTTTTAAACTGTAAGGCCTGAATACTTCACGCTTGAGTCTGCAATGCTGTCACTGACCCATTGCCCAACATGGGCCATTTACTTAAGTTTCCTGTGCATCATTTATTATTTATTTCAAAGATGGTACACAATGCTTTCCCATCTTTGTAAAACATTCAGGGAGATTCAAGTGAAGTGTACTGTGTGTAGAGTATTACTAAAACTGATAAAACTGGTATAACAACATACTCTTCCCACAGCAAGAATGCCTTGCTACCTGGTACTAATGAATTATACACTCTGAAGTAAAACATTTTGCCTACCTTGTCTGGTATACTCATCTGCTTCTCTGTGGACCAAGTCTTTTACCCGGTTTCCATACAGCAACCTAGAGGAATCATGATCAAAAGCTTTCAAGGTTTCACTGGAGCTGTACGACTTCTGCGTAGGCACTCTGCACTCCTCATTTTCTGCGGAAGAATTTGTATAGCGCCGTTCCTTGTCCCGTCTGCTCTTTGTCAGGGAGCAATAAGGCCTACGTTCCTTCACATCCATACTTCATTCCTTCTCTGTGCACATCAGTCCAGCTTATTTGGAAGTCTTCTCTACATTCAGCTTACATTCACCTATAACAAAATTAGAAAGACAACCGCTGATGTGTTACAATGTTCTCTAATTGCTGTGATTGCTTCCTAACCGTCTGAAAGAGAAAGAAAAATCTGATCAACGAGGGGTGAGGTGCACTCCTGTAATGTTTGCAAGACTTCCCACAGTTTCATGCATGAGCTACCCTGATCAAAAAAATTAGCAAAGAAATTCTTGTGAACGACACCACAATACTTCTCATTTTTATACAACAGATTAGAAGATCAAAAGCAGACTGAGAACTGGGTGGAAAAAATGTAGCTTTTCAGCTTTAAGAATGTGTTACTTGCCTAAAGTCTACTGTAGGTAAGTTGTTTCCTTTTTGTCTGAGAACGATGCATGCTTTAAAGGCAAGTCTGACTTCCTTCTGCTTGTGAGAAACTTCTGGTTTTAGTGTCTGTTTTTCATTTACAGACTTCTACAACTTTCTATTGTCTTTTCTATTCTAAGAAAATTGTTCTCATCAAGAACATACACACATAATTTCACAGCAAGCTACAAAAACATTATAGGGGATGTGCAGGATGACTTCTCCAAGGCAGTATATTCTATATAACTTGTGCTAGAAAGCAAGTAACTATTTGATTTGTAAATGACAGTAAGAAATAGTTTTTCCTTCCCTCAAGTTTTTAAGGAATATTACAGTAAAAATCTTATTTCTATTACTATTTCTTTTTCTTTACTGTTTCATTCCACTTAGTTTTCAAAACAAAGCTTCTCAGTTTCATCTCTTGGGTCCTGCACACTTAACCAAAACATCTACATTTCTGACAGAGTAAGAAATAGTTTGGAAATTTTGCTTTTGTTTTTTAAAGAGTGCTAAAATAAAATAAAGAATATAATTTCTATCTTTAAACAGCTCACAAAACATCTCCATGAAGAACGGTTCGAGTGGTTTTAATAGGTTGCAACTGCACCTGTTAATGAGACCTTGATACTTCTTGTTTAACACTTTATATATTAGGGTTCTCCCCTTTGTCTCAAGGACAACTTTCTCCTGGGCGCTCCCCTCAATTTAAAGTACTTAACTACCACAACTAATTATTTTACGAAGTACTATCAGTCAAGTCCTTTGTGACATAGAATTAAAATGACAGTTTACATCGCATATCACAAAGCAACAGCCACCTCCATTTGCACTCTGTTCAGCTAAAACAAAGTTGCTTTAGAACTTTTCACCTATTTCATTTTAAACATTTATTATCAAACAAACTAATTAGTTGTCACTCCTGAAAAGATTTTCAGAGAGTATTTAATTTACTACAGAACTGTAATCCAAGTTTGTGAATGGCAGCTGGTCTTCTATCATTCTGTTTTGAAATTCTCCGAAAAGCTCTTGCATTTCTTGACCTGTGTGAATCTCAATTTAAACTAAAAGACAAAGCTACAAAGCCTTCCATTTAAGCAAACTTCCTTCTATATTTATTACATTTTCAAATGTTAAGTGGGTAAAAAGAAACTGAAATATTTCTACATGATCAGAAAAATACAAAGTTTTATAACAGAATAGTTTATTAAATTTATGACTATTTAGATGTCTGCATGCCCATGTAGCACATCTTTTTAATTTACATGAAACACTCAGATTTTAAAATATTTGACTGCCTACTGAATGCAAGTTCTTTCCATGTAAGAACAATTTTCTAGACATTTTATAAAACTGTGTTTTGTTAACACTAAACTGAATCATGATTTTAAAAATCATTAACAACAGATACACACGGGTATTCTTCTGCAGTGTAAAGACTTCACGTGGAAGCTTATCTCCCCTTTCATCTAAGCGTTTCAAGACTTTAAAGGGCCACTAATTCCTAATGTCTCTAAATTGTGCCACAGGAAAACTGACATACACTATTCATCATCAAAGATGAAATAATTTTGATTTTTTTTTTTTCAAGTTCCAAGCTCCTTTATAATGGTAAAAAAACCCCCCAAACCAACCAGACAAAAAAGCCCAGCCCTTCTTTGCACAATACTTTGTTACTATACCAAGCTAAAATCCTCAAAGATTTAATCTATGCTGTAGCACGAGGAAGTTCTGATCTGCTTCCCACGGAAGTCAATGAATTCAATAAAACTTCAAAAGGCAGTTTTCTGGGTTATCTATTGCCTCTCCAGGCAAAGAATGAAAAGGTTAAAAAATACAAGCTGTTTAATAGCACCACATTATGGAGACACTTTAACAGTGATTACACTGCCACAATAATGAAGACTAGTGGATTTTCTGTGGGCATTTTTGGAAAAAAAAAATCCTGTAAGATTTAAGAACCTGATCTTTTTGAATCTGGCATTATACAAAACACCTGTTTACCTTCAGTAACCTTTAACTTTAAAAATTAATAGTATCTCTCAGCAAGTTTTAGGAAATACTTAACATCCTCAGGCTCATGCCTTTGAAATTATTTCATCAGTGATTTAATACACATATCTGAAAGAAGGAGACAGAATAAAAGCTATCTTAAAGAGCTATCTACAAATAAATGTTCTCTATCATGACTGGAACACAAACAGAAAGAGAGAACACAAACATATTGGCAGAATACAGAAATAGATATCAGTGTTAACATTTAACTAGTAAGCCAGCAATGACAAATCAAACAAAGGAAGACTTGCAGATGGCTTTACAAGGTCTGAACCACAAGTCTTATTACTGCAAAAGGAAGTCTTACAGTCTCAGGACTGTGCAGGACTTACTTGTCCCATCATGAATTCCCCCTCCTCCTTTTTTAAAAAACACCCCTCACTTCCAACTTTAGAGAAATATTTTCAATTATTGAGAAAACATTGTAAGAAAAAAGAATCCAAACTGTCAGTTTCTGCATCTGCTCAGCTCCTTTCTTATAAAGATCCCTGTAGTTAAAATATTAACAAGTTTTCCCACTCAAGTCTTCAGATTTAAATGAACCACTGCTGCACAAATTTGAACATATTTCATTTTTTCTTCTCCTCTGTTTCCTCTAACATAAAAGCTGCATCCCAGGGGGAGTTACCCGAATGCACTGACTAGCTTTCTCTTACTATGCCTTAGAAGAAGCTCAGATGAAATATCGGTAACGAGTACAATACAAACTCAAGGGAACACGGCAACTAATTTGACGCATGAACAGTTTTTTGACAAATCAGATTAAAATTTTAAACCAAATAAAATTAAATTTATTTTGTGACATGTTACAAAAACACTTGCCTTCATCTGCAAGTAATTTTTGCCCATATGTCAATATTTATGGTCCATCAAATAGCTTCGCTCCAATTAAATGAAAGAATTTTCATACAGCAATATTTACAAAGCTATTGAACTACTAACTCACCCACTCACAAAAGGATGTCAAAACAGCCATGCTAAATACTGTTACATGTTGTATTACAATACTAATGTGAAATGGCCTGCATATACTGAAGAAAATTGAAAAAGATTTTGCTGGTGCACGCCGCTACTTCAAGTTTCTGTCTAATGCTTTTCTAAGGATAAAAACTGAGGATGCTCATCTGTGTCACTGAGCACTGGGATCTCCCGTGACCTTTTCAGTGATCTGTCCAATGTTACAGGCTCCTGGCTGGATTAAACAGGAGAGCGTACGCTAATCACCAGACTGACATGTCAGCTCTTATATAGTCATGCCCATCCCATTTGTGTACGTAGCTTAGCTGATCGCAGCCTCAGTCAGACTGCACTTGCCCAGTGTCTCTCCAAATTTTTAAAACAGTTCAAAACCATAAACAGGAGATGCTAGTTTTTAAATTAATACTTAGGTATTTCTTTTAAACTTAATTTAGAAGGGAAGCAGGAGAACCAGAGAAGCATCTCTTGTACGTGACAAGGTCATTGGGACCGCAGACCTCATTCCCTTATCTGCCAGGCTACTTTGAAGATCTCTGACATCATTATCACATTTAGCACAATATTTAATTACCAAGTCAGATAAGGTATGTACAAATAGTAATTAAGACAATTAAACTGTTATCAGAATTCTTTCTCTTACTCTAAGTGCTGCAAAGAGTCTGAGTGTAAATACCAAAACAGAGCACAAGGCATATTCACGCACAAGTGTCGAAGCTACTGTGGGAGCTTCGATGGCTGAAGTCTCAGATACAGACAAAGCTGACTGATGCAGCGGTAGAAGTTTTTACATTGTATTTAAAATTCCCCAGGACAGCCTTTCAGCAGTTCCTCTTAATCACTTATTGCAACATGAAAGAAAGTCACTGTAGTGAAAAGGAAAAAAACAGTTACTTAACCTTTTTTACAATAAAAAAGCCTCAACACTGAAGCCCTACACTGCAATATAGGAAAAGTACATCAGCATAAAATGTAGTATATATTTTAATCGTCAAGATATAAATAAGGCTTTAGGGTCATGCTACAGAGTGTTACCCAAAACGTCCAGCTACAACTTTGGCATGCCTGCGGGCCTTTTAAACTATTACGGACAATTATTGCATTTAATTCAGCAGTTTCAACTCCAAGTTCCCCAAAGGGTTATTACAGTTTGGCAACAGGATGGCAATCCTGCCTAATGTACACACTGCTCCCTCCCCACCTTTCACTCGGAGAATCTTCTTTCGGCTTTAAAGCTGGCTCAGTGAACACTAAGTTAACTGATTAAGAAGTCTAAACATACCTCAATATTTTATGCCCTTTGATATCTAAACAGCTACATAGGCACGAAGTAGTAAAAAGGTAAGAAATAAAACATGTTTGTTACCAAGATAAAGAGATAATTGTATAGAAAAGATTATGTCACTGCTTGGGTCGATTTATGGATCTACTGTAGTGCGTATTATATTGCCTTTGAATGTGTATAGCCATTTTAGACATCTCAAAACATACAAAGCGAAACCAGAATTAGTTCCGAGAATAATGAGCAATTATTTTAGTATATACAGTGCTGGAATAGAAAAGGTTTCAAAAATGAGCGGATAAAACCTGTAGATTTCTTTGTTACAAAGGAACAGTAACAGAGTATGAAATACTGTTATAAGGAAGGCCAAACAAGCCCTCTCCTACTCAGCCTCACAAGAAGGAACCATGAGGAAAGCATCACGCTGCTCAGAGCAAAGCCCTTCTCCCTCCCCCGAGGCCAGCACAGCTGAGCCGGGGAAGGCACTTACATATTACGTACCACAACCTTCCCTCCCAACACCTAAATCTAATAATATAGGCATTCCTAAGAACGATAGCATTCCCATTCAAAAGTCTGCATTATTATTATTGCATTACTATTATTGTTATTACTAATTACTATTACTATGAATTAAGAATCATTGATCCTTCCACGTTGATCCCTTAATACAAGCACAGTCTGAACACTTGCTTAGATCGGGAACAAAGTGCTTTCATGATACACTACTACATAAACACAGGCAGTAAGAAAATTGTAATACTTTTGGGAGAAGAAGCAGGCTCAAACTTCTGTCTGAAATAAGAGCAGAGGATTCTATGGGCTGCGAGTCAAGACAGTGTTGATCCTCAGCGTTGACAACAGTTGCTGAAAATAACATCTAAGTAGTGCTGCTGAATAGATACATTAATGTATGTGCAATTATTTTAATTTCATCATACTTTCCTTTTAATCTGTAATTGTTTATTAATGTAAATATTACATCAGTTACAATTTGCTCTAGGTATAGTACTTGCATGCCTTTTAATAGCAAAAGAACAAAGCAAATTTAGCTGATATATGTAACAAGTAGATTAAAAAGTCTAAGTGCAATATGCAAAAAATCAAACAAATTAAGAAAATCTCCTGTCCACAAAAAATACTCACAATTCACACAACTAATCACCCATAAAACCTATTACAAACAAATACTAAGAAAAACTCAAAAGGCATAAAAGAGTGATGAAATTTCCACTTCAATGGCTGATAAAGTGAGGTATGTCAGAAATCAACTGAGCTGGAAAAATGACACTTTGAAGAGGTGCTTAGGATGATCTGTAGCCATGGTGTGCCATTAGTCAAACTGATGACTCTTAATACATGGATATTTCAGGTCATCATATCTAGAAACTCACTTCTTAATATTAAAAGTCTATCTTCCAGCACAGAAACTAGAGAGGATGCATCTGAAGTCAGCATTCTTAAGGGGGAGTGGGAAACAGATGGCCTGCCAGACAGCCAGTTCGCAACCTAGAATTTTAAAAAAGCCTCCTTAAGTCACTAACTAACCCTACATTTTAGAATTAGATTACAAACAAAAAAAGATTGGGGGGGCGGGGGGGGGGCACGGAGAGAGAGAGTGGTAAAAACTATTGTGTATTCTTCCAGCATTTTTCTGCATCAATCAGGGAAACAGAACACTCGTATTTGCCATCACTACAGGATGTAATGTTAATAAAAAGTTACTTTACATAGTCTATCTAAAAATCTCAATTTCATTAGAGACAGAATAAACAACAAATAAAAGTACTCTATGTTCATTATAAGAAGTTTCCTGCAATAAGAGCCAGGAAAATGAGCAAGATAAAGAGTTCTGTGGGGTTCTGGTTAGTCACAGAAGTTGACGTTTGCGTAATAATTTTGCTGCCATTACTTAAAATTGAAACTCTTGAGGGCAGAAAAAAGAAAGGAAAAAAAAAAAAAAAGAGAAAGAACACCTCATGCCTTCCCTCGTATGGGCAGAAAGAGATAATGCACTCTCTGTAACGATGAGTGTGGAAGGAATACTTCTCTGGATGGCATTTTCCTGTGAGGGTACAAAGACCACAGAGCAGCATTTGAGATGGAGCTACAGCTATTTCTGCTTGCTGGAAGCCCTCCACACAGCAAGGCTGCAAACCTTCAGAAGAGAAAACTGAAAATAGGCATAATTTGGCTAAGCATGGATATGGCCCGGGGCTGTGCTGGCTATTAAGTTGCCAAGCAGGCCCTGCAGAAAAAAAAACAACTTGCAAGGAGGGAGGGCTAAGACACTGGATAAACTGCCCTGTGACCAAGAACAGCCTCCTTGGAGGAACTCAGTACAGGGGTACACTGACAGTTTCTGCTCCTCCTTGGGAGGAATGGTTTGCAGGAACTGTCATGAACTCTGATCTTGAGAGGAAATATCTGACTCTAATTTGGGGGATTTGAATAAGATGTGTTCTTTCTTGAAGGGCCGAGAGAGCTAAGTGAGAAAGGGAATACGAAGACCAAAAGAGTGAAATAATGTGGTGTGCTCCTGTAGAGAGAACGAGGGTGAGAATATGTGATGAAAAGATGGAGAGGCAAAGGAAGACAGGAAAGCGGAAATGCGGCAGGGTAAAGAAAAAATGAACAACAAAATGAGCTCAGGACAGAAAGTGGAGGGAGACAGAATAATTAGCACCCAGTATGGCAGCACTGGGGAGGAAAAGTGATACAGCAAGCCTAGAAAGAGAGAAGAGTCTAACAGGAAAACCTGAGTGGAGGAAGAGAACAAAGAAAACTTCAGAAGAGAGAAACTTTGTGCCTCATTTATTTCAGAGCAAAGTAATAAACTGAGAGAATCAGCACTAGGTAATTCATTATTCAGCAGCAACTAAAAATGCCTAAATACTTTCCTGCACTCATTTAAACTTGAAATTCATCCTTTATGCCACCAACTCCTTCCCTTCACTATATTTTTTACAAGAATTCTTTTCCCCTGTCGTCTTAGTCAACCTATCTCAATGGTCTCCTGATTTATGCAAGTATAATTCCTTCTTGAACAGTACCTCCCAAGTTTACTTCTGCACCTGCTCAGAGCTCTTCTGCATAGTTCACTTTTGTTCAGGAACAAAGCCAGAGAAATCTAGGGATTTTTAAAACTTAAACAAGTGGGATGGAGAACCTGACATAGGAACAACATATAAGAAGCCATGAGCATCAGCAAAGGTGCAACAGTCTCCAAGTCCCCAAGTAGAGCGCACAGCACAATGGTTTCTGCATTTCTGTTTGGAGAACAAAGCTATCAGTATGTCAGCTTCACCATCTGAACAGGCTGTCGATCATTCAACTCACCCTTCAACAACTCAGAGTTAATTTCAAACAATTTGACAGTAGTGAGGTTTCAAAAATAATACATCTCTCAAGTCACTATATGGGAAATGAAGTATATGACATGTGACATGCAAGAGCTGGGCATACAGTCAAAGGCTGAGCTGAAAATATCATTGTGAAGGTGTCTGAAAATGAAAGGAGAACCTGAGGAAACTGCAATGAGGATGTCATTGAGGACACACAGGAGAGGGAAGAAAGAATAGCGAAGGGTAGGTGCTGAAGCTATCGCTGTGGTTGCATGACATAGGGATGCACATGCACCATCAGCCTTCGTTTCCATGTACAATTCCTCATACTGAAAGCTGAAATTCCATGTAAACGGGACACATTCACAAGAAGATTCTTCTTTTCACAATGATCTGATGGGTAACCAGATGTTTCAGTCCCAGTCACATTATAATTAGGACACTGTTGCAGCCTGGAAACCTGGAGAATTATTCAGTGACTCGCCTCAACAGAGAGTGACCAGTAAGATGGCTAAGGCATGCTGCCAATTTTTTTTATGCTCAAGAACTCTGTTTTGTTCAAACTTATCCTCTTGCCCCCCCAACTTTCTTTCTCAAAACAGCAACAAATCAAAAACACACAGACACAAACAAGAAGAGTCCCAAACATGATGAAAAATCCCTACAGAAACATGATGAGTACTGTATACTCATACTGTCACAACATTAATTTACCACCCTTAACACAGTAGTGTGAAAATTTATTAGCTAATGCCTACATAACATGTAGTAAAGTACTGTTTAAGTTGATTAAGTTTACATTAGCAATCCCTACTACTGTATTTAGCTATCCCATCTATTCAGACTGTATCAGCTGTCATGTCTTCCTCTATACTCCCCAGGTTCCTGCTTCCCTCCCCGCACAAGCTGTGTCCTCTTGTCACAACCTCTAATTGTCTCTTCAGCACTATCCAACATCAGCAGACAGTAAAGGCTGGAGGTTGTTTGCCCTGCTGGATAACTTCCTTTCTGCAATCCCTGTTCTACCTCTCTTTCAAACCATCCCTTTCATAGCATTAGATTTTTAGCCTTTCCTTAAAGGTCATACAAAAACTTTTTGTCCTGTAATCACCCCATTCCACTCTCACCTCCTAGGTTTTGTCTCCGACTTCAGCAGAACTAAGATTTTGATTAGGGCAAACAAAAGAATAATGCATTTTAAAATAAGTTCTTTGGCTAACTATGTGAGACACAAAATGTCCCACAGTACTCAGCAATTTTGTTCAAAGGATCATGTTTCTCTCTGAAAGCGTCCACACAGTCTACTCTGGCACGGCCCTAGCTGACTACCAACCAAGATCCTCTCTGGTAACAGTACTTCTTAAAGAACAAACAATTAACCTTTGATAAGGCAAAGCCTCCTTCAGGAAGCTGGGGAAGCAGGACAAACAACTACCTCCTGCTGACCTCCTCTTCCGCTGGTGTGTGTTACCTGTAGGTAACACCTTGTAGGTTACCTACCCAGGTGTGCTTCCACATGCCACCAAATTTCTACCATGGGGATGCAGCAGAGCTGCTGCTGGCAGAGCCCAATGACAGCACCTGGTCCACTGTGC
This sequence comes from Phoenicopterus ruber ruber, assembly GCA_009819775.1. Taxonomy (NCBI): domain Eukaryota; kingdom Metazoa; phylum Chordata; class Aves; order Phoenicopteriformes; family Phoenicopteridae; genus Phoenicopterus; species Phoenicopterus ruber. Next base: position 38,105,778 of record CM020218.1, read on the forward strand.
TCACATCTCTGAGAGAAACCAGCCTCAACTTGTAAAAAAAAGCTTCATTGCCAGAAGATCCCAATTTTGCAAAAGAAGCACAAGCTTCTACAGTAGGTGTTGAGCAGCTTCACATTATGCTTTTGGAGGGGAGGGGAGTTGCTTCTTCAAATCCTTTCAATTCCCACTTAGATAATGCTCAGAATTTCTTAGTACAATCATTGATTAAAAATCCTTTAACTAAAGTAACAATTCACTTCAGCCACAGATCTGATGGTGACCTTTAAAGGATAGGCAATTTCTATCCTTTAGAAAAGTCTCTTAATAAAATAAATAGAAAGTTGGACTCCAAACACATGGACAATAACCGAATAATGAAAATATTTAACAATTATCAACGAAATCCTTTTTGATCTAATATGAATTTGTAGAGAAGCTCCACAGTTCAGTTACACCAGAACTAAACTATACGTAATTTTATTTCTTACCAAGTAAGTTTAGCAAGCACAGGTGCAAGACTGAAAGCCAGGAACTCTGCAGGCTTCGGCTCATTTACAGGACGAGGAAAGCACAAGCAGAACAAGGAAAAGAATCTTTCCCACAGCGACAGTCAAGATGCCTCAGACAAGTCCATATGGACTACCTGGGTGGATGAGCAGGTAGTTTAATTTCCATCCTATTTCAAATATTTCCAATTCCATTTCAATACAAAACAGAGTGGAAGTATCACTAATTCATTATTTACATGGCCTTATACCTAATATGAAACTATCTGTGATTTTCTTACTCTATAGTTAAAGACACAAGCGCCATTCCAGTATAGGCTCTTCCAAGCATCAGCTTCTTCCTGAATTGTCTTGATACTTGAGATATTTTTTGTGGCAACAGAAAGAAGACATGAGATGCATTCATGAGATGCACGAGAAGGCAGGGTCTGGAATGTTTCTCGATCTACACAATGGAGTAGACGGGCTCATGTCCACCCTAAAGTGAAGCACCCTATAGCATAGTAGGAAGTTCGAGAAGTTCCTTCAACTGCATTAGCTACGTTCAGAAGCATTTAAACTTTTAGGAAAATTCTGATCTTTCTCTCCTATTCCTGAGGGGTGGGCCAGGACGAAGAAATGCAGGCATCAGAAAAGGGAGAAAACACCCAGTACCCTGTGTGGCATCAAAATCTTGTCTCTGTATTTGCACAGCTGAGGAGCATGCTTAAAAACGCACGGTACTGAGAGATTCAGTCTGTACTGAAAAGTTTTGCCCACATAGTTCAATTTACTAGAAGCCATAGCTTAAGCTAGCAAAATTTATTGTGCAGATGCAGCAATGCTGACAGAAGACTGCACTTTTAAAACCACTGATGTAGATAAGCTCCTAGACTGGAGCCAGTCTGATGAATATCATAGGCTCTTAACGCATCCAGGTGAAAGGATGAGCACACCCAGCAGGGCGAATGAAGGAGTTCACACCACTCAGCTGTCATCTTCCGGACATACTCATCTTCTGGGGGGGGCCTCATTCAGCTGGTAACAATGAATGGGCTACGCCACACCTCCAATTCATGCACAGACTGCCTTGTTGTGCTGCACGGAGCTGTAGGGCAGGATTAGCGATACAATTTGTGTGTGTGTGTAACTTAATTGGGGTTTCCAAGAAGCAGGTGTCAGAAAGAAAAAGATTTAACATAGGATATACGTCAGTATTTGGAGAGTTTATCTTTCATATGGGGGAACAGAAAGGATAAAGGAAATCTTAATATTCCTTTATGTCAGTTAGGATCTCCATATAACTGAATTTAAGTATATGTAATCAAAGAATTCTCACACGCAGACAGCAAGTAGTGCAAACAAAACAAAAAAAAAGCCAAACAAACCCACAAATACCAAGCACAGCTGTATTAGAGAAAGACAGACTTGCACAGAGAGTTTGAAACATTGTGATGGAGACTAGAGCAAAGCAAATAAAAGAGACTGGAAAGGTGAGGAGACATTTTATAGCTCTGTGGCCTGACTATGCATGTAACCATCAGATCTTAATTGATGTACAGATCTTGCTTCCCTAATGCGTAAAAACCTTAATCGAACATTACAAAGATAGTAAAATGTGTATGTGCACATATAAATATATATACATATAAAAATAAATGTTACATATATGCATATATATATATATATACAAAAAAAACCACCCATGAAGGACATGTTGTGGGAAAAGTATTATTAGAACTCCTCTTCTTTTGCATCTAAAGCAAAAACCACTATGTATCTAACCTAAGTCAAGCCAGCTTGGGAAATTTATGTCACTAATTTGACTCCGTTACTCCTTCAGCAATTGTATATTCCAAAACACTTCAATGCTGATAATTTGTCTGTTTACAATAATGAGTTCTTTATGATAAGAGTGACCAAATCAAGACAACCAGGGAGTACTGGAGGAAGGGGCAAGGCAGGAATGTTCTTGTAACTATGTAAATTCAGTTTTTAAATAGTCTCTCTTCCCCCTCCCCTGAAAAAAACAGGGGAATCTCCTCCATCCAAATAAACGCGGGTGGAAATTTTTAAATTTAGGTGACAAAAGCAATTAGTCACGTGTGCAAAATGCCATTGGGGAGATAAATTCTATGCTGGTTTTGAAGCTAGAAAAACATAAAACTGTAATTGCCTCCAAAATCCTTTTACCTATTTATTCAATTAAAATGACATTTATTATGCAAACAAAACCAGCATCACTAATAATAGCAAAATACTGCTAACTATGTTTTGCTCTGTATTGCCTTACCTGTTATCCCCACAGGGCAATGTTCCTGTGTACCTGAAGGAGAAATTAGTAGCTTTTGGCAGAGGTGCCAGATTTACCAGGAGCTGCTGCCTCAGAGAGGAAAAGTACTGTTTATCAGCAAGTCAAAACATTGCTGTGAAGCCGCATCTTCCACCTCCTATTTAAGCATTTAGTTACCTTTCACAACAGCATGGCAACAACACCACAACCACTACTGGCTGGTACGTGACTCTGGTTTAAAGGGCACTGACTGTCCCGCAGAACTGTTAAATTAGAGGTTGTGTCACAGTGATTCAGTAACAGCTACAACATAAGGAACTAATGAAGTACTATCTTACCTCACTAGGATGTCAGTCCTGAAAGCTTAAGCATACCGGTTCAGTGTGTGCCACACTTGTGATAGGACACAACACAGTTTTCTTAGAAAGCAATCTGTCAGTCTCAGTTTCTGAATGCCTTATCCATAAAATCATGAAGCAGGCTGGCTTCGTCAAATGAGACATAATTCAGATTTGCTAAGTACCGTTTGCCAGAATCCCGGTGATAAAATTCTAGAGTTTGGGTTTTCATGCAACGACAGAAAAAAAGACTTGGGAGTCTTCTGAAGGAGTCTACATTCCCTCTATTGACTGAGGAGGAAGCCAAGAGGAATTGGCAGATGCTTATGAGAAATTCAGTTTAAAACTTTTTTTAAAAAAAAAAAAAAAAAAAAATCAAACGGAAGAGCTTTTCTCATTTTTTAAAAAAGCAAGATGAAGGGCAATAGCAACTGCAACAGCATTCCCTTCCCTCCTCTCCCCCTTGCAGATGCCCTTGTTCGAACACTCATCCGAGAGGAGCAAGCCTGTGCTCCAGCGCTCCACAGCCGAACCGGCCTGAAGGCACAGGGGATCATCCCACACTTCTCCTGCCGAAGCTGCGCCTTGGCGTGGCACACAGGAGAGTCACGAAGCCAGGAGAGCAACAAGGAGTTTGACAGGGATTGGAGAAAATGAGAAGACTACTTTTTCTCTTTAGGCAGCACAGCATTAGGTTATTGCTTGTATATACTTTGTTTTATCATTAAAAAGAAAAAAAATCTTTTTAGCCAGGTTTAAGTAAGAAGTTTCTAACGTGCAGCTATTACTTCAGTCAGTCTGTTTTGAGTGCATTTGGTAGTGTTGACCAACACAGTTCCCTCAGACAGGAAATACGAGCCAGATGCTCACGATTTCAGAAAGCTTTAATCTAATTATATTTCTATACATGAAGTAGCCCAATAAATATGTTTCTTGCCAATGCCAGTGAAAGGCCAGAGGCTTTGCACTCACCTGGCAGCGCAGGGTCTCAGGAGCTGTCTGGGGCTGTCTTGACCTGAGCTGGTTTTAACAGTTCCCAGGTGGCCGAGCGATTACTGCCTAGCCTGTCCCTGAAAATACCAGGGGGGAAGCCTGACGCCCCGCGGTAGTCACTGGGCAACAGAGAAGCCCTTTATGTCAGCTGAGGCTGGGGGAGGGCTTTGGGGCAACTTTCAGAACGTGAGCTAGGAATTGATGAGAATAAAGCAAGCTACAATAAAGCATATAAAACCAGACCCAAGTGGACCAAGATCCAGGAGGAAGCCAGCCCCACCATGAACACCATGTCCCCTGTGGTGGAGGGCAGGGAAACACCCCCCCGCACCCGCCATCTTGTTTCCACCCTCACAACCCAGAGGAACACTCAAGGGCAAGTGTAACACCAAAAAGGCGTAAGGCACTGGGAAGTTTTGTTTAACAACTTAAAATGTATTATTAAAGAGGCTTTTCTACATCACTATGAGTGATTAGACTGTTAAAACATTAACTGGACTACTAGGAAATTCTTAGTTCTTTATTTATGGTGTTTGCACTTTTATCTTAAGAAGATTCAGAGTATATCAATAAAGCACATCTTCCCTTCCACAAGGAGTAGCTTTTAAAAGCAAACAGAGAAGTGTAAAAGCTTTGGAAGATTTTAAAAAACTTAGGTTCCTGAGAGCTGTAGGTCATTAGCTCTCCTGCCACTTTCCACTGCTTTTTCCTCACTCTTTCCATATGCAAAACTTTTGTCTTTAGTAACATGTAGTAAAGAGTAATGATAATAATGGATGCTGCCACCCAAGCTCTCATTTGGGCAATACCGTCTGACTGACAAGTGTTTGTCATAGGACACTAATGACACGCATGCTAAATCATGGCATAATTACTACACACTGCATCCAAGTGCTCACTTTCCAAATTCATAATAAGCATTAGTAGCTTTCAGAATAAAAACAAGGAGAAGAAACTTTAGAGAATATAGTATTCTATTTGACCTACTGAAACAAAAGAATTTTAAACACTGTATCGTTAAAAGCTAACTACTTCAAGGAAACTATAAACAGTCTGTATTTTAAGTAGGCAAAAGTCCACATGACATCAAGAAATGCCTTACCTTTCTCCACATATCAGTTATATCCAAAACAATCTTACTGCCTATCTTTGTTTGAAGTACATTTTACTACTATGGGAATTGGTTTATTTGTTTAGATGGATAGGTAATTTATATATCTAGTAATTGTATTACAGGTTAAAAGACCTGCTTTATTACTATCACTGTAATCGACTTGTGAAGATTACTTGCTGAAACAGCAAACCCTTTTCATGGAGCTTCTTTGTTCCATTACTGCCTAAGACCTGTGACTAGTATTAACCTTTATTTCAACACAGAACCTTACAAAAGTAAGGAGAAATATTCTTTCTTGATCCTTTGGAAGAAACTGCCCTCACTCCCACAGACTTTAAATACTCAAATTCCCGGAGACGGTTTTGTGAAACGAATCCTTTGATGATCTTGAGAATCAGGCATTTTAACAAAAAAACCCAACCCTTGTCTCTGTATTCTGCTGCTGCCACCATTGCTAACAATTATAAGCTTTCAGTACTGTGAATAATTCAGAAACTCATCTGTTCCGTTCAGTGTAAAGACAATGTTCAGAGAAAAAGGTCACTTTTTTCCCCCTTCCAACCACTGACTCTTCCATCCCAGCACTGGTCTGATCGCATGATACACCTAGTGTTTGACATGCATCCCCTGACGGCTTCTTAGCAGCAGTTAGTCTCTTTAGCTTAGAGTACAAAAATAATAGGAGCACAAAGGAACGACAAGTTTCAGTGGTTATACACACAGTACCAGCACTCACGTTTGCTGCAGCTATTTCAGACACTTAATGTACAGTAGGCCTATGTTTAATTATAAACTAGACAGGTGTCAGCATACGTATTGTAACCAGGCAATCTGGTAGTGATGCACAGAAACAGTAGTACTTGAAAAACATTTATTAAAAATAAATATGAGCAGTATAATCACCTGTTTTCCAAAGACTAACACTTGAGAATACTCCCCTCCATGCCTTTTTGAAGAGACTGTAAATTCACTGCCACTTCCTCTTTAATCTCGTGATTAAGAAGTACACTGGAAGGCTGTCAATATATACACATACAATATGCAGTTTTATTTGAAAATGGTATCTGTCAGAGCAAGACATATTTATGCAATATAGTATTTAAGGGATTACTGTTTACTTGAATCTTCTCCTCCCTTCACTTACATTATGACCTTTTTTAGGCCAAGAAAGCTTATTTTAAATACATATGCAAAGGATCTGTATTATGGGGAATGCTTCATTTTCCAAATAAAGATGATTGGTTAACACCTTTTTAACTTGAAATTTTATTGAACTCTAACACACACCCAATTGAAGGCTGCTGCACTGAACCATGAGTTTGTGTCTAACCATGAAGGAAGCTACAGTACCCTTTGATACTAAAAAAATCTGCCAGCTAACACAGCAAAGCATAGCAGCGAAGTATTTTTACCCATCTATTTCATTCTTTTCTTCCTCTGGCTAAAATCATCTTGATGGTCAAAGAAGATGACCACCTAAGGGAGAATGAAAGATTACGATGTTTCCCCTCTCAAATAAAAAAAATATAACACACATTAAAAAAACCAAACCCCAAACCCTCTCTTCACAGGGAACAAACCACCCCCTCCCCAATCCCTAGTGTTTAAATAAGGTCTAGCAGGTTGTGGTTTGTTACCTGATGCTCTCCCCCCCCCCCCCCCCATTTCCTTCCTTCTCACCAAATAACTTTACATATATCACAAGACATCAAATTTAGTCTCCCTGGTTTTGTTGAAGGACCTTTCAATGTCTTCATTATTGAGATCGCTGAAGTCTTCTCTCAGACTTCAGCAGAAAGAACGAGAGCACTTGGTCTTGAGGAGGGTAACCTTTCTCCCAAGCATCCTTCACTCAGAACCACCTCCACACACACCTCCTCAAACATGGCTAAAAATGAACAGTTTCACAAAAATAATAATTAAAAAAGAAACAAACAAACAAACAAACCCACACACCACACAACCACACCCCCAAAACCAGTATGCACTTACTCATCTGCTATAAATTCTGTTTTAATATTTTCTTGAGAGAAAATACCAAAAATAGGTATTTATCATTCTGAGAACAGGACAAAGTCTCCGTTTCTAATGTAAAAGCTCCCTAAACATCTCAATTCTATACAGACTGTGAGAAGCACACCGCACGAAGACTCAGAAGTGGTTATACACTTCTCACCTCTCAAATGCTGCAAGTCTGCAATCTCCCATTGCAAACATCCTGCATAAAACTGAGTAATCCAGACAGTGATTCTGAGTTCTTGATCATTTTTTATGACCATCTCTGCATCTCAAAAAATTGCATTAATACCATGTGTAGGTATAGATTATGTCATGTACTAAACGCATAGGCTCCTTCGCACAACTTCTAGGGTAACAAAATATTCTTATGCGCCTGGTAAAGGGAGCAATTCAAGCATTTGTTTTTATGGTAGAATTTACATATACTATATATATTCTAAATTATACGGCACTTTTTACAAGCTTAGGAAAAAGGAATTTTTTTTTAAAAAAAAAAGCAAAAAAAAAACAAGCATAAAAACCCCACCAACTTCAAGCAGGTAGGCTGCCTGTATATTTGACAGAGAGGGAGAACACTGGGAACACCTCAGATGAGTGACTGTTAGGCTACTCTCCCACCAATTAACAGAGCAGCTACTGCACTTACAGACAGGAATAATATGAGCTGCAGTCCACGAAAGGCAGCTGCAGGCTCTCCTTAGACACACAACCTATAAAATCATAGAATTGTTTAGGTTGGAAAAGACCTTTAAGATCGAGTCCAACCACAAACCTGTCACTGCCAAGTCCACCACTAAACCATGTCCCTAAGTGCCATATTTACACGTCTTTTAAATACCTCCAGGGATGGTGACTCAACCACTTCCCTGGGCAGCCTGTTCCAGTGCCTGACGACCCTTTCGGTGAAGAAGTTTTTCATAATATCCAATCTAAACCTCCCCTGGCGCAACTTGAGGCCATTTCCTCTCGTCCTAAATGAACACTGAAGTCTTACGAGCCAGTCTGCCTCTTCAGGACAAAATACCTCCCCAAAGGCTGTGACAGAGTATGATAGCCAGCATACAGGAGGCATATCTAGAAATGCATACTGTAAGTTCAGCAATTTACTGCAGGTATTTAGCTTTCATAAACAAGAGACAAAAAAGAATAAGGTAAGCTCAATATAGACTATGTTCAACAGAACAATGGGTACAGTAGCTCCCATTTAGACCAAGACTTTTAACTAAGCAATTGAACTAATTAAATCCTTTATCCCAATGTTTTGTCTCAAGCCAATACCAACCAGTAATACCACTGTGCTCTGTACAATTTTTGATTTTCCCTGTTGGGAAGAGTCAAAGTTTGGGTTTCTCCCACTTCTACTGGTGAAGTGTGGAAGGAAACTGAGCAACAGAGCAGAAGAGCAATTTCATTCAATCCAATGACTTTAAATAAGTTTCTACCAATAGGTTTTACTGTCCAGCTCAGATACCTGTCCTTCTGGGCTGCTGCAATGAACACCGATAACCAGTGCTCACGAACAAGAATTTGTTTGCTGGGACTTTCTTACCACCCGTGATCTTCATGACATACCATACTGAAAATGGAATGCAAACAAAAATGAAGAGCTAAGAATTGAGCTCCAGCTTTAAACAAGAAATACCAGTTGGTATAATGACTGCTGTGTACAATTCATTTATTGGGTTATATCCCTCATACCAGCAAGAACCAATACAAATTATAGTAAGAAAAAAATCAATTAAATATTTCTAAGTTGTTAAAACACAGCCAGCACATGTAACAGAAGTATTATATATAACCCTAATTTTGATACAGTTTTTAGTTTTGACATCGCAATTGTTGCATTTTTGAAAGCAACATCTAGGAAATACGCACAACTGTCAGTAACAAATCAAACCAAGTATCTCACTCTAAGGTTCATTCCCAAGTTTTGAAATAACTTGAAAACACTGATGAATGATGGAAAACACCCACATGAAAGATTTGCATCGTTAATTGTTTTAAAGTTTGTAGGTTCAGTGAATGCGTTGTCAACATGAAATCTTAAAAAATATGTATATTTAAGTTGTTCTTGATCAGATTCCCATTGTCTCCTCCTAACATGTTCGCACTTTGAATTGTGTGCTGAAAACCGGAAGAATTTCAACAAATTAATTGCTTGTCTCTTTTTACTAAGATCATTAAAGCTTACTGGTAGCAGTAGAAAACATCGTTCATTAATTATTATTGGAGGGGGGAGGAGAGAGGAAGAGGGCACTACGGTCCAGGCTCAGAGGAAAACAGGCATTGAATAAAAAAATGGTAACAAATGGATTTTGGAATGCATTCATAGCCATATGCTGTTAAACCTGCTAATACTTACATATATGCTTAATCTTACTACAGCAAGGAGTCTAATGTCTGGAACAAAATTACACATACAAATTTCAAGGTCACACACTTATGTATAGGAGTTAGCCTATCGCTGTGAAAAATCTGTCTTGCTTGCTGAATGATTTACATTCCAAGATTCCAATTTTAAATAAGCTTTGACAACCCACCTTTCAGTGATTAGTCAGAATCTCAGAATTCGTGATGAGTATGAAAAAACATTGTTTGTAACACACTGTATGGAAACCATCTATAATGACCATAGCTGTTTCTTTCATGGCTATTTAATTGCCTCCCATAATCATTTACAATTCACATGCAGCTGTGCATTCTATAAAAAAAAAAATCTTGAACAGAATTGTATGAAAACGGCCAAAGCAACTAATACAAAGCCCCTAATATTTTTTCTGTCTAGCTGTTCAGGTTCATATGGTGCCTCGCAGGAGTCTTCCAAATACACTTTTTCACGACAACAAAGAAACCTAATAGACAACACAGATTAAGATTTACGACAAATTTTCCCTTTTTTAGAAGTTATATTACAAACAACTACATAAAGAACACATAATAGCAAGCTTATTTAGCGTAAAAAAGATACTTGTCTGTGAAGCTCCACTGGTGTGTAATGCTTTGAAACCCATGTTTCAAACAGAGAAAACAATCACAAATCACAACCTTCAGTAAAAGACACAACATGTAAACTATAGCTTGAAGCACTCTCTTGGGAAATGTGAACTATTTAAATATATAAAAATTTACCTTTATGTGCCAAAATAAGCCTATCTCTCCCAGTCTTGGAATCTTTATCGATTTATACACCTTCTTCACTGATTTTTCTCCCAGCGGGAGCCAGCAGCAGTTGCTGGAGGAAGCGGCGGGTTTCTCTCCCATCCTCCATAGCAAGTCAGAGTTTGCTACAACCCAAAACCCCAAAGCCGAGCTTACAGCAAAGGGGCTGCGAGCATCCTCTCTTCCGACAGCTCTTCCCACTCCATGTACTCTTCAGATTTCACTGCTAACCACTGAATTTAACTCGAGCAAAAAGCAGAAGGATTTCAGGCATACATTACAGACACAGAACCCAATGGACTCGTTAAGAAGGTGTCTTTTGTATAAGGGTTTTACAGAGCTGCTGAATTCAATATCCCTCACTACTTCTCATATAAAGCTTGCTTAGTTTACAAGAAGGTGTGCCTTCTCATTAGTGATCCCCAAACCTTCCCTGCAAGGCAAATCATCTGAATGATCCCATTTTGATCATAATCTGAAAAGAGTAACACCATGGGTAGCTACCGTGTGTCACATTGGGGGTAAAATGTGACTTTTAAGGTTTTCTACCAGCTTTTTGACAATAGAGTTGAAGACAAGACCAGCTACATGGCCCTGAGTACTCTGGGTAAAACTTTTTTTCCTTCATTCAAAATGTTGTGATCAGCAAAACAGCAAATATTTTACAATATTTACGCTAGAAGATCTTCTGAGATTGTAATATTACCTTAGAAAAATCTACTTTCTCCCTACACGCAGCAAGACTGGTGCTCTTTGCAAAAAAAAAAAAGGATCACAAACAGGAACGATAAGATAATTGTAAGAGGACACAGGATTTTTTTCATCCCCAGTTTTATAGACGTTGTCTTCTAACCCCTCCAAACTGAAAACTATTTCAAAATATTAGGAAGTCATAAGAATGTAAATACAATAAAAGCACAAACATAGAGACCAACTAATGGGAAAGTCTGAATTCATCCTGCGGAAGGATTCCCCCTTCCCCCCCCAACCCAACAATTTGATGACATTTAAGAACAGTGTCCTGGAGACATCTGTCAGACAACTGCATCAGGGACAAGAGGTGCAGGTCTTAGACTCCAAAGTAGTTTGGTAGCTTATTGAATTGCAATGATCAAATTCAGATTTTTAAAGAATAACAGTAGTTGTCATGAAATGTTCAAGGCATGGTTTGTCTATCTATACACACACATACAAGATATAGATAATACTCCATTGATGTAGTGGAGAATACTCAAATGTCTGTAAAACTTCTCTCTTCTAGATCTTCCAAATTTCTAGAAGATATTTTTTTACAGAAGTAAAATGAACACTATAAAGAAGACATTTGGTAAGGTTCCTTGCAAGATAGGATCCAAAAATGTTGTCCACACCCCTTCTACCCAACCCGTACACTTGCAGTGCTTTATCTAGTAGTCGCACATCAGGATGAGCTAGAAAATCAGCCAGTTGATTTTGCTGGGTTCGTTTTTCATGAGTCCACAGAGATAGCATGTGAGGAAAAAACCCTGCTGGTTTTCCAGAAGAGGAATTACAGAAGTTCACACATTCACTTAGAATAAGGTTCTCTCCTATGGAGAGTTGTAAGATATGCAAGAAGGTGGTCAGAAAAAACAGTTGAAAAATGGGCAATTTCATAATTTTAACCTTACTGCAAGTAGATTACAAACACCTTTTTTCTTTCTTGCACAGCTTTTTTTTTTTTTTTTTTTTTTTTAATTGTAACTGTTTTATTTCTCAGGAAAACCTACAGAAAACTCTCCTTCTGCCCTCTCATGTGGAAGCTCCTCAACTTGAAGAAATAGGTTTGTACTGGGTCAGTGAGCTGAAGCATCTCACCGTGCTGAATGCCAGAGCTGGTGTGAGGAGCGAAAAAAATGGCACAGCTCAGAGAAGGGCCTCTTTTGGCGGTGGCGAGTTAGTTTGGCTCCGCTCCCTTACACTCCCAGTGTGCCTGCATGCTAGTTTATGTAGGACAATGAGTGTCATCAAGCAACTGATGGGAAATAAAAAGGATATGAAGCGCTATAGAGTACGCTTGGACCTGGTGGTCCAGGGGGAGTTTGTCTCACAGCCTGAGAGTGCCATTTTTAATATGGCATTTTCTGTAACAGCTCAAAGCACACTGCGGGGAATTTGTTAATCCTCGTGCCCCCACCATTAAACAGAAAAAAAAAAGGGGGGAAAAAATCTCTCCAGTTGCGATTACTCCCTTCTGGCAGAAAATGGCGTTTTAGCAAGGGGAAAACATAATTCGTAGTTTAAAAAAGCATAAATATGGAAAATATGTATTTTTTAAATTATTTTTTGATGGAAGAACTCAGTGAAAACAAAAAATATTACCAATAGAGTAGTTAGAACTACTCTTCCATTAAGATTCAGCATTTATACAGCTACTGCTGCATAACTCAGCATGGCAATCCACCAACATTTATCGACGCTGTTATCTTGAGGTCATCCTTATGAGGAAAACACATGAACAAACAGTAGGTTATCTGTGATTTTCTTTTTTTTTAATGCCATAACATATACTTGAAAAAGACAGAAGATAGACCTGAATCAGTGTATATAAAAGAAAGAGCATGTTTAAATATTAACACTATTAATAGCAGTTACAAAACACTCATTTTTCTGGATAAAGTCAGAAAAAGCAATGAAGACTCAAGAAATAACTGAAAAAAATTGGAAACTTATAGGTAAGTGAAGATTTTTCACATGCAGAAAGTATTTTGTTTAGCTTGAAAAGCATATTTATCTAACACACAATGTTGCTAGTTTACAATTGTGTACTGCTCATTATTTGAGACATACAGAATAAAAATAGCTATCATATCCACTGAAAAAATATTTCCATCTCCATACTCCCAAAATAAAATCTACTGCTTATAACTTTTGTGATATCTGACTCTTCAAATCTAATTGTGTTTTGTTTCAAATATTGTATATTTATCAAATCCTATGTTCACAACAATTGTCCTAAAAAAATCACTTCCATATTATACATTTTTACTTACAGCAACTTCCAGAAAGTAGAGAATTTTACAAGGAATGTATTGATTCCAAGAGAATAATAGATAGTAGCTGTGTAATCTAAGTAGTTTTTCTTCAGAAAAAGGATCAAGTGATTAAGTAGTGTTGTGATTTATAAAGGTCACATGCTGGCAGATCAAATCGATCTTAATTTTGAGAATGGTGTAAGAATAAAAAAAAATTCAATTTTAAGCGCTGGATCTTATCAATGCCTAGCTTTAAAGAGACAATCATAACCATAGCGCTAATTAAGCTATTTTGATTAATTCACTGTATTAATTGTTACTTCTAAGGTAGAAAACATTGTGCTGAGAACTGTCTGTTTGCAGCAAGATTAACTTTCTGCTCAGATGCCTCCTATCTCCCCATCTACCCTAGCTGCAAATATTTTTTCCAATATTGTATTATTTTTACTACTAATAGAGAAATTGCACATATAAAAAAAAAATCAAACACCATTCAACAAAACCTATTTGCATTTGGATTTAATCTATTTAATAATACTCTGCAAAGTGCATCTTGAACTTTGGAGAGAGCTTTTAAAACTAAATCTATAAGCTCAAAAGAGAAATTTAGTACAAGGTAAGTAAACAACAGAGTCCTGGTGTATCTCATTATCCCTGCCCAAATATGTTTCAAGCTGAAATGCGATGGAAACGGACAAACACAAGACTACAGTTTAAGAAAAATACATATGCGTTCTGTCCCTTTGAAAAGAATAATTCTTAGATTTGGGGAGCCAAGAGAGAATTTTACCAGCGTGAAAAATGTCAGTTCTAGTTTCTTCATTTCATGAATATTCAGAAGAATACACACCTGAAGCAACACTTCCGAGATGCCTATTTTGTATGAACAAGCTAGCAAAATACTTACATTTCAGCAGCCTTATAGGCAAAAAATGCATAGACAGGCTAGGTGACACTGTAAGTAAGTTTTCTCAAGCTTACGGATCCCTTCATTACTTTAATAAAAATATTCTGTTGTTCTTTATTAATAAGTTTACATCACTGGAAATATTTGCTACATTTATATTCTGTATGAAGCTTGCTGAAAAGTCTGTGAGAGTCTCTTGCACGAAGACTTACACAAAGTATGGTGGCAAGGGAGTGCAAAGAAAAGCAAAACTGCTTACTGATGACTGGTAGAGTAACTGTGAAAAAAATTATCATCCAAGTTCCTCTCCCTTTAATAAAGTTTTATGCTTTCCAGGAAAATACTAGATTTTTTTTAAAAAAAATCTTCTACATATCAACACAAAGTATTTGATAGTCTGATCTTGGTCATGAGAAGGCATCAAGAACACTAAGATTACTGGCATCCTCTTGTAGTACCATCTTGTCCAGGCTGGAGAAGGCTTATCCCTCTCGCTTACCTGTGGATCCCAGATGCCCAGATGTGGATGTCAGCCCTTCAGCCTCCACCAGTACGTCACAGCCATTTAGCACTTCTCACTTTGTGAACGTGAAAAACATTGAAGTGTCTTTAGCTAAGAGCACTCCAAGTAACACCTGCCAAACCCAGACCATTGTTCAGAGCACAGCTGCTGGACACTTCTACAGAGATACCGTTTGACAGCATCTTCCAGCAGATGGAAACACATGCAACATACACAGCTGCGAGCTGTAGGAAAATCTCTCGTCTGTGTAGTAGAAAGTGAAAGACAACGGCGGCTACTCTAGAGCTGAGAAGACTGCTTACACTTTTGATGACAAAGTGATGGCAAGTACCAAAGCTTGGTACTTGCAGCCCTGCCACCTACAAGCCAAGAGGAGGGAGAACGTGCTCCCAGGGAAAGACCAGGCACTGGGTAAGAGCAACACAAGTAGCCAGGGGAGCTGAGCATGCAGCACTGCATCTATGTCCCACAGTAAGAGGGGGTTACCTTGATGTACCAGATGTGCTACCTTGACTGTCAGAGCAACTGTCTTAGGGAAAGAGCAAGAACGAAGAACAAGGAGAGAAAAGAACTGTCTTGGGTTTGCTTTTTCATGTCCGCAGGTTATGACTCTGCAGTGTCAGCCTGCCTCTGCCCTGCACGTAGGCTTTGCAGTTGTTTGCTTCCTCAAATAGTGGCAGACAAGGCTCCTGATCATCATTTCGTTATGAGAAATAGAAGCAAGTGACAGGCAGGAGACAGGTCAAAGGGACGGAGAGGGAAAAGGGAGTGAAAAGACGACAGACAAGTCTTGCTCCTCCAAACCCGCAGTTGTATCACCGACTCACTGTTCTCGCAACCAGACCATCCTTGTGCAGGACAGTGACAATGGACCAAGGATATTGACAGCAGAGAAAAGCCCCTTCCTGGAGATGAAAAATATCATCACTTTTACTTAGCAGAGGACTAATTGATCACACCAGAAATGAATGCATTTAAAAATATCAGTGAGCTCCCGTGCATGTACAATCACACAGGCACACTGACAATGAGAAGTAAGTACTTTCCTTATGGCCTTATGTACGTACCTGCTCACCTTCCAGTAGAAATAAATCAGAGTGCTGGAAGTTGCTAGATTCTCATGGAAAAGCCCCCTACTGCTAACGGCCAAAGCATGTCTGTTATCCCTCATCAAATGAGATTGGCACAGATGTACATGAAAACACTAAAAAAACCCCCCAAAACCCGAATAGTTATACCTTACTATACTTGTATTTTAAAGCTATGAAAGAATCACTCAGTTTGAGCCTCTGAATGCAATTTAGAACCGTATTGCCTATTATTTTCCAGTTTATAAAATTAAACAAGTAACTTTAACAGTAGGTTTGTGGCATTTTAGTGAGCATTGTTCATAAATGTCAGTGAGAAAAAGAAGACAAGTTCTGGAAGCAATATACTGTGCTTCCACAAGGGTAAACCAGAAACTCGGGGGGGGGGGGGGGGGGGGCGATGGCGATCTAGTTCAGAAACAAAAAAGGGTTGTCACTGAGCAACAGAATCAATTTCCACAAAAGCATGAGAGGTGTTCAGCTAATCACTATCCACTTACTCTAGACCAGTATTCACATATGTAACATCCCACTCTAGACAAATAGAAAGAATGGAATAAAATGAATACTTTTTTCCCCTTACCCCAACATGTAAAGTCAACATACATGAACCAATATTCCAGATTACAATAAGAAACTAATCTAATCTTAGTCATAAATTAAACCTAAAATTTTATTTCTACTAGAAATCACTATTATAAGTAAGCTTAATGAAAATAATAACTATATGCCTACACTGACAGAGGTATCACAGGTTCATACTCTCATTATGCCATAAATTTTTGATCCCCAACTCCTATTCCAAAACAACTCTTAAGGATGTCTTACTACTCTTGGCTTTATAGCTAAATGATAAAGAAATTATTTTGTTGGAACCTTGCATGAAAGATACTTAAACTACTTCTCTGTTTAAAAGGAGAAGATTCATTCTGTAAATTGGAAGACTAATCCCAACAGTAATTTCTCCTAATAATTACACCTGCTTGCACTGTGGCTACTAAGGAGACACTAAATTACATCTGAAAAAACCCCACACCTACAGACCTCTGCATACTCCTAAAATATTAAAATACTGTATAAGGTAGACAAAACATTAAAGTGGAAAAATGTTTCAACAAAAAAGGAAATTTTAAACTTTCAAACAAAGCAGGAGACCTAAAGGTGTCTCAAAGGCTTCTGGGGAAAATTCCTCTCTTGTATTTGAAAATTTGCTAACATTTTGTAAAGGTTTGGATAGAATTAACTTCAAAACGTAATGCCTTTCAGAGCTACTCTCTGGTCAGTCAGTGAAGTCTAACTGAATTTGTCACGACGTGTAAACACCAGTTTGGTAGGAGCTGAATTTCCTTAGTTCACATTTGAAGTTAAAACATTTTGACTGAAACAAACACAAGCCTCCAAATACGCTGTGACCTTTGCATAACTCATCACCTCTTTTCAAGTTCTGCCACTGTAGCCAGCAACAATACACTAATGAACAATTTGCCTGCATTCAAAAGTCTCCAAAATGCTTTAACACCTGACATTTAGGGAAAGGAAAAAAAAAAAAAAAAAAATCACAGTTTCCTTTGGCTGGAATCTGACGGCAGGAACTACTGCACGTCTGGAGCATTAGATCAGCTCTACAGATGTGAGAACTGATATTCTGTCAATATAGGTAAGACTCAAGTTCAGAGCTAGAGCTGTTGTTGACATTCAGCTCTATGGGTATCATGCAGCATTACGGCTTCGGAGTTGGTCCCTTGCCTCTTGCACCTTGCTCGTACGACCGGATGGTGCTTGTAGCGAAAGCTTCCAGCTTCCACTGCACTGCACGGAGGCAAGGTCTTGTTTTCACAAGAAGCACCAGCTTGTAGCTCCCAGTAGTCCCATGTAAATACACAAGAATGGAGAACTTCTTGCTCAAGCAGACTGACTCTTCGAATGCAAATGCAAGCTGGGAATGAATTTTAAACAGAACAGACTCTGAAGAGGATATGAGTCAGTACACAAAGCAGTCATGAGGAGTTCGTAGACTGGATCTCAAAGAGTTTCCTTTGACACTGGAGCAAATCGAAGTGGATTACAAAACGTTCACTTTTTGTCTCGGGTCTGGAAGCTATCTGTGACAGTAATTCAGAGACCATTCTGAGCAAAGAAACTTCAGGGGTAAAAACAGGTGGAGTAAACATTGATTTAAAGTCAAAACAAAATCAGCTGCAGTCTTAACTATGAGTAGTCACCACACTAACCGTCAGAGCAGCCTTCCCGGGCTGTTGAGCGAGCAGCACATGCACAAGTCTAACGAGGCTGCTCCAGCACAACCTCTACAGCTTCAGAAGTGCTTATATGCAATAGGATGATAAAGGACATTTGCATTCTGCCCAAAGTGGATTCAAGCACCTTGAAGCTTTATACAGAGGAGTGTAGAAGCAGTAAGTAATACGCAGTTTATTCTTAATCACTAGACCTCTAGAACTGCCAGTTTTCTGTCTAAGAGACTGCCTAAACCAGTCAACAAGCCAACGACCTCAGCACTGGACTTGGTAATGCAGGAATACCCTAAATAGCCAGCACAGCAGAGGGAGTTTGGGTTTTTTGTTGTTCTCCAAAAACTGAAGGACCACATGCAATATCATGTATGAATCACAGTAAGTGTACTTACACTTTGAAATCTAACAAATTAAAAGAAAACAACCCCAAACAACTTCAAAATTAAGTTTTAAGAAAATTATACACCCAAGTAACATGATATAGTAGCTGGAAGAAAACAGACCAAAAATTATCTTGAGGCAATATATATGACACAAGAGCTCCTATTAAAATACGCTCGACTTGTGTAACTAATCTATGCTAAAATGAAAGGAAAACACCGAAAGCAAAATATATGAGATGGCATATTTAGATTTTGAGTAAGAGAGAATGGTTTCATATTGATCCCTGAAAAATTAACTGGAAGCCAGCCGAGCTATAGGACACTCAGAAAAAGAATGAATGCTTCTTTCACACACAGCAACTTCAGAAACAAAGAAGGAATAGAGAGAAATGAAACTGTTAAGAGAGGAAGTTCAGACCGCAAGGTACTAAAAAAAAAAAAAAAAAAAGCCAAATGTTATATATAGCAAATGAGATTTGCAGGTAGAGGAAAGGTATCAGTTGAGAAGTTCAGGATCAACCATGATACCGAGGTTATTCACGGAAGTCTAAACAGCAGCTATACAAGCAGAACAGTTGATTTGTCCCCAGGAGAAACACATCCATGCCAAGTATTTAGAGGGAAAGTCAACACAAGCAGGCAAAGAGAACAGAGAAGAGTCATTAAAGGTGTCAAGAAATACGTACAGCTGAGAATCACGAGCACATAACTGTCAGTTAGCACTATAGTTTAGACATGCTATATAGGAAAGAGCAGATGGCCAAGAAGTGACCCTTGTGAGAGGAACTCGAGAGAGCAAGGGTCTTGTCACATAAGAAGTGAACAAATACTCACCTTCTTTTATTTTTTAAGAGATGTGTAGAAAAACGTCCACAATAAAAGGATAGGGCAGGCAGTTGGATGAGAGATTTGTAGAAACATAGTGGTTATATAAGGAGGAGAAAATGAAAGAAATAATAACCTGCACAGAGAGATTGCACAGAGCTCCTCAGGGCAGCCATCATTACCCAGAGTTAGGTCAATCTCAAATATAATTTCTTAACAAGTATTCTGGAAAAGACTGAGTAAGGTCTAACACTGAGTATCTTCGCTTTTCACTACCAAACAATTCATGATAAAAATGTTCCTTAGCTGGAGGATTTTATATCAGGCCTTTTATAGATATGACATTTAAAACTTTTATTAACTGAACAATCTGAGCCAACTCTTACAAAGCAAAGCAGCAGGTAGGCAAGCTCACTCCAGGTACTGGGTACATTTACCCATTTATTTAAATTATCTAACTAGATAGAATTGTAAAGTGAAAATATCACTTGTCAGCACATATCAGCTATAATTGGCGCTGTACATTTCACGAATAAACCAAAATTGAAGACTCCAAGCGTCTGACTAACTAGCAACTCAGTCTATGCCAAACTTTCTTCTCTCAGAGCCTGAACAGTTTCTAGATTATCCCCTTGCTTCTCTCAAACTCAGGATTTAAGAGAATATGCTTATTACTTGAAGAAACCAAACTGTCGTCATAGGAAACACTTATGATATAAATGGTTAATAAGTATATATTGGTATAATGATATAATATGCGGTTTAACTGGTATAATGATATAATAGTATAAAATGGTTAATGAGAAAATAGAACAATATTATCAACTTGCTCAAACCTACTTAAAACAGTAACACAATACTATCTATTTTGTTAAGGAAAAAAGTCTTAACTAACAGCAAATTTTTGTAAAATTTCTTTGGTTTTTTACTATCTAGATATTGGTTGAACATTGGAGGATGCTTAACTCTGCAGCCTGGAGAACAGACCTAGGTTCTAAGCTTCATATAACTCATATGACATCTACTTATGGCATATATATGTTTGCTGTGTCCTTCACATGGGCTGGAGGTGAAAATGGGCGAGTCCTCTCCAGTCTCACAGTTTTTACATGAACTAAGCAGAGGTTATCTTAACAAACAGGCCTGTAAATCTGAAAACTCCTGCATCCTTTTGCCAAAACTTTGCCTCCCACACAAATAAGAAAACGGAATATCAGAAGCTGCCTTTTTATTACTGAGATCAGAAAAATGGGAATAAGAAAGAAAACAAGGAAGATAAAAGCAGAAAAGAAGATTAAAATGCTTTAAGTCACAATCATGCATCATATGCACATCGTTCTAGAGCACATAAAAACGTAACACCCTAATCTGATTACATTTAAGTGTTCTATCAGGACATGCATATGATATATTGTTGTGATTTAAAACATTTTATTTCTATTGAAGCAGCTCTACAGCTTTAAAACCTGCTGCAATCTTGCACGTCTGCTGCCTTTACATTCTTCAACATCAAATGACAGATTCTGCTGAATATTTACTCACTAAGAACCTTGGCAGAACTTGTAGGATTCTAACTCTGTATACGAGTTAACAGACCTTCTGCTTAGCATCAGGGCATCAAGAACTAGAGTAATCTCAAGCAAAATTTTTGTTCAATTCATTTTTTCTCACTGACAAAACTCCCTTCCTTAAAAACCTTGATGATTTGAAGCATCCAAAAATTGATAATGCTCAGTACACAAAAGACATCTCTGCTACACTGTCAAACCAACACTCTGTGGATAAATCGGAAATACAGATACCTTACAGAAATACAGATATTTGTATTTTACAGGACAGATTTCTACTGTCTGTTTTACTCTGCTTCAACCGGTAAACACAAACACATGCTAAGTACTTATGGAAAAACCTACCATTCAATATATAAATAAATGTTCAAGTACATACACTATATACATACCTACAAGTTACACACGTAGCTACTCAGACATAATACTCTAAGAAACCTTGCAGTATAAGTAGATAAACGAATGTATGAATGAATATTGCTTATTTTCAAGTTTTAAACAGTGCAGGTTTCCAAGCCAAACATGAAAGCTGGGAATATAACATATTGCTCTGAAAACACTGAATAAAGCAGCAAAAAGGGGAAAGTTTGTTAGAAATATAGTGTGATATGCCACAAGTGGGACAAGTAGTTTTGCCAGTATTTGAAAACCAGCAGCACAATGACAAAAACCCAAAAAATCCCTGCAACAGAACAAAGGTTTCTTTTTGTCAAATACTATTTCAAGTCATCTGATCTTAAGAAATCAAAATAGCTCAGTTATCTTAGCTTTCATTCTCAAATCATGATGCAGAAAGATCACAGCTTGTAAGAAATTTAGTAAATACATGGATCAGTTTATGTATCGCTAGCAATAACTCAGCAAACCTTCTCTAACCATTGTAAGTGCATAAAAAACCCTTTCATATTAAAATTGAAAAGGTTACCGTGAAACAGAATAAAGAATACATCTAGCATCTTTTCACTGATTTTACTTACAGTGTTTCTTGGTGATGAAAATGTCCGCACAATGTATGTGGCTTTACTATTAATATACTACAATTCTCCAGTTTCCTTTTAGGCATACTAATATTGGTGTCAAAAAACCCCAGCCCAACCCAGCCCCCCTCTTTTGTACCACAGTCTCAACAGGTTCCACAGCCGCAAAGACATTGAAGAGTCCCGTCTTCCATGAAAAGGGCTTGAGGAAAACTAGGGACAGCAGAGACATCTCTCTTCCATCTTCTCTTCATCTCTGCCAGTGATTTTCATGAAGTCCTACTACTAATGAAGCGACCTGTCCAGATGGGCATAGCCTATTTTCTGGGCAACTGACCTACGTAACAGCACTTCTGTAAAACGAGCCAGTGCTAAATCCTTCCCCACTTCCCCCACGTCGGGTCCCGTGGTCGCAGCATGCCATCCATGCTGCGGGACGGGAGGCGAGCAGGAACACGCTCAGCCCAGCTCTCCCAAACACGGCGGCTTCGCTCCACTCTCACAATGGGCAGCACGTGGAGTTGCAATGCGAACCGAGAACTGGTAGTGTCCGGCTACAAATCCATGGATTTCAACTGCTGATGTGAAGAAGTCAGATTTATGGAAAAATGAGGAGACCGAAGCCCATTAGCTTCCATCTGTCCCAGTAAAAACACACGCATCAATATGGGAAGGATGACTAAACTGAGTCATCTGAAATACAACTCATGTTTCACTTTCCATTGCTCCCTGCAGAAGAAAAGCAAGTTATACTGCAGTCCTGAAAGCTTTAATTGAGGGATTTCATAGATATTTGTACTCTTTTAGTTTGTTTAGTGTTTGTTTTTAATCAAAAACTTTCCGTCAAAACAAACTGGTAAGTTGATAGCAACATGATTCTGTTCCAGTATCACAACATTACTTTGGTTGGTAGACTGGCAGCCTCCATAAATTTCAGTTATTCAAAGATAGGCTAACTAGTTTGAAAAATAAATACGTTGGTAAGAAACAAACACTCACAGGGAAATAAAATAGAGGCTAATTGGAGGACGGCATTTTCAAGAGAGGCAAGCAATCCACAGACAGAAATCTCCTTGAATAACTACATTTGCCAGAAAGCATGGAATTAATTATTGTTCCAATATACATAATCTATTCCGAGACCTCAAATAACAGACATTACTACCTGGCATTTTAGGCGCAGTTGTTGAAGTATACTGATTGTAAGCATAAATGTTCATATTACGAAACAGGCAGATGGTCCGCTTCACCAGAAACATTACAGTCTGACATTTGTTATCAATTGTACTGATTTAATACTAATGAGAGTAAATGGAGACAGATTTGCAAAAAATCTGTCTCTCAGGAAGATGTATGTATGCCTTTAAAAATCTTTTACTTCAGATATATCATGCTGTGGTACCAAGAGGAATAATGATCCATTTTAATATACAGCACCACTCTGACATTTGCGCAGAGCTTGCAGGCCAGTAACCAAAACCTACAACTACAGGAGAATAAATTTATTCAGGAAAAGAAGCAGAGGTAGTGCTTCAGGATCTCTGCCACAGCAGCAATCAAATAAATTAAGATTAAAACTACTTTTTATGATATTATAAAATACTATTATACCTTTTACTAAGGCTTTTATTCACAAGTAGAGCGATTGTAAGCACAGTAAGGGTAAGTTACACTTGTTCTCCAAACGCCCAAGTGCTGTGCTCCTGTGTGTCCCTGCTGACACCCCGCTCACTGCGGGCAGCGGAAAGAAGAGGAGCCACCAGGCTCCTCCCGACACTATGAGCGACCAGGAACCCGAGACAGGTTACGCAGAGCAGCCTGCCCCATCACACTCACGGGCGGCGTTGGGGACTATGGAATAAACCAGAAATCCAAACCAATGAACATTAAACAACGGGCATAAGTTATCAGCACTTTCTCAAGCCTAACACTTCTCCTTAGACTTGTTCTACTGTATGCAGCAACTTTGGGTCTTAAGTGGACGCTGCAGCAAGTGCTTCGTTTGACGTGGTTTCTCCAGAATCATTAAGGCTACGTTTCTCATAACGATGAGGTGATGAAAGCGTTGCTTGCAAGTTAGTGTCTAGCTGCCAATGTTTCTGTAAAGTGACCATATTAATATCCCTGAGATTTCTGTTGTTATGAATAATGATAAAGCACAGAGTCTCAAACCCATCTTTTCAAATATAAATTAACAACAAACACTGCGCTCTTGCAAAAAGATGCTGAAACATGGTCAAGGCACTATTTTAAAATACATTCTTAAATCTAAATAGGGTGCTGCCTAATAGCAGAGCAGTGAGGCAGGCCATTTAGCGAACTGCTGACCCTCAACGCGTTGACTATATACTCCCCCAGAGCGCGAGCATTCCTCCTTCAGCAGGACACGCCGAGGCAGGGACACAGAGCCCCCACAAAGGCCTACAACAAACCAACACCACAGAAGCTCCTTGCTTGTTTTGCTCCCTTCGGATACTTTCTTTTCTGTTCCGTTTCTTCTGCAACACCAAAATAAGTGTGATCAAATACACAGCAACGCGTTACCTTCTCATTAATTCCGCAGCACCAATTCCATGGACATTCTGAGTTTATTCAAACCACTCCGAGGACCAGCACAATTTAAGACTGAGGTGTAACAACACAGCATTACGTTAAATTGAAATTAAATAATTGAATTGTATGTCAAACTCCAAAACCTGAGAACTGATTCAGACAGATTAACAGTGAAGACCTGGATTTCTCCTTTTATAGCCAGAACTGTAAATACTATTACTCATTTAGTTACTATTTCATTGAAAGCTAATGCCTGTTTATTATCTGAAGACAGATTACTCTGGGTTTTATTAGGAAGTAAAAATATATTTATTTCTAATCATCCATATACTATATCAAAAGAATAGATCCAACAAAGGGGTATTAGAAATAAGTCTTTTAACCAAATCTGTCTATAAGCTATTGACAGAAAATAGATTTTATTGCATTTTTCATTGCTTGGGAACACTGATTTCACCTAAGATATTCTGACCCTATATATTGAAGGTCAGGCATTACATACTACATTTGCCCAATTTTGTAACATTTTATAGCAAAGCCATGGTCATTGCCAGCAACTTCTAAAATAAGATTAAACCAAGATTCTATTCCTTGCACAGATTGCTGTATTAGCATACTGAAAAAATATGTGGAGTACTGTACTTCAAGTTGAGATAAAAATGCCTCTGGTATAAAGTCAAGAAAATTTAAAGTAAAGTCAGCTGTACACACTGTAATGCACTTTCTCTGAAGTTTCTACATTGGAACACAAAACACAAATTAACTGTCATGTTTAAGCAATTATCTCCTATCAAAACGATCAAAAACCTAATTTACACAAGAGATACAGTGGATGCATTTCCAATTCCCCCTCTAGCTTCACCAAGACAGTGTAACTGATCTAAAATAATACAGTCACTCATTTTATTGGGGGGGAGTGTTTTTTTAAAATTATTATTTATTTTTAAGTAAATGGAAGAAGTGTGATCTTGCCTGTAAGGAATAGACTGGAAATACACAAGGTATGTCAGTGGATATTTTACATATTGGGATAGAAAATAGGATATTGATCTGGATGACTAATATAATTATTTTTTTTCTCACAGAAAACTGATAGCACAAATGGATACTACTGGATTTTTCAAACCAGCTTTTCACAGGGCAAGGAGGGAACTAAGCGGACAGAATGAATTTTGGAGTCAGACTCCTGGAACAGAATTTGCCTTTTGCGACCTTGAGCAAGATGTCTGCTCCTGTCTCACAAACACTAGCAGCTAGAACGCGAGCAACATCAAGCCTACCTTCCTAACCAAAACATATAAACAAATCAATCGTGTTATTTAGCAAGGGGGGACGGGGACAGGGACTGGACATCACGATGACACAGCCAGAGGGCAAGAACAATAATCCTTTTTCCCCCCTTCATTCTTTCTAGACACTCTTGTGGATCTACAGCAGCGGAAACTTTTACTCCCCCCCCCCCCTTTTTTTTTTTTTAAGTACAGGGCTGGGTCTTATTTGCACAATTCTAATACTTTGAAATGATTTGCTGCAATAAAGTAATATACATACACACACACACACGTGTACTCTCTCTCTACCCCCTGCATGCCATAGGCAAATTCCACTAAAATCCGTTGCAAATACCAGAGCCTAATTTTGAAAAATTACTAAAAAGGCACGATATACAAAAGAAAGAAGTCTTCTTGTAACTAAAAATGTATCTCCTGGAGATATGAACTACTTTTTTTTCTTATATTTTTTCTTGTTTTCCCCTGTCCCTTCGTACATACAATCTCACAGCCTTCCATTAGCATTGGTATTGAACTTGGGGCTTTTTGACCAAGGAATGGAATACAATGGAAAACGTCTATCCCAAAAGTCAGAAAACAGAACTATTTGTAAATTATTTCTTTTAAGTTGAATTGGGCACTTAGACATTGTCATATGCAAGGCAGTAAATATTTTTTTCTCTAATGGCTAACGAGAGACAACAGGCTTTTGCTTTTAAAAAACCCCAACCAACCAAAAAACCTACAACAATTCTCCTCACCCCCCTTCATTGCTGTGGCTGTCCTCATGAAGCAGTGATTTGCAAATTTGAAGAGCAATCATCCTGAATCAGCTAGAAGAGTCTGATGCAGTGTTGTAGGAAAATACTGATGGACCAGTACAACATTTTATATACCTTCAGCTTTGGTTTTGGTTAGAAGCTAAAGCATGCTCATTGTCACAAAGACAATATTAAAATAGGTTGTCTTCTCTAGAAACCAAAGTAAAAACAAAAATCCCCAAACACCGTAACAAATTTTAATTATATCAGTTAGTAAACCGTTAAGAGAAAAATCATTACCATGAAACCCATTTTGTTTCCCATACAGAGGTAAAATCTATTGCTAAAATCTGAATGGTAGTTGGTTCTTGTCAGAAAACCTGAATCCGTTTGTTCTAATATTGAGATACACTTGAACCACCTTCCTTGGAGACGCACACGTTAGCAGCATACAAATTAGCAGCGTGCAGGTACTTGAACAAACGCTTGCAAAGCTGGCAGTAAGCATGCACGGTAGCTTTTGCTTTGGACAGACAACAGCGCTTCCTTCCACAGTCCCTAAGAACTTCCCTTGGCCCATAAAGCTGTTTGAAGAAAGATGTACCTGGAAGGAGATGGTTCTGGGAAAGCAACAGTTAAAAGTTCTGAAACACGAACTAAAAAGTTTCCATAGACTACTTAAATTCCTTCACACTTCACTGACTAAATACATAGCATATTAGTTATGACAATCTGTGGTTAACTTTCACTACATTCTCAAAATACAGAGGTTCAATTCTGAAGTTTGATCAATATTCATACCATCTTACATACCAAGTTAATTGGTAAAAATTCTGCGATATATTCTTTGAGACACTTCCGAGGAACAATTTAAGCATTTGCTACCCAATGTAAATAAATCTCCTGTTTACGAGTATTGATGATGGTTAATGGAAGCATTACATTGTTAGAAGGGTTTCAAAGTGACTTATATGAGGCATGTAAACAGGATAAAAATAGAACTAAACATATCGTAATGAAACCATGAAGGCATAATTTAGATACACACACAAAACGCGAAGTCCTTTTTCCTCTCAACAAGAGAACTATTAAAACCACAAAAGAGTCACATACAAAAAAGCAGCTTTAACAAAGGACTGACACTGAATAGTTTCAAAAATTAAGACTATGTAGCTTTGCAGCAGTAAGACACGTATTACAAGCACATACTCTAAAAAGGCCTCTATTTAAAATTTTGCTACATAATTTTACAAAGGAGATCTAGCAGTCCTCAGACTACAGGCATAATAAAGAATGAATGTTGCAAACACAAAAAGTTAATACAAATCTGGGCAAAGACAACTGAAGTCAATTGTACATTTTATATATTCTTTAACTAAGACCTATTGCCTAGTTTATCATCTATAATCCTGACAAAACTCTGGCATTTGCACATGCACGTCAATCACTGTCATCATCTAATCCAAAAGTCTGCATATGTATTTCTATAATAGGATTAAGATTAGTTTTTATGAAACTTTAGGCAAGTACAAGCCCACAGTAGTCCTGAAAGCAGTAACTCTGTGTTCCACCACTTCTACCCAGGTCTGTGCATCCCTGCCCCACGTCCCGTCCCAAAGCTTGTGGTTTCCCTGTTATCAGGGCTCCCCCGAGTTAAATACTCCTTTTCCCCAAGTCAGTTTTAGCGTGGGTCCATCCCCCTGCCTGTACGCGCACCTAGCCACTGCGACGCCCGGGCAGGCAAGCGGGGGCTGCGACGCCGCAGGCACAGGCAGGGACACCTACGGCGTTCGTGAAACTATGATCTTCACCTCATAACCCGGCTTCATAGTCTGAATCCGGCAAGCATTACGCAGTGAATTACAAACCCATCCGGACCCAAAAACTATTTCTGATGCAACAGTTGCTTTTTGCTGAAGTGGTCATCTTCTCCTAGCAAGGGCACCATCAACATTTAAGGAGACCAAACAAGCATTGCTCTTTCTCCTCTTGTCTACTCCTGCTCTTTTCCCATATTGTCAACCTCACGCATTTACCAGTGAGAATCTGGGCACAGAATTCAGGTTTCCATGTAAAAATCACAGGGTTTTGGAGAATTTTGGCTCTTGGTAGCTAGATTTCTACTGCTTATTTCTCATTCTTTACAACCAAAGCTAGGCGTCACTACCAAAGCCACTTCATCTTTACACGTACAAGCTCGAAAATGTCGTATTATCATACTGGTCTGAAACCTGGGTCTTATAGAGAATGCTAAATAACGATTTAGTCAAAGGTAGGAAAGCTGAACAAGACAGTAATTGTTGACGCACACATATATATACTTATATACGTGTGTATATATATGTTTGCCACCCAAATCTGAACGCAGTGGTGAAAAGCAGAAGATGGAGGAAATAACGAATACATCAATTACTGACCAGGAAAAAAGTGCAACTTGGGAATAGGGTGTATGGAGAAACAAGCTCACTAAAACCGACAGGAACTGCCTGAGTATATTTTTTTTCTTTTCACATTGCAAAAGGTGAGACAATATCATAGGCTTTCTCCCTGATGAAAGGCCACTAGCAGTTTGCAGTGATGAAAACCCTTTGAGAGACAGAGACAGGAGTTGTAAGTGGGTAGAATTACAGGGACTCAGTGGATCTATGATTGACATAAAACTGAACTTCCTAATACTAATTACATACGTGATAAGACCTGAATGTACAATTCATAAGGGGAATTTAAGGGACAGTTTGAAACAGACTCAATATTTTTATTAGAAATCAGACATATACATTACGGAGCATCCTC